>OU612043.1:19580759-20191593 GCA_914767935.1 Coremacera marginata
GGTCGTCACCTCTCTGCAGACAATGGCAAACCTCAGAGAGTAAAAACTGCCATGAAAAGCTTCTTGAGAACATAAGCCGTTCGGAGTCGGCTTAACACATGTAGGTCCAGTTCTCGATCATTTGTGTGCAAACATTTCACAACACACACAACACAATTGATCATAAGAAGCTCGGTCAAAGTCCTTTCAAGGGCTGAAATGGCCATTTCGTTTTTTTTTTGTTTATACAACTTAACTGTACTCCAAGGAGCTGAAGAAGAGTCAAGGTAATTTTCATTTCGATAGTTGGGAGAAACTTCAGATCAATAAGTCTCTCATCGTTTGTAATAAAAAGAAATAAAGAAAGAAATAAAGAGAAATTTCTAGATATATATCTAAGAGATATTCTCAGAACAACCTCCATACCCACATCCCAACATGCGTACCTCAAGGGGAGATCGACGGAAACGGCTCTACATGAGGTTATAACAAGCAATTTATTCATGCTGCCATTCTTGATATTGAAGGAGCGTTCAACAAGATTCATGCTAGGACCATTCTCGAATCCCCTAACCGAACTGGGTGTGGAGCCACCTGTGAGGAACTGGATTGGCACAATGCTGAGTTCAAGAATAATCCAAGCGGACCATGGAAACAGGTATCTCTCCGTGGTATTTTCTCTTCTCTGGCTCATAGCTACGAACGCAGTGCAACTTAACAACAGAGGTGTCAAAGTGTAAGCATACGCGGATGATGTGGTTGTATTAGTATCTGGTCTGTTCCCCTCCGTAATTAGCGAAATCATGGAGGGAGATTTGAACAAACTCACAGTGATTGGGGTACCGGGTGCGGCTTAGGTGTAAATCCCAGCAAAACAGGACTGATGCTGTTCACCACAAAAAACAAGGTGCAGCACTTTGACCTTCCTCGGTTGAACGGTCAAACATTCTCACTATCCAGCAGGGTCAAATATCTGGGAGTTGGACTCAGTTGGAAAATAAACATTGAGCATAGGGTTAAAAAGGCCTGTGAAAAGGCTGTGTATGTGGTCTGAAGCTTAAAATACTCTTATGTCTATATTCTGCTGTTGTGTGTCCAATTCTGAGATATGGGGCACTAATGTGGTAGCCTGCACTGGCTAAAGCGTGCAATATTAGCAAACTATCCAATGTTTAGCGTTCGGCTTGCATAGGCGTCACGGGGGGAATTAACATCAAGTAACCGACTAAAGCGGACTGGCGCAATGGTGGCTCAGATGCTGTTTATGATGTGATCTACACCGATGGATCCAAGCGTGGTTGGACCCGTGGTCGGAGTAAGAGCGGGTATATACTCAGAGAAACATGGTGTGGCCAACTCCTTCCCCCAACCGGACTCGTCCGATGTTTTCCATGCAGATCTTCTTTTCATAAGTGAAGCTTGTAACGCTTTTAGGCATGCCAACACCAACAGTCTAATCGCAGCGTCCTGTCGGATAGCCAGGCAGCTATAAAAACATTTACTGCAGTAAAATCCAACTTCAAGCTGGTAAGGCAGTGGAAAGAGGAACTATCCAGGCTAGGTCAACTGCTTGACATTACTATATTTTGGGTTTCCGAGCACAGTAACATTTGTGGTAATGAAAAAGCGGACGAGCTGTGCAGGTTGGGCTCTTCTCTTGACGCTTCAAGATCAGAACCAATCTTAGTTCCCTTGAATACAGTGAAGGTGGAAGTAAATGGAGAAATTTGACAACCTGCTCTACAGCAAGGAAAATGTGGTCCTCATACAACCTGAAAAAAAACCCGCGAGCAGCTGATAACAAAACCTCGGACTGACATAGCGAGAATCTCGGCAATCAGTCCGGACCACTGGTGCATTGGCGTGCATGCAGAAAGAACTGCAATTCCCTTCAACTTCCACTGTCGCAGTTGCAATGATCCTAAAGAAATGGAAACATTGCCTCACTTTCTATGTGTTTGTGCAGCATTGGAAAGATGTATATAAAAAACACTAGGTAAACCATTCTTTGGCAACCTAGAGGAACTCTCAACTCTGAAAATCAACGACCTCCTTGCATTTCTAAATCATATTAGATGGCCTGCATCTTAACCAACCAACACTACACACTTCAACGCACAAGATTAAGAGGTTGCTGCGGCACCAATTTGGCTAAATAGAGCTAATTAAATACTGCATGCAGCAGTATTACCACTCAAACCAACCAACCAGAGCAATAATTTCTGTCGATAGTCAAACGGCTATTAAAGCGCTGGAAAAGCTGGATAGCTGGATAGCGAAACGACTAAAGCTCGAACGGTACTAAACTGTAAACAAGCTCTAAACAGTATCTTACATCAATCCGTTCAGCCGGTTAACCGTCAAAGACGGACAAACAAACAGAACGAATGACTTATATATATTAGTAAGAAATTTCCTGTAAAGAAGCTGAACCCAAGAAAGAATCCATGTTCTTTGCGCACACGTGAATCCATGAAATATCTTGGTATATGTTTTAATTTAACTATATCCAGCTAGGTGATAGCCGTGGTTAATTAAAGTGAGTGGCTCATTTGCCAGGCAATCGCGATAGAGCCGGTCGCCATAACACCATCTGGAACAGATAATTTTTTAAATAGAAATAATATTTGGTAGATCGCCACCTCTCTGCAGACAATGACAAACCTCAGTGCGTAAAAAATGTCATGTAAATCATCTTGAGAACATGAGTCATTCGGAGTCGGGTCGACTCTTACTTGTAGGTCCAGTTCTCGATAATTTGTCTCGATCAATGGACAGGGTGGATCATTTATAGTTTGGAATTTGATTTTGCTATAAACAAAAAAAAAAAAAATCATTTTCAATGTGTGTTTTTTTTATTCGAAGTACAATGCTTTTGGGTACTTATGAAACACTACTTCATTAAAATGGCTTCCCCGTCTGGCCTTGCAGGCCATACGATGAACGCAAATTTTCAGTACATTTTTGACTGTACGGAGCTATTTTTGGTCGATGGCACCCAAAGAACGTGGTTACCTTAAGAAGCAAAATTGTACCTGAGGTACAGAAAATCCACACGTGATTGTTTAGAAGCCAAGCAACCCTCAACGTAACTGTTTGGTGTGGTTTCTGGATCGACGGTATCATTGGACCATTTTTCTTTAAAGATGAGGAAGCAAGTTGCATTTGCGTGAATGATGAGCGCTACCGCACAATGATAACTGATTATTTAACTGACAAATATTTGAAGTTTGAAGCCGTTTTGTTGAAGTGTATTGGCCACCGCAAGCTGCAATTTTACTCCGTTGGTCTATTACGCTAACCATCCAGCAATGATTGAGGCTCTTAAGGGCGAAATAATTTAAATAGAGCTCTGACGCCAGTCAGGGAAGTTATTTGAATGAAGTAGTGTTCCATAATTAATTGAAAGAATTGTACTTTCGAATTAAAAAATTCTACATTGAACAAAAATTATTTGTTTTTATTTGTAGCAAAAAAAAAAAAAACAAAACCTAATTCCAAATTATAAACGGTCCTTCCCTGTACAAACATTTCATAACCTTTTGCTGACTTTAAGTAAACTGCTGAGTTGGCTCAACTTGTTGAATTGTTTCAATTTATACCATATTAAAAATATTTTATTTATTGAAACGTATTATACATGTCCTTGCATATTTTGAACATTTAATTTATTTCTTGCAGATGAAGATGGCGACACCGGCTCGGAAGTAGTCGATCCAATGGATCTTTTCGATCCAGTCGATATTATATCAAAAATGCCAAAAGATTTTTACGAAAAGCTAGAGGAAAAGAAATGGACCTTGCGTAAGGAATCATTGGAAGCTCTAGAAAAATTACTTACAGAAAATCCTAAACTGGAGAGTGGCGACTATGGTGCTGTGGTTAGTGCTTTAAAGAAAGTCATAACAAAGGATACAAATGTTGTGCTCGTTGCTCTGGCTGGTAAATGTTTGGCACAGCTGGCAAAGGGTTTAGGAAAACGTTTTTCAGCCTATTCATTGGTAAATTTGAGAAACTTTACGCTAAAGTATTCTAAAATATGTAAACAACTTCATATTTCATTTAGGCTTGCATCTCTTCGTTGCTGGAAAAATTCAAAGAGAAGAAATCTAATGTTGTTGCTGCACTGCGTGAAGCTGTCGATGCTATATATCCGTCAACGAGCTTAGAAGCAATGCAAGAGTGCATAGTTGAATCCTTAAGTAATAAAAATCCCAACGTTAAATCAGAAACGGCCTCATTCTTGGCGCGTGCTTTTGTGCGCACGCAACCCGCGACTATTAACAAAAAGCTGCTTAAACTGCTGGTGACAACGCTCATTAAAACCCTTAATGAACCCGACCCCACAGTGCGCGATTGCTCAGCAGATGCTCTGGGCACGCTCACCAAACTCATGGGTGAAAAGATTGTGAGCCCCTTTCTGGTTGATGTTGATGCCTTAAAATTAGCCAAAATAAAAGAATGTCAAGATAAGGCTGAAATAATAGTTAAAGTTCCTGGTACAAAAAAGGCAGTTACGGCACGACCGTCAACAGCCCCACCTGGTCCAAAACAAACACCATCTGCTTCATCTGTTGCACGTAGTGGTGGTGGTAGTGCTGAACCACGTTCAGCCGCCACACGACCTGCTACAGCGACAGCTGGTGCAAAGAAAACTATGTCAAAGAAAGCTGGTGGCAACGGCGTTGGTGGAGGCTCAACGGGGGGAGCGCCGCTAAGCAAATCCAGTTCCACGAAAGTATTAGCCACAGAGCGTGAAATGTCGCCAGATGAAGTGCAGTGCAAGTCTGAAGAACTGCTAACTGGAGATATACTGACAGGTTTGGGTGACTCAAACTGGAAAAATCGTTTGGCTGCAGTGGAGAATATTTTGCAACAAGTGTCAGACTTTGACAGCAAGTATGCCGGTTTATCGCAGGTTGTAATACGCACAATCAGTGGGCGCAAGCCAGGCCTAAAGGTATATATTTCGTACCAAAAAATAGCAAACGATATATTAATGCTTTTTGTTTTTTATTTAGGAAATGAATTTCCAGGTCTTGAAAATTAAGCTAGACATAATACGCATTGTTGCAGAAACATATCCAATAACATCGACTACAGTTGAACTTGTCATAAATGAGATCACAGAGAAATTGGCGGATGCCAAAAATGGCACTGTGGCTGCTGATGTCTTGACTGCATTCGCTGAGGCCATTAAATTAGATTTTGTTGTAGGTAAAGTGTTGGGTTTTGCATTTGAGCAAAAGTCACCCAAAGTGCAGTCGGAGGCCCTTAACTGGGTAAACAAAGCCATACTGGAATTCGGTTTTCAGCTACAGCCCAAGATGCTGATTGAGGATCTGCGCAAAGCTGTTCAAAGCACGAATCCAACTGTGCGGCCAGCAGCTATAAATCTAGTTGGCACCTTGTCCATGTATATGGGTAATGCTCTGATGATGCTCTTTGACAGTGAAAAACCAGCCTTAAGGTCGCAACTGCAAGCAGAATTTGATAAAAATATTGGCGAGAAGCCGCCCAGACCAATTAGAGGTGTATTGAAAAGATCCACCGGTGGCTTGGATGGCGAGGGTGATGAGAACAGTCATGAAGAAAGCCCTGAACCCATTAATTTCACTGATTTATTGCCACGCGTGGATATTTCTCCGCAAATAACTGAAACATTATTGAAGGAAATGTCAGACAAAGATTGGAAGGCACGCAATGAAGGACTCAATAAGTTGCAGTCAATACTTTCAGAGGCCAAGCTTATCAAGCCGCCAATTGGCGATTTGGGGCCTGCATTAGCGCTGCGCCTATTTGATTCAAATGCCAAAATAGCTCAAACTACTTTAGCTATCTGTGAACAATTGTCCATAGCGATGGGTCCCAGTTGCAAGGCACACGTGCGCACTCTATTTCCAGGGTTTCTACATGCCTTGGGCGATAACAAGACATTTATTCGTGCCGCAGCGTTGTCTTGCATGAACAGCTTTGGTGAAAAAGGCGGCTACAAAGAATTTTTTGAAAGTAAGTTCCAGCGTCGTAAATTTAAAGTAAAGTAAATTAAAACGTAAAGCAAATTAAAATCAAACCCAATTTTCACACTAGAGTTTTTAAATTTTTTGCGAAGAAAGATTTATCGTTACTCTTGTTACCGAATCCTAAATGAGTTGGATATAAATTTAACATAACTTGGTTATTAAGCTTTTAAGATCGTATTTAAAATCGCAATCAGGAGACTTTTTCTGTAATTTGTGTACTAAAAAATTTGTGGTTATATTTCATATTTCCTATTTTATATAATTTCATATTCATATTTTCTATTTTATTTAAGTGCATAATTTTTCAAGGATATTTATGAATTTTATTAAAATATTGAATAAGTTTTCGCTGTTTTTCTCCAGAAGGTGTTAAAAGAAATACGAGCGGTATTTTTAGATTGTAACGCATCTTTTTTCAACGTACTAAATGTCGAATTTTATATATAAAAAAAAGGAGAATTTGCAAGGAATCTTGGCGCATGTTTTTTTTTTTTACAAAAACATTGCAATTTATGCACAAAGAATACTTGTACAACATGCAGTGATGGTTTAAGACGCTTCAAATATCGCTCGTTTTCTTCAATAACGTCACAATCCGCAAAAATCTTCAATAACGCAAAAATGTATGACAAAATCTAGGCTTGCATATAACTGACTGTACATTTTTGCTGGCGGACGTCTTCTTCAAATGACCATAATTTTTTAAAAAAATCATCGTACGGCACCATTTCAGAGCTCATTTTAAAGGGCTTCTTCAAATTTAAAGAATGTTGTGCATCCTTTACCCAACCTCAAAAGTAACCATTTTTCGTGTGCATAACCTCAAATATCTTAAAATCCTGACATGATGTGCCAATTCTGAGCACGGATACAGACGCTATGTATAAAATTACTTCGGAAACGACCCTCAGCTAGCCAATACTATCGCAACCCTATTATTTGCAGAACTTTGTTACTGATGCACATATAATTATTTTCTATAGTAGAATAAAGGCTTACTGCAATTTTTGTATATAACGGTAAATTTTGAGAGTAAAGGACACCTATTAATTAGACAACAACCAATTTTTCTGCATACTTACCTTTTACCGCTACCGAAGTTATATGCTTAAAACGTTGTACGTTTTTTAGTCACATAATTATTTCATAGACTGTACCATGATTAATACTGTGTGTAATTTTGGTGACGATATCTTAACTTTTTGTGTGACAGCAGAATATTTAATTACTTAAGCTGAATATATTTCCAATTTATCCACATAAGAGATGGAAAATCGTAAGTTTTATTTGTCTACGTCGGTGTTTATGGATCAAAATATTTGAAATATAGGAGCATATTTGGTGTAATGGAGATATTTAAGAAGTGGTGGTTTAAGAATTTCGTATATTTGTTCAAAACTTAAAATGCTGCTACTGAAAAATCAGACTTTTTAAGTTGTGACGTTATTGAAGATGATTTCAATGTCAAAGATAAAGAACGCTTAGGCAAACCGAAAAGGTTAGGAGACGAAGAATTTGAGACATTATTTTATTAACACTTGTCGGACGCTAGATGAATTCGCAGAATTATTAAGAGTTAATCATTCAACAGTTTCAACAGAAATCCTCAAGTAAGGGCAAGGCAAGGCAAGGCAAGGCAAGGCAAGGCAAGGCAAGGCAAGGCAAGGCAAGGCAAGGCAAGGCAAGGCAAGGCAAGGCAAGGCAAGGCAAGGCAAGGCAAGGCAAGGCAAGGCAAGGCAAGGCAAGGCAAGGCAAGGCAAGGCAAGGCAAGGCAAGGCAAGGGCATTAGGCGCCATACCAGTTGAAGCAGAGAGATGTTAGCGGCATTTTTTCACGTGTGAACAGTGCTTTAACGGCAGAATTATAAAGATTTTGCATTGTATCTAAGTGTAGAAAATCGTGGGGTAAGCTGCGCCACGCAGCAATATTAATGTGTAATGTGTTTAAGCCGAGCATTGAAGGAAAATCATGAGCAAAGGCATGACAAACTAATTTTATAGCATGCCAATGCTCAACTTGCTTGTTACAAAACCGATAAAAACGTTTTTCCAAACATGTAAATGGGAAGTTCTACATCATCTGGAGTATTTGCCAGACATTGTCCTCTCCAATTATCTCGTGTTCCGATCGATCCACATAGACAGTCTGACTAGCACTTGCATTTGTATCAAAAAACCAAAAAAAAAAAAAAGTGAATAATTCGTGGGTAACCTTAAAAGACGTGTTTTTCCGACGTGGTATTCAAATGCTTCAAGAAAGTTCGAAAAAAAATAGTAACTAACGAGAACTTATAAACATTCTAATATAATTAAGTGTATGTGTTTGAGTCTTTGTAGATAAGTAATCCACATGAGAAGTGAACTTGAAAACGAATGGTTGGGGCTTGAAAGCATCAAGTATAAATATCAGGATTTCTTTTACTTAATTCCCAATTCAAGTTAAGTTAAAGTTTTTACTTGCAGCATTTTATTTATATCTATTTTTGTAATGAACTAAAACCTAGATTTGAAAATCAAGAAAAAATTATTGATTTTTACTCTTGAAAGGAATTTCGGAAGTGCTATTTTAAGTTTTCAATATATAAAACAAATATTGTCGATAACCTATTAACTATTTTACTTCTTCCTCCTATAAAGGCGAAATGATTTCGGATGCACTGAAATCAGGCTCACCAGCCTTGAAATCAGAGTTATGGTCTTGGTTAGCTGAGAAAATGCCAAACATACCGCCAAAAACAATTACCAAAGATGAGCTAGGCTCAATGATACCGCACTTGTATGCGCATGTGTGCGATCGCAATGCTGATGTGCGTAAAAACGCCAACGAAGCGGTACTGGGCATAATGATACATCTTGGTTACGATGCTATGGTCAAAGCTTTGGACAAGCAAAAACCTGCCTCAAAGAAAGATATACAAGCAGCTTTGGATAAGGCTAGACCGAATTTGCCACTAAAACCGCTACCCAAGGGCAAGCAGCAGGCACCAATACCGGAAGATATGAAAAAAGTTGTGCGCGGCGGTGGTGGCGCTCAGAAGACAACAGCAAATAATAAAACTGCTGGTGCTGAAAAGTCGACGACTACATCAAATAGAAAGAAAGAAGAAGATGTTGACACTTCACCGCTGCTCGCAGTCAACAACTCCAAGAATCAGCGTTTAATCGATGAACAAAAAATGCGCGTACTTAAATGGACATTCACCACACCACGTGAAGAATTTACAGATCTGCTGCGTGAACAAATGACTGTGGCCAATGTTAATAAAGGACTAATGGCGAATATGTTTCATGACGATTTTAGGTATATATTTTGATTTTTTGTGTTTATCTTGATATGCTGAAAAGTAAGTTTATTTATTTATTGATGTTTATATCAGGTATCATCTAAAAGTTATTGAATCATTGAATGAGGATTTGCCTAATAACAGCAAAGCGTTAGTCTGCAATCTGGATTTAATATTAAAGTGGCTGTCACTACGTTTCTACGATACAAATCCTTCTGTTTTGATTAAGGGTCTCGAGTATCTCAATCTAGTGTTTCAGACACTAGTGGATATGGAATATATTTTGGCAGAAAATGAAGGCAGTGCATTTATACCACATCTGCTGTTAAAGGTACAATTTTATAATTTCACATTCAATTAGATTGATTCCAATTTGCTGCCTTACAGCTTGGTGATCCCAAAGATACTGTACGCAACGGTGTACGTAGTCTATTGCGTCAAATTTTGCTTGTCTATCCCTACACCAAGGTCTTTGTCTATGTTATGGATGGTCTGAAATCAAAAAATGCACGCCAGCGCACTGAGTGTTTGGATGAGCTGGGCTACTTAATTGAAAGTTATGGCCTGACTGTGTGTCAGCCATCACAACAAGTAGCACTGAAAGAAATCGCGCGGCATATATCGGATCGCGATAACTCTGTGCGTAACGCCGCCCTTAACTGCGTGGTACAGGCCTATTTCCTAGCTGGAGATAAAATTTATAAACTAATTGGTCAAATGAGCGAAAAAGATCTCTCAATGCTTGACGAACGCATAAAGCGCGCTAAGAAGACCAAAAAGCCTACGCCACCCGTCGAGGTCAACGTTATACAAGCTAAACCTTCAGCTGGGCATTTAGCTCATCAGGACAGCATAGAAATAGACGAACTAGCTGGCAATGGCTGTGACGAGTTACCAGCACCGGATGAACATTTATCGAATACACAAAGGTATGTTTACGAATGATATGCTTTTAAAAGCTTTATGCAAACGTTCAAACATTTAAGATATTTTATGCTGAAACATGCGTGATTTTTGCTACTACTTTTTGTGTTCAGTTACAAAGAATTTTTTTTGGGGAAAAACACAAATTTTTTTCTGGGTGCTAAAATGTAATAAACATGTGAACAAATGTAAGCGTTTTGTAGGTGAAATGATTCGATCTTTCTTAAGTTCTTTCAAGACACACACCAAAAATTAGACACTGTGGCAGGTCGCCCGGTCCAGTCATTGAACGTGCTGTTTTTTATATGAATTACACGAAATAGATAAAACTAACTCGAACTGCAGCGCAACACCGCTTCCGCTGTCATATCCATTAGAGCCCAGCTATCAGGACCTTTATTATTCTGGTAAGATCATATCGACAAAGCCAAAAGATTTCATTCTCTGAGCTTGTGTTTCATCAAGTTTGACTTTTTTCCTGGCGGTACGATATCATTGGACACAGCGCTGATATTTGTCATAAACCTGCAATGTAAGACTTATCAGCTAGACAACTTAACTATTATTTCTTCTAATCAAAATCGATGAGTTTAAATATTGCCACCATCATCACCAGATGGCAGATATTTACCAGGAAAAATGTTTTGTTTCATCTTTTCCTGCTTCGTTTCTCTTTTTTCATTAATAGCTCAATACAATTAGTTCAATCCAATAGGCGCATTATCTTAGCGGTGGTGAATCCTTCAAAATCAAAGGTTAGTGGTTCGATTCCCTGTTTTGTCATAGTAACTTGTTTTTTAATTAAATATTAAAAAAAAAAAAATAAATAAATTGATCTGTGTGAAAATCGAATCGGGATGATTGACATCAGAGTAATATTTTGCGCGATTTCTCTTAAACCTTTTTTAGCCTGTTGATCGATTTTTCGACCACTAACTTTAAAATTTTATAAAAAGAATATACACGATTAGGTTAAATGTAAATTCAGAAGAAAAATAAATTTTTCGAATTTCCTATTTGTACCTATTTATTAAATAGGCGCTACAAGAAAACACATTTTTTGGACCATTTTTGAAAAAATTTAAAAAATATATGTAAAGTATAGCAAAATTATTTACGTGAGCATGCAGCCATAAGACTAAAATATGAAAATCAGTCGGTTTTGGGCAATTCAGGTAAATTAAACTATGTGTAACCTGCATACTAAAATTGATGGTCGACTTTTTCGACCAATGGCCCGATTTCGATGGTCGATTTTTTTATATCTATTTTTTAACTATCGATTTTTTATCGAAATCCAGTATCAAATAGATAAGGCTGCTTTTACACGAATCATTATTAAATGATACAGTTCACACTATTATGATGCATTTCATACTTAGGGAGGGCATTTGGAGCTCTTTGGAGGACGGAGAACATTTGCGTGATTTGAGGACTGTCCTTCACAATGGAGGACAGGTGGCAAGCCTAGTCCGAACGCATGCTTAAAATAAAAATTTTGCAGTAAAATTAAGATGAATAAAACTAGTTTAATTTTTTTTTTTATTATACCAATAGATAGCTTTTCGATAATATACACCTATGCTAAATATATCTCTGGATCGTATGAACAATTTTCATAAGCGTCCGAATGAAACGTCCGACAGGCTGGGATTTGCCCAAATATGTTTTTTCAAATCAATGAGTTATAAATGCTTCCCTCTACCTGTTATAAGTTATGGAAAAGGTGTACCTAAAAATTTAAAAGTTAATTTTCAAGTATCGGCTTATTATGAGTTTGTTCTTGATCTTAAAAAACTTGCTGAATAATCGCAAAAAATTATATAGACAGTGTCTCTGAAGAAGTTTTCGTTCTTTCTAGAATAAAATGCACTTGCAGTAACTTACCAAACCAAGAATATCGAGCTTATAATAGCAAAGTACCCAATAATAAATAAAAATTGCATATATTTCAAAAGTGTATCAATATATGGGCATTTCCATCGTAACTCACGCGACATGCGTACGACTTAAAGCTGCCTTTTCTCGGAAGTTTATATTATTAATGTAAAAAAATTTGTTATGTACAAATGCCTTATGGCTGATTCAAACTGTGACAACATGGTCATTTAATGTGTGGCAACTATTGTTTATTTTCATGTTAATTGAAAAATAGTTCACATTGTGTGTCCTAAAATGACATAAAATCTGTGTGGCAGTGATTGCCAAATGAGTAGTCACAATCTCTTGTCCATTTTGTGTGACAATCGTTCGCACTCTCATTTAAAAATACTGTATTTTGAAGTTCGACACCGATATTTAAAAAACTGTTTGTTCAAAACAACTTTGATGAAGTTTTATTTAAAAAGTAGTGGAAGTAAGACAAAGTAACGATATCAAAAAAAGTTGGTAATGTTTGTTGATAATAATATTAAATGTTTTAAGAAAACTCCACTTAAAAATAAAATATTGTACAAAAACTAAGTTGAACATTTCAACATCCAATTTCAGTCTACTTAAAACGTGTATTATTTATTTAAAAACTAAATTTGTGCAAACTTAATTTGTGATATATACTTTGCCTTCAAGATCTAGTTTTTCTTTATCACTTTGATTTGCAGCACCAGTTTCAGGGACAATAGACTTCCATTCAAAATGAAAAATTGAAATTGAACTAAAATATGTAAATGTTATACAAATCGGACATAGAAATACTACCTGATGAAATTATTTGCTTGCTTCGTCCATATAAGGGTAAAAAAATTAAAAATGTTTCTTAAAAGGAACTTTTGCTTCTTAAACTCTGTATAGAACTTGTATTTTTTTGTCATTGAGAGCATTTATTTTCTGAACTAATGTTTCTATATATATTCCTTGTAGAACCTGTGGCTATGTGGAAATCCAATATAAATGTAAGTCCATAAATAATTCCAGTGGAAGTTATTGGCCAAAAAACTTATGATTTTTGATCAATAAAGAAGTTGCGTTAAATGCGATGGGTCAACATGAAATATTTTGTCTAATGAAATCTTCACTTATGCCCTAAAAACCTAAGGAACTCATAAATGTTGAATAGACGAACCATGCACATGTATTCCTCAGTACTATGTCAAAATTTAAAATCACAGCTATGTTATGTCATCAATATTAAGCCGAAAATCAAATACATATTTATAAGATTAGAGGATTCATTAACATAAAAAGATTTATAGATCTTCTTTAACCTTCAAAACCTTCAAATTATTGACGTAAAAATAAATTTACGGAATCTGTGTTATATTTTTTGAATGTTTCGTTAGTATCCTAGTACTTTAGGACAAGTACTCCTCACATAGTCTTTTTTAACTCTATATCAATCACTTCGGAGGATATTTGAAACGGTTCTTGAAAAATCAGTAGTGCCACTACGTTCGTCAACTGCGATCACAGATATATAACTAGAAATGTGAAGCACAAGAGGAAAAAAGGATGTAGAGGTTTGTTTAATAAACTCCTTTTTTTCTGCTCCTCAAAAGCTATCAGGAATGCCACGTAGAAATTGTTTTAACATTTCAATAAAATAAGGGGATAGGTGATAGAATGCACCCGCCACTTGAGAATCATTGCCTGCCATGAAGAACATATCAATATATTTTTTTATATTCATTATTTCATAACATTCTTGTTCTGATTTATAAAGATGCTAAACAAAATTGTGCGTCACATCGTCACACAAAAGCCAGCATGTTGGCTTTTAATTTTTTGTATGCCATTGCGTCACACAAAGTTTTTATCGTTCACATCAACATGCCATTGTTGACGTCTAATTTGTGACACAGTTCGCCATTGAACTGTTGTGACAATCGTTCAGATAGTGTGATTACGAATAACATTGATAATGACTTAAAAAATTAAAGTTTTGTCACACAGTTTGAGTCACGCGTTAGAAGAAATAGTAATGGTATGCTATACCAAAATTGACGTTCCTTTAACTAATTAAGAATAGTAGTAACTCACGCGACAAAAAAAGGAACTATGTTTTACAAGCACGTTTAGATTGTAAAAATTCAGCGAATTGTTTTTGTTTTTAATTTTTAAATAATGGGAAAACAGTGAAGTTTCATAATAAACCCACTTTTCCGATGAACTTTACTTATTTAAAAATATATTGAGTTTTAAAAAAATATTTGCCGTAACTTACGCGACATAACCCACGCGACAAAATTTCCGTTAAGAAAATGAGTAATCAAAGAAGAGAAAAATGAGCTTAAGAGTAACTAATATCTTAGTTCGGCCATGGTCGAAGCTTACGAGGTGGCATATCCTATATCTTCAGTAGACGAGGGGTTTAATACTAGTAAAGACATTGAAATTTTCAGAATGCGAAGTTCATATATTATATATTATATCATATATTATATATAGTATTTTACTAGATAAAAAAATTTAATTTCGAAACACATAAAATTTTTCAGCTATGGTTGACATTTTTGTGGAAATGCCCATATACCAACAGAATTCATAAAATTTTATGACGAAATACTGCAATGTCCAACTACAAACGAAACAGAGGCTAAAGAAGAAGTTTTTTAAAAAAGTCAATTTATTATCGTTAATTGAAATATATTATGTCCAACACTTACTTACTAAGGTGGTCGTAACAACCCGTGTCCGGATTTCGACCGACCTCATCAGCTCTCGCCAGGCGCCTCTGCTTTGCGCGCGCCTTCTCCAATCGGATACACCAAGAGCGGTTAGGGCTTCCTCAGCCTGGTCCATCCATCGGAGGCATGGTCTCCCTCGTCGTCGTTGACCAGCGACCCTCGCCTCGAGCACCTTTTTCGCTGGAGCTTCGTCGTCCATACGATGGACATGACCCAGCCAGCGTAGTCGCTGCTGTTATACGCCGAACTACGTCAATGTCTTCGTAGAGCTCATACAGCTCGTGTTTCATTCGGATGCTATAGTCATCGCCGACTCGAACAGGACCGAAGATTTTGCGAAGAACTTTTCTCTCGAACACCCCCAGAGCGGCTGCGTCAGTTTGCGAAACTACCCATGCCTCAGCGCCATAAAGCAGCACAGGTAGAACGAGTGTCTTGTAGAGTGTTAGTTTTGTCGATCGAGAGAGGGCTCTGGAACTTAGTCGCTTACTGAGCCCGTAGTAGCACCTATTAGCAATTATTGTTCTTCGCTTTATCTCCAGGCTGATTTCGTTGTTAGTATTAATGGCGGTGCCAAGGTATACAAACTCCTTGACTACTTCAAAGTTATAGCTGCCGGATGAAACGTGGGAGTCTAAACGCCGCGCTCCCTTGTTTGTAGACAGCATATACTTTGTTTTACCCTCATTTATCGTCAAACCCACTTTGGCTGATTCCTTTTCGATAGCGGCGAAAGCAGCGGTAACATCTCTCTTGGTTCTGCCAATAATATCAATATCATCAGCGTACGCAAGGAGCTGAACACCTTTATAGAAAATGGTGCCATTACGATGCACACCGGCCTTTCGTACGATCCCCTCCATGATGATGTTGAAGAGATCGCAAGACAGTGGATCGCCTTGCCTGAAACCTCTTTCGGTATTGAAAGTTTCGGAGAGGTCATTTCCTACCTTGACGGAGCTGCGTGTGTTGCTCAACGTCATTCTGCAAAGTCTTATCAACTTTGCAGGTATACCGAACTCAGACATTGTTGCGTATAGGCAATCCCTTCTCGGGCTATCGAACGCAGCTTTAAAATCGACAAAGAGATGGTGTGTATCAATTTGATTTTCGTGGGGTTTCTCCAGGATTTGTCGTAGCGTGAAAATCTGGTCTATGGTGGATTTACCAGGTCGAAAGCCACACTGATAAGGTCCAATCAGTGTTTTTGTAATCGGCTTTAATCTTTCACACAGTACGCTTGAGAGAACCTTATATGCGATGGAAATAAGACTGATATATCTATAACTGGCGCAGATTGTAGGGTCTTCTTTCTTAAGTATAGGGCACAGTACCCTGAGGTTCCAATCGTCGGGCATGCTTTCTGCTAGCCATATTTTGCTGATGAGCTAATGTATGCGCCTTATCAATTCATCGCCGCCGGTTTTAAACAATTCAGCTGACAGGCCGTCAGCACCCGCTGCTTTATTGTTTTTGAGTCGTTGGATAGCAACTCGAACCTCTCTTCATGGCTAGGTGGTGATACTTCCACTCCGTCATCGTCGATTGGCGGCACTAAACTGCGCTCTCGATGGGCGGCATTGGTGGAATCGTCGCCAGTAAGTAAATTGGAGAAGTGCTGTCTCCACAATCTAAGCACACACTGTGTATCCGTATTCAGATCTCCATTTTCGTCTCTGCAAGTGGATGCTCCGGGCTTGAAACCTTGGGTTAGACGCTTAACCTGTTGATAGAATTTTCGTGCATCCTTCTTGCCCTGGTATACCTCTAGTTCCTCACGCTCACGCTTTTCCTGCTCTCTTTTCTTGCGTCTGAAAAGGCGCCTCTCTTCCTTCCTCTTTTCGCGGTAGTTTTCTCGCACGGCTCGTGTTGCAGCAAATTTTAAATATTTAAAAATTACTATATAATAAGGTTACATGGAAATCTCTCTGTGACTTCGATTGCAAATTGCCCCGAGAATCTAACTTCTTTAAAAAATACAAGTGTATTTTATTTCCTGAAAAGTTTAAATATTCAGACATGTGCCCTTTTCGAAATTGCATATTCAGTTGAGTACGCCATCTTGACTTTGCTCTCTCTTGCGCTTTTTTTGCTGTTGGACTGTGTTATAAAAGCTTTCATATATATTCCGTATGGAAGGTGATCTTTGCATAAAACAATAGAAAAAAGACAAACAAATGCCCGTGTACACAAACTATAGCTACCGAATGATGAGTTACACAACGTTAATTTACTCACAGATCCATACTGCGGATACTTAGGATACAGTTTCATTAGTTTTTCTTACTCTTACGTTTTTTGTTTCATCAAAGAATCATGTTTGACATGTTAAGTTTAATCTTAAACTTATTTGAAATATCGTTTGCATCAAGCTTCGCCCATTAAGCTGCAAAGCTTTAAACATGCTCCTCTACTCTTTTAAGAAAATATTTAACTTTAACATAACAAAACTTAAGAATGTTGTAGTTATTGATTTGGTTATTTTTAATTTGGGTTTTCTTAAGAATTTAACTAATTGCCATATTTTATTCACGATTCAGTTCTCGATACCCTTATGAAGCTAACAGCTCTATGGAAGAAAAAGAATTGCGTGCTACTCCGCTCATACGACAAGCGTAATTTTAATATTTACTTTTTTAATTTTTGTTGCTTTTAAAATTATTGTTTAGCATAGTTTTTTTGTTTTCATAATTTTTTGCGTCTTGTTTGTGTTCTGTTCTGTTCTGTTCTTTTAATCTTACTATGTATTTATTATCATATTGTATGATTTTCTGTGCTTTTTTAAGTTTTTAATGTTCATCTGAATTTTTTGTTGCTTTTTTTTACAATTATTGTGTTTATAACGCTTATTGACTAGAACAACGTTTTGTCAAAAATCTTAATTTTTCAGTTATTCACGTTTCACACCAATGTTACAGCAATCAAAATCGAGCATACGAAGAACGTAAAAAATTTAATCATTGACTGTTTGTTGCAAGTCAGAAAAAAAGTGAAGAAAACTCAAGTTTTTGAAAAATTATGCTTTTTGAGTCATGCCGTTGTTTTGAATAAACGTTTTATAATTTACATAATGGAAACAGCATATTTCAACATTTCAAAAATGTGTCTTTATATCAGCTCATTAGCACAACTCTTTTTATAATCATTGTTTCCAAACTTATTATCTTAACAATCAAAAATTATAATTGTCATAAATATACAATAAAAATAATATTAAAAGACTTCAAATAATGCATATAATTATAAATTTTTTCTGTACCCATTTGTGTATACCCATTTGCAATAAATAATTTTTAAAACAAAAACCAAAATTATTTTAAATGAAAATTTATTCAATCTAAATATTGAACTAAATAGGGAATGCTACTAATAATAAGTTTTTGATAGCCTATTAAATAAAAATTTTGTGTTACTTTCTTGTGTTGTTTCTTGAATTGAAGCTCATGATTATTAAATTTCAAAAATCTATCTATATTACATTGGTATTGCATGCAACATCAAATCATTTTTTCTAAAAAACTCTACCTTTATGTTGTGCTTTAAGTGTTCTTCGTTATTTATTGTGTTGTATGTGTTTCAAAATGAATCTCCCTTTTTGTTCAAAACTTACTTTTTTTCTATTTTCTCTTGTTTTTCTCACTACATTAGAACGTTTGATCAACCTGTAGCCACAATGAATCATCATCCACAGCTTTATCAACCGCCTAGACCAACTGGTCCCTTCGGGCTTGATCCAGATGTTATAGCTGAAATTGAAAAAGGTTGGATTCGTGTCGATCAAATGCCTCAGGTTGATGTGCCGCGTGTGGATATCTCTTTGCTTTATGAACCCATTAAAATCATTCCCACACGTGACGGTGTACAGTATCCGCAGGATAAATTCGAACAGTTAATATCTCGTTCGAAGTATATGCAAGCTCATACAACACCGCCACCGCCCTCCACGCTAACTCCTGGTGGTGGCGGTATATCACCATACATGAGTCCACAACAGCAACAACAACAACAACAATTCAATACCACTTTCTACACTCATCCTTCAGTAACAAGCAACACCAACTCACCCAAGTAAGCTAAAGCTTAAGAATTTGAATTTAAAGATATAAATGAATTCTTAACCATTTCATTTTTTTTTTTAACAGCCTAGCAGATGTACTACCAAAACACGATCCGCATTTGATTAAAATAATTAAAGCTATTTCAAGTACGGATACCCTCAAGGCGCGTGCTGCCATCAATGAACTCAATGAAATCATAGATTCTCCCGAGAAACAAGCTGTTTTGCGCGACTATGAAGAAATATTTATACAGAACGTTTTGGGACAACTAAAGGTATGTTATATTAAAACGTACTGAATCAAATTTCTCGTCTTATAAACTAATCTGTATATTTAAGAAAAGTATATTTATAAGGTCCGTTGGCAATTATTAAAAAAACCTTTATCCAATAGATCCATGCATGAATATATTCACCAAGCGAATATACACTACTTCTCTGGTGTAGGAGCAGACTGCAAGCGAATAAATGTAGGCAACAGGTTGTGCAGTACAGAGTAAAATAAAAAAATAATCAGCCCATCCATAAAGTAGTTCTTGAGGTATCGTGGAGGAGACCAGTTTAAAAAAACATGATTTTTTAGAAAACGCGTCTTAAGATTTGGTTAAGGATTTTTTCGAGTTATTAGCTTTTCGTTTTTTTCAACGCCACAGCGCATCTAGTAGTGTGGTAGTATTGCATTTCAAAACGATTGATATGAGATACTCATTGCCGCGCAAATTCATTTTTCTTCTTTTCTTGAAAAGATGGGTTCCTTTTCTATGTGATAACTTTTTTATGCAATCGTTATCGGCCAAACTGCTTTGGGACACATCACCAACTACTATACGAAAAATGAAAAAAACAAAGAATTTAATTTTTTGGTCGAGCTTCATGAGATATAAATAGAAATAAATAAGATTTATCACTTCAATGGGGAAAAGTTGCTTAGATTTTGAACAAGACTGTACATCAAGGGCGTCAAACTCAAAGGCTTACTTGGGCTAAACAAACAAGGTTTAACTTTAGGTGGGCCGCAAAAAAAAAAAATCAATATTCAAAGAAGTTTTATTTGGGATAATACATTATAATAAACAATTTTTATTAAACATATATAAAATAACAAGACAAGTTTAATGTTCACATCCTGACACTTGGCATCTCTTCTCTGCTACTAGCTTTCCTATTTTGGGAGAAATTTTGTTGCGCAGTGATTATTTTCAAAACTGACCCAAGGTGAGCGTCATTAATAGTGTTTCTAACAGGAGACTTATTTGCTTTCATAACTGAAAATAACTGCTCGCAAAGTACTTCCAAACATGGAAATAATTTCATATGCGAATTTTCGAGTATTTGCAAATCTTTGGAAAATTCAGGCACGTCCATTTGAATGAATTTTGCTTTCAAATTTGATACGTACTGAATCTCGATCACCTCCATTTGCATATGACTGGGTACTGAGTCTATATCTATTGAGAAAATTGAAGAAATCAAAAAAAACTTGTCTTCCAAAAAAATCTTTAAATCTCATTTCAAATTCAGTTCTAAGGTTTGAAATTTTTTCTGCGTATTTTTTAATACGATGCATTCTGATCTAAAGTTGATTTGCTTATGTTGCATGTTGGGAAGTGCGTTAAGTCTTCATTTTTCAGTTGCTTTTCCCAAAGATCTAACTTACATTTGAATGTTTTAATTATGTCAAGTACTGGCACGAAGTTTCGCCAATCGCTTTAGCTTTCCGGTGATACTCTATCCAAGAGGCAGCAGCTGCGAAATGTACAAAGTGGAAAATTGCCCTCACGGTCCACTTTCCTGTTCTGCCTCTCATTGCGTACTTTCCGAGAACCTTATCAATCAAATCTATACCACCCATGTAAGAGTTATACAGTTTAATTGAAACTGGCTTTGCTACGTGAATGTATTTTTTTTTTGCTCTTTGCTCCAACGTCTACAGGTATCTTCACGGTATCTGAACGACAATTTCTGTAGATGCGATAAAGATTGGTTATCAAACCACTTTACTACAGCCACTTTTTCCTCATCACACACAACACAATCATAAGAACCACGTCCACGTTTTCTTAGCAAGTTATCTGATATCAAATAATCTGTTTTAACTTTCACTGATTTACCTTTCTCTTTTTTGGCTCTTCCCCTCTTTGGCACCTTATTTTTCATTAATCCGTCAGAATTTGCTGCAACAAATATTTTAATCCCTTTCGGACTTGTTTTTCCTTTCGCCAGTTTCTTTTTAACACATCTTTCTGTGTAAGATAAAATCTGCTCATCGATAGAGACATTTTTGTGGAGAACATTTTCTCCAGAAGCATTTTAATTTTTGAAACTATTGGGCGTATTCTCTAGAAGCAATCGTTTGATCGAGTAAATTCTGTGACGTCAATGTCATTAACTACTTTTAAGCTCGAACGAATCTGGGTGTAGGCGTTTCTTGTCAATGCACTTGCTACTAAGTTGCATCTTGTTTCTGAAGTCCAGAACTGACGTATTCGTGGCATACCTAATAGTCCAATAACCATGCTACATCCAAAAAAGCGTTAAATTTCAGCAGCAGTAGTGTTATATGATTTATCCGTTCTCTCAAAGGACGTGAAATTTGTACAAGAAGCCATGTTTTGAAAGACATCAGCATTCATCAGCCCTGGGATGACCTCAAAGAAGTTCACTGCATCAAGTGCTGGTTCGACGGATATGGGTCTGAAATCTGTCGAATGTTTCCAAGTTACTGACCTACCTGCAGAAACATTTATCGTCGAACGGCACAGGTGTTGCAGTGGCTCATCATCGGAGAGTTCCACTCGGTATATAATTCCCGTAAAACTTGTTCCTTGATTTTATCCACATACTGATTCTGTATGTCATCCTCATTTACGTCTGAGTTCTCATCTTCAGTGGCAGTAAAGTCCATTAATTCTTTCCGTATTGCCTTGTCAGATAAACCTTTAACATTGTAAACAGTTGGCATTAATTTCAGTAAGACCCAAAGTATCACATAAGATAAGATACGTTCAATATTTCGTATCATATTCGCGTTAAAATTAAGTTTTTCATTATTTTTTTTATAAAAAATACAAAGAAAAGAGTCTATCACATAAATATGTATAGTGAGCTGCTCAAAATCCATAATTTAAAATTAACTTACCCTTACGTGAAACTGCCATGGTGAAAACCTTAAAATTGTGAAAAATTCCTTACCTAAAATTTAAAACCTAAAACAGGTTCCAGGACGAAAATTGTAATTATTTATCACCAGAGGTCTATTCTATACCTTCAACAAGAAAGCTCCACTATTACTCAAAAGATGGCATTGTCACGAAACTAATTACAAGTATCATATATGATACCCAGGGTACCAGGAGAATAATGTATGCAATTGTTTACCAACGGAGGTTCAGCCAGCATCAGATTTCCTATTAAGTCATTATCTATAAATACAAGATCTATTCAATGATTAAAGAGAGTCTATAGTCACACAGTCTTTGTTATTAATAGGAAAATAATGAAGCAAACACTTTTCATGTAATCCCATACAATGTTACCAAGATTGAAGTCACCACCAACAATGACACGGGCCAAAGAATCTCTCGAATCAAGTATATTTTTTATGTGATTCGAGTAGAATATACGAAACGAATATATATATGTACCTTAATAGATTCCTGAAATCTACGAAAATCTCAACGCAATTTTCCTCTAAGCTGCTAAACTCTAAAAGAACAATTCTATATATAAATTTAGTCTTAACGGCTACTACAACCCCAACACCCAGGAAGAGTCGTTCCCATATGCATCTTGTTCCCCAAAGTCAAAGAGACTTTAATAAACGTTCACCATATGAGTTAAGGGGGGAGGGAGGGGGATAAAAAATCTACTGTGTAGATGTGTGTAACCAAAAGTCCAATTTTGCCAAAGTGAATAATAGAGCATTCTCTTGTAGAGACGAAAATGGAGATCTGAATACGGATACACAGTGTGTGATGAGATTGTGGAGACAACACTTCTCCAATTTACTCACTGGCGACGATTCCACTAATGCCGCCCATGGAGAGCGCAGTTCAGTGCCACCAATCAACGATGACGGAGTGGAAGTATCACCACCTAGCCATGAAGAGGTTCGAGTTGCTATCCAATGACTCAAAAACAATTAAGCAGCGGGTGCTGACGGCCTGTCAGCTGAATTGTTTAAAACTGACGGCGATGAATTGATAAGGCGCATGCATCAGCTCATCAGCAAAATATGGCTAGCAGAAAGCATGCCCGACAATTGGAACCTCACCGTACTGTGCCCTATACTTAAGAAAGGAGACCCAACAATCTGCGCCAGTTATAGATATATCAGTCTTATTTCCATCGCATATAAGGTTCTCTCAAGCGTACTGTGTGAAAGATTAAAGCCGATTACAAAAACACTGATTGGACCTTATCAGTGTGGCTTTTGACCCGGAAAGTCCACCATAGACCAGATTTTCACGCTACGACAAATCCTGGAGAAAACCCACGAAAATCAATTTGACACACACCATCTCTTTGTTGAATTTAAAGCTGCGTTCGATAGCCCGAGAAGGTATTGCCTATACGCAACAATGTCTGAGTTCGGTATACCTGCAAAGTTGATTAGAAAAAAGTTGATTAGAATGACGTTGAGCAACACACGCAGCTCCGTCAAGGTAGGAAATGTCCTCTCCGAAACTTTCAATACCGAAAGAGGTTTCAGGCAAGGCGATCCACTGTCTTGCGATCTCTTCAACATCATCATGGAGGGGATAGTAGGCCGGTGTGCATCGTAATGGCACCATTTTCTACAAAGGTGTCCAGCTCCTTGCGTACGCTGATGATATTGATATTGTCGGCACAATCAAGAGAGATGTTACCTCTGCTTTCCCCGCTATCGAAAAGGAATCAGCCAAAGTGGGTTTGACGATAAATGAGGGTAAAATAAAGTATATGCTGTCTACAAACAAGGGAGCGCGGCGTTTAGACTTCCACGTTTCATCCGGCAGCTATAACTTTGAAGTAGACAAGGCTTTCGTATACCTTGGTTCGTAAATCAGCCTGAAGATTAAGCGAAGCACGCTCGTTCTACCTGTGCTGCTTTATGGCGCTGAGGCATGGGTAGTTTCGCAAACTGACGCAGCCGCTCTGGGGGTGTTCGAGAGAAATGTTCTTCGCAAAATCTTCGGTTCTGTTCGAGTCGGCGATGACTATCGAATCCGAATGAACCACGAGCTATATGAGCTCTACGAAGACATTGACATAGTTCGGCGTATAACTGTGCAGCGACTACGCTGGCTGGGTCATGTCCATCGTATGGACGACGAAGCTCCAGCGAAAAAGGTGTTCGTGGCGAGGGTCGCTGGTCAACGACGACGAGGGAGACCATGCCTCCGATGGATGGACCAGGCTGAGGAAGCCCTAACCGCACTTGGTGTATCCTATTGGGGAAGGCGTGCGCAAAGCAGAGGCGCCTGGCGAGAGCTGATGAGGTCGGCCAAACCCGGACACGGGTTGTTACGGCCACCTAAGTGGCTAACTAAGTTACACTCCTTTTATTATTCTATCATTCACCAGAAAATTTTCATTAAAAGCAAAAAAAAAAGTTCTTAAAACATTTTAACTTTTAATCATTTCAGAATTTATCACAAGTACCTATTGCGGAATCATTGGTTGTATATCAACCGTTGTTGTCTATCCTGTACTCGTTTTTCCATTCTAAGGCGCTGGGCAAAACACTGAGTGTAGCTTGCCTAAAGAATCTCATGGCTGCTCTTTTAAGCTTAATGGCCGATCAAAAACTAAGCAATGGTGACGATGGACAATACAGTAAAGTTATTAATGGAATATGCCTAAAAGTATTAGACAAAGCGAATTTTACAAATTTAAATTGGTAAATAAATGCTTAGCTTTAATTTAAAAAAAAAAAATCATTTCTCAACTAACTTTTTTCTTTTTATCATCACCCACTCAGTGCGCTCATTCGATTGCTTCGTGAAACGTGCCCGGTTGCAGGATTGCCAAAGTTCACGGATCTGCTTATGAAATGTATTTGGCGCAATGTTAAAATTTTACCAGAGCGTTCAAATGAACTCAACTACGATGCGGTTATCAATGAAGTGCATGAATTTATGTTGGCTCTGCCTAGCACATGGTGGCAAACAAGACCATCAGACACACCATATCGTACAGTCAAGACAATAATACATAATATGGCCAAAATAAAAGGAAATGCAATATTGCAACATCTCAATCAGATACCGACGCATTCAGAGTTGCATGCGTATTTAATAAAAATCTTAAAGAATCTACAAAGGGAGGGCAGCCTACCGAGCACTGCTTCTCCACAACGTTCTGCCTCGTCTAAAGACTTGCTAGCTAAAAGAATTTCAAATCATGCACATGAGACAATGTCACATATATTTAAACTTATATCGGACAAGGACACCAAGCAACAAGGACTCCAAAAGCTCTACGAATTCAAGGTGAATAAAATAGTTGCAAAAAAAAAAAAATTAACTATTATTTAAATATATTTTTGTTAATGTCTTGCTAGGTGCAAAATCCCGACATCGATGTGGCATCATTCCTAAAAGGAGCTAGTCCTAGTTTCCAAAAGTACATAGAAGATGGTTTAGCTGAAATCGAACGTCATTGTAGTGAAAATGCAGAAAATGCTTCAACAAATGGAACGCCAGCACTGAGTGGTGATAACAGATTTGGTAGGTTTTATAAAGCTTTGCGCCAAGTTCTTTACTTAACTTGCTTTTTTCTTAAAAGTTTTTTAATTCTGTTGCACATTTTTTGCTTATTAAAAATAATAATTTGCTGCTTTAATGCTTCGTTTTTCTTTTTTACCTCCGCCTTCCCCCACAACTTATTTGCAACGTAAAGCATCACGTTCTTCTCACTTGACAGATTCAAATTATCAAAATACCTCAAGCGCAAGTGGTGCTAGTGGTTTATCTGGGGATAAAACAGATCCTGAATTTTGGATGGATAGACTTAATCATTTAAGAGCTAAGGCTAATCTGGCGCCACATCGTAATGCTGATGGTACCTTAATAGCTGGCGGCCACATAATGGATAACAAGGTGGCTGATGAGAATTTAAGCTTGAACTCTATGAATTCTCAGAAAGCTTCACTCATACGCAAAGAAGTGAGCAAGCCATAATTGATAGATTTTTTTTTAATTTTTTAGTTATTATATTAATTCTTGCAGAAACCTGAGATGTCGCCAAATCGTTTGCAACACATTCAGGCCAAGTTAGCTCAGATAAAGCAGCAAAACCACAGCTAAATAGTTTTTGCCTCATCAAACATTTAACGATATCAAATTTCCTTGCATTACAAAATGATATTAAATTAATTCATTAACTACAAATATTTACTTGAATTTTATTTGCAAACTGCAAAAAATACCCAATAATACAATAACTGCGCTTATTATTCTACTCTACTATTAAATTAAATTATAAATTAAATCACTAACATAAACTCATCATTTTTAGATTATTAGTATGTATAACATTTCAAAAATATACTCTTATCCCCCCATTACATATTGGATTAAGACAAGCAGAACCATTAATGTGTATGTTTATTTAAAAAGAAAGAACAAATTTTAACTTAGCTCAATGAATGCTTGTAAACCACAAAATTGAGTTGGATCACATTTTGTAATAATAAACTTTGTAAAGTAGTGGAATATTATTATTTTTTACAATCACACACTCACACACACACACATACATACACACTACTGATATTCATCTCATGACAATAGTTATACTTTTTTTCTCGTCGTAAGTTTTGTTAAATCGAATGTTAATGTTTCCTTGCATCGTACAATGATTTCCCTTTACGCTGTACCTCCCTCCTCCGTATTAATGCAAACTAAAATTATTAAATTATAAAACTGTTAATCCATTGTATTTTAATTTAGTTTTTTTTTTTTCTTTAAAATTAGTTGTTAAAAACCAAAACTTTTTGTCATTATTTAAAAATATATATTAAACCACATTAATAAAAATTATTTAGATATGAAATTTTCATGCATTTTATTGAAGAAATAAGATTTTAAGAGAACGAGGTGACATCATTCTTAAACCACAATATAAATAAAACGATATAAATTGAGTAATTTCTGCTCGCCGTTACAGTAATGACTTAAGGCCCAATTTAAATTTTTTGGGTAAAAAAGCGGGTGTATTTGAATGACTATTTCTGTTATTTTATTAAATATCAAATAAATAATTTTTTTTTGTTGTTTTGTTTTTGCATCAATACTTATGGTTACACAGCGCGTAAAAGTTGAGGGCGCGAACGTGAGGTCTCTTGCGGCTTGCACGATATCTCCTCCAGGTAGCCCGAAACAAAAAAAAAACAAAAAATCAAAAAGTATAACAGTTTTGCCTTCTTTGTAAACCAACAAAAACTTTTAAAGTAAAAAAAAAATAAAAAAATGCCGCATAAATTAAAAGAAATCAAATTTTTCGTGCACGAAATTTAACCTTATAACTTAAAAACTAGAAAAAATGTTTTTTTTTATTTTGCAGAGCGTATTCAATTATTTTTAAAAATAAAACCAGAATTGAGTTAATCGGACGAATACTTTTCGAATTAGAATGCAAGCCGCCTCAAAAAAATTTAATTTCAAGAAAAACTTAAAGTTTTTGCTTACCTTACTTTATCAGCGTTTGCTACTCATAAAAACTTAAATATCTCTTAAACGGCTTCAAAATTTATTCTGCGTTTTTTTTTTAACATTCTGAGGATGTTTTTCAAAGCAATAAAATAAAAAAATCTAAATTTTTTCTAAAAAAAATTGAAACTGGGCCTTAAAATATAAGACGCTCTTAGAAATAGTTTAAAAATAAAAAAACAATAAAAAAATATAAAAATAAAAAACAAAAAAAAAAGGATTAAAAAAGAGGATCAAACTTATAAAAAAAAAAACAAAAAAAAAAAAATTAAAAAATTATTAAAAAAAAAAATAAAAAAAAATTAAAAAAAATTAAAAAAAGAAAAAAAATTAAAAAAGAAAAAAAATTAAAAAAACAAAAAAATTAAAAAAAAGAAAATATTAAAAAATAAAGTAGAATATAAAATATTCTATGATTAAAAAAAGAAAAAATAATTAAAAAAAAAAATCTATAATTAAAAATAAAAAATAAAATAGAAAGTAGAATATAAAATGGAAATAAAGTAGAAATAAAAAAAAAAATATAAAAAAATGGAAATAAAAAGCTTCGGTTAATGCTGAAGGAGGGAAAAATCGGCTACAGGGTTAGATATGAAAAAGGGTGGTTTTGATTTTTCACCTTCCAAAACCCCTAATTTTGAATATAATAAAAACTAGGAGGAATGGAGCTTCGGCAGGGTACTGAAGCTAAAATACCCCCCGCGGCCGTATTGAAGTACATTCGAAGTATATATAAATATAAATATTTGTGTCATACTCATAATTTTTCTTTAACTTGGATGCCACATAGAGTAATTTGTAGACTGCTCGTTATGTTAAAGAATATATCGCACACTATCTACAAAAGAGACACAACTCAAAATTTTAAAATTTTCAGAAGTAAAAAACAATTTTTTGTTTGAACGGACTCCATATAAAACAAAATAATTTTTTTTTTTATTGAAGAGTAAGAAGAGGAGTGAACAATTTTGAAAGTTGGTGAAGATGGACTACAATTAGTTTAACATTAAAAAGTAAAAATTTGTAAATTTTGAGTTGTGCCTGTTTTGAAGATGGAGTGCGATATGTGCACAATTTGATTCATAATGTCCAAATTCATACCAACGGTGTAAAATAATGATTGTCGAATTTGGAAAAAATTGGACAAAGGCAAAAGGAGTTCGAATTAAATTGAAGTGGCACATCCCTATCTAATTCCGCCAAATTTTTGAGACTAATCACTGCTCAATATTCCAAAGAATATATTTGCAATATTTGGTTCAGTTCAGAAAAACTATATAGAAGGAGTTCGATTAAAATTAAATTGACACGCCCCTTGTCCAATTTCACCCTTCCACCCTCAGGCTTAAAACTTCTCATTATACTCAAGAATATATGTGCGAAATCGGAGAAACGGTGTAGATTGAAATATATTAAAAATAAAGTGCCACGCCCGCTGTCTTGTACCGCCCACTTTTATTAACTGCATACTAGTTTGCGTACCAAATAATATGTGTGCAAAATTTGGTTTAAGTCGGACAAACGGTGTAGAGGGAGTTCGATAAAAATTAAATTGACAAATGTTAGTTATAATCTTCTGATTATATTTTTAACTTTGATACTTGTACTTGAAGTGAAAAATTTAATTTTTTTTCTCTCACCTAAATCTTTAAAGAGCTCGGACCTACATTTCAATGGGTTATAGGCCCAGACCCTAAACCTAGCGCATATTGAAAATGTATCAAGGACCAAGTATGGTGTCGTCAGGGCACATTCCATTATTAAATGGAATGAATTACGGTACATGGAAACCGTAAATGGAGGCTGTACTACACGATAGTGGATTACAACGAATGACTCATGAAGACCGGCGGATTATGTATAACCGGAATCAGCAACGGCAGCGCAACAAGCAACTTATAAAAGGAATCAAAAAGATCTCCAGGACCATAACGATAAGGATATGGACGCGCGCTCAGAACTCATCATAGCTCTGGAACCTACAATCGTCCGCTATGGGGAAAAATTTGAAAACGGCAAAGGATGTGTGGCAGTTCCTACAGGATACATATGATAGAAAATCTTTAAGACGAAAAGCCGAACATTATCGTAAGTTATTGAATTTGAAAATGGGCGAGGGTCAATCCGTAGATCAATATCTGATCGAATTTGATGCCTGTATTTCATGTCTGAAACGAAATGGCTTTCGTGATTGATGAAAAGTTGCTTGCGGTTATATTACTCGATAACTTATCTAATAAGTTCAAGAAAATCCGGGCAGCATTTGACACTGCTAACGATCTCCCATCGTTGAAAATTTTGCGTTCAAGATTGTTAGAGATTGGTCTGAAATTGTCTGATTAGACAAAAGCTATGAGTAATTATCATGAAAACCAGCAAGGTACGTCTAATACTCGTTTTCCTTAAAATTGTTATAAATGCGCAAAGAAAGGGCATAGGACGAAAGATTGTAAGTCCAAAATGAGAGAGCAGCTCCACTGTATCGGAAAGACAACTGATTTTTTCGCATCAACCGAAAGTTGCTACATAGGCAACGGACGTAAAGCAGACGGGTCAAATAACGACGAGTGGGATATTTGGTGTTTGGACAGTGGAGCTACATCCCATATGTGTTGTTCTGTGGTACAGTGCGCTAAGCAGATGACAAAGAGCTGAACGTACTAGGTATAGGTACTGTTGAGCTTAATATTACTGTGCTTATGAGAAGAAGGAGGTTCATTTGTTCAATACCCTATATGTCCCCGATTTATGTTGTAATTTTTACATCCTTTGTCACCCCAAGCACATCCTTGCAGGTCAGTTGACCAATCTCGGCTTCGCCAATAAATGGACCTCCCAGAATGGTCAATCTTATGCTTGCCAACGCCGGACACTGGCACAGAATGTGTGCTGCCGTTTCCTCTAGGCATAACTTACACGCATCGTCCTCGGTCAAAGACATCTTCCTGAGATGGTACATGTAGGGACCGTGTCCTGTGACCAGTGTAGTAAGCCAGCTTAAAGTCCTTCGATTGTAACGAATAACTTTGCAGCCTCACTACGAGACCATTTCACGGCTGCCTTCGACTGCCTACAATTAACAGCTTTTTCTCACCTTGTACGGTGTTGCGAGTCCGTCCGTTGTCGCCTATGGCGATACGTGGCTCTGGTCCACAGAACTCTTCTGCTGATCCTTCTCTCGCTAAAGAATCAGCATTTTCATTCTATTCTATGCCACAATGTTCTCTCACCCACATAAGTGTGACCTCACTTGTCTGAGCGCACCTATTGCGTTTGGTAAGACACTCTATGGCCAACCTGGAAGTGAAGCCTGTACGCTGCATGCACCTAATCACCGACTGATTGTCAAGGGCATTGACACTTTAGCATTTCGCAACATCCTGAGGGCTGTAAGCGCCGCCGTTTTCTTTATTTCGTAATCCAAAGGCAGCATACCTAACAGAACCTCCATTGCGCTTGTTGGAGTGGTGCGTATTGCACCTGTTATTCCAACACATGTCAGCTGTTGGACTCTGTACAGTCTCTTCTTAATGGTTTTCTGGCTGACATTTGTCCACCAAATCACCGAGGCATAGGTGAGGACAGGTCTAACCATTATAGTGCTTACCCATTTTATAGACTCTGGGCTTAGCCCCCATTTGAGACCACAAACGCGTCTACACTGAAACAGAACCCTCTTGGCTCTTTGAGTCCTATCTTCTACATGCTCGTTCCAGTTCAGTTTGCTACCAAGGGTTACCCGTAAATATTTAACTTTCGTGGACATGTTGATTTCAGCTCCAAAAAGTCTGAGTGGTTCTCTTCTCAGACCTGCCCTCTTTCTAGTAAAGAAAATATTGTCTGATTTTCCTGCGTTTACGGTAAGGCCTTGTACTCGACACCACTCCTCCACCATTTGGAATGCTCCCTTCATGATGTCTGAGATGGTGTCAATGATCTTACCACAGACCACCAACGCAATGTCATCTGCATACCCTATCGTGTGTATGCCTGATTCATCTAGTCTAACCAGTAGTGAGCCCACAGCTATGTTCCACAGGGTTGGCGATAACACCCCGCCCTGGGGACATCCTCTACTTATTCTACCTCTAGTCTTGACTCTACCATTCTGCATGTTGACCGCCCTGTGCTTGAGCATATTGTCTACCCAATTTACTATCATTGGGCTTACATCGCGCTCTGTCAGGGCTTGCCGCAGCTTTCCAAAGCATATTTTGTCGAAAGCACCCTCGATGTCCATAAATGTGGCCATCGCAATACCTCCTTTTCTCCATCGCAAACAGCTCCTTTTCAGCAACTCTTACTAATTCGTGAAGAGCACTCTAGGTAGACCTACCTGCTCTATACGCATGTTGGCATATACTCAGAGGCATCTACTCAGAGACTTTAATTTGGTAATTTAGTTCATATGATTACTTTCGACAACTGTACAAAAAATGGGCGTGGTAAAATTATTGCTACGTCGACTTCTTCAGAAATCATTAACCTTCCATACAACTCAAATTTGCGATATCGAATAGCTTGAGAATTATAGGTACTAATATTGGTTAATTTAGTTCGTATGGTTACTGTCGGCAACTTATCACCGGCAAAAAATGGACATATCCTCACTATAGTTACGCCCACTTTTCAGGAGAAAAGCGCGGAGCGAAGTGAAGCGCGCCGGGGAGAAGTTAGTCGTTTCATTATAATAACCTATTCGAAGTTATTTAAACAAAAAAGACGTTCGTACTACATGATATTCTTTTTGAGATTTTCAGAAAATTGTAGCCAATATTGAGCTTTTCAGAGAATTTAGCCAATATTGCGTTATGCCATCTATATATGCCACGTGGTATATTGGTTGCGCCTCTGACAATAATTTAAACAGCGAAATATCAGAAAAACTCGGACGCAGCCGACGCGTGATCGCCAATTTTCTTAAAAATATTGGGGAATATGGCCAAAAAAAGAGATTCGGAAGAGAAATTAACTAAAGACTGGAGCGGGCAATAATATGCGAGGCAAGTAACACGAATGCCAGTTGTTCTTGTTTGGCAAGAAATTGTTATAGCAAAGTGTCCAAAACAACTGTTTGGCGTATCTTACAACGTTTAAAAATTAACGCTCATTCCATGGCTACATAAGCGACACAATTAAGTGCGACTAGAATTTGCTGAACAAAATAAGAGTATACGGCACCACTTCGTGTATTTTTTTAGGTCCACTCGAGCAGCTCTTCAAGCCCATCCCTATACTATTGCGTCGGTACCCAATTGAACCTCACATTACCGAGATAATTCGTTTTTTAGTCGCATACTACGATTGTGGAATAATCTCCCTGTGAGCGTGTTTCCTGGCAGTTTTGAATTGTGTAAGTTTCAAACAAATCTTCACCGAACCTACTCCATCTTTTCACCCTCTAACTATCACACGCCTTCCGAATCAACACAATGATTTCAAGTTTAAAGGGGGCACAGCACAGAATTCATAACAGGTTTCTACAGTAAAAATACGAAGTTTTTCGAATTGTTGCCTGGAAATACATTTTTTAAATATGGATAGTATTAAGCAGAGATAAAAAGATTGGAAACTTCGATTTTGGAAAGTGGGAAAGGGATATCGTTATGTCCTGATTGTGTCAAATACTAACACAAAATGTTCAATACTAGCACAAAAACTACAGAAACTACTCTCAAACATACAAACTCATCATAAATGTGTAAAAGGTTGGTAAACCACTCATATACACAATTTGTCAGTTTTGCATAAAAAAGAGAACCGAAAAAGGTGAAATCTGAAATAAACTTGAAAAACATGATGTTTCCTATCTCTTTATTATTATAATTTATTTGAATGCTAAGCACATATGGCTTTATAGCAATTAATATTAAACAAAATAAATACAATTTATTTAAGTGCAATTCAATTTTTATAAAAATGTAAAATTGCCAGGCTTTCAGGAACATACAGTTGCAATACGGTTAGCTTCTTGGTAGTAAATTGAATGATTGATTAGAGCGGTGCTCCCATATGCTAGGCTAGACGGACGAGGTCGAGCTCATACATGTGCTAGGCAAGACAGACGAGGTCTTGCTCTGGATAATCAAAAATATCTATAGCGTGTATATCTATATAAATATGGATTAGAGCACAGCTCACACATGCAAAGCTAGTAGTACGGCGTCAAACCGGCATATGCCAGGCAAGACGAACGTGGTCGCGCTCTGGGTAATCATATTACAGAACGATAATCATATTACTACACAGCTAGATTGTATAAGTTGTTACCAAACATCACAGGAAAATGTTAAGTATCCTTGGAAAGCATGATCCAGATTAGTGGCGGTACTGTAGATAATCTAAAATATTAAATTTAATTGAGTAAACGGATTCATTTAAAGAAATTGCATCTGAAACAAAATTAAAGTCCCCCACAAGCGCTTCTGAGTGGTTCATTTTGCAAGTAATTAGTTTTACAAAAGTTCATGTAAAGTATCTCAAAAGATCTTCTAGGTCGGAGAGGAATATTAAAGTAAATTTTTCTCACTAAATATTGACTGTCTACATATCCATGTAAAAGTTTGAAAATCCAAGTAGCATTTAGCATAATTCTCCGATTATTTAAAGTAGGGAGATTTAAAATTTGAAGACGATACTCATAAGTTGGTAGGTGATAGTTAAAATTGCAGTAAAGATGGCTTAAACAGAACAAAAGAAACTTTTTCTGAACTGATTCTATGTCGTCAATGTAACAACTATATCGAGGGCACCAAACAATTGAAGCATATTCTAAAAAAGGTCGCACTAGAGAGGTGAATAAGGTTTTTCTTATATAGGGATCATTAAACTCCTTTGCCCATCGTTTAATAAAACCTAAAGTACTATTTGCTCGATTTATTAATATGAATATGAAAGCGAAGTTTAGTATCCATAGTTACTCCAAGATCATGAAAGACATCTAAAGACTCTAATGTATGGTCACAAATTTTATAAATACATGTGACAGGAGATTTTCGAGTGAAAGCCATGTGCTTGCATTTCTTCATTCATACGATTCACGTTGCACCAGCTATAAAGATGGTCTATGTCAGCTTGCAAGAGAACGGCATCATTAGCATTTTTGAAAGGAAGAAATAGTTTCACGTCGTCTGCGTACATTAAAATACTCGAATGCTTTATGACAGATGGCAAATCATTTATAAACAGTAAACAAAGAAGAGGCCCGAGGTGGCTTCCTTGAGGTACACCAGAAGTGACAGGAAACTCATGAGATTTCACAAGTTTAAAAAGAACACGTTGTGTTCTATTGCATAAATAAGATTCAATCCATCTTACAAGTGTTGTGGGAAATCCAGCAAGAGATAGCTTTAAGACTAAGAGTTTATGATTAACAACATCAAAAGCTTTACTAAAATCTGTGTATATAACATCAGTCAGTAAACATTTTCCAAAATTCTCAATGATTTTGGAAGTAAATTCAAGTAGGTTTGTAACCGTAGATTTTCCAGAAACGAATCCATGTTGGAGTGGATACAATAAAGACTTAACACTATGTGATAATTGTGAAGTAATGATTGCTTCGAAAAGCTTCGGCAAAGCGCTTAATTTTGCAATTCCACGATAGTTATCGATTAAAGACCTGTTACCAGACTTGTGCAATGGAATAATAAAAGACGACTTCCAGGCAACTGGAAAATAGCAAGATTTTAATGAAGAAGAAAAAAGCAAAGTGATTGGAGTTACTAATTCATCACAGCAATATTTTAATATACATGACGGTATATTGTCGGAACCACTTTTATATGACGTTTTAAGAGCTTTTAAGTATGATAAAACCGTGTTAGTATCAATTATTGGGAGACAAATATCCCCAGATTGAACGCTGAATGGATAGCTTAGATTATCATAGGATGAAGATGAATACGTCGCTTTGAAGAAGTCAGCGAAAAAATTACAAATTTTCTTCTCGCTATATGATTCAACAGTTTTGTATTTCATAAAAGAAGGATAGGAATCAATCTTGCGTTTTGTGTTGACAAAGTTCCAGAATGATTTAGCATCAGATTTGATGTTTAATTTTACTTTTATTAAATAAATATCGTAAGATTGCTTGCATAATTGACGATACTTGTACTTAATAGAGGTATACGAACCAAAATCTGTAATGCTGAGTTTTTTTAAATTTTTTATAATGCATGGATTTTAAGTTTCTTAATTTTCTCAGTTCTTCGGTAAACTATACAGGACCAGATGCTAAACAGGCTTTTCTCTGGGGTACTGATGATAGAAAACAATCATTGAGAGTTCTATTAAAAGCAGAGACTGCCGAATCATGGTTTTCTGGCGATGTATTTGTATTAACGATATTTAGTACGGAAGTCCAGTTAATATAAGATATATATACTTTTTTAACAAAACATAATTGGTTCTTTTAAAATTATCTCTGGTATTTAGTACAATTTCCATTTTTTATTCGACTTTAATCTGTTTAGCCAAACAATTTCACATTTTCCAGCTCTTGATTGCTCCTTTAAGACAATCAAAATAAATAACATGAACAGTATGCATCATATTTGAAAGTCTGAAAGTGATGTTTTCAATGCGATGTTGGCTTTGAAAAGCTCTGTTAAAGCTGACAGTGATGGAATTTCTTCCATTGTGCTTCTTAGATGTGCAAAAGTATTGTCTGTACCCCTCTGCACTATTTTTAATAAATCTTTAGCCACGGGTTCCTTTATTGATTGTTGGAAAATTGCAGCAATTACGCCAATTTTCAAAACTGGCTCTAAAAATGATGTGTCTAATTATAGACCAATTTCCAAGCTATCAAATGTCTCAAAACTTTTTGAAAGCATTGTCAAAGATAAGCTCTATTTTACCTTTAAACGTTTTATCTGTTCTCAACAACATGGCTTTGTTTCCGGGAAGTCTACTGTAACTAATCTAGCTGTTTTTTCGGAGTTCTGCATTTCTTCTGTTGCCCTGGGCAATAAAGTTGATGTTCTTTATACGGACTTCACAAAAGCCTTTGATAAAGTTCCACATAATTTACTAGTGGCCAAGCGGGCTAAAATGGGATGCCACTCATTTTTTCTAGAATGGATTAAATCATACTTGAGCTCTCGCTCTTGTTTTGTTTCTATAAACAATGTAAATTCCGCAAAATTTATTGCATCGTCTGGTGTTCCTCAAGGAAGTATACTTGGCCCCCTATTTTTTATTCTTTATATTAACGACATTTGTAATTGCTTTAGATCTTCACAATTTTTAATGTATGCGGATGACCTCAAAATTTTTAAGGAAATATATTGCCCGGTTGATATCACAGCGTTACAGTCAGACCTGGATAATGTTTTTAACTGGTGCAGTATTAATGGTTTACCAATAAATATAAAGAAATGTTTTCACATGTCCTATTTTAAGGTTTCTAATGTTATTACTTCCAGTTATTCTCTGGGTGAGTCACTATTACAGTCAGTAAATACTATTCGGGACTTATCTTTGACTCAAAGCTAACATTCATTGACCATCTAAATTTTATAATTCCTAAAGCGTACTCTTTGCTTGCGTTTATACGAAGAAATAGTTCTGAGTTTGAGGATCCACACACTTTCAAATGTCTTTACAATTCGTTTGTAAGATCTAGGTTAGAATATGCAGCAATAATTTGGAACCCGTTTTATGCCACGCACTCTTTCCGATTGGAAAGGATTCAAAAATCTTTTTCTAAAATTGCATTGCGACCTTTATTTGTTGACTTTATGCCCTCGTATAATGCAAGATGCTTGCTGTTGGGTCTTAAAACTCTAGAAACAAGAAGGAAGATTAGTTCTTTAGTCTTCATATACGATATTTTAGTCGGAAATATTGATTGTTCATCCCTGCTTGAACAAATTATGTTTAATGTACCTTCAAGGCAGCTGCGACGTTTTAAAATATTTTTTGTTAAACAATTTAGAACTAATTATGCTAAAAATGAGCCTATTACAAGGGCTTTGTCTTTATATAATGATTTATCATTAAATAATTTTTTTGAATTTGCTGTTTCTAAAGAAGTTTTTAAAAAGTATATTAATAGTTTATTCTTACTTTAGCCTAATTGTTATTTTAAATAGTCTCTAGTCTGTAAGGAAATTGTTCCAATGACTGAATAAAATGAATAAATAAATAAATAAATAAATAAATATTTTATTTATTATTTATTCGCGCCTTAAATCTGCGCGAACAAACCAAGTTGTTCTCACTCTGTAATATGTACAGTTAGTCACAAAAGTAAGTATACACAAAAGGCTATGACACATTGTTAATAAAAAAACAACAACAATATAAGTGAAAAAAAAGAAATAGATTTTATTTATTTAATCAATTCTTGTCCTCACAAAAAACCAAACAAAAAATTATTTAAAAGAAAAAATTAAAAATGCATTTCATATTAACTTAAAATATATCATAAATTACGTCACAAAAGTAAGTATACATGTATGGAATGTTATGAAATGAATGATTTTTTTGGTTAAATTTCATTATATTAGTACTTTGTTGGGTATCCTTTAGCTTTTATAACAGCTTTCATTCTTGATGGCATTGAATCTACCAATGTTTGGGTCACTTTACGGTCTATTTTCGACCACTCATCCAGAAGAACCCGTTTCAAGTCCTCTTTGGTTTTAATTTCATGTTTTCTTACTTGTCTGTCCAAGTGCTCCCATAAATGTTCGATAGCATTCATATCTGGTGACTGCGGTAGTGTTCTCAGCTGTTTTGGAACATGGTAAAGTAGCCACTCCTTGACAACACCTGACGTGTGTTTGGGATCGTTATCTTGCTGAAAGATGAACGATCCCTCTAAGCCCAATTGTGTGGCACTGTCCAGTAAATTATCCTTTAAAATGTTAAGATAGTAGTATTTATCCATAATTCCATCAATAAATACTAAATTTCCCACCCCAGCTGCCGACATGCAGCCCCAGACCATTACAGAGCCACCACCATGTTTTACTGTTCCCGCTAAATTTTTTACTTCAAGCTCTGTGTTTGGTTTTCTCCAAACTTTAGCACGTCCGTCCGACCCGTGGATGTTAAATTTATTTTCATCCGAAAAGATAACAGTTTTCCAGAAGAAATTATCATGACTAAGGTGCTCTTTTGCAGAATTTAATCTCTTTTGTCGGTTGACCTTGTTGATAAACGGCTTCTTTCGAATATTTCGACCATGATATCCTGCATTATAAAGCACTCTTCGAATTGTCTGGGGGTTGCATGCCGTGCCAGTTTCTTCCGTGATCTCCGTTTGAATTTTCAGGGCACTGAGCTTGGGATTTTGCTTAATTTTTCTGACAATAAGCCGATTTTCTTGATCCGTAAATTTTCGTGGACGCCCTTTTCTTGCCTTATTTTCTGTGTTCCCTTGAGTTTTATATTTTTCAATAATTTTTTGCACAGTCGCTGGGCTTTTATCAACCAATTTAGCAATTGCCCGAATGGATTTGTTGTCTTGGAAATGTTTGATAATTCAATTTTTTAGATCACTTGAAAGTTCTTTTCCTCGTGGCGCCATTTCAAAATTTTATTGAACCTTTACAAATCTAGAATATATTTTATTAAAAATTGCACTTCAAACACTTCTTCATCTAACATTTAAAACAGCTTAAATAAACATAATACTCACTCAGCCTCACTTTTCGTTCACCTTGATTGATTTAATTTTAAAATGACTGCACTGACTGCATACTTATTTTTGTGATGATATTTTGAATGCTTTCACAGAAAGCACAGCCTACTTCTAATACAAATATAAATATGCCGTTATTTTCTTCGTTGACAGATTGCTTAGATGTTTGAAATTAAGAGTTGCCAACTTTATTTCTTAGATTTAAAAAAATTGGTATGACATTTTAAAATATTATATTTAGTTGAAGTGTGTATACTTACTTTTGTGACTAACTGTATATTAGTTTAAAGTTCACCTATATTTAACTTTTCCCATTTATCATTGCATGACCTCTGCTGTCGAGTTGGCTAAAAGGGTCTGCTGCATCGAATATACAACTCCTTTACATACTTATTTAGCTTGCCAAAAAAGTTCAACAAGCATTTAAATTTCTTTTTTAAGAAAAATATAAAATTTCTATAATCGGTGTGTAACGAATGTGGAACAAGAAAACAATTATTTGCAAATGTGGCCCAATATAATAAATAGTTGCCACAAAAACTATTTCCATAACAAACAACATAACTACACATGTTAAATTATGCACATACATAAATCCATTTAGACATTCATGTATTCCATTAACTAATTCAGAAAATTAGTTTCCTCCAACTCTGTGATGGGGGTCTATGATGACTCTTGTAGCTGCGTTATTGCGACGTGTGAACACTTGAAAATGTCTTCGCTGGCATGAAGGTGATAAAGATTAAAATATTCCACATTCAGCATGCTATGACGTGAAGTTATTTTATTGATCCAACAAATTCTGCCAACCTGCTACACGGTTAATGTAAATATTTAATTTTAGCTGCTCCATTCAATCAGTTAAGCTTTGCAATTCATGCACAGAATAACTGTAAATTAAAAATGTTACACAAGGATTTCATAATCAAGTTCAAATTTTATTAAATTTATCAAAAGACAAAATGGATGATCATACAATTGATTTAATTTTTGCTGGATCTCTGGAGTCCTTGCCTCCGGTAAGCTCGAAAATTGTACGCATTTTTACCAGTTCAACATTTACGGGTGAGTTAGTTAATGATTATAATTCTTCTAAATGATATTAAAATTTGAAAATATTTTTTCAAAGATACAACTATGGAGCGCAACACGCTTATGGCAAAATGTTATCCGCGTATAAAGGACTATTGTCGTGAAAAACATGGTCTTGAATTTCAGGTGAGAGAAGAAATTTTGAGAGAAAAAGAAATGTGTCATAATTGACCAACTGAACATAATTGGTCAAACTCACAAGAGGATTTTAAGATATTCCATATTATATACTACAAATATGACTTTATGGGCTACTTTTGAGATTATTAACAAGACGCACAAAATTTTTATTGCAATAACATTACAAAGAATAGAAAAGTCGTAGTTAATAATTTTAGAGCATATTTTGAAGGGAATGGTTAATACTGAATGGTGCAATTGATAGAAAAGAGCTGAAAAACTTTATGCATTCTGTACATAACCTCAGAAGTCAAAAAAGCCATTTAACAGTAGGTCTGCTAATGTACTAACTTCAAGTAAGATTCGAGTCATGGTAGAATAAAATAAGGTAGATGCGTTTTGCAGTGCGCTCTCTTTCTCATCGCCTAAATTGTCATAATCAATACAAATAAATCACTTTATTGTTTACATTATTCCAATTAAAGCTTTCTTATTGCTTTCTGACTTTCTATGAGCCGTCAAATTCGTTTTGGCAGCTACGGCAGTCTGCCTCTCGGAAATGCATCTGCCTTCTCTTATTCTACCATGGTTCGAGTAAAGTTCAAGATGTGAGAGTAATTTAATTATCTGTCAAAATGAGAGAATTTGACAAAAAGTACGGAAACGACTTCAAACAAGTTTCAACCACTACATCTGTTCGCATAATTTTGTAACAGAAAGCAATTGATTATTTGTTTGAAATAATGCTTTTTTCTAATAAAAGACCTAATGAGGACAACATTTCAATATACAATATTTTCACACATCAATAGAAACTTTTGAGCTGCAAACTATGCAAGCTATTCGAACGGGCTTGAAGAAAATTTTCAAGTAAAGTTCAAGCTAGTTGCGAGCTTAAGAGAGCAACATTTTGCTTGTTTTTATTCTCTCTCGAACTTCAAAAATATGTAAAAATAAGCTTTCAAGCAACTTAAAGTTACTTGAAGTGCATACGGAAACAGACCTAGTATATAATTCTAAATACCTCAAAATTCTGACGCGATGAGTTATCTCGATTCGACCCACAACTTTCCGAAAGCAATAATCATAAGCCCTTTTTTTTGAAGCGAAGCTTTTTACTCCTCGTTCTGTGATTTGCTTAGAGTGAAATCTGAAAAATTTTCGACAGATTTTTTCTCAGAATTTTATGAGGTTTCTTTGTTTCTGTGTTTTTTACAACAAGACAATTTAATATATCAAATATAAAAAAACTTTCGCCGCCTGCCGTGGTGATTTGAACCCATTAACCTATGACTGCAGTTCTGTACTCTATGCATTGAGCCAAACACCTTCATTACGCAGAAGCATTAATTTAGTAATAAGTGCAATTGAAGTTATGTTGCCGCACATTCATTAACATATTAATGCATTTGTATGGTTTGGGTAGCTGCTAAACCACTTTCTACAAGAATTATCAGTATTGCCACTTTTCCACAATTGTGGTAAATCTAGCACTTTTTTGGTTTCTATCACTATTTGAATTTTTTTTTTAAATCTATCACTTTTTAATATATTTATATAAAAATGGCTGCATTATAATTAAAACTTTAGAAATTTTACTACTATAATATATTATTTATTGTTGCATATAATATTTCATTTTAGTGCTTTTTTAAGAACATTATACGAGAATTATTTGCAATAAAACTAATTCAGCGTGAAAAAATTTGATTTATGGTATACTTCTCTTATGATTTGTTTTCCTATTGGAAATCAGTCGAATTTTTCCTTAAGAAGAAAAATATATTCCAACGTTTTTAAAAATTCACCACTCATTTTAGACTCAACCTACCACTACCTAAAATTTGCAAGTGACAACACTGGTCATCATCCTCAATTTGGTAACACCATCTGTTAACAACTGTTAACAATGCTGCAGTTTTATATTTAATATTAAATCAACATCAAACTTAACAGAGCTGTTTGGTTCGGTGGAAAGAGTGTAGGTTAATTATTCAATGGGTGATGGGATCGATCCTCACGGTGGGCAAAGTAATATTTTTTTTTTATGTGAATGCGCTTGTGCTGTTGTAGGTACATGCTTTTGTTTTAACAATGACTGTAACATGTAATAAAATAATAATGAAATGTAATAAAATTTACTGGTGTGAATATTAACGAGTATTTTTTTAATTTATTTAATGTTGCTTTAAATTTTTGAATTTAAGTTATTTAAAAAAAAACCATTAAATTATCAAATCTACACACAGAAAAATACTTACGGCGTTTTGCATAAAATGACTTGGGTAATTAATTTTGTATGAAGCCTAAGAAATTTGTGCAAATTTCATAAGTTTTTTATCAACTTGGTCATGCCAACATTGTATAAAATGCCAAAGATACTTGGGCAAAAGCAAATTGGGGTTCTTACAATCTTTTCTCTCATTGCTACTTTTTCTGTCAAACGCGGTCATTATTTGCTTTTCTTTTCTTATCATTTGTACGAACGTGCATGTATTTCGTAGCAATTTATTCGTTACACTGACGAAACAAGTAGAACATAAAACTGCTAAGTGTACCACAGCGGGAACCACGTAAGACTACTGATGAGTTAAGAAATCTTCACTAGTATAAATATAACTTACCTAAGGTTATGATACCCAAGTTCTTTTTTTAATATTGCATTAAATTTACAGCAACCCATTTTAGGAGAAGGCCTTCAACAGAACACACAAGTTCTAGCATAAATTGTCTAATGGCAAAATAATGCGATTGCCTAAATTCCCTTTGTTGTATTAAAAAAATACTTAGGTAACCTATTCTGGCCGAAGGTCTTAGGCAAATTATACCCGAAAATTTTATAATTTTAAATGTTTCCTCTGTGTGTATGAAACTGTGAAAAAGCTTCGCTTCTCTCGTGTGTCCAACGACGCACCTGTGTTTTTTTAATTCTCTGTTGCTGGTATATATGAAATATTCACAAATATTATTCCTAAAGGTTGTTGACATGCGTTGGGGTGTACGAGACGAAGCCACCGATGATCACATGACCACTGAACTATGTATGCGTGAAATCAAAAATTGTCAACGCCTTTCGATGGGACCGAATTTTATTGTATTTCTGGGACAAAAATACGGCTATCGCCCAATACCCACTTACATTGTATCATCAGAGTTGCAACTAATATGTGAAGAGCTCACCTCAATGGGCACCGATCGTGCTATATTGGATCTCTGGTACAAGAAGGACAGCAATGCAGTGCCACCTATCTCTGTCTTACAGCCAATTTCATCGATACTCATCAATTTCAATAACAAGGCATGTTTCTGGCTTAGCTCCCTCCAACTGCTTGGAATATGATTTTTCACATTTCCTTTTAATTTTTTCTAGCGTGTGCCCAAGCTACAAGCTGAGGATCAGGCCGTTTGGTGGGATACTTTAAACAAAATGCAAAAGCTTCTACGCAAGGCAGCTGCTTCACTGGGTGCTAGCGAAAAAATGGATAAAGAGGCAGTACATAATTATTTCATGTCCGGTAAATGAAACAAAATTTAAGCAACTTATTCTAAGCACTCCTAATTTTTTTCCCAATATCATATTCAGTGACTGAGCGTGAGGTCATCAACGGTATACTCGATGTCAAGAATACAAAGAATCATTGTTTGGCCTATGTACGCTACATCAATAATATTAATTTGCAAAATTTGAAGAAAGCTTCACTTTTCGTCGATATCATCAATCGTAGTCTGGATACCGAATCCGCCAAGCTGTTGGGTGATTTGCGTGATACACGGTTGCCAAATAAGATTGAATCGAGCAATATGCAGAAGTGAGTGTAATTTATACATAAGTATCTACAACATACATACATAGCTCAAAGCAAACACACAGCATGCAAGCAGTAAAGTTTACAATTCTATTATTGATACAGGCTTTATTTTCCGCGTAAACTTAAGCAGAGCTATTGGGAGATTAAAAAGAGAGGTTGTTTCGTTTTTTTTATTGAATTACGTACTCTTTTTATTTTAAAAAAGCGTTATATAATTTTATTATTTTATAGAAGTATTATAGAAGAAGTTTTTCCTCAATCATTATGAAATCGTTTGTGATTACGAGGTGCTTTTCGGCTGGAACCTCACTTTTCCGTATCCTATAATTTGTTCCTTATAAAAACATTTGCTAACTTGTCTTGGTGGCTGACCTCTTTAAAGTCCAGGTAATACAAAAAAAATATCCGTGTTGTTTGGAATTTATACACATTTTGTGCAGTGTATTTTGTTAGGGTTTTAAGGAATTGGAAGTCGCAACAAATTTTGCGATAGTTTTTTTAATTTTTCTATCGATTTTCCATCACTTAAGGGAAGGTTCTCACCTAAAGGTCGAAAAACACGACGATGTTCTTAATTTTTCTTTGAAGTGAAAACTTCTTTAAGCGCGTTGAGCACTTTTTGGTAGAGAGAAAAACTATAGATTCGCGATATCATCATGCTGTTGGTGATATCATCACGCTTTAACTGTTCATTAATTTCTGTTGCATTGTACAGCATTACTTATGCCGTGATTATTAATTTTTATTTATTTATTTAATTTAATTTGAAATTGATATTTCATTGTATAATAATATTTCTCTTTTAATTAGTACAAATAGGGTTAATTACACTGTACAACACGAAAAAAAAAAGTGGGGGTTTTATGACTTCTTTTTATGTTTTCGAGGTCGCTGGATTTCCCCTTTGGGAAGGGTAGGAGAGGGTTAAAATGTATGAGCCACCCCCATTATTTTTCCAAGAGGAAACTTGTTTTCCTTAGATCCCATCCACTTTGACCCCACCTGAGGGGCTCCCATACAATGAACCCTAACTCCCTACAGTAAATGAAATTGATATTTACCTCTTTGGGGAGGGTAGGAGAGGGTTAATAAGTACGTCCGATCTCCAGTACTTTTTCAAGTGTAACATTTCTTCCATTGGGATCTATCCCCTCCGACCCCTCCTTAGGGAGGCTCCCATACAATGCACCCTTCTGTTAATGAAATCAATATATCCCCTCTTAGGAAGGGTAGGAGAGGGTTAATATGTACGAGCGACCTCTAGTATTTTTTCAAGTGTAATTTTTTTTCCCTTGGGACCTATCCTATCCCCTCCGTATAGGAGCCCCCAGTTCCGTATGGGAGCCCCCACCTCTAAGGAGGAGTCGGAGGGAATAGATCTTAAGGAAAAAAATGTTACACTTGAAAACGTACTGGAGGCTGGTCGTACATATTAACCCTTTCCTACCCTTCCTAAGCGGGGAAATATTAATTTCATTAACAGTAGGGGGTATTGGAGCCCCCCTAAGGAGGGGTCGGAGAGGATAGGTTCCAAGCGAAAAAATGTTACACTTAAAAAAATACTGGAGGTCGGTCGCACATATTAACCATTTCCTACCCTTCCCAAGAGGGGAAATATTGATTTTATTAACAGTAGGGTGCATTGCATGGGAGCCCCCCTAAGGAGGGGTCAGAGGTGATAGGTCCCAAAGGAAAATATGTTACACTTGAAAACATATTAACCCTCTCCTACGCTCTCCAAAGAGGTAAATATCGATTTCATTTACTGTAGGGGGTTAGGTTTCATTGTATGGGAGTCCCCCTCAAGAGGGGTCAAAGAGGTTAGGTTCTAAGGAAAAAATTTTTGCTATTGGAAAAATAATGGGGGTCGGTCATACATTTTAACCCTCTTCTGCCCTTCCCAAAAGGGGAAACAAGGATGGAATGCTTTCCTTGGTCTTCTCCAGAAGTGTTTTCAGAATTTTTTCAAAGGAATATTTCTGGGAGGCATTCAATAAAAGGAGTGATAGTTGCTATCAACCGACCGACTATTATTGTTGAGTATAATCTATTCATATATGTATATATGGGATGTATATATGGGATGTATATATGGGATGTATATATGGGATGTATATATGTCAAGTATAGGCTTCGAAACAGCTAATCCAATTTTTATGAAATTTCTAGGAAACTGTAGCAACGTCTTGAGAGTGTGCCTGGGAAGTTTTGTGTCGATGGAACTAATGGAGGGGCATTGGACAAGGGGGCGTGCCACTTCCCATATAAACGAAATTTGCGATATCGAAATGCTTTGGAGTTATAGGACGCACAGCATCGGAAGTCGGTATTGGATCTCAATTTACAAGTGCCGTTCTACTGGTAGCATTTTGTGGGTGTTGGACCTGGGGCGTGACACTTTTCAGCAGCCCAAATTTTCGGTATACTTCCAAACAATAAGCATCCATGAAATTCGACACGAACTTGCTATTTAGTTGTGTCCTTCTAAAAACTTACAAAAAGGCTCGAAACCGAATAATCGCTCGAACCCTAGTGGCATGTGTTGTCTGAAAAACCACAGAAATAAAAGGAGTTGGAAATGTCAAACTGTTTAGAAATCATATGATTTTGAGCGAAGGACAACAATAACCATAAATACTATGCATTTTTTAATTATCAAGCCAAAGAAGAAACTGACACGTTACTTCTTTTCCCAAAAAATAGTACAGAAAAGTTAGAAATTTAACCTCATTACAATTTATATAAGAAAAAATGTTTTTTTAATGCATTAAAATCAAAAGTTTTGAAATCTTCTTAATTCACCACTATCTTAATATAATTTTCAATTTATTAGATATACCGTGGAATGGATAGGACGCGAGGGTCTAGACATCGAGACACACGAGGAGTACCTGAATCACTTCATATCACATTTTTACAAAAATATCGTTAAACTTGTGGATCGTGCCATGCGTAAGGAAGACTCCAGTGCACAGGGGCAGATAGTAACTGAGATCCTTCAGCATTTGCACGCTTGTAATAATTCGGTTAAAGTGTTCTATGGTCGGGAACCGAATCTCGAACATATAAAGCGCTATATGCTGGGGGATTCAGATAAGCCACTTGTCCTCTATGGCGAAGGAGGTTGTGGTAAAACCTCATTGTTAGCCAAGAGTGCATCACTAGTGGCGACCGATTGGTTTGCGGGTAAACGACCGTTAAATATAATACGTTTCTTGGGTACCACACCCGACTCCAGTGCGCTGACACCGACATTGATCTCAATATGTCAACAGGTAAGTTGAGATATCAGTATTTTTGGTTTTAATTATAGTGAACGTACTACTAAACTTTAACTCCTTCACAGATTTCCTATAATTTTATGCTACCTTTCGAAAGTATACCCGACGACCTGGTACCTTTAACAGCACATTTTAAGCAATTGCTAACTTATGCTAGTCCCAATCAACCGTTAACACTATATCTTGATTCAGTTGATCAGCTGACGGGCACACAAGACTCGAACAAGGTATCCTGGATACCCACAAGACTACCGCCAAATTGTAAGGTGAGTGCGTCGGTTAAATACCTACGTATATTCAAGAACTAGTCATCATGGCGCCGTTTTTGATTGCATGCAAGATTTACTCTGCTCTTTTACCTACTTTGAATGATCTTTACCTATATTGCATGTTTCTACCAACATATTTTAAATGCATGGCATGATATTAATTTTTTAATATATATATATATATATATATATCTCGAATGTATCACCTAAAATAATCGGAACAACGTATAAGTTAAAAAATTGCTTGGCTTGTGCCTGCTAAATTCATATCCAGGAAGGTTTATTAAGCATGCCCAACCATATTTTTATCATACTAAACAAACTTAACATCAATGGATTTCAAACTAAAGCTACGTACACGGAATGCATTCACTTTTAATATTCTGCACAATACACAAAGGTGACACACATTGGGCTGAGAAAGAAAAAAAAAAAAAAAATGTACTGTCTGTTACTCTCTCTCTCTCTCTCTGTTTAAAAGGGAAAAATATTGAACATTCTTTCAAATCCCAGCCCACTGTAGAGGTTTTAATATTTTTTTTTCTCTATCCACTAAAAGTATTTCTAAAATCAAACATACTGTTGTGAAACATCCAACATTTTAGATTATAATTTCATGTGCAAACGAAGAATCGAATCCTACTGTATCTCAGGAATATCATGTTTTACGCAAAATGATCGATATCGATGAACTTTTCATCGAAGTTACAGCTCTGGGCGAAGAATTGGCCATGAATGTCATTAAGATGTGGATGAAGACCGCTTGTCGTGATCTTAACAATTTTCAGTGGCGTCTCGTGGCAAATGCCATAAATAAGTGTTCGTTACCCATCTTTGTGAAACTTGTCTTTGCCGAAATTTGTCGCTGGCGTAGTTATACGCGTCCACAGGAGACGCACTTAGCCAACACTGTTATGGACTCTATAATGATGCTGTTCGAGCGTATCGAGAAACAGCACGGACGTATTCTAGTATTCCATGCATTGGCCTATATAACAGCAGCCAAGTCAGGTCTTTCCGAAAGTGAACTGGAGGATTTGATCTCTTTGGATGATAAGGTACTCGATGACGTCTATCAATATCACATGCCGCCGGTACGGAGAATTCCACCGCTTTTATGGACCCGTATACGCAATGATTTGCCCAACTATCTGAGTGAACGTGAAGCGGATGGTGTTAATGTTATGAACTGGTATCATAGACAATTTCGTGATACTGCTAAGGAGCGTTACTTTAAGAACATGAATATGGCCATGTATTTTCATTCGATGATTGCAGATTATTATCATGGAATTTGGGGTGGCGGTATACCGAAACCTTTTAAATTCACTGAAATACAGAGACATAGGTAAGCATTTGGTACAAAAAAGTAAAAACAATTTTCTGGTAAAGTGAGTAAAAGATAAAAACATTTTACATTTAGGTTTGGCTTGACCGATAAAGAAGGCTCTGCTGATCGTAAAGTTCCGATACAACCACTGGTATTTACAAGTAAAGATGGCACTTCAAGACGTTTCAATTTAAGAAAGGTACCTAATTTTGACATACAAATTTTTTTTTATTAAACTATTTCTAAGTGGATAAATTGGAAGACATGACAAGTTGGTAATAGGACAACAGTGACACAACAGCTAGCTAGTTAAATAACTCTGAATATGTAACAAAATTAATAGCGAGAAAAATTTTCTAATATAGATGTCAATTTTCGAGCACTCGTTTGGGTTTAAAACTTGCAGTAAATATTTAGCAATTAACTGACAGAAGAGTAAGAAAACTTCTAAATATACTCGTATACCTTTGACTTAGTTGTTATTTTTACAGGCCTATGGCTAAATTTTATAATAAATATTTTTGCAGAATATTGTAGGCTTCTAGCGCCTTTTCAAATACCCGCAATTTTTTAGAAAGTTTGGTTGTATTTTTTATTTATAGTGTACCGAAAGTACACCTACCTCACATACAAAGTTATTTTTTGTACATCACTTTGTATGGAAGGTAGGCGTACTTCCGGTCCGATCAAGCCAATTTTATACACATCATACAACCACTATAAAAAAAACATAACCAAAATTTTAAAAAAATCGCTTAACTAATAAGGAAGAAAATGAGAAAAACTTTTCACTTACAAAATACAAGGTGTTGTACCTTGTGTATTGCGTTAATATAAACGATTCGAAAGAGCTAGAAGAGGGGCGCGAGAATAATAAAGCCATCTGTTCAATTTTGGAAAAAAAACACACACTTGACGGCGCAAAGTGGGCACACATGGACTTTTGCGTCTTAGAATTCTGTAACTTTTTGTATCTTACAATAATTAAGCCAAATTTGAAATATATTATCTATGATATTTAATAAATCGTTTGAACTACTTTTTTTCGAAATCCATCCTCTAAAAATTTATTTAATCCCTTCCATGATGATGTTGAAGAGATCGCAAGACAGTGGATTGCCTTGTCTGAAACCTCTTTAAGTATTGAATGTTTTGGAGAAGTTATTTTCTACCTTTACGGATCTGCATGTGTTGCTCAACGTCATTCTGCAAAGTCTAATCAACTTTGCAGGTATACCGAACTCAAACATTATTGCGTACAGGCAATCCCTTCTAGGGCAAGACAAAGAGATGATGTGTGTCTATTTAGTTTTCGTCGGTTTTTTCCAAGATTTGTAGTAACGTGAAAATCTGGTCTATGTTGGACTTACCAGGTCGAAAACCACACTAATAAGGTCCAATCCCTGTTTTTTTAATCGTCTTTAATCTTTCACACAGTACGCTTGAGAGAACCTTATATGCGATGGAAATAAGACTGATACCTCGATAGTTGGCGCAGATTGTTGGGTTTCCTTTCTTATGCATAGGGCAAAGTACGCTGAGATTCCAATCGTGGGGCATGCTTTCGTCATCGTTGATTGGTGCCACTGAACTGCGCTCTCCATGGGCTGCATTGGTGGAATCGTCGCCAGTAAGTAAATTGGAGAAGTGCTGTCTCCAATCTCAGCGCACACTGCGTATCTGTAACCAGATCTCCATTTTGATCTCTACAAGTAGATGCTCCGGGCTTTAAACCATGGGTTAAACGCTTAACCTGTTGATAGAATTTCCGTGCATCCTTCTTGCTCTGGTATACCTCTAGCTCCTCATGCTCCCGCTTTTCCTACTCTCTGTTCTTGCGTCTGAAAAGGCGCCTCTCTTCCTTCCTCTTTTCGCGGTAGTTTTCTCGCACGGCTCGCGTTGCAGCTGACTGCAGCTTTTTTCTATAAGCGGCGTTTTTTACTGCTGTCGCGATGCGACGCTCGTGATCGTACCATTGGTTCCGAGGTTGTGGGCGCCGGAAACCAATGATTTCTTCAGCGGCAGCGCGCATGGAGTGGGATATATGCGCCCAAAGTCCGCCGCCGTCGTCGGGTCCAGAGGTTGTTTGGTTGAGCTTAACCGAGAGTTGAGCGGAGTAGGCCTCGGCAGTCCGTTGTAATTGAAGCTTAGCGACATCTAGCTTTCGTTGCATTCCTGTGCGTATGTTCTTCGCATTGAATAATCGCATGCGGATCTTGGCTGCAACAAGATAGTGGTCGGAGTCAATGTTGGCCCTCCGAAATGTACGCACATCTAGAACACTAGAGGCATGCCTTCCGTCGATTACAACATGATCAATTTGGTTTCGCGTTTTTTATTCCGGGGACAGCCAGGTGGCCTTGTGGATGTTGAGGTGCTTAAATCTGGTGCTACTAACTACCATGTTACGCGCCGCGGCGAAGTCGATCAGTCTTAGACCGTTGTTCGTGGAGGTCTCGTGAAGACTGAACTGACCGACAGACTGGCCAAAGATGCCTTTCTTTACGAATTTCACATTAACATCGCCGAGGACTATTTTCACGTCATGGACTGGAAGGTGGTCGTATACGCCCTTAAGACTAGCGTAGTAAGCGTCCTTGACGGCTTCGTCCGTTTCCTCCGTTGGAGCGTGCGCGCAAATAAGGCTGATGAAGAAAAATTTTCCTTGATGCGTAGTTTCCGGCTAACAACGAATCCACATCCAAATTCGCGCCTCTCCGCATGGCAGCTGCAGTAGATATCGCAGTGTGCTTTTTTAGAGTAACCTTGCCCTTTTCATCTCATTTCCTGGATGGCGTTGATGTCTGCGTTTATTGTTTTGAGGGCTTCCGCCAGTTGGATAATGGCACCTTCCCTATAAAGGGTCCGGACATTCCAGGTGCATATCCGTAAATCATTGTCCGTTTTTCGTTTGCGGTGGTCGTCAACGTAATTGGAGTTCTTGTCCTAGGCTGGTTTAGTTTTCATTGGGCAGTAGTAATGTGGCGGGACCCCAAACCCTGCGCTCATTCCACAGAGCAACCCGTCGCTCAAATTAGCCGTCAAACTAACGGATGTCAGTTTGCCGTTGCCCAGGGAACACCACGACGAGGTTTGAGTCGACTTGGGACGATTTAGACATGGATAATGCTGGCCTTGCCAGGTTGAGGCAGTCAGACACGTTGCCATGTGAAGGTTCAAAACTAAGTTTTTCAATACTACTTGTTTTCAATGCAGATAGTGGTTGAGATGTCGTAAGTAAAAAATAAGCTTGTAGATAGAGGTTCAGTTTAATTTATTAAAATAAGGTGTTCGGATTGGATTTTCGCTCTAATATTAATACCAAAGATGCAAAAAAAAAATTACCCAAAATGCAGATAGAGGAAAATGAATATCGATATAAATGTCTTAGGTAGTTGATTCGAAGAATTATGTAATTTTATTTTCAATATGTTAAATTAACGCAATAGTTTTCTGTCCGCAGTTTGGCGAACTTCCATTTCATTTTGTGCGTTCGCGTCGTTTCAAGGATCTTTTCGAACACGTTCTTTTCAATTACGATTGGTTGCATGCAAAACTTTCAAGTTGCCCACTGCAGGCAGTGCTGGCTGACTTTGAAGATGCCTCAACAAATACCGACGACAAGGATGCCAAACGTGAGCTGATGCTTGTAGCTGATGCGCTGCGTTTGGGTGGCGCTATTTTAGCTATCTATCCCAATATGTTAGCACCACAACTAATCGGACGTTTGTTACCTGAAATTGGTGGAAATGCCAATATAAAGATGTTATTACGTGCCTGTGATCTGTCTGGACCTAAGGACTGTTCTCTGATACCAGTTAATCATTGTCTACACACGCCAGGTGGTCCACTAAAGGTAGGTGTAATGCTTCTGAAAATAATAAATATAAGAATAAAAGCTATTTTAAATTTAACAGTATTCACTGGAAGGTCATCAATTTGCTGTGTTTGCATTCTGTTTAACCAGTGATCTGCGTTATATGGTCTCCATTTCGACGCACATCATAACGTTTGATCTGTCTACCAGCGATCTATCGCGTGATGTTAATCCGGGCATTGAAGGTATTATGCAGCAACTTGTTCTGAGTCCCGACAATAAATGGGCAGCTGCTTATTCGAATAATAACCAGACGGTATTGCTTAACATGTTATCCAGCGAGTTTGTGATTATCAAGAGTCCATTTGAAGATGCCGATGGTAAAGTTGCAGGACTGTATCTGCTGAATCAGAGGTGAGGAATGATTTTCTATTTGATGAAATTATCATAAATTATCGTTTTATTTTTTTATTTCAATATTTAAATGTTTCCTCCACTTATATGCCACCAGTTTATTTCTCACCTGCAAGTTAAAATGGGCGCAGTTTGACATGCGTGGCAATTTGGTGGACTTGTTTGAAGTTAACGGTGTGACAGCTGACTGGGAAATACTGTGTAGGTGCCCATATATTTTATATGCCCAAAATAGATTGATAAACTGCAAATTCTCAAATGCGTCTTTTGTAAATCTAACAACAGCCATGGAATTCTTCACGCCCAATGACTATAACATAACATTCTGGGCTGGTTCAATCAACGAAACACGTCTGCGACTTGATACAGTGCGACGCAATGGAACTTTTTCCCATACGTCCCACTTTTTCAGTGCCTTGATCATGAATAAGTCTCGTAACATGCTTTTCGGCTGTGCCAATGAAGACAACTATCAGGTTATAATAATTTCCATTCAAAGCAATTATTGTCCGCTATGCAACCACAATGAATTAAATTTTTTTTCTTCTCAGATCAGCGTTTATAACTTAAATTTCGACGAATCGTCTGAAGTGCTGGATTGGGAGTTCAAGGAACATTTGCCACGTTTTGAAAATGATGATAAAGAAATGATTCTACAACTGCGCTTAGATCAGCACGATCGCATGTTGTTGGGCACAGCGGGCAAAGGTTTTGTCATTTGGGATTTTGGTCATGATGGACATCGCATAAGCGAAGATGCTATGTATTTTGCCTTGCCACATGGTGTGCGCAATATAACAACCAAAATGATGATATCCAACTCAATTATGGTTAGTTCCAAAATGGATTATGCAGTGGCAGGCGTACGTAAAAATTTATACGTTTGGTTTTTGGAGTCAAGACAGCTGGCAAAGGTGCTCGATGCTCACTTTGGTCGTATTATACAGTTGGAATCTCTGACTATTGGTAGTTGGAATAGTGTGGTGACCTCATCAATCGATCGTTCAGTTAAAGTTTGGAATATTGATAATATTTTCGAGAAAGTTCATGTTATCGATCGGCATGAATTACAAATTGACAATATCAGGTAAGTTTCAATAGAAGCAGAAGTCTTAAAAAAATTCCTTAGTGAAGTGTTCAGAATTTATGTGAATCAAGTCGTAATATCAAAAAAAAAAAAGATGTGTGTGGCCGTGGCGGCCAGATTCCGTGCCGGCAAGAAAAATTGCCGTGTGGAAAAGGGGTCTTACTTTCGTGACACAGTTGGTAATCAAGAGGATTTATTATTTTAATTTGATGACTTAAGTCATACATACGACAGATCTTGCTGTTTTATTTTTTGTTAATTATATTTTTATTGATAAATATTTAAAAGAAAAAATTTGTCGAAAAACTTGTGGCGGGAATTATACATTTTCCCCTTTCCGTATTCGCATCGAACCGTGTACAATTCGGCTGCAAGTTGAACGTGCTACCATCACAATATTGCCTCCCTTGCATCAAAGAGAACAAAATACGAACAAACCCGAAAGCAAGAATAGCATACATATTCTAATTTATTTCATAGGATTGATGACAAAAAATTTATTGTTTATCCAAAATAATCATTATTCGATTATAACTTGGGCTTTATTTATATAACCTATTTTAAATTTTTCTTAAAAAAAAAAATAAGCACTGCCAGTAAATGTTTTTAATGTTTGTAAATATTTTTTATTAAAAAAAACCACAAAATTTCAACTGCAGAAAGGACCACTAAACCTTTGCTTCGTGGTCAGAACCACTGACCTTATGCTACCGCGCATACTTGTTTAGGTTTATTTTAACCTGCCTACACTGTTAAAAATGTTGATGCGTTTTTCGGTACAAGACTTGCATCGTATAAAATTCCCAAATTCTTGCACGAACGCAATACAGAAATGTTGAGATTTTTAGTGTATGAATATATTACTGAATCGTTGCGGAAGTTTCGTCAACAAACAAGATAGAAATATGAAAAAAAGTTGTATTCTTCTTTCTTCCCTTTTTATATGATTTTATTTTAAATTTTTTTTCTTTTTTGGATCAAATTATTTCCGATTTATAATCTTTGATATATCAGTCATGCAGTCTATTAATACACCACTTTTTTAAAATGATATATATTGTAACTTTTAACGAAAAAATCACCCCGAAATATAAGCCTTTGTAGGGGGAAAATCGACAAGATTCGACAAGAAATACAGTAGAGAACTACTACTTTTCTACTGTCTTCGTTGTTTCTTTGTTCTGTTTGTTTTTTCAATGTTGACGAAACCAATGCAGATGCGTTAAAGAATATTCTGCAAGTCTGTTATTAATTCGTTATTCGGTGGTTGAACCGAAATCCAGTGCAACCACGCCAACTCCAAGTTGCCACCGATGTGCCGTGTATGCTCGTTGGAGCATAACCTCTCAACGTGTGCCAAGTTTCTGGCAATGAATCTCGAGGAGCGATTGAGAGCAGTACTGATATATTTCTACTGCTCAAACTGCCTCTCAGCGTGACATGCGGAAGGAGTGCCGCAGCCCTCATCGGTGTCGTCATTGTGGAGACGACCATCACTGCATCAGCTGCATTCGCGTTCGCAGTGCGAACCGGCAGATCACATTCTCGCAGACCTCGCGATAAACGCTCTAAAGCCAAGCGACCACGGGCGAGTGACCAGCCAGCGTCATCGCCTACGGACTCTTTCCCTCAGTGGTCCACCTCTTCTAGAAGACCGCAGTCGCATGCACCAACAGCGTGTGACAAGGGACCGTTTCCCGAAGCGGTCTCCAGCGCAAACACGATCGCGGTCGACAGCACCACATGAACGGCCGCCAGTGGCGCCCTATCAACAGCTCGTTTCGTTTCTCCCCACTGTCATGGTGCGTACGGTCTCCAGAGGGATGTCTGTGTCGGAAAGAGCGATCTTGGATGCATGTCTTCCACAGACGCTTATCGCCCAAGAGCTCGTCGCCAGGTGGAAGCTGCCCATTCATCGCGTCGACGGCTGCGACATGTGCACCTTGATTCTGAATGGCCATTACGGCACCAACCAGCGAATTGAAACGATAGCTAGGTTCGAGCGGCGGTTGAAGATCTTGACTCCATCGAGGGATCTGGACGAGTCGACTCAGCAGAGTTTCCCGAACATCAACTTAGCCGATTCGCTCTTTTACCGAATACCGAGTTGATGGTGGTTCCTTTTTGGAGATAGTCGATGAATTTTATTCCTTTCGCATCCTAAAATACAGACGCCATCACCTTACAAGCCGACTGTTGGGCATTGCTCGCTTTGGATTCGGTTCGTCGACAGCACTCCACTCAGCTGACTGTCTTTTGGATTCTGGTGAGTAATAGTGAAGCCATGCCTCATCCATTATCACATATCGACGATAGAATTCGATTTTATTGCGGTCCACTGTGCTCTGCATCATTTGTGCTGGTACGACCACGTTTAAATTCAGCAATCCACTTTTCTACCATTTGTCTCGATGGAGCAGAGTCCGGATAATGTTTAACAAGCCATTGTTTGGTTTCCACTGTGTTTGTTTTTTTCATCAAAAAGCAATAATTTATCAAAACTCGATATTCACTTTTTTCCATTTTTTTTTCAATAACAATAGTTGCACACAAAATGCTATAACTCACGAATCAATTGTCAGATTGTTGTAAAATTTTTATACGTATCTTCTGAAGGTTGGAACTAAATAAAAATCATATGGAAAAAATCTAGTAACGCCATCTATGTGCCATCTTATGGACTTTTTGAACGTACTGTTAGCTAGCCGTATTGTTGTATACGCGGCTATAAAAGTTTCACTTCAAAAATTATTAATTTTAATTAATTTAATTTAATTTATTTATCTCTTTCGAAGACCGGCACAACAAAGTTTGAAAACCTTATAAACAGTACCGGCAGTATAAAGCATAAAACAATGATTGACTATATGACTTATAATATATAACTTAGAATACATATAAAAGTTAAAATTTATAGTAAAAACTTTATGAATTAAGAAATTAACGTAAAATTAAACATTTCAAAACATTATATTAACAGTTAGGTTCCTAATGTGAAGTAAACTGACATATAAATGTAACATTCTTAAACATCTATCTATTAAACACTTCAAAAATGTACATGACCATTAACTTTTACAGCGAAGAAAAGAGTAAAGCTAATTGATTTTTGAATTGCACAGCATTTTTGCACGATCTTAAACTATTAGGAAGTGCGTTCCAAAGACGAACAGAGTGTACAAAAAATTGTCTTTCTGACGTTAAACAAGAAACACGTGGAGAATTAATCATGTTTGTTCGACAGGATCGAGAAAAGTTTAATCTCGAAAACAAATAACTGGGTTCAGTATTACAGATAATTTTATGCAACAATAAAGTCGTACGGTAGTTCAACAAGTTATCAAAGGTTAAGCCATGGATTCTTTTAGCATACTGGGAAACATGATCTCTTCGTTTAAGTGCAAACACGTAACGAGCAATATTATTAAACAGAACGTTTAATTTGTTTTTACTTAGACAATCACAGTTAGCAAAAATTTCGCAGCCATATAGCATTGTTGGTATGAGATAAGTTTTAGCAAGAAGCATTCTTATATGAAAAGGTGTAAAAAACTGCGTAGTCCAAAGAACACGAAGCATGCCGTAGACCTTTCCAACCGTGCTACTGATGTGGTTATTCCAAGTAAGCGTTCTGTTAAAAGTTATCCCTAGATTTTTTGCAGAGTCTACATATTCAATATTGCTATTATTTAATGAAAGATTGGGGACAGTGGAAATGTCAATGACTTTCTTCGCAATTACCAAACATTTGGACTTAGTTGGGTTAAGGCTTAAACCGTTTTTAAGTGCCCAAGTTCCAATTTCAGCAAGAATACAATTTAGATGCGATACACAGTCAAATATGTTCTGACGTTTACAATTAACGTACAACTGGACGTCATCTGCGTACAAATGAATCTTACAGTTTTCTAAAACACTAGGTAGGTCATTTATGTACATGGCGAAAAAAGTAGGACCCAGAACAGAACCTTGAGGAACACCTCTTTTAATGGGTAAAAAGACAGACGAAACGTTGTTAGCAAAGACAGCTTGCGATCTATCAGTAAGATATGACGCGATGAGATTCACAGCAGATGGCGTAAAGTTAAATAATTTAAGAAGTTTTGTCTCTAAAATGTCATGGTCGACTGTGTCAAAAGCCTTAGAGTGGTCTAACAGAACTAAGAAACCAACTTCATTGTCATCTATGCCAATGCATCAGGGCAGTGATGCAACTATGTTTTTCCCTAAAACCCGATTGCTTTTCAGTTATAAAAGCATTTTTATGCAAGTGTGTGTTGATTTGTTGACTTAATAACAATTCTAACGCTTTGGATATAAATGAAAGGATAGCTATTGGGCGATATTCATTATGCGATTTTTTTACTGGTAAAATTTTAGCTTTCTTCCATTCTTTTGGGTAAATTGACTTCGTGAGAACTGTGTTAAAAATGTGAGTTAGGTAAGGGAGAACTTTCGGAAGCAAAATTTTCAGGAAAATGGGGCTAATGTCATCATACCCGATAGCATTCGATTTGATTGATGATATACTTCTCTGTACATCCGCCTGACAAACGCAAGAGAAGCTGAAGCTAGAGTTGGCATCAAAAGAGCTGTTAATAGCCTTATAAACGTTTTCACTGACCGAAGGCATGGGAATATTAACAAATTGCTTATTTAAATCCTCGACGTCCAGGTTATCACAAGAACTAAGTGATTTTCTACAAAGACCAATGTTACGTATCTCACGCCACTTCTGCTTACTGTTCACCACAGAACTAAACTTATCCATATAATAAGTTCTTTTTGCTGTTTTCACCTCCTTCACCACTGTCGAGCGCAGAATTTTAAACTCATCATACAATTCTGGAGTTTTGAAGCGTTTCCAGCGATTGAAAGCATTATTGCGAAGCAATATTAGATTTTTAATGGTTCTGTTGAACCAGGGGCGTTGCTTGAGAACAGTTTTTCTTTGTTTTACGGGTACAAACTCATTAAATAGATTATTGACATGGCCTTGGAAAAAATCTACTTGTTCGTCAACTGAGTCAATATAAAAAATTTGTTCTAGGCCTATATCAGCTATAGCAGTTTCAAGTCCAGCGTAATCTATGTTTTTAAAGTCACGGTAGCTGAAGCAATTTACCGTCTCTTTGAGTTGAAAGTCATAAGCTAGGAAAATAAGATCATGTTTAGAAAAATTAGAAACAGATAATTGATCATACAGAAGGATTCCACTTTTTGCACTTACAAAGAATAGATCCAAGACAGTATTATTAGTTCTTGTATAGTGAGTTGGTATACAGGAATTAACAGGAAATAGACCTAAGCTATCCATATCTTGCACTAGATTATTTTCAACAAGTAGTTTGCTATTAAAATCGCCAGCTATAATTATTTCAGTGAAAGATAGTGCAATATTTTCTAATGTTATTAAAAGAGGTGAAAAATCAACAGAACTGTTTGGACGATAAACACAACCAAGAAGCAAATTTCGACTACAATTTGAAACTACAACAAAGATATATTCCATAATACTATCTGGAGGCGACTTAAAGAGTATTTTACACGTAACATTTTCTTTTACAAATATTGCAACTCCACCTGCATGACCAACTCTATCAGAACGAAATATTTTGTAACCATTCAAACAGAACAAAGCATCAGACATGTCATTATTAAACCATGTTTCACTAACACAAATTACATCTACACCAGAATTTTCAAACAAATATCGCATTTCGTCTATCTTATTTACCAAGCTTTGAGCATTAAGGTGGCAAACTTTTAACCCAATCCTTTGTTTTGAGAGTACTCTTATCATATTGAAGCTACTATCTTTGGAACGGAAATTTTCGTTAGATTGAGAACTCATCATATAAAAGGAATATGTTCAAAAAGATCGTGAAATTTAAAACGTGCTTTATGATAAAATAAGTTTTCTTCGATGCTGTAAAAATTAAAAGTGTAAAAATTGTATTAAAATTAAAGTAGATATCATAGAGATTTAGAACTAAGATATAGGAATGACAGATAAATATATTAGTTCGTAGAGTCACGAAAATTATGTTCGGAGATACTTCCGATGATTTCTGCCAGTTTTGCCAGCGATTCGATAGCCACAGCAGCATCTGTACTCTTGAGCTTTACGTGCACAATACCACGACGCGTAAAAGCAGCTGATAAGCGATGTTCTTTTTTATAACGGAGAGCGTGCTGCAAAATTACTGAGTTCTCTCTCGTTAAGCCTTCATTAACAAAGAAAGGTTTGTTCGATTGGAAGCCCGCATGTTGTAAACGCAACAAATCCTTGTTTTCACGCCGAAATTTAGCAAAAGAGCTAAGAACGAAATTTCTTTCGAACGGTGTTTCAAATTTTGCTATAATTGTGGTATCTTTGTTGTTTTTGTTAGTTGGTGCAGATTTATTAAGCCGGAATACGTTTTTAACTCTGGGTAGCTGTATTTTGACTGTATTGCATATTTCGCCTAGTATGCCATACAAGTTTTCACCTTCACAGTATGGAATTCCATTTATACGTAGGTCACATGCAACGGCAACGTTTTCTTGTCTAGCCAGCTGGATTTTTAACTCCTCAACCTCCTTTTTGAGGTCAACAGTGTTTTCCAGCCGAAGAGGGATATCTTCCATTGCTGCCACAGCACACTCCTGATTTGAAAGCCGCGCCTTTAATTCATATATTTCGTCTTTAAAGAAGATCACATCCGCCTTTATCGTGTCGACATCAGCAGCTACCTTCTCCAAGTGTGTAACTCTCGTAGCTACTGCTAGTAAGCCGCTGCGCATTTCGGTCATATTTTGTCGAACCTCTGCTAGAACTCGCTGCTCACTCTCTTGTAAAGCCGTTGTGAGCCAATCTTTGATTTTTGAGGTGATTAGCTCACTTTGTTGGGAAAGACGCAGTTTAAGATTTTCGTTTTGCTTATCGAATTTCTGATCTATAAGCTCACTCATATCTTTCGTAGTGACACCTACTGAAGGGGTAGACAAGGTGCCAGTCGCAATTGACCCTTTGTCTAGTGGGCTTAAATTAGACGAGTTAGTCCTAATTGGTGGTGAGCGAACAATCGAATCCCGACGAGCAGAGACACACCGTGCACATTTGTAATTTTGGTTATTCTACCCGTTAACAGCTTGAAACAAAAAATAATTCGGCTATTCACAGCTTAAACGTAAATTAACAAAGCTTATTTATAGCATTTGTTATTTTTGCAACTGTGAGCACCTCAGTATGTGTTTGCCGTATTCATGTTATACAGGGTGTCCCGCAATTGAGTGCAACTATTTACGGAGGTGAAAGGTTATGTAAAGCTGAGACTGAGAAAAACATCGTATGGGAGGGGGGGGGGGGGGTCTATTTTCACATTCTTAGGAGCTACAGGGTTAAATAATATTTCACGACCTTAATTCACGTTATTGTTTCTATCACAAAAACTAAGTTACGGAAAACTTTTGTTGATAACTCATTGCAAAGGCAATAAAATCAACGCTTTTCAACGGTATATCAACAAACAGTACCGACAACCGTTACCAAGCTGTACTCGTTCAAAGATGAAATCAATCGGTGTAAACTACCAAATTTCAACTTTGAGTGCAAATTTCTCAGAATTTCGCGTAATAAATGAAATTTTTTTATAATCAATTTTGTAATTTTTTTAATATTCTTTTCAATGACACCAACAATATAAATTTATCTTAAAAAATAAAAAAGTTGGCTGTACTAAAAAAATGATACCTATTAGAAAATAATGGTAAATAATGACATTATAATTACTTATGCAGTAGATAATATCGTTATTTTCTAATAAGTATAATTTTTTTAGCTATAGGAAATGAATTCTAGGAAATGATAGCATGTCTTGAAAGAGGTCTAATATAAAAATAAGCTTATTCATTACGATTTTTATTAAAAACCTAATTCGAATTGTTTTTTTTTTCTCAGTCTCTCTGAAGTTGATTTGGCCGTCACTGTAACTCGCTGCTGCGTTGGGGTTTGGGAAACGCGTTCCGGCAGATTACTTACCAAACTAGCGGATAGTCCTTTGGGTGCCATTGTCACACATGCTGATATAACACCAGATGGCCGTTATGTCATCTCTTCGGAAACGGGCAAATTTCTAATTTGGAATCGAGTATCAGAGCAAGTTATATATCGTGATGATCAACCAGGCATACAACAGATGACATTCATGGAAGAAGGATACAAAGTGATGGTGGTATCTTGTCCAAATTTAAATCAGAAAGAGGCATCAGCTATAGGTGGCGATGCCGAAGGTCATCGTTTGACTGCAATCACAACTGTGAGATTGGTGCCAGGTGCGTATTGGAGTGAAAATAATTTTTGAATGAAAAATAATTTTTTTTTTTTTCAATAATAACTCCATATAGAGGGCACAATATTATTTCGTTTTGAATATCCAATACGTATGGTGCCCGGTATTCCATTTCGGCAATCGGTTATTTCTGCGGATGCAGCCAACTTTATTGTCTGCTCGATTGATAAGTCCAATAAGGATTGTCTATCTGTGTACAGTGCTACGACTGGAGCTTTTGTGGCAAAAATACTACTCAGAGGCTGTGCGATTAAGGTAGGCAAAGCTGAAATTAAACTAAAATGAAAGAGTAAAAATTTTTTTTTCCATAGGAAGTTAGCTTTTTAGTGCCCATGCCACACAAAGTCAATCAGGTGGCCGTTATAACCAGTGAAAAGGGCAGCATAGTCGATATTAAGAGCAAGAAGCATATGCGTTCCATAGCCAAGTGGGGTGGACACATAACCAAAGATGGCAAGTGCGGTCTTTATGCGCCCACAAGGTATATGAAAACATATGTATCTGTGGAAAGACTATAAAAGAAAATAAAAAAATATCTCACTCATTGTCTAGAGGTGGATTAGAGATGCTGGAACTTCGCAAAGGCACTACAGTCAAGACCTTTATACCAAAAGTGGCCGAGGGTGTGTTTTCAGTCATCTGCCTGTTTACGGAGAATGATGAATATGTTTGCTACTATCATAGTGGACGCAAGACCATACGTGTATTTCGCACATCCGACACCGAAATGATAGCCAATTATCGCTTGCAGGCAGAATTGACAGCTATTAAGAGTAGCAAGGATGGACGCTGCATTGTCTTGGGCACCGTTGATGGTTCTCTGTCGGTATTGGCCATTGTTGATCCTCAAAATGGCGAGATGATAAATTATTTAAGCGGTTTGCCATCACGCGATGAAAACTGGAAAGCCAAGTTGGCTAGAATGAAGGCGCGTGTAAGTTTCAAGGCAGCCATACGAGTGGCCACAATATCATCACGCTTCGACAGTCAAAAGTCAAAGAAAGACGTTTGTAAGGTGGATGTTGTAAAAAATAATGGCGTCAGTGAAGAGGGCGGGGAAGTAGTTGTTTAGAAGAAAATGTTGTTACATTGTTTATTGTTATCTCTAAACTAAGTTAACTGTTATAAAAAAAAAACACACTTATTAGTTACAATTAAAAATAATTTAAAAAAAAATGTTTGATAGAACGTTTTTCGTCCACTTAACGCTGTGCGCAGGCCAAAAACCTCTGAAGGTAAAACACTGGCCACAACAAATGGTCTAAATTCGGTTTTTTTTGTAGCTTGTTTTTCTAAACTACTTTTTACTACATTAATGCCCGTATGATACTTAATTTTTTTTGTCCAATTTTAAAACCTGAAAACAAGTGGCGCGTGGGCAGGACAGACATATTTTGTAAGAAAAGGATAAACGTTGTTACTTTTTTAAAACTGGTGTTTTAAAGAGCAGCTGCATTAAAAAAATTAATATTAGCTACACACATCACTTCCAATTCAGCATACATTTATATTAAATAGTTTTGTTTACGCTAAAAATGTCAAATTAATTATTAACAGCACAGTAAATATTTGATCGAAACTTAACGAAGAACGAATTGAAAGAAACGGCAAAAAAAAATGCAAAGAAAATACAGTCCGTCCTACAAATTTTTCTCCAATTCGTACCATATGAGTACTCACTCACACCAATTGAATCCATGCATTCGTGCTATTTGAACTGCTCTAGTTATAATTTTCAATGATCAATTTAATTAAGTATCATACAGGCTTAACCCATTTGCTGCTCGTCCTTCGTAAGGTGTTGCGCACATTGCCGGGACGACTATCCTACTTTCAATATGTTATTGAAAAAAAAAGAAAAAAAAAACTAAATGGCGAAGTGAATTCTTAATATAATTTTGGTTTGGCAGCAAATTTGTTAGTAGGTGTATTAGGTGTCTTAGCCATGTAAAAGCCCAACCAAAATAGACGAAACGAGACGATTTCAGCTTGCCGAACGTCGTACGAGTTGAGACTCTAGCAGTCCGGTTCTTACGGAACAAAACGTATGGACGAGCTGTTTCGTTCAGCTTCGTGAAATTACGTTTGTTAATTTTGGGCAACAACATTGAATTGCATTAAAGCGAACATTTTCGTCTCTACTCGTTACGGAGCAACTCGTCTGTTTTGGTTGGGCCTTAAGTAGTGCGTCTCTGGTAATTTCATCTCGATCTCGTTTTCATCATTGCTACAATGGCCGAATTGTGATCCAATGACACAGTTAATAGTGAACGTTATCAAAGACCTTGGATAGACCTATTCATTTAATCATTATAAATTCATAAATTACACTGCTCTACAAAACTTGAAAAATGTTTGCTTCCAAACTCTCAACATTTTCTAAACTCAAATTTAATAGTTATTTCAACTCTGTACTCAGAATCAAATCTATTCTTATAGATGACAGTGAGGTCATTTATAAAAATTGTATATATCTGTGGTCATATGGAAGAGTAGCTTAAGTAGACATTAGAGAGAATTGAATTATTGAGTTAAGAGGTTGATATAAAAATCTTGTTTTTTAACAATATTATTTACGTTTTCTTTTTCGCTTAAGTCTTTTGAAGCAACAATGCATTGGTCAAAACATCTTATGTACACATAAAATTTCTTTACATATTACTATCTTACATTCATAATATAACTATATCACTTAAATTGACATAAGCTTCATAAATGCTCACCTAGAAAAAATAAAGTAATTACTTTCAAACAACTTATGTTTAAATGAGTTTTTTAACGAAATGCCATTCTTGCATACATTAATTTTAAGCAAATGTAAGTTCTTATACTAAAATGCAATTCAATGAAATAATCAAATAACAAATATTTCAAAATAGCTTAAGCCTGTATGATACTTCATTTTTTTTGCTAAATATTTGTCAATGAAAATGAAAACTAGAGCAGTTCAAATAGTACGAATGCATGGATTCAATTGGTGTGAGTGAGTACGCATATAGTACGAAAAATTTTTAGGACGTTAGCGTTAAAGCGACGTTAGAAATAACGGAACAGTATGTCGACCTAACTGTTGTATGTTCTGAGAATTATAATTCTCATTGAATAATTATTCAAGCACAGTGCTTGCAGGTGTACAGGCCAGCACGTGCCGGTGTATAGACCTGTAAAAATAATTTAAATGTATAACATACACAAATAATTAAATGTTTTCACTCCATTTTAATATAAATAATAATTTTTCATCAAAAAAAATGCTAAATAAATATTTAATTTTGTAAGCTGGCTCACAACTGAGTACTAGAGTGGCTCATAACCGGTCTGATTAATAATTTGTATATAACATCGCATTTTTTGATGCAATGTAATGTTTTTTTACCGCTTCACAACCAAATCTACCGCTTTGAAAAAATTCAATTTTACTTTTCTTTCTTACCGTTTTTTTACATGATATTTTGTTTTATATCAAGCAACATATGATATTTTGTTTTATATTACAGCGGTGGATAAGTAAGTTTATCAAATTTATTCCTCAGATATAAAGTACTTATTATATTTACTTGTTGTATCACCCGCATCGTGCGTTGTATTGCGTTCCATACATTATAAACACCCCGAGTGACGGCAGGTATTCCAGCTAGCAACAAAAAATCAATGATAAATAATTTTAATGGTAATTGGTCACATTCCTGACCAAATAGGTACATATTTTTTGGGAAATTAGGCACATATTAGAATTTTAATTTTTCATCCCTGATGTGGTGTATATCCAGATTTATATGTACTGCGCATAATACAATGATAAGGTAGGCCCATGGTGTAAGAAAACCAGGTGCAAGCGAATTTTTCACCACAATTTAAATTGCCCCGGGTCTGTCAAAAAATTCTGACAGGGAGAGAGCAACTGTTGATTAGTGCCAAATTTTATTGGCTGCGTTCAGCAGGTACAACTTTTGTGCAACCGGTTAGTGTGTGTCTGCTGAACGAAAAAATATCAGTGTCTAATCACAACATGTGAAAATGTCTGTCTTTCGCCGCACTTTATATTTTTGATACATTTGCTCAACGTATTGAGTATTTCCAGTAAAAAATTTGGATTTTTTTTAAATTAGTGTGCTTTTATTACAAATGAAATAAATAACGCAAAATACTCGTATAACGAGAAAACACAATTTTTCCCCTTTTGATCACTTTTAAAACAATTGTGTTTACAGAAATAAAAAAGGAACGTAAACTGATACCTGATCAGAGACACAACATGTTGGACCCATTATTCAATTATTATTAGGTTGTTCAGATATTTGACGTCAACTCACAAGAATAATAGCTTAAACACATTAACGACGACAACAACATTGCCGCATGATTAAATTATTATAAGGTTGTCCAGATATTTGACGTCTACTCACTCTTATTTGAAGAGGAGAGCAAAAGAGCAATTTTGTAAGGACATAAAAATCACGCAGTTGCCGGAATATCATACTTTTTCATAGTACAAACCAATAAAGATACATTTGACTACTACTTTTTGAAATACTTGCTTGTGTTGAACCAAAATATTATGAGCTTTACAAATGTTATGGTCACATTTTAGACGTAAAATAATATTGGAAAAATAAAACTTCTGAATGTTGAACGCATTTCATACAGAGTTTGTATGAATATTTTTATTACATATTGCACACTGAATACAAAACAGTCACAACTCCAAATTTTTAAATTTCAAGGTGAAGCCAAAAACAATTTTATTTTTGAAGAAACTTCATACAAGGCAATGAGACAAAAATTTTTTTTTAATCTATAGAGAAAAAAGATGTGTACAAAATGTATTTGTTGTGTTACAGCCAATGTTTATGATCACTACGAATAGTTTTACATTAAAAAGTAAAAATTTGTAAATTTTGAGTTGTGACTGTTTTGTATTTAGTGTGCGATATATGTATTTTTTTATATTTGAGTAAAAATAAGTAAAAAGTGTAGTCAGTTTATGTGTAAAAGTTATTGGAATAATGTTTTCAAAATAGTTTAAAATAGTTTCTTTGACCAAAAGTATAAAAGTAGTGATTTTTACATTTGTGTTTGTGAAAATCAAAAATTTTTACTAATTTCCTCTTTTGACAAAAGATAGCTAGATTTGTTCAGTCAACACAGAACTTTTTTTTATATTATATATAAAACTATATTTTATAGTTAATGGTTGTGTTAATATGCCTTCTAAGTGTTTCGTGATATAACCATTGTCATTTTTTCAAGAACGTAAAAATATTTTTGATGTAGAATTACGTCTTACAGCACGTTTGTCATTTTTGGGGTCTTTTCCACAAATTTTTCCAAGCACATATGAAAACTCTATTGATTCTTTAAATATCATAGTAAATTCGAATTATTTATTGAACTAATTTTATACTTATTACACATTAAAAATATATTTTGTTTGTTAAAATTTTAAATTTTCAAATTAATTTAAGATATATAAGCTCTTTACTTGGGAAAAATAAAAAATTCATATTTTTCCGAAAGATTTATTTCCAATTATTAAACCTAAGATTGAAATAAATTTATCAAAAAATATAGCAAACAAAAAACTCTACGTCTACGATAATATCTGTGTCTTTTGTTTACATAAAATAAGGGTATGCCAAATATCTGGATAACCTTATAATGGCTGCATTCTATCCGAAAGAGCGCTCAGGTAGCGAAGTAGCATAAAGTCATGGCAGAATTATAAGGTAGGGCCGACTCGGAGAGGAATGAAGTAGAAAGCAGAATAAAGCGGGCTAGATGTCAAAATCAGCTGTTCATCTCACGTTTCTTTATGTTCATGTTTCGCAGCCGATTTTAGGTTAAAATTTGAACAGTTTTTTTTTGCCAATTTAAGACTTCTTTCACATTTTGTTATTACACTATTTTAATAATATTTTCACTAAAACTATCACAAATTTAACACACGCGACCGCACTACTTGCAACTTGGAAACATAAAAATTTTTCTTAATTTGCAATTCCTTGTAAATTCGTCGTTTTGACAACTTACCAACCTTTTCATTATCCACTATTCGTTGACGCGTGAGGACACTGAGCCAACCGGCCCTACCTTATAATTTTGCCATGCATAAAGTGATACTTTCTGCTAAACTATTTTTTTTTTCGAAACGTCAAAAGGCAAACAGCTGTTCGACAATAAATGCTTTTTGTCTCAAATTTTTTTTTTTTAATGTTCTGTGTGCACACGTTTCAAACAGTTTTAATTAAAAGCACTACTAAGCAATTTAATAATTTAGTAAATTATAAATTTAGTATTTGGTATATTTATCTGTCAAAATAAAGTAAGCGTAAGCCGCTCAACTGAAGTAGCATAAAATATTTTCGCTACCTAAGATGGCGACCGCTCAGGGAAAGGGGTGTTGTGCGAGCACTTTATGCAACATACCATTCAGCCCGAAAGTTGTTCAACAGCTACGTAGCAAATTTTCCGCTGAATGCAGCCAATGATTGAAACATGATTGTACCTGCTGAACGCAGCCATTTATTTCTGCTGTTTTTGACAGATGCGGGTACAATTTTTGTGAGAGAGGTGAAAAAAACGCTTTCACCTGGTTTTCTTACACCATGGGTAGGCCCATGATACTAAGTGCTCTCACGCGTCAACGAAGAGTGGATAATGAGGAAGCAACATTAATGTCAAAACGACGAATTTCGTAGAAATTGCAAATGAAGAAAATATTTAATGTTTCCAAGCTGCAAACAGTGTGGTCGCGGGTATTAAATTTGTGCTAATTTGAGTGAAAATATTATATAAAAAGTGTACTAAAAACTATAAAATGTGAAAGAAGTCTTAAAATTGCAAAAAAACCTGTAACAGTTTTAACCTAAAAACAACTGCGAAACGTGAGCATAAAGAAATTCGCGATGAACAGCTGATTTTGACATCAATGTAGCTTTATTCTGCTTTCTACTCCATTCCTCTCCGTGATGACCTTACCTTATAATTCTGCCATGGTACTGCGTATGCATATAAGTGTTAACCCATTAAACAATTGTGTGAAAATAATTAATGGCTAGTCCAAGGTTCATTAATACAGGTTAAGTCACTTGAGAGAAGCTCGGTCGAACTGTCAGAATGGATGAAAGGAAATCAAGAAAAAAAAACACGAATCTGTACAATTTTTAGCTAACAGCTACTTTGACAGTTCGAGCAAAGGCAGAAAAAAGAGTGCTTTTCTCTCAAGTGACTTAACCTATATTAATGAACATTGGGCTAGTCTTAAAGTTGGTGTATCCGATTGAAGAAAGCGCGCTCAAAGCAGAGGCGCCTGGCGAGAGCTGATGATGTCGGCCGAAGCCCGGACACGGGTTGTTACGGCCACCTAAGTAAGTCTTAATGTATAATTATGTAAATAAAAAAAAGTAAAACTTCTGCATTAAATAATAGGCGTAAACTAAAACTTAACAAAAGTGTAAAAATTCAAAGAGTATAACTAAGTTTATTTAAATTAAATTTTGTCGTTATAAGTGTAAGAGACAAAGGGAAAGAGATGGAGAAAGAGAGCATCTCAAAAGAAATACAATACAAAATTCCGTGTAAATGTTCTGTTTATTCAATATTTAAACTTTAATTGATTTGTGCTTCAATTGATAATACTGATATTAATGGTTTCGGATTTTGTTGTTTATTCGTTGGAATTGATATTTATGAGCAAACCAAATTTTTCGTGAAGAAAATTAGTTAGCGGTAAGGAATCATTTGATGCAAAATTTACATTAAAATCTCCCACGAGAATCATAGATTTTATCTTCGCTTCTAGCAAGAGCATCAACATCTGTCTGATTGTAAATCACTGAGAAATAATGTATGAAATAAAAAATTAAAGATGCCGATTAGGATTGCCACTAGAATTTTTTGTATTCTCACGAATTCAGTGCTGGGGCGGATGCTAGGTAAAAACAGGTTGCTGAATCCGAATTCGTTGTCAGAATATCAAAATTACAACATATCGTAAAAATACAAAAAATATAGGAGGACGAACGGTTTTGAAAATAAAGTGGTTTTACTACATGTCCGTATGGCAAATTTTAATTTTTCTTTTAATTTTCCACTGTATATTACTTGGAAAAAAAACTAATTATAAAAAAATATGCAAATATTTCTAGTTTTTTAAATAACTGTTTCCCCAACTTATAACGTTATAAGTGGGAGCTCTAACACAAACTTTTATCTCCCAAACTTTCATCATACCTAAATTTTTCATGAAGCCATGTTCAAAACTTTCGTAATAAGAAAATGGTAGAAAATTTATAATTTACCCAGGAAATTTGTTTCATGATTGGACTTAATATATCGAAAATCTTTTTGGTAGAGTGTTATATATGATAAGAAATTATGTTTTGAAAGAACAAAATTATGAAGGAATTTTACTAAGGGGATTGTATTTTATACAGATATAGTACTTTCCATTTTTGTCACATATCACACTGAATGTGCTACGTTTAAAAGATAAAACATTTTTAAATTTTTTTCTAATTCCGATTCGGATTTGAGCAACAACCGAAAGTGAGAGTTTCCATGCGTGTGATGTTTTGTTTTCCGTTGGAAAATACCGAGTTCGAAATTAAATTCGAACTTATATTTAAAACAGCTGTTTTTTATTCAGTGTTAGTTGAGAGTTTGCGCCAGCTTTAGGTACAAAACATTAACATTGAATAATCTATATTCTAACTCACTTACTCAGGTGGCGCTAACAACCGTAAGTCGGTTTTGGCCTGGTGTAAGAATTTGCGCCAGTTGGAAGCTACAAATTTCGTCAGGTTGTCCTCTACTTGGTCCTTCCAACCAAAATGAAACTATAATAAATCTACAATATAAAGCGTCGTTTAACAAACAGTCGTGAAATAAATCGTGAAATTCACAAATAAATTGTATTTAATTAATTCTTTTATTTCAATTCGTATGCCAATATATAAGTTATTTATATTATTATTATTATTATTATAAATATTTTAAAAATTACAAATATATAAAGATTTTCTGCCGATTTTTGTTTTATAGGAATAATGATCCGAATAGATAAATATATGTGTTTGTATGAATCTTTTTCAAATAATAAATTTTCAATATAGCATAGATACATTCTTTTTTTTCTGAATAAGTACCAATATACATGCCTATCTATTATAGTAGTAGTCGATATATTTTGTGGAATACAAATAGAATAAATTATTTTTAATCTGTTTTTTACTAGAAGAAAAGATCAAACCAATTACTACATATATTTGAATTAGTACACATTTTAACTAAATCACGCCCGCTAACAATTGTTTTTTAATTTTTTAAATATTTCTGTTAAAAACAATGCTAATTTATGCTAAAATCCATTGAATATATTCTGTAATACAAACACAATTGGGAAATATTAGGATACTTTTTTGTGTGTTTTATTCTGACATATTTTTTTGTTTTTTGTTTGTGTCAGAAAAGGCCTTCCTTCATTAACTTAAAAAATAAGCACTATTATAAGATTCAGTGTTAACAATATTTAATTTAATATTTATATATGTATATAATTTGCATAAAATAATATTAACAAAAACAAAGAAATTAACTAAAATAAACTACATGGTTGAAAAATTGCTAAAATAATGAGCAAGTAAATAATAAAAAAAAAACAAACATTCATTGTATCTGATTATGTTAAGATAATAATAATAATAATAAATATTTATAAATTAGAGTTTAGTGTTTTGCTTTTCATCCATACTATGCAGTTTTTAAGTTTGGATTGTGATTATTTGGTGTTCCATATTTGACTTTAAATATTTGTATATTTAATTATCTTAGAGTCGACGTTGCACTAGATATAAATGCAGTCGGCATTGCGATGAATTATTTAATTATTTAGTAAGTTTTAATTTTAAAAATGTACTCACTAAAGAAACATTATTTGTTTTTTAATAAAAATTCTTATTTATTGCTTTATATGTTTAAATGTTTCCTTTAGTGTGGAGCATTGCAACCTTGAGAGCGATTGGGTTCAGTTTAAGCAAAGGAAGCGTCGCCATTTAAATGTTCACTCTTACTGTGCTTGGCTTGTTGCTTGTCGCTGGATACTTTTGCAGCAGCAGCAAGTTTATTGATCTGCGGCGATGATGGTGATGTCAGTGTGATCCTATAATAAAAAGAAGCTTTTGTTTTTACACACATATTGGAGCGAATGGGCGTGGGCATGGGTTGAAACAAATGAGTAAGGTTCAATAAAGAAAAAAAAAAACGAACATAAATTAAAACAAGCCGATATTAGCAAGGATTATGGAACAAAGGGACACAGTGGTAAGTTGTTAGATTAGCACAAAGGGAAAATAATATATTAGTAGATAGTTATTGAATGCGGCCATATTCAAAGCAGTTAAGCTTAGGCAATGAGCTAAAAGTGTGTGCAGCTTACCTTGGACTGTTTTCGTCTTTTTCGCGTATCAGCAACTTTGTTCCATTGGCAGCCTGCACACTGTTTGTGTTTAGCGATGAGGCAGCGGAACGTTTCACTTGAATTGGCCGCAGTCGTTCTTCCAAATCCACTAATGAACCAACATCAGAGTCGTTGCTCTCCTCACTATGAAGCAGTGAAGAAAATAATAAAAATATATGTTCAATTAGCAAGTTGTACGTGTTTAAAATAATATTTTTTTTTTAACGTAAATGTATGAAGTTTATAAATATCTTTTTTGCATTGTTTAATTAGTTGACATACCTAATGTGATCAACCTTTTCTAAGCAAAGAGAAGTACTTAGATCTGAATTTTAAAGAATAGTCATGGGCAAAAAACTGCTACTTTGCAGTCACTGCTACGCACTGTGATTGCTACTTTAGAATCACAATGAAAAATACCTCTGATTGCTACTTTGGTATATGAAAGTACCAACATACCAACTGTTTGGAATTGATTCTTCTGCAGTTTCCATACAATTTTAAAGATCTTGGTCAAATGTAAAATAAATATTCTTATTTTCAAGCAAAACAAGTAAAAATTAAAAACAAAAACTCAGATCAATACGGTGAAAGTTTTTTATGCTAAAAGTTTGGTAAAAAGTTTGGTAAAAAATACTAAGTCCAGCCCGTACACAACAACAGTATTAAAAACTTTCAATAAATTTGCCATATCAGCCTTCGAAAGGACTTGGACCGAGTGTGAAGAATTGAAAATATTAATAATGGGTTGTACTCGTATGTATAAAATAATATAAGAACTGTTAAGATAGGAAAAGTTAAGAAAGGACATACTAGACAAGAGACAAGGAAAATGTCTATCAGAGAAAATAATTTCCAAATACGAAATTTTTTCTATAATTTTCATATATAATTTTAAAAAAAGTAACATATTAAATTTTTGAAATTGAATTGTTATGAGTTTTTAAAATTTAAAACGAAATAATATTTTATACTTTAATCTAATACTAATCGAGAAATTCTGAGAAATTTGCACTTTCTGTGAAAGTTGAAATTTAGTAATTTCAACTGATTGATTTTATCTTCACACGAGCACAGCTCGGTAACGGCTCAGTCGGTGGGGTTTGTCAATATACCGTTAGAAAGATAATTTCATTGCATTTGCTTCAAAAATAAGTTTTCTGTGGGTTAGTTTTTCTGCTATTACCAATAATATAAATCAAAAATCGTGAAACACTAATTAAACCGGTAGCTCCTAAGAGTGTGAGAATAGACCCCCCGTCCCCCTCCCAAACGATTCGTTTTCTTGTCTTCACCCAACGAATCACCAGCTTTTGGATTGATCTCGCTATCCGATTCACCCTGTATATTAAATTATATAAAAAATAACTTGACATTAGTTCAAATCTTTTTAAAAAAATATATTTTTAAAAATTAAAATTGTAAAAAAATAAAAAAAACTACACGAATAAAAAAGAACACAACATTCAATGCATATTCGCTAAAACAGAAATCATTGCTACTATGATTTCGTGAAAGGGGAATACAGGTAGCAGAAATTATTTCATACTCGAAGCTTTTGGCAGCCACATTCACTGCTACTGTGATTGATACTTTCCCTGAAAAAAAAACACAGGTGCGTCGTTGGACACACGAGAGAAGCGAAGCTGTTTCTCAGTTACATAGATTTAATAGCTTAATAATGTAATCTTTTTAATAAATTAACTTTTAAATTCAAAAATTTAAAATAACAAAATAAATTACACATATACAGAAAACATATTTACTGCTTATTTTTTTATTTTTGAATGTCAAATTTCCACGCCAATTACATATACGGGCATATAATGCCAGCGACTCTCCATTTTGACTCTCCACACATGGTTGTGAACTTGGCTGCACTGACTCATGCATGCGTTTGTTAACATAGAGTGTAAATTATTATCTAGAGATTTCATCAACTCTGCTAAATCTCTGGCATGTGTTAACAGAGTTATTTCACTTAAAAACATCAAGAAAAAAAACTCTGTTAACCTCTGTTAACACATGCCAGAGATTTAGCAGAGTTGATGCAATCTCTAGATAATAATTTATATTCTATGCCAGCAGCACTACAAACGCATTCACAATACAAACAAACCGATGCTGGAGACACCTTGTGGCAAATAAAAGCAAATTTTTGATAATTGTAGCATAGCATATACACAAACTAGGATTGAATTAACAACTGTTTCTAACAAGTCTTTGTGGCCTAGAGGATAGTGTATTGGACTCTCATTTGAGAGGACGTGGGTTCGATCGCCACGGGCAGGGCACAAATTATTTTTAGTATTTAATATTAAAGTATTAAATTTTCTTGTTGTATTAAGCACCAGCAACAAAGGGAACCATCAAATTTCCAAGAAAAAATCTGTTGAAAATTTGTCAGATTTCACTCCAAGCAAATCAAAGAACGAGGAGTAAAAAGCTTCGCTTCAAAAAATTATCGGAGTAGCAATCACTGTGACTGAAATATTTTAGTAGCAGTCTCTGATTGCTACTTTCGAGTAGCAGTGAAAAAAATTACCGTTACGAAAATATCGACCCATCTCTACAAAAGAAGTAAACAGAATAAAAAGAAGTAGGTACAAAATAGAAAAACATCCTTTGAGAAAAATTCAAGAATAAACATTAAATGAAAGTTTGTTGAGTAAAAAATCTCAATAAAATCACTATAATATCTCAAAAAATAGTAAAAAAATTCACACGTATCTTTTGAATAATTCTAAATACTTTTGAAGTGAAAACTTCTTTAGGCGCGTTGAGCACTTTTTGGTAGATTCGCGATATCATCACGCTGTTAGCGTAATAGAAATTTTTGCTGTACAGCATTCCTTTTTAGGGATTATCTAGCATCGACCAAGCGATTACCGGACCAATTACCAAAGCGATTACCAACCGATTACCGAGCCAATTACCGATTACCCAACCAAAGTAATTGTGTTAGAAATATATTATATATACATACACATTAAAAAAATAGCAGTTTATACATTCAAAAACGCATAAATTGATAAAAAAGAAATAAAAAAGTAGAATGCTAGGCAGTTCGGAAATTTATGTCAGCTATGTTTTTTCATAGCTTCAAGCTTTCACTTTGGTCGGCAGTCCCTCCACTGCCTACATTTTTGTTTTATAAAACTTTATAACAGAAGGAAGGAGTTATAGAGTAAACAGAAGTTTACTCTATCTGTTCATTTATACTTTTTTCGAAAATACAAAAGGTATTTTCAGATGAAATCATTGTACAAAGATAAAAAAATGTCTACAAATATAAATTAAATGTTGACTATTTTAGTCTGTATTGATTAAGTTATATTCCGGCTTTATAGGTTTTAAATAAATTTTTAGAGATGAGATGGAGCCTCATATTTTGGTACTTCAATTTTATGAATTTAATATGTCTATATTAAGGGAATAAGAAAATAATATTAAGGGAATTTAATATGTCTATGCCTAAAAGGAGTACACACATAAAAAAGAGTACAAGAAGTAAAATGAAGTACTTACAGTCAGGGACTAAAGTATAAATAACAGTACGTTCGAAAAGTCCATATGATGACACATAGATGGCGTTACTTGATTTTTTTCCCATATGATTTTTATTTAGTACCAACCTTCAAACGATACGTATAAAAATTTGACAACAATCTGACAATTGATTCGTGAGTTATAGCATTTTGTGTGCAACTATTCTTATCGGAAAAAAATGGAAAAAGAGAATTTCGAGTTTTGATAAAGCATTGCTTTTTGTTGAAAAAAAATACAGTGGAAACCAAATAATGGCTTGATAAACATTATCCGGACTCTGCTCCATCGAGACAAATGGTAGAAAAGTGGATTGCTGAATTTAAACGTGGTCGTATCAGCACAAATGATGCAGAGCGCAGTGTACACCCAAATCAGACTGTTATTCCACAAAACATCAAAAAAATCCACAAATTGGTTATGAACGATCGCAAATTGAAGGCGCACGAGCTAGCTGACATTGTAAAGATATCAGATGGTAGTGTTTTTACCATTTTACACGAACAATTGGGTATGCGAAAGCTCTGTGCAAAGTGGATGCCGCGTGAGCTCGCAGTCGACCAAAAATAACAACGAATTGATGCTTCAGAGGAGTGTTTGGCGCTGTTAAACCGCAATAAAATCTAATTCTATCGTCGATATGTGACAATGGATGAAACATGGCTTCACTATTACACACCAGAATCCAAAAGACATTCAGCTGAGTGGACAGCAGTCGACGAACCGAATCCAAAGCGAGCAAAGACCCAACAGTCAGCTTGTAAGGTGATGGCGTCTGTATTTTGGAATGTGAAAGGAATAATATTCATCGACTATCTCCAAAAAAGAACCACCATCAACAGCGACTATTACTGTGCACTTTTGGATCGATTGAAGGCTGAAATCGCCAAGAAATGACCACATTTCCAAAAGTGCAAAAGTGTTGTTTCACCAAGACAATGCACCGTGTCGATGCAAACGATGAAACGATGAAAACGATGACAAAATTATTTTATGGTGGTTTTGTACTTATGAGGTGAAAACAAAAACAAAATTGATCTATAGGGGTGGTCGGATATGCACCGTTCGCACGCTACCTCGTTTACAGTGACCAAGGGGTTGTTTCAGTTTGAACTTCATAACATTAAAATGGTTCCATACATTTTGATATATTTTGGACAAAACATATTCCTATTTAGAGGCCAAACTTCGACCTCAAAAGCTGCATCGTTCGATAAATTCTAGAAATTAGGGTTGCTCCAGAAATGTCATGTTTATTAGCTACAAAATTCTTTTAATTTGTGTTAAATATAAGTAAGCGTGATTGTTAACATAAGAACTTGCCCATTTAGAATATAAAACATTAATATATCAAGTAGAAACGAAAAAAGAAATAGAATTCAGCACATATTTATTATTTGTTTTCTACCTACATCCAACTCGGTTACTTCAGCATTCAATTCAAAGTTTTCGAAAAATCTTCATGGAAAAAATTCCAAAAGTTTGATGAGCCATATCCTAGTTTCGGTTTATCTACAATGAGTCCCATTTCTTTTTTGAACTGACTTTGAATTCCATGCGCTCTTTTCTTCAAATTTATTTTGCTGCCATGGATGTGGATGTGTGGCCGGCGTTATATACGGTATTTTCCTAACGGAATATGTACCGAACAAGGAATTCTTTTAAACGTCTGCGAATTGTGCTTTCACTAACTGGATTCTGAGAAAAAAAATTTCATCTGAAATTCATGGCTTTTTTAAATTAAACCAGGGTTCTTTGCGAACGCTCATACAATAAGCTGGTCTTCTCTACGTGTTGTTTTACGTTTTCTGCCAGAACGTGGCAAATTTTCCACTGAATTTGTTTGTTTGTTTGTGCTTATTTATTTGATAGTGAACGGTTTGCTTTGACAAATGTAGGTCGGAGCATATTTCTTTGACAGAAATACCACAATTATGCTACTCTACGATTGCACATCTCATTTCAATACTTAGTTCCGACCTTTTTTCCATTTTTTTTTTTATAAAAAAAATAACTAAAATAAACAAATACATTTAAATAAAATTGAGTAATGAATAAATACTTTGATATTAATTACCAAATCATAACTTGCATAAACTTCAAAATACTTTTGTCGCCAAGAAATTCTTTCTTTTTGTAATGAACGACTTACTACCTCGAAAAGCGTAGCTTTAATGACTTCGTTTATTCAAATTTAAATTCCTCACACCATGTTTTTACAATAATTTGTCACAATAAGAGAGAATCGTTAACCATTAGATTTTATTCAGAGAGCACGTGTGATGCTTTAGTCAAAATATTTATGCCGACCACAGTATTTGTAAAATCCATATGAATCTGTGCATTTGTTGCAGAAGCTAGAGGTTTCTTACGTGGAACTCTGCTTCGATAGACCTTGTCTCTGTGCTCATTGTACAGTTTTTGGGTGAACCTGTATGTCTAATATTACAGCAATACTACCAGCTAACTTTGGAGCACATATTTTTAGATTTTTGTTAACTTCCTTTAGGCTAAGGCTAACATCTCGGCAAGATGTTGATTTTTGGTTGTTCCGTTTCGAGCCTATTTTTCACTGTTTTGTAAGTTTTATATTTTCTTATAATGCTTTGCACACTCGCAGACGACAAATGCAAAACTTTGCCTATTTCTTGGTATGATTTACTTTCTTTATAATTTTCTTACTATCAAATCTTTAACACTAGACTGGATTTATTTTCCTTTTCTCATTAATTTGTTTTAAGCCTACCGATAACAATCAAATCTTATATATACATAATAAAAATACCTAAGTGAAAATAACGTAATATTTTTTTTTTGTCTGAGAAACTTCAAAAGCGCGAACAAAAATTGTTTTTGAGATGTATTTAAACTTTTGATAAACTTTTTAAAAACAAAATTTTGATAAAACTTGATTATATTATTCAACATAGTTGCCTACGAGAGCGATACAACGATTATAGCGATTTTCCAACTTTTCTATACCACTTTTATAGTACTTTTTCTCTTTCTCGTCAAAATAGACCTCAGTTTCAGCGATTACTTCATCATTGGACTTGAAGTTCTTTCCAGCAAGCATTCTCTTGAGATCTGAAAACAGGAAAAAGTCGCTGGGGGCTAAATCTGGAGAATACGGTGGGTGGGTAAGCAATTCGAAGCCCGTGACACGGTGCATTGTCATGGTGAAACAACACTTTTGCAAATGTGGCCGTTTTTTGGCGATTTCAGCCTTCAATCGATCCAAAAGTGCACAGTAATAGTCGCTGTTGATGGTGGTTCCTTTTTGGAGATGTCGATGAATATTATTCTTTTCGCATCCCAAAATACAGACGCCATCACCTTACAAGCCGACTGTTGGGTCTTTGCTCGCTTTGGATTCGGTTCGTCGACTGCTGTCCACTCAGCTGACTGTCTTTTGGATTCTGGTGTGTAATAGTGAAGCCATGTTTCATCCATTGTCACATATCGACGATAGAATTAGATTTTATTGCGGTTTAACAGCGCCAAGCACTCCTCTGAAGCATCAATTCGTTGTTGTTTTTGGTCGACTGTGAGCTCACGCGACACCCTCAGAGCTCAGATCTTTCGCATACCCAAATGTTCGTGTAAAATGGTAAAAACACTACCATCTTATATCTTTACAATGTCAGCTAGCTCGTGCACCTTCAATTTGCGATCGTTCATAACCAATTTGTGGATGTTTTTGATGTTTTGTGGAATAACAGTCTGATTTCGGTGTCCACTGCGCTCTGCATCATTTGTGCTGGTACGACCACGTTTAAATACAGCAATCCACTTTTCTACCATTTGTCTCGATCTAGCAGAGTCCGGATAATGTTTATCAAGCCATTGTTTGGTTTCCAATGTATTTTTTCATCAAACAGCAATGCTTTATCAAAACTCGAAATTCACTTTTTTTCATTTTGTTTTTTTTCAATAACAATAGTTGCACACAAAATGCTATAACTCACGAATCAATTGTCAGATTGTTGTCAAATTTTCAAATTGTCAAATAAAAATCATATGGAAAAAATCTAGTAACGCCATCTATGTGTCATCCTACGGACTTTTTGAACGTACTTTTGAACGTACAGTTATCGATGTGAAAGAGTACATATTTCAGTATACTCAAATCTTTTTAACAATGTCTTATATAAAAATAAGGAAGGTTTGTAAAGTGTATTTAAACTTTTGCCCCTCACTGTACGAGTGTACTTCGAAAAACACAGTACATTGAAAGCAAAAACAGTAATGTACTGCCAAAAGAAGTATGGTTGTCAGTTGCAATAAACACTAAGCTTCATTTAAGCGACCAGTATTAAATGATGTGGTATCAAAGACAAATTCCTGAACCTTTTGAAGAAGCGACCAGTTTTCTACTGCATTATAAACGACTGATGAAATATTTTTACCTGTTTCAAGGAACAATATATATTTTTCAGAGATAATTATGAAGTATGAGGATGAAATTGAGATAATTGTTGTGAAAGACTGAATAAAATATGCATTAATATAACCATAGGAATAAGTTTTAGACAAATCTTGTCAAAAGTGACTGTCAAATGAAATTGTATACATTTTGTATTGTAATTTCAAACAAACATTTTTTTATAACTAGTTAAAAACTACAATAATTCAGAAATTAACTCTTAAAAACCTAAAAAGAATTGTACTAACCTCTCGCTCGCAGCATCATCATCGTCTACTTCCTCCTCCATGGCTTGCTGCAAATCAGCAATACGTTGCAGTGCTAGACGTAAATCATTTTTCAGCGAAGTTGCATCCGTTTCAGTTTGCTCTAATTTCTTCTCGAGATCCTTACGACGCAATATTGATTCCTGTTCACGTCCCGTAACCACATGGAACTCTTCACGCAATTCACGCAGAGTTTTTTGTGACTTTTTGAGCACATCCTGAGCTTGCTTTTCGCGCAACTTGGCCTGTGTCAATTCTTGTTGTAGCTTTTCTACAGATTCCTTGTGTCGCGTGACTTGCACCTCCAGCCGCGTACGTGTGGCCTGTTCTAATTCAAGTCTAGATTCCAGTTCTTTTGAACGTAATTCCAGACTAATGAAGAAATATCAATAAATTGATGAAAATTAATAAAAAATAATTTCGTTTCTTACCGCTTCGACATCATGGCCGCCGAGGGATCCGCCAGATTTTCAATATTTTCCAGACGTTGTTGCAATTCACTAACTTGATCCTTGAGATTATTGCGTTCAGCTTCCAGTTCGGAAAGCTTAAATTCATACTCCGAAGCTGCAATCTGCTCAGTGTTAAGCTGTTTAACGGTGGTACTGTATTTTTTCATCAATTCTGCCAACTCTTCCTCGTTTTCTTCGATTTGAGCCTGCAATTCAGTGCGATCGCGTTGAGCTGCAATGGCGCGATCTTCTGCATCGTTGCGACCACGATTAGCTTCTTCGAACATGGCTTGCACTTCAGCCAATTCAGCATCGGCTGCCTGACGTGCTTTCATTGCCAGTGTGCGTGCCGATTCGGCGTCTTCCAGCTGATTGCGCAGCTGACGCACTAAAGTCTTGCCGGGCGTATCAGCTTTGAGACGTTCAAGCTGAGCCTGACAATCCTTGAGCAACGCCTTATATTTGCGCACATCACGACGCAGCTTTTGATTTGCCGCCTCCTCGGCTTGGCGATCAGTGCGTTCCTGGTCTTCTATGGCGGCCAGGCGTCGCTCTAGTTCATGTTTCTCACGCAACAGCAAAGTGCGCTCTTCGTGTTCAGTCTCCAGCTGACATTCCAAGGCTTTTATCTTTTTGTAGGCAACGCCACGCGCCTCCTCCAGCTCTTCGTCACGCTGTTGAGCTTCGCGGCGAGCCTCTTTACGCATTGTTTCCAAGGCCATTTCCAACCTTAGCTTGGACTGCTCCAGCAGCTGCACCTGACCCGCCATCTCATCCAGTTCTTCGTCTTGTTCTTTGACACGACGATCTAGTTCATTTTTACTGCGACGCAGTTGAGCGATTTCCTCCTCAGTGCCAACACCGAAAGTCATTTCCTCCAGCTCGAGTTGCAGTGAGGCCAACTTCTCCTCCTTAAGATCGAGATCAAGGCGAGTGTCCTGCAAGTAAATAGAAAAAGCATTAATATTTTTGTAAAGCATTGTAGAATTTGCTTCTTCCTAACTCACGGCTAACGACTGCTCCAGCCCAAACTTCTCGGCAATCAAGACGTCCATCTCACGCGAGAGACGATCCTTTGCTTGACGCTCCTGTCGCGCTGCATCCTGTTTTTTTTTTTAATTAAATATTGCGTAAGTTATTTTTAATTTTTTGTATATAGTGTTATTTTTTTTTATTTGTATTACCTGCAGTGCTTGGCACTCGGAGTCAAACTTCCGCTGCTTCTTCTCCAACATGTTATTGCGCACGTTCTGCTCTTCCAGCAACATACGCAGATCATTCATTTCATTTGTCATCTTTTGCGTCTTTCGCTTCCATTGACCCACAACTTGTCGTTGTTCCTCAACTTCTTCATAGGCATCAGACAGCTGGTTGATTTCACAATGATATGAAAAGAAGAATATGTAAAAAGTATTCCCATAAAACTTAATTCGAACATACCTTCTTTTCCAGCTGTTTCTTTAGGCCAACCAACTGTTCCAGATCATGTTCATGCTGCGTCTGTAGGCGACGTTTGGTAAATTCTAGCTCACGTGCCACACGTTCGTATTTCAATTTGTAGACCCCCCCAACACTTTCATCATTATCGTGATCTTCATCTTCAGAAACACCATTCAAATCAGATTTTGCACATATTAACTCCATTTCGAGCTTCTCCGTTGTCTCTTGCAAATTCTTTACTTTATTCTGTTGATCATTTAGCTCTTTTTCGAGCTTTAAACGCTCCGCAGTTTCCGCTTCGAGCCGTTCAGCATTGATGTTGGCTGAGGAACGTTCTTCGGTGAAATCAATGGTCATTTCGGATAACTACAAAGAGAAGATAATCACTTTTTTATTAACTTTGCTTGCAAAATTTTTTGTTTGTAATAAAAACCAAAAAGTTTCTTATTTTAAATTAAAGCAAGAGAAAATAAACTTAAAAGTATTCTTGTTGGATATGAATTTGTTTACTTTGATGAAATCGTGGAATTTATCACGGTCTACAGTGAGTTATAACGCATAAATGTAATGTCTCTGAACTCAAAAATATGGTTTTGATCAGCAAGTCATCGTATAAGTAAAAAAAAAATGTTTAAACATTAAGATTAGTTTAGGATAAGCTAGAATCTTTGAAAGTTGAGATAATTTTCTAGAAAACTCAAATTTTTACAACTGCGTTTTTGTGTTGCCTACAATGATTATTTTATAAAAAAAAATTAGTATTTTGACCGAATGATACTCCACTTAGTAGAGAAAAGTTTTTTTATTATAAATAATAGTACGTTCAAAAAGTCCATAGGATGACACATAGATGGCGTTACTAGATTTTTTCCATATGATTTTTATTTAGTACCAACCTTCAAACAATACGTATAAAAATTTGACAACAATCTAACAATTGATTTGTGAGTTATATCATTTAACTCAACTCAGCAACTATTATTGGAAAAAAAAAAATGGAAAAAAGTGAATTTCGAGTTTTGATAGAGCATTGCTTTTTGATGAAAAAAAATGCAGTGGAAACCAAACAATGGCTTGATAAACATTATCCGGACTCTGCTCCATCGAGACAAATGGTAGACACAAATGAAGCAGAGCGCAGTGGACACCGAAATCAGACTGTTATTCCACAAAACATCAAAAACATCCACAAATTGGTTATGAACGATCGCAAATTGAAGGTGCACGAGCTAGCTGACATTGTAAAGATATAAGATGGTTGTGTTTTTACCATTTTACACGAACATTTGGGTATGCGAAAGATCTGAGCTCTGAGGGTGCCGCGTGAGCTCACAGTCGACCAAAAACAACAACTAATTGATGCTTCAGAGGAGTGTTTGGCGCTGTTAAACCGCAATAAAATCTAATTCTATCGTCAATATGTGACAATGGATGAAACATGGCTTCCTTATTACACACCAGAAACCAAAAGATAGTCAGCTGAGTGGACGAACCGAATCCAAAGCGTGCAAAGACCCAACAGTCGGCTTGTAAGGTGATGGCGTATGTATTTTGAGATGCGAAAGGAATCATCGACTATCTCCAAAAAAGAACCACCATCAACAGCGACTATTACTGTGCACTTTTGGATCGATTGAAGGCTGAAATCGCCAAGAAACGGCCACATTTGCAAAAGAAAAAAAGTGTTGTTTCACCAAGGCAATGCAACGTGTCACAAATCGATGAAAACGATGGCAAAATTGAATGAATTGGGCTTCGAATTGCTTACCCACCCACCGTATTCTCCAGATTTAGCCCCCAGCGACTTTTTCCTGTTTTCAGATCTCAAGAGAATGCTTGCTGGAAAGAAACTGAAGTAATGTAATTGCTGAAACTATTTTGACGAGAAAGAGAAATCGTGCTACACCGAGAAAAAAGCTTATGTTAAATTGAAAAAAACGCAGTATAATTTATACGATGGCTTTGGCAGTTTTCAGCCACCCAAGTACTTTATCAAAACGCCTAAGTTTTACATGTTGACTTGACAGTTTTTATTGGGTGATAAATTAACCAAGTATTTGGTATTTTTTTTGTACACTACATACAAAAAAAAAATTTAATTTCAAAAATATAACTTTTTTCGGATGTTGTTTTTTTTTAATTTTCCTTTTTTTTAAGCTGCCGCCGCCTCTCCTTCTGTGATTTGCTTGACTGAAATCGGCAACAACACAAATTTTTCTTTTATCAACACCGTTTTTTTCTTAGAAATTAATGACTTTTACAAAAATTTTACCTTCGCATGCCGTTGAGATTCGAGCCCACACGAACCCGAACCACTGTGTATGAAGACACTATGCTATGCATTGAGCGAAACTCCTTCGTTACGCGAAGTGATTTATTCAATATTAATTACAACTGAAGCTATGCTGCAGCTATCAACAGAATACTGCGACATACTGCATCTGTAATACAGCATCTGTTAACATCTGTGAATCAAATATTTTTTTTTTTTTTGCAGGGTATCGAAGTATGTGCTTTCAAAGCAATGTATTAAACAATAAATTGCTTAGGTGAATTAACGTAGCTGCAGTTATATCAGCAAACAGTAGCAAGGCTGCTTAGATAAGTTGGTAGAGCGATGGACTGGCACCAACAGTTCCAGGTTCGATTCCACACGGCGGGCAAAGACTTTTTTTCTTTTCTATTTGTTGATGAAATGTAATAAAATTCACTGGTGTTAATATTAACGTATGTTTTTTAATTTAACTTATGTTATTTTTGAATTTAAAAGTGGTTTTATTACAAAAAAAAAACTATTAAATTATCAAATCTATTCTTCTCTCGTGTATCTTATGACGCAGCTGTGTTTTTTTTTGCAGAAAATAGCTCAAAACTATGCTTAAGGGGTTACATGACATTGGCAGTTTTCTGAAATCGATTTTTTGTAATAATTTTGTATTTTAGTAAATATTCTTAAGATTCTAAGAAAAAAATTTAATTTCATGGAAAAATTCCTACGGGTTCAAAAGTTACAGCTGGATTAGTGAGAGTGCATTTTTAATTTTTGCGCTACCTACGTACGGCAGCTGGTATATACTTGTTTTACTTGCTACCTGCCTTTTGGTGTTTGTTATTTCGTACCTACTTGAAGGGTGAAGAGTGAAGCCCGAATTGCTAAACGATTGCAAAAAACTATAAGAAACAGCACAGAAACAGCAAGTTTTTTGTATTTTTTTAAACTTGATTCGCTATCGTGACACGATCTTTTTTTTTTTAAATTTCAAACACACTTTTAAATTTGGAACATATTAAAATAAAAAGTAATTTTTTTTCAGATCGGACAAATTTTGCAACTCCCAACGCTGCAACCACGAGGCCCCGTTTTTTTCTCTGCCGCCAGTTTGGAGCTCTATAAAACCATGTTGAAGTGAAAAATATATTTTTTGAATTTTTTTTTTGCAATTTGTTCAATTCTCTACAATAGTAAAAAATTTTGGAAAAATGTTTGTTTTTGACTGAGTTATGAATTTTCAAAAAAAAAGGTCTGTTTTCTCTGCCGCGAATGTCATGTCCCGCCTTAGCCATCCATGCTAGTTGTTTTTTAATTTGTATTTTTGGTTTTTGGGCTTAGGTGAATTAAATATTTTTTTCTGGCAAGGTATCAAAGTATGTGCTTTCAAAGCGATGTATTAAACAATAAATTGCTTAGGTGAATAAGCATAACTTTATAATTCCCATACAATTCTCTTCACCTAAGCCAACTTAGGTGATTTACCTATTGCTTTTTTTTCTCGGTGTATAAAATTGGTATCGAAAAGTGGGAAAATCGCTATACTCGTTGTATCGCTCTCGAAGGCAACTATGTTGAATAATATAATCGAGTTTTATCAAAACTTTGTCTTTTTTTTCTTACTTATCCTACGGACTTATTGAATGACCTGTTATCGAGACATAATTGACTTGTTAATCGCTATATTTTGTAAGTTCTTGACAATTTTTGACTATGTTTTGACACAAGCAGATTTTGCTTTCCACATATGATAAATTATATTCCACTTCACCCAAACATTAAATATCATACAGATATTAATCAAAATCAAATTTTTTCATAGGGTATCCACAGATTTAATGCGGCTTATATAACTATAAGAACTTCAAAGCATAATATAAATTGTTTGTTATTCTTAAATTACTTATTTCGATCTACACGAAATTGTTCCAATTACTTTTTTTTTTTTCTATATTTTCATTTTGCTGTGCTAAATAAGATTTTGTTTAGTGATCGCCTGGCCTGCCACTTTTTATTTATACAATTTTAGAATTTAATTTTAAAATCAAGATGTAGGTGGGTGGGTAGGTGGGTGGCTGTAGATTTGATATGCCCGAGTGTTTGCATATGTGCGATAAGCAGCGCTATACAGCTGTAGGTTGCTAGGGGGACACTGAGTGGTAGTGTGCCACTGGAGAAATACTAACATTGAAATTTAAAAATAGTGTCCTTCTCTTGGTACTTACCTTCACAATATTTAAATAATTTTTTGTGTTTTCTTTTTTTTTCAGAAAAATTTATGTTGAGTCAAAGTAAGAGGGGGAAAAAATGTTTGTATGAAAATAATTTATGGGAAAATGTATGGTAGCAAAAAATAAAGGTATACAAATTTAGAAAAATATAAACAAGAATAAAAAAATTATCAAAAATGTTGTTGTTTTGTTTTTTATGCAAGTAAATAATTTTATGAGCTTAAGTTTTTTGAATGTCATCTAAAAGAATTTTGATGAAGATTAACATATTTTAAGGCTGTCAAAACGAAAAAAAAAGTGAAAAATATGCCAATTTATAAACTGGCGACGTGAGTGGAATGGAATGTTAAAACAATTAAAAACAAAAAAATGTTTTTGATAAATGAAATCTGAATTACGTAAGAAAATATTCCATTAAAAGTTTAAAAATGCAAGAAACTTAAATAATAGTAATTTAAAAATTGCTAGTAAACATGTATTTAGTTTTGAGAGAAGGCGCAAAGCGTAATTTGTATGCCAACGAACGTATGAAGCTGAATCGATAGATAAGGGGGTTCAGACGATACAACATGTTGTCACGCAAGGTTTGAAACCAAAAAAATTTTGATTGCAAGTTCAATTATGTTGTCAGTCTACTATATCGAGCATGGAAAAAACTAAATTGGAGCCATTCAAACAATATCGACTCAATTTTAAGATAAACATATACATTCCATTCACCTTCACTTCTGCCGAACTCTCTTTTTAGTATAGTACACTGGTACTGATACCCAAAAGGTTCGTAAAAATTGAAGTCTTAACAAAATTTCTTCATTGATTATTTTTGTTTTGTTGGTGCATCTAATTACGAATTTTTTGGTCTTTTTATCAACGGTCATGTTGCATTTTGTCAACTTTTGCGTATTTTTTTTATTATGTTGATTTCCAAAGTGGAGTAGAACGAGGTATTCGTCAAGTCTAAAACAGACACTTAATAGAGTAATGTAGTCATGAGTGAGATATCGCCATGAATGGGACAGTGAAAAAATTTATTTCTCATTCTAACAATACTTAACTGACTTTCATCGAACTTTCTCGTTGCTAACTCATTTTTGATTAGCGTTCGTTAGCATAAAACATGCTTATTGTTAAATGTTTGTATTTATGTTTGGATGGATCTTTGTTATATTGGATGGATGGCGGCCGTGGCGTAGTGGGTAGAGTGTGTGTCTCATACGCCAAAGAACCCAGGTTCGAATCCTTCATCTGACACAGAAAATTTTTTTTCAATTGAATTAATTTTTCTGTTTGGCCGTCACCTCTCTGCAGACAATGGCAATCTTCAGAGAGTAAAAACTGCCATGAAAAGCTTCTTGAGAACATAAGCCGTTCGGAGTCGGCGTAAAAATGAGGCTATAAAAATTTTATTTTTTTATCGATAATAGAAGGGTAATGTATGCATTACATCTACACGCAGAGAAAACATATATATTTATCACAACCATGTTATGCGACCCAGTCAACATTTGGAAGACAAATTGTTTGCCTTTCGTCGAAGCGATGCAAAAGCGATACTTTTGAAAGATATTTAGGCGAGATTCCTTTTGGGCGAAAAGAAAGCGATCGTTACTTCTGGGTGTTACATTTGTTAGCAAAGAAAAAGCGATATCATTGAGGCATTTTCAAAAATTTCTGCTTAATAGGAAGATTCTTTTCTGCTCCTCAGTAAGAAGCATTTTCTGCTCTTCTAGAAGATTTCGCCACGATGAAACTTTTTCTCCCACGAGAGAGCAGAAAACGATAAGTAGCGAGCTTGCCGGCGAAAAATTGTTATTGAAGAAGATTCGCTTTCTGCTCTCCTGCGATACAAAATGCTGGCTGGGTAGGATCATAGTTTGGGAATATGATTGCAGCGATCATGTTCCTACAAAGAAATGCTGAAGCAGGAAGTGAGTCAACAATTAAGTCGATGTACACTGTTGCTTCGATAGCCGAGCAGACTAAAAGTTCGACTCATCATCACTGCAGAACTAGCGAGAACGATTCTGACGAAAACGAAATTTTCTCTTCTTTTCTTATATTCACGTACATTCAGCCCTATTATGAATAAAATTTCCCCCGGAATTGAAAAAGGTAGCTTTAATTTTTTAGACAGGGGATTTTTTTCTTGTGATCTTAAAAATTGACAATGAATGCAAATATTTGTGTTAAAATTTTTAAAAAATTCAGTGTACATTGTTAGAAATACGAAAAATTTCCCTTTTTAATTCCGGGCGAATTTTAGACACAATAGAGCTGATTTTTTTACGACTAAAAGCGATTTAATTAATCCAATAAATGCGATTCAATTAATCTAATAAATAAATATGACTGGCAAAAATCCACTGCCTAACCCTCCGCGTGGGTGCCGGCTGGAAATAACTGCTACAGTGTCTCAATTCGGGACGGCGGTTAGCCAAGGGGCGGATCCAGCCACAGTGCTCTGACTCTCAATAGTTCTAGTACTGTTGGTGCGTGTCCTTCTCATCGGTTTGAGGTATGGGCTGAATCAAGGTGTCATGCGACCCGTGTCGAGGATTTACTAGGCTGGAGGCCCATCAAAAATAGTCCAGTTGCTCACGGAGCGTATCGGATACCAGGCGCCCTCCGATACTATTTAGCCTTAACCATAGAAAAATCCTTCTTAAACAATGAGTTTACTTTGGTTTCCTTCTTAGATATAGAAGGAGCTTTTAATAACGTAACACCTCAATCAATACGACGAGCACTAGTCAGACTAGGCGTGAACAGGAATATTACAGAGCTTATAGACAAGCTACTAAACAGTAGAATAGTTCTATCGGACCTGGGTGCATACAGCGCCATAAGATCTGTCTCAAGAGAAACGGCTCAAGGAGGTGTTCTTTCTTTCTCCACTCCTCTGGAATTTGGTAGTTAACGATATGCTGCTATCTCTGGAGAGTGATGGATGTGTAGTGGCAGCCTACGCCGATGACCTAGCAATCGCAGTCAGAGGCAAGTTTCCTACTACTCTATGCGACATTATGCAAAGGGCCCTTTGCAGACTTGAGCAATGGGCCAAGCCCTGTGGTCTTGGAGTTAATCCGGCTAAAACAGAGCTGGTCCTATTCACCAGGAATTAAAAAATTCCGCCCCTAACATTAATCGTACTAAATGGGTCTGTTCTGTCCCTTGCGGATAACGCAAAGTACCTGCAACTAATACTCGATAGAAAGCTCAGCTGGAAATTAAACACAGCAGAGCGCACTAAAAAAGCCACTGTGGCACTTTATACTTCCAAAAAAGCCATAGGGACTTTTATACTGGGGTCATAAGACCTATCTTCTGTATGGAGTAGTAATATGGTGGCCGTCCTTAGACAAGGTCACATATATGAAACAACTCCAAAAAGTGCAGAGAATGGCATCTATATGCATCAGTGGTGCTCTGAGAATAGCACCGACTGCAGCCTTAGAGACCATACTTCATCTTCCACCACTGGACCTGGCTGCCAAACAGACAGCAGCCTGTTCGACGATAAGACTAAGAGAACTGGGAGTATGGAAAAGTCTGACAACGGGTCATTCATCCATACTTAACAACTTCAACTTCATTCCATCAAGGACTGATTACTGCAAGCCCGCGCTTTTCTTCGAACGAAAATATGGTATGCTTGTTTCGCCTAGGACATACTGGGTCAATGGAGCATCATGGAAACGAGGATGTCTTTATTTCTATACAGGTGGATGAAAATTAAACAACAACGTCGGGTACGGGGTCTACTCAAAAGAGCTGGGTGTATCTCTGGCTCGTAGGCTTCCTGACCACTGTAGTATGTTTCAGGCGTTCATGGCTTTCAAAAAACGTTACCTCCAAACGGGAAATTTATATCTTCTCAGATAGCCAGGCTGCGATAAAATCGTTAGAACAATTAGCCACAAACTCTAAAGTAGCCAAAGAATGTCGTGCTTCATTAGGTGAAATGTCGAACTACTTCAGCATCAACCTAATATGGGTACCTGGACATAAAGGCATGAAAGGTAATGAAAAGGCAGATGAGCTTGCTAGAAATGGGACTCGAGCGATATCAACTATGGTGAACCCACCGGGTATCCCGTTAGCGGCTCTTAAGCTGCTAATCAGTAACAGTATCATATTGGAAGCCAACACTAGGTGGGCTGAAGTCTCGACATGCAGAGCATCAAGGCTTATCTGGCCGACACTAGATCCCGGGCGATCGAGAGCCCTTCTCTCACTGGCAAGACAAGAACTAGCCGCAATAGTGGCTGTCATCACAGGGCACTGCTTGATAGGCAGACATGCCTACAGGTTAGGAGTTATCTCAAATGACTTCTGTAGAAGCTGCAGGGACGAGGAAGAAACCATCTCCCATCTTCTGTGCTCCTGTCCTGCGCTAGCCAGAAGAAGGCACAAATATTTAGGCTCCTTCTTCTTTCATGAGCTTGACGACCTGTCTTCGACTGATGTCAGGCGTCTAATAGGGTTCATCAAGAGCTCAAGTTGGTTCCATTCAGTATTAGATTGTAAAATAACATGTTTTGGTATATTTTTTTGTGATAACATGTTAATAAATGACATTTAGTTAATATTTTTTTTAAAATAACCATAATTGTTCTTTTTTTATTTGTCATACTTGGCTCATATTTTTTTAATAAAAAGTGACATTTGTTATTTTTCAATTATGTTAAGCGTCATCACAAAACAAAACTAATGTATTCAAGCATAGAATCCAAAATTATGAAACTCCGCTTGAAGCAATCATTGATTAAATTGATAATTGAAAAAAAAAAACCATTGAGAAAAACGACTATTCATTTTGGGATTCCTATATCAAGACGAATCATAAGACGAATCATAAGAAAAATCAAAAAAAAAAATTATGATTAAGACTGAATTTTTTCACTTGTGCCATGTTGACATGTATTTCGGATCAAAAATAAAGAGATAGGAAACTTCGATTTGAACAGTCGGAAAGGAAATGTTCAATACTAACACAAAATCAAATAATACAAAACTTCCCCGATTTCAGGGGACATTTAAACTTACCATAAATGTGCAAAACTATTATGTTGCAGGTATTAAACACCAAAAAACTTTTCAGGTTTTACACGATAGTCAATCTCATACACACAATACGTAAGTTTTGCAGAAAAAGTTAGTTGAAAAATAGGTGTAATATCTATCTAAAAAGCCAAATAGCCTTGAAAAACATAAAGTTTTCTATATCTTTATCTCTGTTCCCGTTATTAAGGGTGAATTAAATGATTTACATAAATAAACCAACTTTTATTGTTTAGAATATTTTAAAAATTAAATAAATATTGATGAAATTTCGATAATATGGCATTAGGTCAACATTTTTGACATATTTTTGGGGGACTTCTTAGGTGTCCCACTAATGACATCTTTTTTTTTTTGAGGCCCAAAATTTCAACATATCTTGGGATGCCCATCAGAGAACTGCACAAGCCTACTTGAAATTCAAGCTTTTTCAAGTACTTGAATTCAAGTATGTATCCAAACTTGAAAAAGCAAGCTTTAGCCTGCTTACAAAAATTCCAAACAATTACAAGTCATATCCAAGCTTTCTCGTTGGCTTGGCTTGTTGAGGCTTACAGTTGAAAAGCTTGAAACGATCGGCAAAAGCTTGTAAGCTCGCAAGTATCCAATTAATTGAATTTAAAGCAAGTATTCGAAAAAATTCAATTAGCTTGTTTAGGAAAATCTTAAGCGTATTAAGACTTTTAAGGGTTCTGTGGAGTCCGTGGTTGGCAATTTTGGGGGAAGCTGATTTCGGAATTGATATCAAAATTTAAAATTCAAGAGGTCGTGTAGAGTTGCCACCTAGATTTTTTTGTATTTTTGCGAATTCTTGTAATTTTGAAATTCTGACAACGGATTTGATTTTGAATCTAATGTCACAGTTTTAAAATTTAAGCTGGAGGATAAAGCTGCCACCGAAATTTTTACCACAGTACTGCCACCTAGTAAAATGTATTTTTAAGAGTTTTAAATAACCTTTAACAGAGTAAGGATGTCGCTGACTTCGAATCGGATGTCAGAATTTTAAAATTCAAGATGGTTACTAGTGTTGCCAAAATAAGTTTTTCTTAGTTTTATGAATTCAGTGCTGGGGCGAACACTAGGTAAACATACGTAGCTGAATCCGAATGCATTGCCAGAATTTCGAAATTGTGTAAATTTTTTGATAATAGTGTTGCCACCTACTAAAACGTATTTTTAAGAGTTTTTAACATCATTTAATAGTGTTCAAGGGTCGCTGACTTCGAAACTGACGTCAAAATTTTGAAATTCAAGATTTTTAATAGTGTTGCCACCTAAAAATTTTTTAATTTTTACGAATTCTGGGGGGGGCTGGGGCGAACAATAGGTAAAAATAGGTTGCCGAATCCGAACATAAATAGAGGGGTCTATGTGCCCCCATTTGCTATATTTTTAAGGGGGTCCCGAAACACGTGTTCGACTTACAATTTGACTTACAATGGACAGTTAAACACGTGTTTCGACGTCTTCCCCCTAAAAATGTAGCAAATGGGGGATGATATACCCCTCTATTTGGGCGTCTCAGAAATGTTTCCCCCGTTGTAAATCCCCAAAAAATGGTTAATTTTTACCTATCTTGCTTCCCCTTCGAGATATCGCACTTTATCTACTTTTTCGAAGATTTATCGAGGATATTTCGATATATTTAAATTTTATGTTGTTCCATATCTCGAAAGGGTAGCAAAATAGGTAAAATGAACCATTTTTTGGGGGTTGCTAAGGGAGGAAGCATTCTAGAAGACACACGAATAGGGGGGTCTATGCGCCCCCATTCGCTATATTTTTAGAGAGGGGCCGAAACATGTGTTTGACTTACAATTTGACTTACAGTGGACAGTTTAACACGTGTTTTGACGTTGCATGCATTTTAAAACATTTTCCGATTAGTCGATACCCTGCCTTATTAAATATCCTTCCTTAATGTCTGAGTTTTTGACATAAAGATTATCGTGTAACAAAAATCTAGATCGGATGTGCTCGGAGATACGATGCCGCGCTCATACGGCTTTTAAAAATAAGAGAACAACTAATTACAATGTACATCCGTCATTTTGTATTTTTTAACACAACTGATCAAAGGCTTTTAAGTTTAGATAAATTCTTTGTGATTTATTTTTACTTTATTTTTTTTCTATTTTTTTTTTTAATTTTTATTTTATAAACAAATTTTGGTGAGCAAACTGATGTTGAGAAATTCTTCTACCTAACTTTTAGAAACAACATTCCTTAAATTTTTGGGACTATTTATATATAATTTTCTGGACAATTAAGCTTTATAGCGAATACTGACAAGAGATCTTCACACCAGAGCTTTCCCCATTTTGGTCCTAAAACCCAATAATACAAATTTGATTTTGATCTTGTTGAGGGAATTTTTAAAAAAATAAATGATTCGCCACCGCCCCTACCTCACATTCGTCTTGCTATTTAATCATACCTCATCCGAATCGTTATCGTCCTCTTCATGTATTGTACGATCGTCGTCATCCTGCTCCGCATAATCTCTGGCCATTGAGTTGGAACGTGATCTTGGCGTTCGTGGCAGTGTCTTCGCAAGCTGATAAGCTTTCGTCAGAATATTCTGTGCTGAACGTGAACGACCTAAAGACGGACATCGCTCCATGCTGGCTCGTTCACGCTGTCGTTCTATCAAGCTGATCGTATCATAATCATCGTACATAGAGTTTGTGGGTGTGCTGCAACCGGAGGCAGATGATCTTGGTCGCTTGCTCAGTGCAGACCATTCCTCCTGAACATGATCGGTGCGACGCAAGAAATTCTGTATTTTTTCCGATAAATAGGCCGATGAAGTTTGTGCATCCTGATGTGAGGGCGATGGACGGAAACCTTGACGCACCGGCTGCTTTTTGCAACCAAGTACAAAGGAAAGATTTGCATCGAACACCACTGGTGAGGACTCCAGATGACGTGACTCGTAGTGGTCAAATGAGGCACTACCGCGTGTGTAGGTTTGAGGAAAAACGCGACGTGGTGGTGTTTGCAGCGCAGCCGAAGTCGAAGAGTAATGGGACGAAGATAAGGACTGAGATGTGGTGGCAGTGCTCAAGTTGGATGAGCAACGTGATGATGTGCCACTGCCTAAGGATAGCGCAGGACTAGGCGAACGCGCCGTTGCCGTTGTAACTACGCTGCGTGGACGATAGCGTTCCGTTTTGGCCGTAGACATGTTTTCTGGTTTATTTAAAGGCAGATTAAGCGTTACTTTGATTGGAGATGTTGCTGTCGACTGATGTGCTAACGCCTTATCAGTCGTTGAGCCAGCTCCAATCAAGGTAAAGCCATTGTTGGTGAACTTGGTAAACAAACCTTCAGTTGCAGAATCGAGACTCTTTTGATATAAAGCGTCTTTTGTGGACTTCGAAGTGCTCCTCAGAGCTGAAAGATTTTCTACAATTGGGCTGTGGGAGCGTTCCTTGTTGCGCGTTGGTGTGTTCGCTGTCGGTTTAACTTGCTTGCGCAGCCGCATTTGAGCTTGTGGTGGAACAGGTGGACGTGACGGTAAAGGCTGTGACTTTGTGGAGGATATGGAAGAGCTACTGCCATTTAGAGCTCTATTTAGAAGGTATTCACTGGCAGAGTTGGAGTAACATGAGGCTGAGGTTGCGGTTGGTTTTGATGGTGTTGTTGGAAATTTGGAGGATTTTGAATTCATCATGGCTAGAAGCACACGATCAAGAAATTTTGTGCTATTTGGATCTGCTGCGCTGCGTACAAGTTGCGATGTGCTTTGATTACTATTATTATTGACATTGGATGGAGCATTGCCAACAGTGGTGGCTGTTGGTACAGTGGTGGTCACTGGTGTAGCATGCTGTTTGGGTTGTAGTAGAGAGACATTTGGAGTGTGAGTTGGATGCGTAGTGTTTTGTGTTTGCTCGGGTGCGTTATTGGCCATGGGCAGGTTTTCCGGCTGTAGGGGTGGCATGTCTTGGCTGTTTTTGTTTTTATATATGCAGCATGCGGGGTTAAGTGTATTTTTTCAATAGATCTTTCTTTGTGTTACTTGAAATGAGCGGGATTTGTTTTTTTAAAACTAAAAAAATTCGTTTGTATTCGTTTTCTTGTTACTATATATCTTCTACATATGTATTCTACTTTTCGAGTCCAATTATGAGGCAATCAAATTTGTGCAGTGTGGTTATATTTTTAACTTAGAATTTTGTAATTGATACAGACTGTTGTGTTTTTTGTTTTTTTTTTTTTATTTTGTATGATTTCTTTGTTTTTTTTCGGTTTTGTTAGAGTACACATAAATAAGCAGTTTTAATATTTATTTTCTTTGCATTACTGTGTATTTTGATTTTTTGCTCTTTTATGTTCAACAAAGTCGTATTTCGTAAATAATTCGTGATTTTATTTGATTTTTCTTGAATTACATTTTGTGTTAAAAATAAAGCAACTCAAGCATTTGTTCCAACTCGTCATGCATGTAGGGGTTAAGTACCGTTAATAATGTGATATGCTTGAATTTATTCTTTTTTTAATTTTTTTGTCTATTCAAGTGTTAAATCGTTAACACAAGCTGAGTATCAATCGTAAGTTACGCATCAATTATTGTCTTCAGTTATGGCAACACTTATATGATGAGAAAAAAAAATGCATTCATTGTGCCAATTAATCTTGTTTTTTCTTTCTTTTTGGGTGAACTAAAGCAACCCGTCTGTCTTGTGTGCGTCAATCATTCACTAGCAGTAACTCGCCGTTGATGAGCTTTCATATGTTTTGTGCGGCCGCAGCTAGAAAATAAACACTTTCGCACGCACGCAGACACACACACACGCACGCACGCATGCACATTAAACCGATCGCGAAGTACAGCACTTGAATGTTTTCAATGGTAACATCAGACAGCACAGCGCGCGAGGCTTTCTTTAGTTCACTTCTCAGCAATGACTGAGTGCTTTAGGAACTAGCAACAACCGTTCGACGAACGTGCAGTGGTTTCCGCCAAAATGTGAACCACGGATTTTTTGTGCAAAAATTATCTACACAACTAAAGCGACTCTCATTTCTATGGTACACTAAAAAAAAAAAGGAGTGAATTTTCTCCTTTAGCTTTCAGTATCTCTTTTTTTTTTTTTTTTAAAATCGTCTGTAGTGTGTATTGGGAGTACGAGTATCGCGTATTTTTTTTTTCTAAAATAGGGGCATTATTTTGAAAACTTGTACAATGTGTTTTATTCAAAGTATATCCATCCAGATAACAATTTCACCTAAATATCTGAAGTTATTCATAGTGAACTTGGAAAGGCCTTGTATAAAAGTAATTATTCATGCTTTTCTTGAAAAAGCCTATAATAATTAGTATTCTTATTATTATTATTATACTTTTGGTGATAAATTATCAGTAATTGTAGTCTGTAAGGATATATGCATCTAAAGACTTGATGATTATATAAACTAAACTAAAAAAAATTCCATTTTCTTGTATAATTTCTTATATAAAGCTTTATTCGATGATACATTTTAGGTAATATTCAAGAAGATTTATATTCAAGCTTTCATTTTCTTTAGATAAACAAAGTTTCAGTTTGTGATAACAATAACATTAGAAATTCCTGAATTAAATAAAAAAACACTATCATAAAAAAAGCTTTTTTAATAAAAAAAAAAAAATTTTCCCTTAGTCCAGAATCGAACCGCGGATCTCTCGACTGATAACCACAGGGCTACCGAGGCAATTTAAGGCTTAGAAATTAAGTGCAGATATGAGTTGATTGTAATTGAGACCTTTTTCCTGAGCAAATTCCTGAATAGACGAGTGGATAGAGTGTGCGGCTGTCGATACAAAGGATCGACGAGTTCAATCCGCGCTGGGTGTGGCCATGGTAAATATACAAAAAATCTTTAAAATGTACAAGAATTCTGTTCTAAATAAAATAAAATGAAACGTACTGTACTGCAGAAAATATACGTAATAAATTAATAATTAAAATTTTTTCATTTTCCAAGTTCCTGAATGAACCTTAAATAAAAATCTAATATCAAACTTTATATACGTTCTTAAATAAAGGAATTCATTTTATACGCTTTCTTCCTTTTATAGACCTTGAATAAAACTTGTTTCAAGTCTTATTCAAGGAAGCTTAAATTCTCCTTCCTACATAAATTCCTTATACAAAGCTTTACTCAAGGCTTATTTAAGTGAAATTGTTGCATGGGTAGTCGCTAGCCCATACTTTTCCCATCTCTCTGGTAATTGACTGATTTCGTTTCAAAGAAAAAAAAATGCGTCTTTTAAGGCTTTCCACAAGTCGATATATTTTTTGTCATCTTCATAAGAACGGAAATCCGTTCAGTCAGGTCATGGGTCATCGGTTGAAACAAGTAGTTGTCGAATTAGGCAATGTCTGGTAAATACGGCGGTTGTGGTAGGATATCCGATTTAGACGCTTCCAAGTATGTTTTGACTGGCCTTGCAACATGTGGGCGAGCATTGTCGTGCTGAAGAATCAGTTTGTCATGTCTTTGTTGAAATAGTGGCCGTTTTTCCTTCAATGTCCGGCTCAAACGCATCAATTGTATTCGATTGAAGAAGCTAATAATAAATAACACCTTGGAACCATGGATATTCAGCTTTGCCGTCATTGTTGAGGCATGACCGGCGTATCCATATGATTTTTTACACTTTGAATTATCGCAATGGATCCACTTTTCATCGGCAGTGAGAATACGATGCAAAAAAACCTTTCCGATTTTGCCGTTAGAGCAGCTGTTCATATGCGAAAAATTGTCTTTTGACGTCTCTCTGCTGCAGATCGTACGGCACTTAATTTCCTTGCTTTTAGATCATTCCCAATGCTTTCAGATTCTTGTAAATGGTTGATTGATCAACTCCTAACGAATTTGCAAGTTCTTGTTGCATTCGGGTCTTTTTCGAGTAATGCCTCCAAATACTCAATGAAACAATTTTGAAAATGCACTCCTTATGATATCGGCTAAATACTGTTAAAAATTACAACAACAAAATTACAATGAAATTTATTTCTCCAAAATGGATGCAAGCATATGTGGCTTTAAAATACCTTTCGTTTGATACCAAATTTGTATATATTTCGATGGAAAATAGTGAAAGTGTGGCAAAAAAACGAAATTTCGCTGATTTTAAAACGTCATTTTGAAACCGTAAACTATCGATTGAGCACGTATAAAAAATACGTCGACCTTAGATTTTTGTCCTCTATCACATATCCAAAAATTATTCAAATCGGTGAGTGACACCTGGGGACCTTTCCTTGTTAGTGATATTTAATGACATTTTCGCAATGGTCAAGGTGAACTGTTGCAGACTATTTCTCCATGGGCATTGCGTTGTATATATTTTTGCAGTTTCCTTAGCGTAATCACCAAATTTTTTCGTTTCAATTTGTTCATTGCATGCAAGTTCTTCGATGATTATTTTAAGCCTGGAAATAAGGTTTAAATCAGCTCCTGTTATTTCAGATGCTCTTTTCGGATCTGAGAAGAATCTTCTTGCTGTGTTTCCATCATTTGTATTGCCTGATCCTTGTTTTGGCTGATCTATAACTAATCCATATTTTCGATATTCATCTTGGACATGTTTCTTTTTTTAGCTTCGTAACTCCTTGTTGGGGTCGTTGTTTCTTACTGATCCTGTAGGTCCGAATTCCAAATCGTAACTGATTTTCAGTATGTGTTCCATAAATCGTATTCATGCATGTAATGGTGATAATCCGAATTCATATGCATTAGTATTATTTATTGATTTGTCTGGGACTTGGTTTAATTGGCTTGATGTTGTTTGGCATATGATGCAGCTGGATGAATCCTTTGTTTCAGTCAAAGCCTCGCCTACTTTTCGGTCAATCATTGTAAGCACTAATTGGTAGCTTACTTCGATTTCCTGCCCATTAATTTCTATTTGTAATGAATGAAGCTGTGCAATTTGGGCTCTGATATCGCTTACTTCTTTCTCAATGGTATCTCCTGGGTTTCTTTTTTGAATTCAAATTTGATGAGCTTGCCGTATTCGTGGAAGATGTTCGATGGCTCTGAGTCTTTCAAAATATTTTTTAATTGCAATGGTACAAATGACACCATGAACATATCCGTGTCCAAGGTATTTTCGCATAACAATTGATTGTATTGTTTTTGTCCGAAGGATTTTTGTCCAAAAAAGAATTAAGTTGCAGTTTCCATATTGCTTCGACTGATTTTCTTTAAATCATTGTAGCAAGCGTTGTGCTGTGTGATCAAGTAATGATTGTAGTTGTACCTCTGCCGAAAATGGTGTAATTGCAATAGTGTCGTTAGATGGCAAACAGTCCTTTTTAGCAGCATGTGATAATATGATGGATACAGATTTTAAAATTTTTCAATCGCACGCAATCTGAGCTCAGTATATTGGTGCTTTGTTAATTTCAAATCTAAAAATAATGCTAATGCCTCCTCATTTGTGTACTGTTTTTCCTTGCTCGGAGTTGGTACACTTTTAAGAATCCGTTTTATTCTCACTGAACTAGCATCAATAACTTTTTTAATGATTTCCAGCTTTGCATATTTTTTATCTGCTTGCAATTGATGAAGGAAAGTTCCTTGAACATTTTCACTTCCGATTTTATCAGTGATATCCTTTAGCTTCTGCCTCTTAGATCTATCGCTGCAGTTGTCAAGTTATTTTTTTGGTCTTCCTGATTTTGTAGGTAGTTTTTGAAGCTCTATGCACAGTAATCTCGCATTCCAGCCATTTTTCATTATGTTTATAAAATATTTCTTTCGTGTAGTTATACTGGCTGTAGCGCTTTTTTAAATTTTTGACGAAAACACATAATTTTTCTTCTAATTCCAATGGTATTTCGAAATTTATTTTTCTTGGAACGTAGCTTAGAACATCTTCCTGTTTTTTGTTTCATAAATATTCCTCAGTCAATTCTTTATAACTGAATTTCTTCATGATTTTTAAATCAATTTATTTCTTTCCAATTGCAATGGCTGAGACATTATAGCAACTGAGATTGTATCCGAATATCACTTCCTTATAAGCCTTTCCATACCGTAGTGCTTTCCTAAGCCCTATATCAAGTATCAGTACATGTATCTATTTACTTATTACCTGCACCAGTTCTATAAAGGTAAAACTTAAAACTCCAAAAACGGCGCATGTTTCATACAGGTAGAATGAAATGGGTTAATAAAAAAAAACTCTAGGCACTATTTTAATTAGCAGAAACTGTATATATATATATTCAGGCCTATCATGAGTAATTTTTTCGTCCGGAATCGAAAAAGGGAGTTTTCGTTTTTAAGATACCAGGTAAGAGTTCACCCTTTGATTTGATTACACTCATGAATATTGACGGTTGATGAACAAATTTGCATTAAAAATTTTGCATTTGCAATGGCAATTCCCTTTTTCGATTCCGGGCGAAAAAATTACTCCTGATAGGCCTGATTGTATATGCACCTGTCTTATAGAGTTGGAATAAAAAGAGTAAAACTGAAAACCTCAAGTTTAAATAGAATACATCATTGCATACTTATAGAGATGTGAGTAGTTTCAGTAAAACGGAAAAAGCTTTTACGGGGGGATCGTGGGGGGTATAAATGTGTATATGGGGTGAAAGAGGACACTTTCACCTTTAACTTGATGCTTTAATTTTTTTGATCCGTTTTGATCCTTAGAAGTTCTATTCCACTAAAGTTAAAATTTATACAAAAAACAGTCACGTTGAAAACATTTCGTAACGCCAAAAAAAAAAAGAAGTGCAGCTACAACCTAATACAATACTTTAACGACCAACCTAACAAAAAAAAAAAATTCAACCCTCATTGATTATAGTTTGTGAGCGAAAAAAACTCACTTTTATCTGAAATTAGCAAACAGTTGTGTTTAACCGCATGCCACGTCCACAATTTTAGATATTTTGGCCTAAATTTTTGGCTACCCAACATTGGATATATTTACTACAAAATGGCGCAACAATTTTATAAATCGGTTACCACAAAAAATGGGTATTTTGGCCAAAGAATTCTTGAGCTACAGTGCGGCGTCGCATCAATAAATTTGATGCCTCGGTCACACTCACCTCTACAGCGACGATGGCTTTTTCGGTGCGCACAGTATGAGCTTGTATCGAATGAATATTGTCCATAAGAGTCAGGGCCGTAGCTAGCGAAATATCGGTCGCACGACTTACAAATTTTTTTCAAAATTAGAAAACACTAAAATAATAATAAAAATGGAAACTTTAAGGGGGGGGTTTTCGAACTAAATTTTTTTTAAAAATTATTTTTGTGATCATTCAACAAAAATGATGTCTATTAATAATTTTAGAAAAAAATTTAACTCAAAATACCCCTAAAAGTTTTCATTTTTATTATTATTTCACCGTTTTCTAATTTAAAAAAAAATTTGTTAGTTCTAGAAGCAAAATTTTTCTAGCTACGGCCCTGATAAGAGTAAACGTAGACATATATCGATTCATTGCTTTGCATATAACCCGCTTAGATGGACGATTATGCGGACCGTAATGTAATGTGTGCGAAGTGCTCTGTAGGTTTCTCGCATAGGATACGAATTTTAGAAATATGAAATTTCACGATTTGCAAACGTTGTTTCGGTGTAAGACTGTTAAATTGCCAAAGTATACTGAACATAAATCTCAAATAGCGGTTTTTACACGATACTTACAGAAATTCCAATCGAAAATTTTTTTGTTTCTTACTTTAGTTACCACGAGTCAATTGTATCCTTTTTTGCATATAATGGAATGATTGAATAGTGAATGAGTTTTTCATAACTTGTAAGTTTTCACTTCGGTCGGCTGCCTAAAACCCCTAAAATTGAACTCGTGCTAGCTGCTCTCAAAACGCAGAAATAGATTCGCTCGTCGAAATAGGTATTTCCATTCTGGAAAATTTGAATTTCGACGACGAACAAGCAAAATTTTTCTAGCATTTGAATCACAAATTCACAATTTTCACTTGGAGTAACTTTAATAATTCTAAAAAAATATTTCTGACTTTTAATGGAAAAATTTTTAAATTCAAGGGTTGCCAATATACCGTGTTTTCTATTTCCTTTTCTTTTATTAGTTTGAATTTAGGTTTTTTTTTTTTACGTAAAAGTGCCCAAAAGTCGAAAATGCTCTTATTTTTTTAACACTTAGGCCCTAATTTCATTCATTTATCCCATGTGGCTTCTACGTAACTGGTATGAACATGTTTCGATAAATGTCGGTATGGCTTGTCGTGCTCCAAATGAGCAGAAATATAGTTAAGGGGTAAATGCATGAAACTAGGGCCTAAGTATTAAAGAACAAGAGCATTTCTCGACTTTGGATACTATTTCGTTTAAATATCTAAATAACACAATTTTATTTATAATTATTTTAACATCAAACGAAAAAATAAAGAGGGTATGAATTAAAAAAAAAAAAAACAAAGTCAACTTTTTTGGGACAGCCTAATATATGCACATATTTATACAATATTTTTCTTTCAGTGTATCTGCGTTTAAATTAACTTATACATATGTTTATAATATAGATGAGCCGATGTTAAGCACAATGGCATTTCTTTTTATTATAGTTTTTTTTTTGCTCGTAAGTTACACTCAATACAAAATAATAAGTTGAGTTGCAAAAATAAAAAAAAACCAAGCATCTCAAGAAATGTTGACCTATTTTTGCAGCTGTTTTTTGTATTGTTTGAATGAAAATCTATAATTTGAACATTGTTTTCTTTTGAAATGGCTTTTCCAATAGATGGGAACTTGGAAAAGAATGCGTGTGGCTAATAAATACCAGATTTCATACTATCATTAGCAAAGAGCGTTTGAATGCGAACAAAAAGTTGAAATCTGAAGATAGTTCATATACCAGGTTGTTCAATATGTTTCTAGAATAGAAATAAAAAACATTATTTTTTTTGGCTTGAAATGCTTTTTATTGTTCAGTATATTCTCCCAGAAGCTCTAGTGTATTGAGTTCCAACGGTCCTCTAATTTATAGATCCCATCGCTGTAGTCGCCTTTCGGAAGGTCTCCAAAATACCCTTCTGGCACTGCTATCATATCTTTGTTTGATGAAAATCGTTTTCTACGCATGTATTTTTTGAGTTGTGAGAACAGCCAGAAGTCAGAGGGAGCTAGATCTGATGAATACGGTGGATGTTCCTACAATTCGTAGGTTTTTTGACTTTTGTGAGCAGGTGCGTTGACCTGCTGATGAAAAATTGCATTTTCTTTTGCAAATCGGGCCTTTTTTTCACGAATCTTTGCATTGAGCTGATCCAAAAGGTTGCAATAATATTCAGAATTAATTATTTATGCAGTTTGGAGATATCCACCAACAAAATTCTTTTTGCTGATAAAAAAGCTGATGCTATAATCTGCCTTCTTTGCAGATTTTTGAAAACGAACTCGCTTAGGAGCCGAAGTACCAGGTTCGCACCACTCTTTGCCTTCTAGTTTTGATTCAAGATCATGATGATAGACCCAAGTCTCATCCATAGTGTTGAATTGACGTATAGTATAAAATCCTTTTTATCCTTTTTAAAACGCTGCAAATGTTGCTGAGAAAGTTTTATTCGAATATGTTTTTGTGCTATCGTTAGCGCGAATGCGGCACCCATTGTGTACACGCCTTTTTGAAACCCGAAACTTCACTTAAAATATGGCTCACACTGCCTAATGAGATATCTACGGCTTCTATTAAATTTCTCTTAGTCAATCGACGATCTTCTAAAATCATTCCCTGTATTATTGCTATTATTTCTGGTGCTGATGCACTTGTTGGACGATCTTGACGTGAATCGTCTTCCAAAACGTGTACGACCACGTTCAACCCATTTTCGGCTGCTGGTCGATTTTTCGACCAGAAATTTCACTTTATTTCAAAAAATTCTATCTTTTCTTCTGTGCAAGTTATCGCGACGGGAAAGGTTTCAAAATACAGCTTGATTCTTGGCTTTCAAAGTATTTATAAGTCGCCAAGATTGACTCGTTTGCACCTGGTGCATAACTCAATTTATATGAGCATCTTTTTTGGACATTTTTTTTTAAGTTATGATTAATATTGAAATTAATAAAATTTATATCGAATGATTAGGAATTCATGCAAAAGGTTCAAAATTTACAAAACATTCATCGCCTTGCCATTTACTGTATATTGATCATATTCCAGGTAACCATCAAAGTCAGTGGTCAAAAAATCGACCATTGGCCGAAAACGATATATTATGTGTCATTTCAGTTGTCATCGCACATTGAGCGCTTTGTGACATTTCATATGTGCAGCTGCAGTTTGTTTTTTGATATCAACGCAGAAACAAGTGGTTATGAACAAAGATATTAAATTTGGATATTTTTGTCGATTACTTTACATTTGTTCTAGTTATTTGTACTTTAAGGAGGTCCTCTGGTAATCTATGCCAAATTTTAGCCTTTTTTCAAAATATTGTGGAAAGAGAACGAGTAAAGATATTTTAGTTCCGTTTTTTGATTTGGGTAGCTTAATTTATTGAAAAAAATACAAAATTTTGAAAAAGTGAATTTATGGACCGTTCAGAAAGTTCTCGGCCTGGTAACGAGGTTCTCCGGAAAAAAGGTGGGTCCAAATTGCGCACGATTCCAAGTGTAAACATTGTCTGAAAAAAATATTCAGTTACTTAGAATGAATGTCCCTATAGCCCCTACCTCGGAAACAAAAATCGAAATTTTTTTAGGGGGGGAGCCGCCACTTTGAAAATGAAAAATCGAATTTCGACCTTTTTTTTTGTAGTCTAGTGTAGAAAAAAAATAGTAAACATTATTTTTTCGGCAAGTTTGAGGTAGGGGTTATAGCGGCGTAAATTCTGCGTCGTTTCATGCCTCATATATCAAAATCGGTCAAAAACTGTTTGAGTTATCGTGCGCAAAGTTTTGAAAAACATGGTTTCGAGAAAAACGCGTTTAAAGTTTTGACTTCAATTTTGAGGCACACAAATGACATTAACACATATTTTTTTAATACAATACTTACGAATATTAATCGGCAATTCCAACCCCATAAAGTGTGCCTTCCTCCATCTCATAAAACGAGTTTTCCATGGCTTTTTGGGCTCTGCGGGCTGTGCGACCCTCTTTCGATGATGCGTACGTTTTTAGCTCTGAGCGTTGAAGTCGTTTTCCGTCGCGAGATTCAGCATACATCTCGGCTTGTGGGCCGATGACAATACCCATTGTTGACATTATTTTTAAAATACTTGTGAAGCCTTCGTTGAAAATGCAGGTTGCCAGAAAATTTGCGATTTCGACTGTGGTAGCACCACAGTGGATATGTTTCGGCGCAAAGGTCCACAAAAGCGAGTTGAACGATTCGTTACAATTTTGCGTTTCACCTCCAGTGCATCGGTTGAGTAGATCGTCGGATGATAACGCTTCGTATATGGGCTTCATTACTTGCAGAACCTTTCCATCAAGTGGGGCGTACGTGTGGTGAAATGAGGCTAATGAGCCTTCTGCTGCTGACTTTTGATAGGCGCACCAGCTGGACTCACCAGGTGGGCAATACATATGTTGTGGATTACTATCACTTGAACTTTTGTGATAATATGTTGACCATATTTCTTTTCTCATGTTTTCCACAGAGTCCTTATTACGTCGAATAGCAAGTCCATAGTAAGTAGTCAGCTCGCTTATGACTTTGTCTGTCAGTTTGCCAGTGCCTTTTCCACCGATGCCTTTGTTTTCTTTTTTGGCCTTGCGCAGCCGTGTGCCCATGCGTTTTTGCACGTGAGCGATGCACTCCTTTCTTGTGACAACGGGGTCGCCGTTATACGGATCAAGGTATAGCAAAAAAAAAAACACAAAACGATTTTTCTTTTATTTTACAACAGCAGTTATCGCGCACGCGTAGCTTTCAGCGTTCGAAAATAAACTGAATCTCGTTCGTTTGCTTCTTTCATGTGAACACCTGGGCTCAAAATCATTTCAACCCCTAAATCAAAACATGCATGTATACATACTGCATGTATACATACTGTGTGTGTATATTTTGTAATATCAATACATATTTTGGAAGAATTCCACAGAATTTTCGACTAATGACTGCAGGCAAATAAACAAATTTGCTGATGCGTTATTTTGACGAAAACATACCTACACAAAAATGCCTGTATCTCCTAAACTATTTCGAATTTTGAAAAATCCTTTTGGGAAAATGTTTTTGAGTATCTGAGCAATAGAAATATGAAAAAATTTTTTTCGGATTACCAGAGGACCCCCTTAATACAGCTTTACTACATATTTGTGCATTTCGTAAAATTTTGGTGCAATTTAAATTGATATTTCAGAGCAAAATGAGGTGCTCGCAAATTTGAGCATGAAAGATATCCAAAACATTTTGGAAGAGTGTAACGAAGATGAAGATCCTTATGCGAAGATGAAGTGCGCGAAATGTGATTTACGTTCCACCTGAAAAAGTGGATGTTATCAGCGACGAAGAATTGATAGACGAAAATATCATACCAAACGACGAGCAAATCAATCTTTATCACATTATCGCCGGAACGGTTGAAAATGAATTCGAGTCGCAAAGTAGTGATGCTGCTCCGCTAGTTGATACACCAGCAAAATTGAAGCGCATTCACGCTGAAGGCGAACCATCAACATCGACAGATTTAATTGCAAGAGATATTGGCAGCCTGGCGAGCCTAGGTAGTGAATTGTTTACACCTTTGTGTGATTTTGGTGCGTCGAAATGGATAAAGCCGAAACAAATTAAGTACGCACGAGATGCGGAAGACGTACTATTAGACGAGACTATTAAGGTTATGATGGAAGAAGTAGGCGGAAAATGCCCGCATAAGCTATTCGAGATGTTTTTAGACGACGAAATCATTCAAACAAATCGTCGATTTCACTAACCTTTACGCAAGACAAAACAATGTGCAAGATGATGTGGTAAATTTTTTTTCGAAATGAAGCGGTTTTTTGGTATTTTACTTTTATCTGGGTATTATAAGTTGCCAGACATTGATTCGTATTGGTCAGTTCAAGCAGATCTTGAAATTCGGATTGTAAAACAAGCTATGAGCCGAGGCAAAGTCAAAACGGTCAAACGATTTCTTCATCTATGCAACGACGATGAGCTTGATACAACCGATCGCTTCAGCAAAGTACGCCCTTTACTTAGCAACTTGAATAAAAAATGTTTGCGGTTTGGAATATTCACCAAGCATCTTTCGATCGATGAACAAATGGTGCCGTACTTCGGCAGACATTCATGTAAAATGTATATTCGTGGCAAACCAATACGTTTTGGTTTCAAGTATTGGTGTTTGTGTTCCAGCGATGGTTATCTCTATTCGGCAATTCCATATAGTGGAGCGTCAGTCGAACACGACAAAACAATTGGACTTGGTTGTACAAGTAGTGTTGGAGCTACTTCGTAATGTAAAAAATCCCGAAAAGCATCGAGTCTACTTCGATAACTTTCTTACGTCCTATTATTTGCTGTGTCTGCTGAATGAGCGGCGATTTTTTGCTTGTGGCACGATTCGTAAAAATCGTTTGAGCGGTGTCATACTGAAAAACCGCAAAGAACTGAAACGCTGCGACTTCGATTATCGATTCGATAAAATGAACGAAATATTATTAGTTCGATGGGCCGACAATGCAGACGTGACCATGGCCACAAACTGCGAAAATTTGGAGCCCATGAAAAGCGCCCGCCGATACGATCGTAAGACTTTGCATGATAATGCTGTGGCAAATTATCGAGTTAGCATTCGTGGGAAAAAGTGGTGTTGGCCTCTCTTCAGTCACAGTCTTAACACAGCAGTTGCAAACGCTTGGAAATTGGCCTGCTTTGTTGCAAAAGAAAACAATTCCACACCTAAAACGCAAATCGTTTTCCGCAGTGAAATCACTCGCTATTTGCTCACCGTATCCGAAGAAGGCGACACTCAGAACAATGAGTCGATAGAAGACAAACACGATCGTCCAATTGGCTTGCCACAAATTGCTGTTCGCAACCATTTGATTATTCGTTCACCTGGCGGAAAATATCTTCGCAGTAAGCACACCATCAACATTTGTCAGCGCTGCAGAGTTCACTTGCATTCCAAATGCTTCACATTATACAGCCCACATAAGTAATTGTAGTTATTCAAAATGTATTTGTAAAAAGCAATTTTAAAAACAACAAATAAAGTGTATTTTTTTTATTGCAAAAAATTCTTTAAAAAATCACATCTTTTCCAATTCAATAACTTTGATATTTTTATACCGCTTCTGGCCAATGGTCGAAAATTCGACCACCCTACCCCCACCAGCCGGAAAATAGCAACATTTTTTGAAAGCGAAAGACTATTCTTTATGGTTCTTATGACATGTGTTTTGAACGATTTCAGTTTTCTCGAAAAAAATGGCCTTGGCCGAAAATGGGTTAAACTCGGCAACCCAGTTGTACACTGTTGCCTCGTACACTTCAAACAAATGTTCACGAATATGTTTTGGTTGTACTCCTTTCAAAAATAAAAATTCAATCACTGTCCGATACTTGATTTTTTCCATATTAAAAAAACACTGGAACACGTCTAACATAGTTTGAACAGCTGTAAATATTACGCGTGTTCATAAGAAAGTAGTAACATTGTTAAAATAATAAAATAGCGAACGTTCTACCGCCATCTATGTGTGATTCTAGAAACTTATTGAACAATCTGGTACATAACTATCGAAAAATGAAAGAATGCAATTGTTGGTAGGATATGGAAGAATTGTAATTTTAAGCATTATATTCTTAATGGTCCCTTAATTAAATTCGAAAAAGATATCTCCGAAAATTAAGTCTAATCGAATTTTGTTTCGATTCTTGTTTCGGGGTTTTATTAAATTAGTATTAGTGGATACAAGCTGACTTTAGTGAATGTACCAGAGTAGATGCGTTGATAAAAGTTTTCCCTTTTGTCTGAGCCAACATGCAATTCTATACAATTCCATTTGAAACAGTATAAGAATATCAGGAAACCTTCAAATTGTTTATCAACAAACTGGTCATTTTTTTTTTTATGAAATTTCATATTGGCACAATGACAAAATTGTTTTTGTTGATTTGGGATTTTTTTACCTCCCGCAAGTTTAAGCATCTGTCAATGACTAAATTCTACATTAACATGATAGATATGCATTGATTTTGCAAAATATTTTGCTATGATTTATATATGTAAGTATTTTTAACAAAACGTTGTCTATTATGTGTAAAATTTTTTTCTTAAGAAATTCCAATTTCACCCACAACCCGTACCCGTACTTTGTGTTTACCTTGTTTATTTGATGGCATTTTTTGTGAACTTTTTCATAAATATTATAATACTTATACTGGTAAAAAGAAAAAAAAATCTCAGACAAGGTTAACTTTTCTTGTCTAACTATACAAATTGTTTTTTGCGTGTGTGCGTGTGCATGGCAGACAGCTTGCTATGCTTTTTATTGCAAAACAGGCTATATTGTATCTTAGCCGAGTACGGATTTTTTTTTTTTATAGCCTACATTAAGAAAGAAATACAAGAAGCATTTTCAATAAAATTTGCAACGAAATTCCTTTTGTTGCATTTGTTTTGTTCGATCATAGCTAGCTGTAGAAACTTGACCGTATCTGCTCGTTGTTCGGTCGCAGCATTAAAATGTTTAATTTTTGTTTAGATTTATTTCAACATTACTAGAATATTTAGCGTCAAACACTTGAGTTGATTAAATTATATAAGATGCTTATTTTGCTAACTTTTTTTTAAGAAAATTCAATGTATTTTCATCAAAGTTCTCCATAAATTAAATAATTCTTAATCAGAACAAAGACATTAATGTAAATGAAACACTAAAAAATAAAACAAAATGTTCACACTTATTTTAGCTTAGATAAAAACAAACCAAGTGTTGAACGATATAATTATCTTGTTTATTTTTAGATGGCCGAGAGCCCGAGTGATATTTTTTTTTAATTTTTTATTTTTATATTTATAATTTGGAACAGACATGCTCTGATGCAGCACATTAAGGGAAACTTGAAAATGTTTGAAATGGATTTTTTTAAGTGTTGCTAAAAATAGCTACGACACGATTGATTTGACTGAGAAAAAAAGGTCACATAGAAGAAATCCAAAGAACTGAAAGTAATTATCTTGAATACATTAACGAATCCCCTTTTGTGCTTCAAAGTTAATTTTTAACCTTCGCAAGTCCATCATTTTAAATGTACCTATTCGTCGAATCGAAATACTTCTCAAAAACGAACTTTTGTAAATGAAATACAAAGTAAAAATATACTTTTACAAAAAAAAAAAAAAAAAAAGTAGGCAATGGAGGGACTGCCGAACGAAGTGAAAACTTACAGCTATGAAATAACATAGCTGTTATGAATTTCGGCAAATCAGACGCATTTTACTTTTTTAACTCTTTTACCAATTTCTGCGTTGTTGAATGTTTAAGCTGCTATTTTTTAATGTTTATGTATAATACATTTGTAACACAATTACTTTGGTTGGGTAATCGGTAATTGGCTCGGTAATCGTTTCGGTAATTTGTTCGATTATCGCTTGGTAATCGCTTCGGTAATTGGTTCGGTTATCGGTTGGTAATCCCTTCGGCAATCGGTAATTGCTTCGGTTATCGGTAATCAGTCGGTAATCGCTTCGATAATCGGTAATTGATTCGATAATTGGTTGGTTATCGCTTCGGTAATCGGTAAATGGTTGGTAATCACTACGGTTATTGGTTGGTAATCACTTCGGTAATCGGTAATTGGTTCGGTAATCAGTAATTGTTTCAGTAATCGGTTGGTAATCGGTAATTGGCTCGGAAATCGATTGGTAATCGCTTCGGTAATTTGTAATCAGTTGGTAATCGCTTCGGTAATCGGTTCGGTTATCGGTTGGTAATCCCTTCGGTAATCCCTTCGAAAATCGGTAATTGCTTCGGTAATCGCTTCGACAATCGGTAATTGGTTCGATAATTGGTTGGTTATCGCTTCGGTTACCGGTAGTTGGTTGGTAATCACTACGGTAATTGGTTGGTAATCACTTCGGTAATTGGTTCGGTGATCAGTAATTGTTTCGGTAATCGGTTGGTAATCGCTTCTTTAATCGGTAATTGATTCATTAACCGGTTGGTTATCCCTTCGGTAATTGGTTCGGTAATCGCTTCGGTAATTGGTTGGTAATTGCTTCGGTAATCGGTAATTGGTTTTGTAATCACTTCAGTAATTGGTTCGGTAATCGGTTAGTCATCGCTTCGGTAACCGGCCTGGTAATAGGCAATCGGTTCGGTAATCGCTTCAGTCTTTAGCTCAGTCAATGCTAGGTAGTCCCTAAAAAGGAATGCTGTACACTGTACAGCAATAATTTCTGATATGCTTACAAAGTGATTATATCGCTAACAGCGATATAGATTGGCGATATCATGGCAATCTATAGTTTTGCTCTCTACCTCCTCTCTACCTCTCTACCTAAAAGTGCTCAACGCGCCTAAAGAAATTTTCACTTCAGAAAAAATAACTTTTTAAAAGTGATTTTTTATATTTTCTCATTGAAGAATAAATGAGAACGGACTGCGCTCTCTTTCTCATAGCCAAAATTGTCAATATCAATACTAATCACTTTTTTTTTTACTTTTCTCCAACTAAAGCTTTCTCATCGCTTTCAGATTTTCTATGAGCTGTCAAATTCGTTTTGGCAGTTACGGCAGTCTGTCCCTTCGAAATACATCTACCTTCTCTTATTCTACCATGTATTTTCTTAAGCATCCAGAGTTGCACCGCAACATACTTTTGTACTATTTTTGGTACGTTTTTATTTTTTGGGTACGTTTTTATTTTTTTGGGTACGATGACGAATACTATTTTACTTTTCTGCATGCTTAGTTTGCTCCCCTTTTTTGTGGCGAAAAATTTTGAAGTTCCAAGAGATGAGGACTTTTTTTATCGCTTTTAAATTAACGGCAACAAATGTGGGTAATTGTACATAGACCCGAAAACAAAATATTTTTTAAAAAGATAAATTTTATTCCAAGGAAATAATTTCATTTTTCAAGCAAGTTTTTAATATTTTTCTGCAATGCGATCATGCAACCATTTTAAGAAGTCAATGACTTTTGGAATACAAGATTTTTTAAAAATAAAACGTTTATTTTTCAACATAGTCTTCTTTTAGATGGATACATTTAGTCCAGCGTTTTTCCAATTATTTTCTTCCTTCCAAATAATATGTTTTATCAATGCCCTCAAAATAGGCATTGATTTGAGTGATGACCTCATTTTGACCCAAATCACTTACCGCTGAGCCATTTCATTAGGTTTGGAAATAGGAAATTCCAAAACTGTTTCGGATTGCAATTGAACATCGCCATACACTCCTTTGAAGTGGTCAAACGGCTGCGCTTACCAATCGCAATCGCGGCACGCATTATACGGATAGCTTTTTCATGACCAAATATCTATCTAAAATGTGATGTACCCGCTGAGTTGAGATGCTTGCGTACTCATTCGCCTCATGCATTTTCATTATCCGATCGTCCAATATCATTCCATAGATTTTATCGATGATTTCTAGCGTGACCTCTTCTTCTTTTGGTCAACTTGAACGTTTGGCGACACTTGTGTTGTTACAACCACAACGGAATTGAGTAAACCACTTCTAAGCCATTGAAATTTATGGTGCAGAGTCGCCATAGTATTTATCAAGATCTGCCTTGGTTTCGGTGATGTTTTTATGGTGATGTTTGTTACATGAAAACCAATGTAACGAAATGGTTCTTATGAAAACAACAACACAGCAATTCGCCGCACTAGTTGTATAAAAATGAAAAAATTGCTATTGAATGTTTTTTTATATTTTTACTTCCACTGAGGATTGAACACAGTACGTTTGTATCCATAGCCGGCTGTTCTAACCACTGGGCCACGTAGACATATTTATTTGAGTAGCTTATACTTATGTTAAATCAACACTCAGTACCTCTCTTTTTTTTATGATTTAATTAAGTCTTTCGTTCAATACTCTGAAAGTACAGTACGGTCTAAGCATTTGAATCTGAACGTAGCTTTTTTCAGAACATTAGCATACTTTTAGGCATTTCTCAAATTGAGTTTTGATAAATTCAGATTGAATGCATTGATTGATTTGGAAACAGCACATGCTGCAATATTAACGAGTGCAACTTTGAATCTAAAATTTGTTTTATCCTTAGATCTGTGAATTTCCATATAAATATCGTATCTTTCATATAATTCACATGTAGTTTTTAACTCACATTTATATCGAAATAAAAACATATTCGCATGCTGCCGTATTTTAACACACAAAATACTGGTTGCCAGTTCTTCTATTCCCAACTAAGCTGTCATATAACCAACGATATGTTGGTCGAAACTAAAACATAAGAAGGATATGTTACTAAAGTATTGTGCCGAAAATTAACACTTGTCAATGCATATGTAATCCACCCGGCGAAAGTTCGTTTGCAATGTACTTTTATCAAAGAAAAATTTCGTTTTTTCCCCCCTAATTGACGATTAAAAATCGAAAGTTATTTTATACCAGTTTTATCGCGTCAGTCATAATAAAAGTAAGTGTGAAAGTGCCAAAAAAGTTATCCGAAAGTATCCACCTTACAGTAAAAAAGTAAAAAATATAATTATCTTCGCATTTGTGTTGAAGAATTAATCGCTTTGGAATTGTAAACGAATAATTTTTCGAAATATAAGCGAACCTTCGTTTACGAAGTAACCATTACGTCCTCCAAACGTATCTTTTTCGAATCGTAATCGATATCGAATTCAATTGTTATCATCGCGAACTATTCGTAAATTTTTAAATTGTCGATATCGATGTCGGATTTTGTGCAGTGAGGAAATAGCAGAATTTTTGTGATAATGTTGGAGTTTCTTCTATATACCACCTTGTTCAAAAAGAATGGTTTATTCACACTGTGAACCGGACTTAACTGTCCGATTCGAAAATTATTCGAAGGTGATGAGACAGTGGTGATGAGACACTCCGGTTCACAGTGTGAATGAACCTTTCTTTTAGAACAAGGTGGTATATACATGTCTGCAAGGACAATAACCAAGGACGAGAATCTAAGGTTTTTACCCTGCGATCTCTGCCTTCCAAAATTCAACTTCCAAAAAACTTCCAAGTCTCCTTCCCAAACAGAACCACATGGGAAAAAGAGAGGCCACGGTTCACTGGTAACTTTCAAGCCTGGTATACTGATGGCTCAAAGACAGGTGAAGGGGTGGGAGCTGGAGTTTTTGGCTTAAGGCAGGGAAAATCAATCTATATATGCCAGCATGGGCACAGGTAGTTCAGTCTTCCAAGCTGAAGTCCACGCCATTGAAATCTGCCTAAGAGAGTATGTAAACAGTCCCACTAGGAAGAAAAACATTTACATTCACTCTGATAGTAAAGCAGCTCTACTTGCCCTTAGCGCATATAAAATCACGTCCAAACTCATATGGGATTGCCTACAGCTACTTATCAAGGTATCTACCCATAACAGAGTCCATCTCATTTGGGTACCAAGTCATGGCGGCTATTTAGGTAACGAGATCGCGGACGAACTAGCCAGGAAAGGGGCTTCAAGGTCCTTCATAGGCCAAGAACCATTCTGCGGGATACCATGGGGCACTATGCGCCATAACATTAAAATGTGGCTAAACAGACAGGCGAAAACATTCATGCCAACCACTTTGCTCCAAAGAACGAAACAATTCCTGACTCTAAGTGGAAGATCTATCAGACTTGTCACAGGTTTCCTAATTGGCCATTGTAAGGTAAATAAACACTTATCAACCATGAGTATAGTCCAGGAAGATCTGTGTAGATTATGTAATGAAGATGAAGAAACAGCAGAGCACATCTTGTGTCACTGTAACGGTCTAATCAGGACCCGTCTTCATTACTTAGGTGCATTGCACCTAGAACCGCATCTAATAGCGGATAGTTCACCCAAGGACATCGCTCGGTTCCTAACGCACTTAACGATTAAGGATGAACTATAACTTATAGAGGCTTGTTACAATAGGCCTTTGAGGCCGCAGTAACTAGGTGACTTGCTCCCTCCTCACTTAATTAACTAACTAACATGTCTGCATCAATCAGCATTAAATATCGTCGCAAATGCAACATAAAATACGATGCAAATCTTGTAGCGAAAAACGCATCAACATTTTTAACTGTGTAGGCATGGTAAACTAAACCCAAACAAGTATGCGCGGTAGCATATTGTCAGAGCTTCTGATCACGAAGCAAAGGTTTAGTGGTCCTAACTGCAGTTGAAATTTCGTGCTTTTTTTAAATTAAAAATATTTACAATCATGCCTGTTTTTTTTTTTAAGAAAAATTGAAAATATATTATATAAATAAAGCTGAAATTATTTGATGATTAATTTGGGTAAACAATAAATTCTTTTTGGTATCAATCCAATGGAATAAATTGAAAGATCTATGCTATGCTTGCTTTCAGATTTGTTCGTATTTTGTTCGCTTTGATGCAAGGGATGCAATGGTGAGATGGTAGCACGTTCAACTTGCAGTTGAATTGTACGCGGTTCGATGCGAGTACGAAAAGGGAAAAGTGCATTATTCCCGACACAGATTTTTTCTTTTTAATATATATAAATAAAAATATAATTAACAAAAAATAAAACAGCAAGATCTGTCGCCTGTGCTATGAGGATCGAGCCTGGGTACTACATAAGTCATCAAATTAAAATAAAAAAATCTTTTTGATAACCAACTGTGTCACGAAAGTAAAAAAAAAACTGTGATCTAATTCTGTATGTGAATATTGAAGTTTTCAGTTACTGTCCATAAACAAAAGGCACAATTGATATATCCCATGATATCACTATGTTGAAAATACTAGTTGGCTTTATAAAAAAAGACAGCTCTTGAACTACTACTGGTATGAAAGCAGACTGCTTTTTAACCATTTGGTTGCACTGAATGAGAGAATGTTAATAAAATAAATAAGCATCTTCCCAGAAATTCCATTTTTGGGTAAAAGTTTCCCTTTTACCGTGCGTGGCGGCCACACACATATTTTTTTATTTTTTGTAACTTTCAGAGAAATAATTATTCTGAAGTATTTTATTTAAAGTACTGTCCATCGTGAGCTACGACTTTTTCCCATTTTTCAGGCAGTATATGGATTCCACGTTGAAAAATTTCTCTTCTTTTGAGGCGATCCAAGAATCGACCCAATTTTTGGCTTTTTCGTAAGAAGTGAAGTGAGCTCGGCCAGACCATGAGTCATTGACCGGAACAAGAGGCGGAAAGGGCAATGCTTGGTAAATATGCCGGGTGGGGTAGAACCAAAGTTTCCATGACGTCTTTTGCAACATGTTGCCGAGCATTACCGTACTGAAAGAACACTTTCTCATGTCTTTTGGTATATTGGAGGTGATTGAGCATCAATGCCGGACTCAATTGCATCAATTGATTTGATAACGTCCCCCAGTGATGGTTTCGTCAGGCTGGAGGAGCTCACTCCGAGCTGATCCCACCAGATGCTCAACATTAGCTTCTTGCCATGAACATTCGGATTGGCCGTTGAAGCTGATGTATGGCCTGCGCTTTGGGTTGTCGTAGTGGATCCATTTTTTGTCCCGATTCGATAGAAAAACTCTTTCAAATTTTGCCTTTGGAGCAGTAATTCGCACGTGAAAGAACGGAGTTTGACGTCTTTTGACTTGAGTTCATACGGAACCCAATTTCATTGTTTTTGCACCGTACTTATGGACTTGAGAAGGTTTAAAATTGCTTGTTAAGTCATTCCCAAGCTTTTAGCAAGCTGCTTTTGAGTTTGGCATGAATCTTGGTTCAATCACGCCTCCATCTCAGCGTTTCCAAACTTTACTGGCCTCCCTTCACGTTCTTTCTCACTGACGTCAAAATCGTCTCTTTCAAAACGCTGTTGTTATTGATTGATGTTTTTATTGATAGATCATGTTCCCCATATGATTCACAGAGCATTCGATGTCCACTATTAACTGCAGTTAGTTTAAAATCAGGGCAAAAAAGCCACTCCGGCAAAATGACACATACTGATTTTTAGAGGGAAACAATGACGCTTTATCATGAATATAGTTATAAGGTGCTCTAATGCGATTTAAGGGGGAGGCAAGGTTTGACAATTTTTTTTTCCAAATTTTTTTATTTTTGTGTCGGAAAGTACAACATCTGAAGAATATTGTACGAGTATATAATTTTTAAGTCATTCGGAGCAAAACTAACGAAGTTACAGTACGTTGAATGACCGTACCTCTAACTTAGTCTTGCGCGCCTTTTAGCTACCTGTGCTGAGCGGCGAGCGGCAACTGTTTCGGTCTCTATTGTATTACTTTTATTCCCTATTTTCGTCTTAATATCTTCAGGTACAGGTACGTACATTGTATCCTTCGATGTAGAATATATATTTCAGTCTAAAATTGAACGCTTAGGAGAGCAGATATGAGCGTCATTTCAGTTTTGCTCCGATTTCGTTTTCCGAAACCAACTGGCAAGGAAGGACGTGCACAGGGCGGCAGTAAGCCGACTAAGGAAGAAAGGGTAATGCCGCAGGATCGAAAAACGAAAGTAAGAACGTCTAGTGCATCCGCGAAAAAAATCAAATTGAATGCTTTGCTTGAAGTCGAGGAAGATCTTAAAAAACATTATCGAATTATAGACTTTCTTCTAGTTTTTTCTACCGTAGCAACGTTAGTGAAGTGTAAAATGTGTGATAGCTCAGTGGCATTTGAATCTTGTAAAAAAGAAGGTTTTGGCTTCAAAATAAAAGTTACGTGTGAAAAGTGCAAAATTCCAAACTATGTTCCGTCGAGTGAAAGAATTGATGGAATTGATGGCTCGCATTCGTAATGCGAGTTTTAGGCCTAGAACATGCCGGGTGTGTGAAATTTTGTGGATTGATGGACATGTCAAGTAGTTTTATTTCAAAACCGTCCTACAATACTTTCATTAAAGAAATTAACACCAGCGTAAAAACTGTTGCGAAAAAATATTTTGCTTCTGCCATCAAAGAAGAAAAAGAAGACTTGTAAGCAAAATAATCGCGAAGACACAGACGAAATTACAGTATCCGGTGACGGCACGTGGAAAAAAGGGAATTTAATTCGCTCTTTGGTGTATCGTCATTGATCGACCATTGGACCGGCAAAGTTGTTGATATTTTTGTCAGGAGTTCGTACTGTAACTTTTGTGAAACCTGGAGCAAAAAAAACTAGGACCTTGAGAATATGAAGAGTTGCACGAGGAGCACGTGAACAAAGGGCAATGTGAATCAAATCACAGTGGGCCATCCGGTAATATGGAAGTGAGCGCTATCGTGAAAATGTTTCAACGTTCGATAGAGTTTTTAAAAGTAAAATACAGTAATTATGTTGGTGATGGCGATTCCAAAACCTACACCCGAGTAGTCAATGCGAAACCTTACGGTGATAACTTCATAATAAACAAGAAAGAGTGTATTGGACACGTCCAAAAAAGGATGGGCAAACGTCTGTGTGACTTAGTGAAATCGCACGTGGTCGATGCAAAAACGAAATCTGCTAAAAAAGTGAAGAGGAAAAATCTTTCCGGTAAAGGCAAACTAACTGGCAACATGATCGACAAATTAACAGTGTATTATGGGCTAGCAATTCAAAGAAATCACGATTCTGTGGACAAAATGAGGAACGCTATATGGGCGACTTTTTATCATTATTCTTCGACTGATCAAAATCCCCAGCATGAAAAATGCGATGAATCGTGGTACGAGTGGAAGAAGACTGAAGCTGCTAAAACATTACGATCAATCAAGCACAGTTACTCTCCACTTCCAGCTGATGTTTTAGACGCATTAAAGGCAATGTATGAAGATTTAAGCAAAGACACGCTGTTGGAACGTTGTCTGGGTGGTTTCACGCCTGAAAAAATTTTTTTAGATATTCTTCAAATGTTGTACTTTTATATAATTATATGTAAATCTAGCTGAATACCCGGCCTAACTCGGGAATTGATATAAATAATTTTCGATTTCATTCGTCGATTTGAAAAAACTTTTCACAAACTCTAGAAGGAATTTTGTGTACAACTTTTAAACCGGTAACTTCGGCGAAATGAGCAAAATGTAGCTTCAACAACTGAACATTATGAGAAAAAGTTAGGGAAATTGGGATTTGTGTGTGCGTGCCGCCAATCGCTTGCAAAAATATATTTTCAAGTTTTATATTGTATTGGATAGATTGCACATTTTTGAAAGAAATCAGAGCAAAAACGAATTTTTGGAAATACGCGAGGAAACTGGACAAAAATTAAATAAGCATTGAAAATAGAAATTGAAATGTCAAAACAACGCCGACTTACGGCACAACTGACTTGCGCAAGTGTTGATGCGTACTCAATTGCAATTTGCGAAAAGAGAAAGTGGAATATAAATACACATAAAGAAAAAGAGAAGAAATTTATCACCCTTCGTTCTTTGCTACGCCTTACTGTATTTTGTAGTACAGCGCCCTCTGTGGTTCAAGATATAGCAAAATACATAGCGCCAAAAGACTCACCGCACCCGAAAACCACTTATAAAAATCATACTTATCGGATGAGTTGTTTTGAGTTTTTTGCGAACAGTGCCCTCTGGTTTTCCCCTTTCTATACTGGATAATCAAGTCCTATATATTCGAAATACAAATTTTAATCTAAATCGGATGAGCGATTTTTAAGTGTTTCACGATTTCTTAAGTGATTTGTACTACAGCACCATCTGGTGTTTAAGATAGCGCAGAAAAAAGTCTAAGACACCCACCGTATCCGAAAACTCCTATGTACAAATGTTCACGCAAATCGGATATACGTACAGCTTGGAGTTTTTCGAGATTCTTAAAACATTTTTACTGCAGTGCCCTCTGGTGTTCAATATAGAACAAAATAGATAAGTTATAAAAATTACCGTACCCGAATACCCCTAAATACAAATTTTCATGTGAATCGGATGAATGGTTTCGGAGACAAACTATAATAACAAAATTCGTGAAACCCGATCGCAGCGTCACCTACCGGGTCCAATTGCGAATCTGAATCACCCAGGGATCCACAACACACACAAAAAATGTCATCAAAATCGGTGCAGCCGTTTAGGAACAGTTTAATAACATGCACACGTAGAAATTGTACAACAGCGCCCTCTAGTTTCGAGAAAGAGCAAACAAGATAGCACCAAAACCCTTGCCGTACTCGAAAATCACTATTTACAAATTTTCGTCCAAATCGGATGAGTAGTTTTGGAGTTTTTCACGATTTCCTAAGATTTGTACTAAAGCGCCCTTTGGTGTTCAAGATAGCACAAAAAAGATAAGTCCAAAACACTCATCGCATCAGGAAACCCCTGTTTTTCAATTTTCATGCAATTCTGATGAACGGCTTAGGAGTTTTTCGAGGTTTTCCAAAATATTTGTACTACAGCGCCCTCTGGTGTTCGAGAGAGAAAGAGTAGATAAGTCAAAAACTCAGCGTGTCCGATAACCTCTACCCACAAAATTTCATGGAAATCGGATGAACGGTTTTGGACCTTTTTGCCTTTTTTAAAATATTCGTACTACAGCGCCCTCTGGTGTTCGAGAGAGAAAAGAGTAGATATTTCAAAAAAACTCAGCGTATCAGAAAACCTCTACATACAAAATTTCATGCAATTCGGATAAACGGTTTTGGACTTTTTCGACTTTTATAAAATATTTGTACTACAGCGCCCTCTGGTTGTTCAAGATGGAACCTAGTTTATAAGTTGTAAAAACTTACCGTTTCCGAAAACCTCTATATATCAACTTTCATGCAAATCGGATTAGCGACTTAGGAGCTTTTAAAATCTTTGTACTAAAGCGCCCCCTGGTGTTCAAGATAGAACAGAGTAGATAAGTCATGAAAACTCACTGTATCCGAAAACCTTTATATATAAATTTTCATGCAAATCGGATGAACGGTTTTGGAGATAAGCTAAAAGAAGAATGCCTGGAACCCGATCGCAGCGCCCCCTACCGGGTCCAACCTTTTTTACTGAATAAAAAGTAGCCTTTATATTGACCTGGGGTATAAGGAACCTAGATGTCAAGTTTCATTTAAATCCATCCAGTGGTTTTCGCGTGATGCTCTAACAGACAGAAAGACAGACAGACAGACAAAAATTTTAAAAATGCGATTTTTGGACTCAGCGTCGTTCAAAATGTACATTGCAAAAAGAATTTCAAAAAAATATTTCATGTACAGATTTTTTTTTACAATTTTATATATGTATAGATAAACCTACAGTAATAATTTTTTTTAAAAAAATTAATAAAAAAAGGTATTTTTTAGACGAAACAAACCCTACCCTCCCCTTAACACTAGTTACGTCAATTTTTGTAAATCCCTTAAAATTAATTGGTACAACCGATATTATAACCGACATAATCGATCATCTGAGGTCACTATTAGCCGTATTGTTGACTGTTTTCGCACCGAGACGCATAAGTAGAGTGCGTATTGAAAAGAATATTGGAAGTGCTTTTGCACTTCTCTCTACCGCCCCGTGAAGGAGTCAAAACAAATTTTTGAAAATGACAAATTTGGGATTAAAAGCCGGTCATGCATTTTGCAGCGGTCATGTACACCATGCATTTTTTTTATTACTAACTAATTCACGATCTAGAAACGACTCTGTAAAGAGAGTAGAGCAAATGAAACGAATTTTACTCATTTTTTTTCTGCGGATTTAGCTCAGCGAAAGTCAGCATCACTGGTGCGTTGGTAACTTTAACATTACAAGTTCGAGAGAAATTCGAAAAGTTTCGTTCTAAAACTATTTTAATTTAAATTAAAAAATTTTCGTTCTTAACCCTCCGATGAGTGAGAAGGTCCCTAGGGACCTTTTTGCCTTTTCAAACTGAAATTACTCCTACTTCGGCCACTACAACCCCCCCCAAAGTTACTCTGTATTCCAAGAGTATTTTGTTGCGCATCTTTTGGAAAAAAAATCGGATCGGATCATTACTTTAGGAGTTATTGAGGTTTTAGTGAGAATAGTACGCGGACGTGTGAATAGGTCCGAATGGACCTTGTACTGAATTTCACTAATAAATGCATGTTTTTGGGCATCATTATAATTTTTTTATTGTTTCAACACATAATTTACTTGATCTGAACACAAAGACCTAAACTCAAAGACATTAGGGATGATGGTAAAAACAAAAAATTCTAAGAAAAATTCGAAGAAATGAACTTTATTGCTTTCAAGGAAAGGCACAATATTCTAATTTTATACTACTAGCAATAAACCAGTTCTTAGAATTTTTTGTTCTTAGTATTTTGTTCTTAGTATTTTTTGTTCTTAGTATTTTTGTTCTTAGAATTTTTTCTTAGAATTTTTTGTTTTTATCATCATCCCTAATGTCTTTGAGTTTAGGTAGACGTACGAAAGAGTATAAAAGAAGTTGTAGTTTCGTAAACCAAATCGGTCAAAGTTTAGACAGCGAAGAGTAAAATCGTGTGTGATAGAAACAAAAATATAAATATGGCAGATGCAAGTAATTTGGACGTTGCTGAAATTGTTGTACGCCGTAGTACACGTTACCAGCAAATGACTGCGGATGAAAGGCGTGCAGCTGATAGTAGATTTGCTGATTTTATGGACGAAGACATGGATGAAGAAATTGATATTGCTGCAATTGATAATTATGAAGTTGAGGATGATGAAGATCGCACATACCAACCTGCTGAAGAGTCAGATGCCGAAACTGAAGGATACGTCGAGCTAAATGAAGATACTGATGACGACGATGATGAAGAGGAAGAAAATGATGGACAGGAAACGAATGAAAGTTACTATATTGGTAAAGACGGCACCCAATGGAGTAAAAAAGCACCACCAACATCACGCACTCGTAATCATAACGTGGTCGACTTCACAAGAAAGAAACCAGGACCAACAGGAAATATACACGACCCCTATACAATAACGCGTTCAATCATGACAGATGAAATAATACACTTAGTGCTACGTGAAACAAATCGTAAAGGCAGGGAGGTTACAGCTGCATGGAATTTGGCGAATCCCACGAAGAAAAAGGAGTGGAAGCCAGTGGCAGTGAAAGAGTTTGACGCCTTTGTAGCTATTCTTTTGTATGCTGGACTCACAAGATCAAACCATGAACCAGCTATGGAATTATGGGGCGCGACAATATATTCCGTCAAAGCCAGCTAAGTATGGTTTGAAAGTATGGTGGTTATGCGACTCACAGAGTTATTATCCTGTGAAGGGAATGGTATATTCTGGAAAACTGCCAAACCAACAACGGGAGATAAACCAAGGGCAGAACGTAGTGCTGGATCTTGTGGAAAAATATTTAGATGCTGGCCGTACTATATACGCGGATAATTTCTTTAACACTCTTGACTTGGCGCGTATTTTGTTGAGGAGGAAGACCGCATATGTTGGTACAGTGCGCTACAACAAAACATTCATTCCACAGGAGTTCAAGAAGAACCCGAAGCGCACCATCAATAGTACATTATTTGGGTTCAACGAAGGGGATATAGCGTTATGCTCATACGTGCCGAAAAAAAAAAGTGGTGAACGTGCTCTCCACAATGCACTACACCTGCCTCGTTGACGATCAAACCGAGAAGCGGAAGCCCTATGCCATATTAGATTACAACGCCAACAAATGCGGCGTTGATACCATGGATCAAATGCTAGGCACTTACAGCTGCAAAAGAGCAACACAACGATGGACGTTGGCCATGTTTTATAATATGCTGGACGTCGCTGCATTTGCTGCTTTTACGATTTACAACGAAATGAAGCCTATAGAAAGGAGTGACAGACGGCGGTCGTTCTTGTTACTGCTAACGAAACAATTGGCCACACCGATGTCAGGGTAAGAAAAACATCTTCAAATTCAAGAATAGAATATATATTTATTTGTTTTTTATTTTTCTTTTCATTTCAGGTATTACCAAGAACGATGGAAGGCAATGCACCGTCGTTTGCGGCTAGGTCAAGTAGACCGTCATGTCGCCTTTGCCGTTCTGAGTACGGGCGGCAGCGGAAAACGCGGGCACACTGCTTCGGCTGCGGCAACGCTGTTTGCGGAGAACATAGCACACTTTTACATCGCTGCAACACTTGCGCACAGGGCGGGGGACAAGAAGTACACGCTCAACAACAATAATTTTTAAACTTTTTTATAATAGTCTTAAGAAAATTCAAGCAAAAAAAAAAAAAAAAATTTAAAAAAATTGAAAAAATTATTTTTGTATGTAGAATTTAGTTATAAACAATAAAAACAAAAAAAAATTAAAAAAAAAAATTTTTTTATATGAAAAAAACATGATTTACAAAAAAGGTCCGTAGGGACCTTTTCACACGGCCGTGAAGTTCAGAACTGTCACTCATCGGAGGGTTAAAGTATTTTATAAAATTTGATTTTTTTTTTTTTTAATATCACTTGGGTACCAACCTTAGCTTCCAGTTTTTGGTTATCACTCTTGAGTAAATTTCGTTCGTTTTCAATTTTTTCCAATTTGCTTCGAAGAGTCACCAACTCGTCATTGGCCACTTTGAGCTGCTCTTCAGTTCGATGTACATTGAGTAGAGGTGTTACACGTACCAACAGACGCCACCATGGCCAATCTCGGACAGCCAAAAATGATTTAACATTACGTTGTATACAGCGTACGGCAAGTTCCTATAAGTGATAAGGTAATTAGAAAGTAATTCTTTTAATATGAAAAACTTGAAGCTATTAAAAAGAACTGCTTTTAACTATTTATAGTCAGCTGCAGCATAAACAAACCTGAACTCTTCGCCGTGCAATTTGTTTGCGTGCCAAATAACCGCGACAACAAGCTTGAAACTGTATAATACGATCGGATAGAAGAACATCGCGCTTAGCTTCCAGTTCACACAAAACACCAGAGCGAAAGAAGATCTAGATGGGGGGGAGGGGAAAAAAATAATTATTATAAATTAGTAGACAAAATTAACAACAAATATACAAAAGAAAAACAACATTGAAGTAGGGTATTTTTTGTGGTATACAAACTAAGTGCACTCTATTAAAAAACAAAAATCATAAACTAACCCTCATTATTATTAGCTAATAAAATATTTGTTTATATGTGGCTGATGGTAGTAAAATCGTGGTAACCGTTACAGCCAACGTTAAGTAAGAGCAAACACCAAACAAATGTATTGTTAGCAAGTTTTTTCCGTAGTCTAATCATGCTAGTCACGTGTGTATAAACAAAAAAAGAAAGCTACTTAAATACGAGTATCAATAATTCGCCCAACTCTGCTCATATTGTTATAATCGCTAAAAGTGAAACCGTTTTGTTGGTGTCGCTTGTTTGCTGTCGCGACTAAGTTTTAATCATATTGAAAACTAATCATTTGAAATAGTTGAGTAGCTTAAAACCAAATTAAATAGCCTTCCAAGTTATATTGTATTCGCCATATTTCATAAGGAAAATAAGCTGAAATATATGTCTTAAAAAGCTATTAAAATTTATAACGCTTGAAAATTACAATTTTTCACACTTAGACGTTTATCGAATTGAAAATTTTATTACAAATGAAAGTTTTTTATCGTTGCTATTGTCATAAATTAAAGCTCACTGCTTTGTCAGGTGTTTAATTATATTTTTATGCATGTATTTTTAATTAAGATAAATGAATGATATCTTCAGAATTAATATTGATTTTATGTTAAGCTTGAAATTAAAACAGTGTAATTTCAATATGATTATGATTAAATTGAAAGTAAGATTTAATTAGGTAAACTTTCCATTGCCATTGTCATATAAAACGTTAGCGGAAATACAATACAAAATTTCTACGCTTAACTAACTGAAAAAGAAAAATGTTTGCTCTAAGCGATTGTTTGCACTGATTCCAAATATAACAACATTTATTTGAAAATCGACAGACCGTTTTTAAAAACAGTCACCAAGGTAAGATACTTCGAAAGCTGCTCCGTTGATTTTCAAATAGATTCGCTATCTTGCATAAGAAGTCATTTAAATGTCTGTAATAGTTATCAAATCTCTTTCTGCAAAAAGTTTGTAGATAGTGGCGGACAGGGTATAAATTTCCAGAATTTAATTCAACATTTTTTGACGTAGAATTAAGTCTTCAAGCTTGGTATAAATGGCGGTTTTTTTCGCCAATTTTTTCAAGCAAATACAACGTTTTTGTTCACTTTTCAAACGTTTTGTTCACAAACCAACAGCCTTTAATATTCATGGTAAAAATATAATGTCAAAATATCAGTAAGATGGCGGATGCAACGAGTATCTTACTTTTGATTTTGGCATTACTTTAATAAAGTCACAAAAAAGCAAAATCTAAGAACAAAAATTCACATTTTCGTTTGAGAAAAATGATGCATAACCATATTCATAGATCCAAGATGCATGTTGTTATGGATGTTGGTTTGGTTCGTGTCAAAATCACGAACGCAACATTGTGCCGTTTGCTGAAACGAATCGTTTTACGAATATTTGTCAGTAAATACTTGTGTTGTTGTTGTTATTAATATTTATGTAAAATTTACATGTATACTATATATGATATTATATATCAGTCGCTTTCGTTTTTGTCGTTTCGTTATTATTTCATGTATATATTTATAAGATCTTTACTGCAGTAAAAATAATGAATTCATAACTTTCCGAAATATTTATTTTTATTTATTAAACACTAGTGTAAAAGCCTGTCCTGCGATTACAGTGCTTTTACAACATACTGTTACGAAAAATGTTTAGCCTGAAAGTATGGTTAATTTATTATTATTATTTTATATATAATTTTAATTTCTTAATTTTTTTATATACATATATAAGTTATAAAACAAAATTATTACAATTTAATTATGTACAGTCTAATTTTTAGAAAAATGTAAAACTTTCAGGTACCCAAGTGTTGTACTCCGAATAGCATATTTGTAGTAAACATACTGATTGGTTAGAGCAGTGCTCACATATGCCAGGCTAGACGCACGGGGTCGAGCTCCCACATGTGCCAAGCAAAACAGACGAGGTCTTGATCTGGATAATCAAAATCTATCAATAGCGTGTAGATCTATATAAGTAAGTATTAGACCAGAGCTCACACATGCAAGGCTGGATGAACGGGGTCAAGCTACGGCATATGTCAGGCGAGACAGACGTGGCCTCACTCTGACAATTAATTCGTGAGTTTTTTGGTGTGTTATTGAAAAAAAAATGGAAAAAGTGAATATCGAGTTTTGATAAAGCATTGCTTTTTGATGAAAAAAAACCCAGTGGAAACCAAACAATGGCTTGTTAAACATTATCCGGACTCCGCTCCATCGAGACAAATGGTAGAAAAGTGCAAAAGTGTTGTTTCACCAAGACAATGCACCGTGTCACAAATCGATGAAAACGATGGCAAAATTAAATGAATTGGGCTTCGAATTGCTTACCCACCCACCGTATTCTGCATATTTAGCCTCCAGCGACTTTTCCTGTTTTCAGATCTCAAGACAATGCTTGCTGGAAAGAAATTCAAGTGCAATGATGAAGTAATCGCTGAAATTGAGGCCTATCTTGACGAGAAAGAGAAATCGTACTATAAAAGTGGCATCGAAAAGTTGGAAAATCGTTATACTCGTTGTATCGCTCTCGAAGGCAACTATGTTGAATAATATAATCGAGTTTTATTAAAATATTGTTTTTTCCTTACTTATCCTACGGACTTATTGAATGACCTGTTATACAGTTTGATTGCATAAGGAGTTGCCAAATATCGCAGGAAAATAATAAGTATCCATTGAAAGGCATGATCCAGATCAGTGGCGGTGCTGTAGATAATCTATTGGGTTGGCAACTAAGTAATTGCGGATTTCACTCATAGATGGCTTTAGTTGAATTTTTAGGTTTGCTGACGTAATCGAAATGTCAAACACATTTTGTTATTTGATAGTTGGTACTTCAACTGTCAGTCAATAAAAAAATTTTTTTGATCGGCTATGTAGTTTTTGTTTGGCTTCTGTTGAAAAATGGAAAATCAAAACGAACATTTTCGTCATATTTTGCTTTTTTATTTCCGGAAAGGAAAAAACGCATCGCAAGCTCACAAAAAGTTATGTGCTGTTTATAGTGACGAAGCTTTAAAAGAACGGCAGTGTCAAAATTGGTTTGCCAAATTTCGTTCTGGTTATTTTTCACTCAAAGATGAAAAACGCTCTGGTCATCCAGTTGAAGTTGATGACGACCAAATCAAAGCAATAATCGATTCGGATCGTCACAGTACAACACGTGAGATTGCAGAGAAGCTGCACGTATCACATACATGCATTGAAAATCGCTTAAAACAACTTTGCTATGTACGAAAACTCGATATATGGGTTTATCATGAACTGAAAGAAAATCATTTAACACAACGCATTAACATCTGCGATTTGTTAAAGAAACATAATGAATGAAAATTATCCATTTTAAAACGATTGATAACTGGTGATGGAAAATGGGTTGTTTACAACAATGTCAATCGGAAAAGATCGTGGAGCAAGCCAGATGAACCAGCTCAAACAACATCAAAAGCTGATATTCATCAAAAGATCGTTATGTTATCAGTTTGGTGGGAATAGTCTTTATAGTGGGAACTTTTACCACCCAACCAAAGGATCAATTCAGATGTCTTCATTGGACAATGCAGTTGAAGAAAAGCGGCCCGAATTGACAAATCGAAAAGGTGTTGTATTGCACCATGACAATGCAAGGCCACACACATCTTTGGTCACTCGGCAAAAATTATTGTAGCTTGGTTGGGAACTCCGCCAGGTCTAGCTTGCGCCTGCCTGTCCCAAGCCAGGATAAAGGAGGAGGGTTGTTTGTAGGATACGTCCTGCAAACATAAAAACTGATAGGGCCAACCAAGAGCTCGGGGTGGCGCCCATCTTGGTAGCAGGTCATATTCGGTATATCGATATGAAACAAGCCTGCGAAGGTATAGCAATTGACCTTAAAACTTGTTAGTACGGGGACAGTCTTTTCTTTACCCGTCAGATGGGGTAGACCCTATCTATCCACCGCATGGAGACCATAATTCGGCTGGAAAAAACTGGATGTGAAGTGTTGGCATGCGTGCGTCAATGTGTCAACTCTTTGGCTTTCCGAAGTGTTGCTTGTCGGCAGTCACTGAGGGAAGTGTTGACGTTGGTTGTTTAAACTAAGGGTTCTCATACTGAGCACGGCAGTCCCTGAGAACAATGGCCAATACTCTATGTCTGGATGTTGTAATCCGAACGGCCAGAGTAAGAGTGGCAATTGCAAAGGTCCTCCAAAGTAGGTACCGGTCATGCGCAATAATTTTCCAGTTGAGTCAGCAACTGCAAGTTGTTAGACTAGCCTTTAAGTGCTCATTGAGCACAGTCATGCATAAGAATGCACATTTTCATAATTTCATTTGTGTATTCTTGGTCTTTTTGCGGGGATGTTGTGGATCCTCATCTGTCGGGATCGAGTTGCCCAGATGACTGTCGTGGGCTGGCCCTTCGGGGAGTCTCGTACTGGTTGTGGTTGTGTGAATGCTACACAGGTCTAGATTGACCGGCGGGGTCGCGCAATGGTACGACCGGGCTGGCATATCTGTCATAATATGCAAGAGATTGGGTAGGTCTCCACCAGTAGATGGATGGAAGTACGTCGCTACGGAAATCTAAACTGGTACTGCTATTACGGGCATTATGTAATTATTCATAATGCTCCTAATCAGCAGGGCACTGGGTGATGCTTTGTGTTTGTGAAACAGCTTCCATGTTCGTGTTGCCACACCGGATGCCCCGTATGTTTTACTTGTTAAAACGTAAACGGGTCCGTGTTGTGGTTCAACACAAAGTTCATGGTTGTCTGTTTCATGAACTATTACCCTAGGTTTTAGATAACCCAAGTTGCTTAAGCCTAACGGCAGGCGCACTTGATAATCTTAAACTCAGTTGTAGCTTGGTTGGGATGTTTTGCCACATCCACCATATAGTGCTGACCTTGCACCATCTGATTACTTTTTATTTCGATCTTTGCAAAACTCTTTGAATGGTAAAAATTTCAACAATAATGGTGATGTCAAATCGTACCTGGTTCAGTTTTTTGCTGATAAAAACCAGAAGTTTTATGAACGTGGAATAATGATGCTGCCTGAAAGATGGCAAAAGGTTATGCTCAAAATGGGCAATACATTATATAATAAAGTTATTTCGTTCCATGAAAAAATTGTCTTTTATTTTCTAAAAAAATCAGCAATTAGTTGCCAACCTGATAGATAGATATAGAAGTATAGTTAGATATAGATATAATGAACTATGCATCGCTTCTTCGTATTGCAACGTCTTATTTTCTCAGGCATCAGGCGGACAAAGCTTAGCTACTGAATGCTTCTTAGCGGCGCTAGCATTTATATACGTATGCATTGCTTGTTAAGCTCTGAGAAATTTATAAAACGATTCTATTTAACAAACAACACGATGTTGCGTTCGAGATTTCGGCACGAACTAAAGCAACAAGCATAAGAACGTCAGCAGAAAATGCATTATTTTCTCATACAAAAATGTGAATTTTTCTTCTTTTTTTTTGCTTGTTGTGACTTTATTAAAGAAGTGACAAAATTCAAAATAATATATACGTTTTATTACGACGACATAACTGATATTTTGGCATAAATTTTATCTTTGTACGATGAATATTAAAGGCTGTAGGTATTAGAGCCCTGCATGAGTATGCTTTTTCGCCTACCTGAATATATTGCTTGCTATAGAATAAAAAAGTTTCCTCTATCGCTTTTTTCCTTTGCTCATACCTGTTCTGACACTCTCTTTGTTTTATTCAGATATAAGAAACGAAGAGAATAAGAGCACGATGCTTTACTAACACCAGCAGGTAGCAAATAAAGCAATGAAAATTAAAAAAAATATGAGTGTTCACACCCTGAATATTTAGCGAATATTTTTATTATTCGTTCGTTCGTAAAAAATAGATGTTTTTTGTATGGTGACCCAAAGAAGGGTGGCAGATACCCCGTAGGTATGTTCGGGAGAAATGTTGAGGGGCAAAAAATAATAGGAGCAGCTCATATATTTTACCCCTCTAGGTAGGCTTCCCATACGTCAGGAATTATGCCTGATAGTCAGGCATTAGACAACTTGTCAGGAATTTTGTCCGGCATCGTATTTTGTCAGGCATTCAAAAAATAATAATGAGACTTACCCTTTGAAATCTGACGACTTTTATTATAAGTTTGAAACACTTTTTACTGCTACATACGTCAGTCTGTACATGACCTTATTTAAAATTAGCTGTGTTTGTATAGTGGATACAGCAACCTAGTTTCGATGATTTTTCGGAAATCTTTGTTTTATTTGATGCGATCATTTGTTGAATCAGCTGATCATAAGCAACTGATTCAGCGACTGGAGCGCTTGTATAGCATTTTCGTCACATTTATTTTTGTCCCTAAAAATTCTGTGAATTTAATAGTAGGTAAGTTCTCACATCTATTTAGTATTTTATATAAATACTAGTATATTTTTTACATTTTAATTTAGCACTCAAATATAACAATGGCAAGAAGAAAGTATGTTTCTACGGAGAAGCTGAAGGTGGAGTACGATTTCATAATATATTAATAATGTTTTTTTTTGTGTTGTGTTGTACCATCATAAACATATATATATTTGCACTATTTAATTTGTGTACTTGTTAAATATATGTATTGGTTTTGGCATTTCACCATTTTTTATTCTGAGTCTTAAGAGATAATTTGGTATTTTGACCAGCGTCAGGAATTGGACCTAAAAAATTATGGGAAGCCTACCTCTAGGAGTCCAGCTACGGTTGATATAAACTATTTTCGACAGTTTTTGTGTTTTTTTGTACGGGGAGCCAAATAAGGTTGGCAGATAAGGGGTAGGTGTGTAGGGAAGAAATGTTATGGGGAAAAAATAATAGGACCAACTCATATATTTGATCCCTCTAGGAGTCCAGCTACGGCCGATATAAACTATTTTCAACAGTTTTTGTGTTTTTGTATGGGGACCCAAAGAAGGCTGGCAGATAAGGGGTAGGTGTGTAGGGAAGAAATGTTATGGGGAAAAAATAATAGGACCAACTCATATATTTGATCCCTCTAGGAGTCCAGCTACGGCCGATATAAACTATTTTCAACAGTTTTTGTGTTTTTTTAATGGAAGGTAGCGAATAAAGCAACAAAAGATAATACAAATATGAGTGTTCATACCCTGAATTTTTTTTTATTAATATTAATGTATTTTTATCTTAAATAAATGCGTTTGATTGCACCTCTATCCAATATCAAATTGACTTTGCGTTAAGAATAACATAAAGCTACTTGCGGGGGAAAACCAACATATTAACTCTAATTAAGGTCACTGCAGCAGACTCCTGAGTATTCGTGTAGTTTATTAAGTGTTCAGAGAAAAAACTGAAATAACGCGTAGCTCGCAAGTTCAGCTCAGTGAAAGAGTGTATGAAAAGAGAACAAATAAATATTTATTCTCTTGCGCAGATTTAACCCTCCGTCATGCACATGTATCTGGCCAGATATTTTACGAATTTAACTGTGATTGAAATTTATTTCTAATTTAGCTAGGGGTTTGAGTCGCCAGGTACCCTCTACAAATATTGTTGGTATCGTTTTATGAAAAAACACATTAAAAAAAAACAACAAAAAAAATGTATGTGCATTTTTCATCTATACATCGTATACGTAGCGCATGTATCTGGCCAGATACATACACATTTTGTATGAAGATTACTCTACTTTATTGGTATTTTTTATTTTTCTCTGCGTTTGCTTACTCAAATCACGCTCACAGCAATGGAGGCAAACACAAACAAGGGTTTTTTTTGGTTTTTCTATTTTTTCGCTTCAGTTGCATAGTGAACTTTGAAAGGTACAGACAATAATTTACGGAAGAATTTTTATTTATTCAAAAAAAAAAAATGGGTGAAGAAGTATAGTTTGTTTATAATACGCGATTTAGTAGTGGTAATGTGAATTTCCATACACGACTAGCAGAAGCATTGGCCAATGAGTTAGAGCGTGAAAGAGCCGCTGAAGAAGTGGTTGCAAATGATGAGATTGTTGACTTCCCAGGAGTTGACGACGATATGGATCTAAATTATATGCCAGACGATGGCGATGCCTTAGATGTCGAATATGATTGGGTTGTCGAAGCAGATGAAGTGTTTGATAGTGACGACGATGAAGAAATTGAAGAACAGAATGCTACCGAAGATTCTTTTCTTGGTAAGGACGGTACTATATGGTGTAAAAATGAACCAAATATTGGAGTTCGTTTACGTCAACACAATATCGTGCGTTTTCGACCTGGTGCGAAGGAACAAAACAGTGTTCCAATTGAGGTGTTAAAAAAAATTTTCACACCAAAAATAACATTTATTATCATTTCTGAAACGAATCGCCATGGAAAAGCTGTAGTCGAGAAGTGGAATGCAGCTAATCCCAGTAAAAAACAAAAAGTTTGGACAGATTTGACCGCAACTGAATTAGACGCATTCGTCGGCATTCTTTTGGCAGCTGGTTATTCCCACAATAATATGCAAACCACAAAAGCTTTGTGGCAGTCAAATAATCTACCCATATTCAGAGCAGCCATGTCTTTTAATCGATTCTTTGCACTGGTACGATACATTCGTTTTGATGATGGTAGAACACGCGCTCAACGATTGCGCGATGACAAAGCTGCACCCATTCGTGACCCATTCGAATTTTTTAAATGAAAATCTTGCCAAAAACTATAGTCCGCATAGCAGCATAACAATTGATGAACAACTGTTCCCATATCGTGGAAAAAGTAAATTTACTCAGTACATACCATCAAAACCAGCGAAATATGGCATCAAAATTTGGTGGGCTTGCAATTCCAAATCTAAATATCCACTGCAAGGAAAGCTCTATACCGGTCGACGAGAAGGAGAAGAACGGTAAGTGAATCAAAGTGAAAATGTTTTGATACAACTCGCAAAGCCGTACAGCAATACTGGCCGTACAATTGTAGCTGACAACTTTTTTACTACTTTAGAAGGAGTAAAGCGTCTGGCCAGAATTGGTCTGGCATTTGTTGGTACCATTCGCTCCAATAAAAGATGTATTCCTAACGAAATGAAAAAGGATCGTTCTCGTCCTGTTTTGTCATCGTTATTTGGATTCCACGAAAATTTGGTATCAATTTGCAGCTACGTGCAAAAAAAAAAAATAAATGTGTGAACCTACTTTCGACCGTTCATTATACGAAACATTGTGAAGGGGAAGCAATGAAACCCGAAGCAATTTTCTTTTACAATGAAAATAAAGCTGGCGTAGATTGTATGGACCAAATGGTTTCACATTTTACTACAATGCGGTCAACAAGACGATGGACTTTTGCGTTTTTCTGCAACATGTTGGACACTATGGCACTGGCTGCATTTTGTATTTGCAAAGAAGTTGATGGTCTCAATAAAAATAGTGATACATTGGTTCTTCCAAATATTGAAAACCGAATGAACAACATTCACATCATCAAACAGTTCAACACTCGTTTGCCCATGGAATCGTATTTCGAAAGACCACTAAATGTAAGTTTGATTGATATAACATTTGCCCTTCATTACATCTCATTTTCCTCGTTTTTCTTTTTCATTTCAGATTCCAGTAGTAGTTCCTAGCTCAAGTGGTGCTGATACTCTACAAAAGAGAAAAAGTTGTCAGCTTTGTACATCCAAGTGCTCGAATCCGGTATGCCTACAACACTCGAAATCAGAGTATACATGTTTTAGTTGCTTACCTGAAGCTGTGTAAGACTTTTTTAATTTAGAATTAATTAAAACTTACTTTATAACTATTAAATTTAATTGAAATGAACTTTATACCAACTATTTTTTTGAAATTAAACACAAAAATAATATTTTTCTTGTTTTATTTCTCATTCAAATTTTTTTGCACCTACCCGTGCATGTACTAAGAACAAAAAAAAAAAAATGGAAAATATATATCTGCCTGGCGTGATAACAATATAACAATGTAATATTATCACTAAAATAGCATATTTTTCATATAAATGTACTGAAATACATAGTGTATCTGGCCAGATACATGTGCTATGTACGTGACTATCGGAACATGTGCATGACGGAGGGTTAACCTGTGTTACACAACCTGTTGTTTACATTTGTTCGCTTGCAATGACTGCTACAGCAGAGAAGCAGGGTATATTCGCTTGGTGAATATATTCATGCAAGGGCTATAGTGTGTATACCCTAAAGTGTCTTCCAAAAAAGTAAGCATGACCCTGAACAAATTTGTGAAAATACCTCCTTACAAACCGCGCTGTAAGACGCAATTCTACGCCAAACATTTTTTTCAATATCTCAACTTTATCAAAAGTTACAGACTTTTATAAAAATAAAAACAAAAAACTACCTTGACCACTGTACGACATACGGGTTTACTAGTTATTATAATATCAGTTAAACATTTTTTCTTGTTGATTCCATAATGTTATAAATACATTAGCATATGGCTTCATTTTGTATTCATATCCGATCAATCGTTTCGTTCTAAACAGTGTTCGTTCGTGTTCAAAAACACGATTTGTAATTTGTATTTCGTATTTTGTATTTGCATTTGTAATTCGAACAGAATCAAACAACGATAACAGCTGATCAGCCAACGAACGACGCCGTAGTACAGTTACATATTTGAAATATGTATTTCTAACGAGCACTGAAACCACGAATCCAAATGTCAAAATCAAACGAACACTTTTATGCTATCGTTGTGGTTGCAAACGTTAAAAGAATGGTTAAAAATTAAAAATTCTGAACCTAAAGGTAAATAAATTATGAAATATATAAATATATACATTGTTTGAAGGCTGTGAAGCACTTGAAATACATAAAATAAAAATAAAAACTGCAATAGCTGCATACATTTTATATTGTTATGTCAAAAGCAAACACACAATCACTGAAAACAAAAATAATGAAAAGCAAGTCCGCAAACCACTTAATTGCTCAAAGTTTATTTATTGAATACACAAACCGGACAAAACCAAAAAGCACTGCCAACATATAAGAAACGAAGCAACATATTAAAAACATCTCTGACAAAATACAGAAAACTTCCCTAGTGTTCGATATGGCAGTGCCACATTTGACAACTGCTTGTGTAACGTATAACAGTTTGAGTGTACATATCAAACAAAAGCTTGACGAATGAGCCAACGATAAGCTTCGTTCGAAATATATATTTCCGCTTGAATTCAACATCGTTTGCATAGCCATCGTTCGTTGAATGCTTCGTTAGGAATACAAAATAAGGCTAATAATATAACTTTTAACATATTTTAAAGTCGTCGACTTTTGTCGATTAAAAACGTGTATTCAAAATGCTTAAAGCACTTATTTTTTTTTGAGTGTAGGCTTTTTTAATTAAAATTGTTCCTTGTTCGACCGCAGTTCGACGGTAGATAATTATTTTAACACAGTCTGCCATCTCTAGCAAAACAAAATCAGCAGTTAAAATTTCAACTTCTCTCTGGTTGAAATCCTGGCTATGCCCATGAATCACACCGGTGATTTACAGCTATGAAAAACTTTACATCTGTTATAAAAGTTCGTTTGAATTTAACAGCAAATTAACATCAACCAGATTTATGATAGTCTATATTTTTCGAAAGAATCAAACCAAACAAAATAAATCAAATAAAATCGTTTTAGTGATTAGAAAAACGCAATTTATTCTAAAATAGAGATTCATATTTATTGTTATTGTAAGAAAAATTTGTTATATATAAAAAAATAATTGTAAAAATTTAAATAATACTTAATAGATATTTTTTAAATATATAATAATTGTTATATAGTGCAAAACTTGCGCATTCTTATAGTAACCTAATAGTTACCTCTTTGCTATAGGTAGGATAAATTTCTACTTGGGTATGAATACATTTAATGGGTTCCAGTTTGGCAACTTTAACGGTAGATATGCATGGTTTGTTGGTCAAAATAATTTTTTGTGCAGCACTGATAGTAGTTGGTGTGTCTTTGGCAGGATTTTCGAGTTTTTCGAATTTTCGCAAAAGTTTTGCAATTTTCGAACCGGACTCTATGATGCTCTGCTGACTCTGATTGCTATCATTATCATTTGATATGTGGCCAGAGTCATCAGAGTCGGAGTCGTTGATTTTTTCGTTTGGCAGAGGAGCGGAGAAGGAGGATGTAGGTGTAGGTGTAGGTTCTAGTATATTCTTACAATCCACGATGACATCGTATTGTTTTTGCACAATATTCGGTTTGATTTGAATAACATTAACAAGTAGCTTGGCATTAGCCGATGAAGTTTCACCAATGATGGGTGGTATTATTCTACAAGATTCTAATTTCGGCGTATTTATCTGTTGATCATCAGCATAGTTAAGTGATTTTGTCTTTTTGGGGCATGTAAAGGATTTTGACTTTTTCATTGGAGTGACGGTGAAAGATTTTTTATCATTATTAACTGTAGCGACATCAGCTTGCATAGCTTCAACTTTACGTAAAATTTCGTGACCCTTTTCCAGACATTTCTCCAGCAGTATATTGCTATTCTGTCTGCTCACCTGAGTCACCGATGCAGGCGACTTCTTTGTGACATTACGCATCAATGGTTTCTTTTCTGCTGTTGCAGTATTGTTGCTCTGTTGTATTTTTGATGGATTTACTTTGCTTCTAGCTGCTGCTGCTGAGACGGTGTTAATTTTAAGCGTTTTGTTAGCATTTGGGCTGGGCGGCGGCTGGGAACTGTTTGGTATACTTCGACGCACACGAAGTTGCTTGTTGGAGTTGGGTACATTAAAGTCGCAGAGACTAGCGCTACGTTTTTTTAGCGCAGCAGTTTTATTGATGGGAATTTTACTGCAGGCAGCAGCAGCAGTAGAAGCAGCTGCCAGATCCCACGTTGACTTGGATTGGAGTCGAGGTGCTGGTGAGTTGTGTTTGGCATTGAGCAACTTTCGTGTGAGGTTATTTTTTCTGGCTATTGTCTTTATTGTGCTTGGGGCATGTAGCGATTTTTTGAACTGGTTGCTGACGCTGGCATTGGCCGGCTTATATTCAGCACAAACATTATTCAAACTTTTGAAGCGTCCCGTCAGGCTGCGTCCACTTAATTGGGTGCATTTTTCCAAAATGTTGCTGCAGCTCTTCCAATTTTTGAGCTTTGAAATTTTGACAATTTTAAGTTGAGCATTAAGGCGAGCAATGCGATGTTCTGTGGCGCCTACTTTGAGCTTTTCTTGGCGACTGGGTGACACTGATTGAAGTTCTAGCTTTGCTTGATGTGTAATGACAGCTGTTTTGTTGCTACTGGTAGGTTTGGTTGCGGCCAAACAGCTGCTATTGTATTCCGACAAAATGTTGTCGAAATTCTTGAGCACTGCATGTAGCTTTATTTCGTCGTGTGCGACTTTTTCGAGCTCTTCAAAGATTTCATCTTCAAGTGAAGATTTAGTTGTGACATTAAATGGATATTCATCATCGCTGTCGACATAGATGGAAGTTTTTGTTGCTGATGTTGTTGTTGTTGTTGCTGGCGACATACTTTTATTTTTTGTGCTTGCTGCATATTTTTCTACATTCTGCAAGGTTGACGACGACGTTTTTGGTCGTTCTGGTGACGGTGATGATGATTTTGTTGTTGTTGTAGTCGCTAAAGTTTTACATTTTCTTGCTTTGTTGGAGATGCGTTGATGTTTAAGCATGCCTTGAGTGCGTTTAAAGTTGTTCTCGCTAATAAATTTTTCACCGTTGGGCACCTTGGAAACATCACTCAAGGCTGGTGCTGCACTAACAGTTGGCATGACCGTCACAGCTGGGTCATTAGTGGTGGTGTTGGTAGTCTTGCCACGCTTGCTGCCGCTACTGCTTGTGTGATGACTGATGAAGTTATCGCCTATTTTGTGTCGCAACTTGGTGTATAACTTTTGAACACCTTTCGAGGAGGAGGCAGCCAAAGCTGAGGTCAAAGATTCCGTTTTATTCATTTTGTTTATTCATCAAATAATATTTTTTTTTTTTATTCTCAAATAAAACATTTGTTCAATAATTTTTCTGCCCCATCACTTTTACAAGATACATTACTGCGTTGTATTTTCAGTATATATTATTCAATCCTGTGCTTACCACATGTTAACCCGTTAACGAATACGCGTTTAATGGTCTACGACGAAGACAACAACGTTTTTACCGTTGGACCGCTCAATGTCAACTATTGGCTTTCACAGCTAATTGAAGAATAATTTCACCTTTTCTTGCTGTTGGACATGTAGAGACGTTGTTGATGATGATTATGATGATAATAATGTTAGCATTGTTGTTAACACACACTGGATGGTCAATACCAATACGTGCGTTAGAAAGCGGTTTATCGTCAAGTAATGGCTGCGTAGCTGCAAAACACATTGCAGTGAGAGTGAGTCGTGGTCTTCGTCGCGGTGACAGGCTGTGCCTGCTGTTAAGCTCAGCAGTGTCTTCTTCAGCAACCTGTTGCATACTTTGGCATTGAATCACTGGGCATCGAATAACAAATAAAAATAATAAAATTATAACAACAGCACACATTGAAATGTGGTTGGTTGGCTGTGTTGCGTACCCTACTTTAGGCAGTTTGGTGGGTGGTAAATATGGATTTCTTGTTTCTCACGTTTTCTATTAGTAATTTACTCATAGCTAAAAAAATTTGATGCCTTACATTTTTTTAGATATTACTGATCATTAGCGCACGGTTAGACTTTAACCCTTGTTCGGCATACTTTATGCATATATGTAGGTCTATATGCACCCCACGCTCATATTTCATAAATTTTAAATACGGAAGTACTTTCAGTAAGGAAGTGGGTAGTGTTGTGTCAGATTTCTTTTTCGAAAAAATGGGACAAAAGCAAAATTTTTTTTTGGAAAAAACAGGATTTTTAAAAATTTAACGGCACAATTGAAAGAGCGTTTTATTATTAAAACCAAATTGTTTATTAAGTAAAAAATATGTGTGTGGCCGCCATGAACGGTAAACCGAGAAAAAAAAAGCAATAGATAAATCACCTAAGTCGGCTTGGGTAAAGAGAATTGTATGGGAATTATAAGGGTATGCTTATTCACCTAAGCAATTTGTTGTTTAATACATTGCTTTGAAAGCACATACTTCGATTCTTTGCCAAAAAAAAAAAATATATATTTGATTCACCTAAGCCCAAAATCCAAAATTAAAAAACAACTAGCATGGATGGCTGTTAGTTTTGAGCTATTTTCTGCAAAAAAAAAACCAGCTGCGTCATTAAACACACGAGAGAAAGATAGATTTGATAATTTAATGGTTTTTTGTAATAAAATCACTTTTAAATTCAAAAATAACATAAAGTAAATAAAAAAACACACGTTAATATTTACACCAGTAAATTTTATTACATTTCCTCAACAAAAAGAAAAGAAATAAAGAAAGTTATATTTTTGAAATTCAATTTTTTTTTTTAAAGTAGTGTAAAAATTGTGAAAAAATTTGGTAAAAAATTACCAAATACTTTGTCAACATGTAAAACTTAGGCGTTTTGATAAAGTACTTGGGTGGCTGAAAACTGCCAAAGCCATCTTATAAATTATTCTAGTTTTTTTTCAATTTAACATAGGCTTTTTTTTCTCGGTGTAGAAATGAAACTTTTACACGAAAATGAAATTTCTAGGAAGATTGCTAAATTATTTTATTCACATTCCCTCCTTCAGTGCAACCAAATGGTTAAAAAGCAGTCTGCCTTCATACCAGTAGTAGTTCAGGAACTGCCTTTTTTCATAAAGTCAACTAGTATATTCAACATGGCGATATCATCGGAAATATCAATTGTCCCTTTTGTTTATGGGCAATTACTGAAGACTTCAAAAGTCACGTTCAGAATTTGATCACAGTTTTTTTACTTTCGTGACACAATTGGTTATCAAGAGGATTTATTATTTTAATTTGATGACTTAAGTAGTACCCAGACTCGATCCTGATAGCACAGACGACAGATGCATATAGTATAGATATAGATAGTAGTGCATTTTCAACTTTCCGTACTCGCATCGAACCGCGTACAATACGGCTGCAAGTTGAACGTGCTACCATCGCACCATTGCCTTCCTTGCATCAAAGCAAACAAAATACGAACAAATTGAAAGCAAGCATAATATACATCTTCCAATTTATTCCATATTCATAGATTGATTCCAAAATGAATTTATTGTTTATAATCAAAATAATCATTAATCGATTATATAATTTGGACTTTATTTACATATTTTATTATCAATTTAAGAAAGCACAAAATTTCCACTGGAGTTAGGACCACTAAACCTTTGCTTCGTGGTCAAAAGCTCTGACCTTATGCTACTGCGCATACTTATTTGGGTTTATTTCACCGTGCCTACACAGTTCAAAATGTTGATGCGTTTTTTCGTTACAAGATTTGCATCGTATTTTATGTTGCATTTGCGGCAATATTTAATGGTAAGTGATGCAGACATGTAGTTATATATACAGAGGAAACTCTAACATTATCACAAAAATTCTGCTATTTCTCACACGGCACAAAATCCGACATCGATATCGAAAGTTTAAAAATTTACGAATAGTTCGCGATGATAACTATCGAATTCGATATCGATTACGATTCGAAAAAGATACGTTTGGAGGACGTAACGGTTGCTTCGTAAACGAAGGTTCGTTTATGTTTCGAAAAATTATTCGTTTACAATACCAAAGCGATTAATTCTTCAACACAAATGCGAAGATAATTATATTTTCTACTTTTTTACTGTAAGCTGGATACTTTCGGATAACTTTTTTGGCACTTTCAGACTTGTTTTTATTATTACTAACGCAATAACACTGGTATGAAATAAGTTTCGATTTTTGATCGCCAATAAGGGAAAATACGAAATTTTTCTTCGATAAAAGTTCATTGCAAACGAATTTTCGCCGGGTGGGTTACATATGCACAATATTTTCATAACATATCCTTCTTATGTTTTAGTTTCGACCAACATATCGTAGGTAATCCGACAGCTCAGTTGGTAATGGAAGAACTTGTAACCAGTATTTGTGTGTTAAAGTACCGCAGCATGCGAATATTTTTATACCCCACCGCGTACTACGTAAGGAGTATATTAACTTTGTCATTCCGTTTGTAACGCCAAAGAGGTGCGGCAGGTATAGAAAAATTTATGTATTTTTGATCAGCATCACCTCCTGAGTAGATTTCCGTGTGCCCGTCTGTCTGTCCATCTGTCCGTCTGTTGACACGATTACAGCCGTCATTTGAAAGCTATCGCGATAAAATTCAAAATATAAGTTTATTTTTTAAAAATGAAGATCAAGTTCGAAAATGGGCAAAATCAGATGAAAACCACGCCTACCTCCCATACAAAGTGACTTTATTTTAACCGTAAATGTTTTTAAAATCCACAAAAATTAAAGAAATGCCTTGAAATTTAGCAAGTAAGCTTTGCTCTTCAATCTAAATGCTGGATATGAAATTTGGAAAAATCGGATCAGAACCACGCCTACCTCCCATACAAAGTGTCTTTATTTTAAATATAAAATCTCTTAAAAATTCACATAAATTAAAAAAATGTCTTAAAATTTTGCACATAAACTTTGATATTTAATATAAGCCATCTCTATGGTATGGCAAAATCGGATGAAAACCACGCCCACTTACAATACAAAATGGCATTATTTTATATTAAAAAATTTAAGAAATGTCTCGAAATTTTGCACATTGCACTTTGATATATAATTTGAACCATCTCTATGATATTTGGCCAAATCGGATAAAAACCACACCTACCTGCCATACAAAGTAGCGTTATTGAAAACGTTAAATCGCTTAAAAATCTGCAAAAATTACAGAAATGTCTTGAAACTTTGCATACACACTTTGATATTTAACATAAGCCATTCTTTGATATCTGGCAAAATCGGATGAAAACCACGCCTACCTTCAATACAAAGTGACGTCATCAAAATTGAAAAACTTTCGTATATATATATATAGCTGAATGACATCGTGTCTGTATGTACCCAAGTTCCGCCCACGTCGTTTATCCAACCCATACATATATTCTTCGGTAAAATGTGAAGTCTTTATACTAGAAAAGTGGGTGTGGCATTTTACTTTGTTTACAAATTACTCTATGTGGCAGCTAAGGGTAAAATTAAAATAAGCGTATGACACAAATATTTTTGCAGATTTTACATAAAAATTTTATAGACGTCTAAAGACTTCGAATATACTTCATGACGGCCGCGGGTTTTTTTATTTCGGTAGTTTTATTTCGATATAAATGTGAGTTAAAAACTACATTTGAATTATATGAAAGATACGATATTTATATGGAAATTCACAGATCAAAGAATAAAATAAATTTTAGATTCAAAGTTGCATTCGTTAATATTGCATCATGTGCTGTTACCAAATCAATCAATGCAATCAATCTGAATCAAAACTCAATTTGAGAAATGCTTAAAAGTATGCTAATGTTCTGAAAAAAAGCTGCGTTCAGATTCAAAGTTCAATCATAAAAGAAAGAGAGAAGAACTGATTGTTGTTTTAACATAAGTATGAGCTACTCAAATAAATATGTCTACGTGGCCCGGTGGTTAGAACAGCCGGCTTTGGATACAAACGTACTGTGTTCAATTCTCAGTGGAAGCAAATATATAAAAAAATTTTAAATAGCAATTTTTTCGTTTTTATACAACTAGTGCAGCGAATTGCTGTGTTGTTGTTTTCATAAGAACCATTTCGTTATATTGGTTTTGACCCCCATCTAGCACCCCGTATTGTTGTATACGCGACTATAAAAGTTTCACTTCAAAAACACAAAAACTGTCGATTATAGTTCATATTTTTGCAGATTTGATGCCTAGAGGGGTCAAGTACATGAACTGGTGCAATTATTTTTTGACCTTCAACATTTCTTCTGAACACACCTACCCACTACCTGCCACCCTTCTAGCGGTCCCCATTCAAAAAGCACAAAAACTTTGTTGTTTTCTGTTTGTATCAGCAGCTGTATCAGAAATGCAGGCATTCACAAAGCTAACGTGAACAATGATGACATTAACAGCGGTGGCAATATAACATTGCTGACGCTAACAGTGCTGACGCGAATTCATAACTTTTAACCTCTACAAAAAAATGCTCAACGCACCGAAAGAAGTTTTTACTTCAAAAACTGTAAAATATCAACTACATTGAGGTTTCAACTTTTAATTTTTGCATGTTCGAAACTCAAAATATTTATGATAGCTATTTTATTTATGAAAAATTTAGACTTTTTAATTTAACTGCAGTAGTTAAACAAAAAACATGTGAAATTATATTTAAGCAAAACAAACGACTTAATTTAATAGCTTTTGAATTACTACAAAACTAGAAATATCTTCGAAATGTTATCTCCTGTTGTTTGAAGATAATATTTTAATTTTAATAATGATTACTTATGATATCTGTCAACCGAATAATCTTTTTCAGGGAACAAATTGAAACTTATTTTTCGATTTATAAATATAAATATTTATATATAAATATTTAAAATAATTATCTAAAAAAAAATAAATAAATTAATAATAAAAAAAAAATTACCGTTTTATAAGACAAACTATATATCTATAATAATATCTATAATATCTATATGCATTTTTGTATGGAAATTTTCTACCGTATTTTTAACAAAAAATCGTTAAAAATCGTTTGAGCATAGAAGTGAAGAACATGATATGTATAAAAATACAGAAATATATATATATATGTAGGGGAGAGTGCCCACTTACTGGCACCGTATGAGGCCATAACTTTTGTGTGAAACATAATTTGGCGGAATTTCGGTTTCGTTTGAAAGCTGAATCCAATAGCTAACAAAAATTTTAAACGGAACTTAAAAATTTCGATTTTAGCAATCGATTTTGCAAAAGTTTCGAAAATCTTCAAAAAAGGTGCCCAGGTACTGGCATCCATTTACGCTTTGCTGCAAAATATTATAAATGAAGCATAAACACTAGTTTATTAATTTTTTTTATGTGTTATTTATTCTTTCAGTGGGTATACTGTACATTTGAACTGAAAAAAATTATTTCGAAGGTTTTATTAGCAAATTAAATAGAAATAAATAAAAGAAATTAATTGAAAATAGGTGAAAATGATGTTTCGCTGAAAAACGTATCTGAAAGTGGAAAAAATCACAGATAAATTACAAATAAATAATTAAAAATTGTTTAGAACACCATTCCCTATCAAAACAATGATAATGGTAAGCTTTCACGATGTTCCGCCAAGGATACCAGCAGGTAGGCACTGACGCTATTCTGACATCACGAGAAATATTTTTTTTCCATTTCACAATAATGTTCGATGGCTCGTGAAATTTTGATAAATAAAGAACAAACTAAGAAATGCACTCATTTTACCTTTTTATATTGATGCAAAATGCTTTAAAATTCACTTAACAAAGACAATTCAATTGATATTAGATCAGTTTAGAATTTTTCGTATTTTTTGCATTTTGACGACCGCGCTACTACAGCAACAACTCAATAATAATGAAAAGTGAACGCTTTTTGAGTTGGTACTTTGACACTAAGCACAAAGTTGCTGTCATCGACACAGAAGTCAGAACTGATGGGTGCCAGTAGTTGGGCAGTGCCAGTAGGAGGGCACTCTCCCCTAAATATAAAGAGGTGTATTTTTCCAAACGAAAGATAAACGACATTTTTCGTTCTTGGTATCCTTTTTCACGAATATCACTGTCAAAGTGTTTTTTAATTAAGAGCTACTCTTTAAAATGATACCTCAGTCATATCTCTAGGATAACCAAATCATCAAAAAAACATGTATATGTCATAACATAAAGAGTGCAAGTTTATGTAAGCTTTTCTTTTAAGTTTTAGTTAAGTTTTTAGTTAAGTTTTAGTTAAGCTTAGTTAAAGAACAAACGAAAAAGTTGCTTGTTAATAATGGAACAACTTAAAAGAATGTACTACAAATAGGTAGGTAATAGTTAATTTGTAAAAATAATAGTATATGTAAACATACGGTATGGCTCATAAAATAAATGCGAATCAAAGCATAAAGTAACAAAAGCGAACTCCACATTTTTCTGGCCACATTACGTTGCGAGCAAAATTTTATAAATATATTCAAATAATCTTTGGTTGCAGCAGCATTATAATCGGTGGCACATGTTGTTGACGTCGTTGTCGTTGTCACTTCAACAGAATTAGTATTCATGGCACAAAAGTTGGTTGCGGTGTACGTGTGTGTGTGTATGTGTATTTATGCACGCTCAATTGAGTTTACATTAGCTAATGGATGAGCTTTGTGGAAAATACTATGATTTTCCAAATGCATTAACAGAATTCTTATAGAATACTACGAATAAAGTGGCCTGAACTTTTTATTTGTTTGTTTTATTTTAATTTAAAATATTCATATAGAATGTCAAAGCTGATCATGACAAAGTTCTAGAAATTCGGCAATTCTATGGCAAGAAGTAATAAGCTCTTAAGTCGACTTAAGTCAGAACTAACCCAGTAGGCATTGGCAGGTGTACGAAGCGAAGGCCTACCCATATCGTAGCCAAGTCCATTTACTTTTTTATATGAAACGGGAAAATTGTTCATGTCTCCCGCTCTCCTTGCACTAAAGAGGCCTACTACAAGCACTCCTTTAGAATGGCTAAAAGCAGGGGAAACAAAACAAATTGAAAAAATTTTTCTCGCGCTCAATTTTTTTCGGTGCATAACAATCAAGTTTATAGCATCAAGCAGCGTCCTAATAGGCAAAGAAGGCGTGCAAGTACTGCTACTTTTGGCGGTACGACACATGACATCCTCTCTGCATCTGCGAGCGCTTCTATGAGGCCTCATTTTTCGCTACCTAGGGCAGTACAACAATTATTTTTTTTTACAAAAACTAGTTCTGCTTATATTTTAGGGTTACTTTTTCGTTAAAAGTTAAAATATATACTAGTTCAAAAATACTGAATAATAATCAACGTCATGACTTCGAAATATTCTTATCTGACAAAAATATGTAAAATAAAATAAAATCACAGAGTAAATAGGTAGGTACACATAAAAAGAAATAAAAAAAATATTTTTTAATTGTTTTGGTTAACCTCTTCTTTAAACCATTCTAAAGGAGTACCTATAGCAGGCCTCTTTAAAACAAGAAGAGCGGAAGTCCTGGAAAATTTGGTTATTTCATATAAAAAAGTATATGGGCTTGGATATGAGCGTGGAAGGACTACGAAATCCATTAGAAGCCCTGCTAGTAGCGCTTCGAAGCCCTGCTTTTGCCCACTGGGGTGGACCTTTAAGCATGAAGTCTCAGCGCCAAATGATTGAAATAACTTTTTGTCGGTGTTTATACTTAATTCTTAGTTTATACATGTATATGTGTTCATATATAATTCTTAGTTTCTTAAAGAAAATGTTAATATTTTTTTTTTTATGTATAAATTTACTATAACTAAGGAAATTTTAAGATTTCAAAACAAAAACTCAAAACTGGATTTTGATTTTAAAACTAATTTTTTTCTGAGTGTACACAATTTTTAAAAGAGGCGTATGCGAGATTTTTTTCAGAATTTCTCCTTGATTCAATTTTGAAAAAATCGAAAAATGAACAAAAACGCATTTTTTTTTTTGTACTGTAACTTTTTCTAATACTCAAAAGAGGGAGCTACATTACACTGAGAGTTTGTTTTTTTAGAGTTTTTTGTAAAACAAACTATTATATTAAACCTATTCTTAAAATTTTTAGTCCGAGAAGCGTTCCATACTTTTTCGTGTTTTTCTCTGTCTCAGAGAGAGTGAGAGCTACTCTTATCCTTTTGAACAGTTTTAATATTCTTAGACCAAAAAGTGTACAAACAGTCCTAAAATATGTATGCAGAAATTTATAAAATATACGCGTACAACGAAAGAATCCAATTGTATTCAGAGTAAATTTTGTAGTATTTGAAGAAAAGTCTTTTTTTTTAAGTGGACTTATATTTATTTTTTTTTGGTGGCGGCCGTGGCATACTGGTTAAGGTGTGTGGCTTGTATGCGATAGAGCCCAGGTTCAAATACCATCTGCAACAGAATGTTTTTCCAATTGAATTAATTTTTCTGTTCGGCCGCCACCTCTCTGCAGACATTGGCAAGCCTCAGAGAGGAAAAAAACTGCCATGAAAAGCTTCTTGAGAACATAAGCCGTTCAGAGTCGGCATAAAACTTGTAGATCCAGTTCTCGATCATTTGTGGTCAAACATTTCACAACACGCACAACACAATTGATCATAAGAAGCTCGGTGAAAGTCCTTTCAAGGGCTGAAATGGCCATTTCGTTTTATTATTTTTTTTTTTTTTATATAAACATTTTTTTTTTTTGTGAAAAATTTAGGTGTGTTTTGTGAGAGAATGACGAAATAACTGTTGTGATGTAATTTTTATGTAATAACAAAATCCCTGTGGCACCAAAAAAAAATCGGCGGGGTTTACTCAAAAACTAATTTGACATCAAGGTCTACAATATCGTATGCAACTAATAATGCACCTCAAAATATAAGCATTTTTTTAATTTTGACTTCCGCGAGTCCCATTTTAAAAATAAATCAAAAATTTTTTTAAAAAAACTCTATGTCAATCCCTAGTATTAAGTATTTAGTCTGTACTTTAAGATTTTCAGATTTTCCAAATCCGAGACATCCTGCCCGCCAAAAGTGACATTTTTTCTTGGTGCCTCAATGACTTTATTATTACGAAAAAATTACGTTACAAAAATAAAAAAGATTTTTTTTTTCAAAAATGAAATACTTCTTTGAAAATATACAAAAATGTTTAAATATTTTTAACAGTTATTTCGTAATACTCTCAAAAAACACATCTAAATTTTTCACAAAGCTGGTATAACAGGTCATTCAATAAGTCCATAGGATAAGTAAGGACAAAAAGGACAAAATTTTTATAAAACTCGATTATATTATTCAATAGAGTTAGTTGCCTTCGAGAGCGATACAACGAGTATAGCGATTTTCCAACTTTTCGATACCACTTTTTATAGTACGATTTCTCTTTCTTGTCAAAATAGGCCTCAGTTTCAGCGATTACTTCATCATTGGACTTGAATTTCATTCCAGCAATCATTCTCTTGAGATCTGAAAACAGGAAAAAGTCGCTGGTAGCTAAATCTGCAGACTACGGTTGGTGGGTAAGCAATTCGAAGCCCAATTTATTAAATTTTGCCATCGTTTTCATCGATTTGTGACACGTTGCATTGTCTTGGTGAAACAACACTTTTTTCTTTTGCAAATGTGGCCCTTTTTTGGGCGATTTCAGCCTTCAATCGATCCAAAAGTGCACAGTAATAGTAGCTGTTGATGGTGGTTCGTTTTTGGAGATTGTCGATGAATATTATTCCTTTCGCATCCCAAAATACAGACGCCATCACCTTACAAGCCGGCTGTTGGGTCTTTGCTCGCTTTGGATTCGGTTCATCGACTGCTGTCCACTCAGCTGACTGTCTTTTGGATTCTGGTGTGTAATAGTGAAGGCATGTTTCATCCATTGTCACATATCGACAATAGAATCCGATGTTATTGCGGTTTAACAGCGCCAAACACTACTCTGAAGCATCAATTCGTTGTTATTTTTGGTCGACTGTGAGCTCACGCGGCATCCACTTTGCACAGAGCTTTCGCATACCCAAATGTTCGTGTAAAATGGTAAAAACACTACCATCTGATATCTTTACAATGTCAGCTAGCTCGTGCACCTTTAATTTGCGATCGTTCATAACCAATTTGTGGATTTTTTTGATGTTTTGTGGAATAACAGTCTGATTTGGGCGACCACGTTTAAATTCAACAATCCACTTTTCAACCATTTGTCTCGATGGAGCAGAGTCCGGATAATGTTTATCAAGCCATTGTTTGGTTTCCACTGTATTTTTTTTTTTTTTCATCAAAAAGCAATGCTTTATTAAAACTCGGAATTCACTTTTTTCCTATTTTTTTTTTTTTCAATAACAATAGTTGCACACAAAATGCTATAACTCACGAATCAATTGCCAGATTGTTGTCAAATTTTTATACGTATCGTTTGAAGACTGGTACTAAATAAAAATCATATGGGGAAAATCTAGTAACGCCATCTATGTGTCATCCTATGGACTTTTTGAAAGTACTGTTAAGTGCTCTTAAATAAAATTTATATATTCTGACAAGAACATTAAAAAAAATAAATAAATATCAAAAACACAATTTATTTTAAATATCTTTATAAATACATTACCAATACATGACATCGCGAGTACCCCCCTATTATTTTATTTTTTATTTCAATTTTATATAAAAAAAAAACTTTATATATCAAATAGGAAAAGAAAGAAGCAGCTGACATCTTTATATAACTCATAATTTTCAAAAATAACATTTATTTGCGGTTTTAGAAAGATATAAAATTATCAAAACATTTTGAATTCATCAAGAAATAAGAATTTATAAAAGTATTCCTACGGAAACCGCAATTGCAATAAAGGTATTTACGACAATATTTATTAACATGCTACAAAAAAAAACCAAGTAATCACATTAATATATAAAAGTTCATATAATCGAGCGTGTGCTGAATGAATTCTTTGATTAATGTTTGATGAAGGCGTGAAGGCACTGCAGACTACAGCTGTACATTACATACCACAAAACAACACACAAGTTCACAAAAACAGTAACTGAAAGTTGAATCAAGTGACACATAATTGACAATCTGTTTGATCAGGTTTTAATGGGGCGGGGGGGAAAACAACAACACTTAATTTACTAGCCAAACCACGTTTAAAGCCTATCTAAGAGAAACTGCAAGTTAATAAATCGACGAACAGAAGGTATAAAACAATAAATAAACAGCAAAGAAAAAAAAAATACAGTCAAGCTACGTTAAGTCAAGCCAACTTAATTGATGTCTTTTGCATGCAGAGCACTACAAAGAGAGAAAAGTATTTAAGTTTATGGGAAGTTAACGATTTCCTAACTCGAATTAAAAGTGACTTTTAAGAAAAAATTTAATTTCAAAGTTTAAAGCTTTTTTAAGTTAAGTTATTTATTGAATAACAAAACATTATTGAATATTTCTAATTTTGAGAATTTTTTTTTTACAAACTCTTCTTTGTAACAATACCAGCTGTAGTGCAACTTCCCTAACAATTGCAACCTGATACTCATTTCATTGTTCTTAGCGTCTAGTTATAATAAACATTAGAAGAATGACAATTAATTAAAATAATGTGCAATAAAAAAACTACGCATTATAATGAAAACAATTGTAAAAAAAAAAAAATATTATTACCACTAATTCAAATACACATGCAACAAACGTGAGAAACGTTCTTAACACTTCCGGATTAAACTACAAATCCTAAGAATCAAGAGCAAGGACAGATTATTTGAAATTGAATCCAATGCTTAATTTAATTGAAATTAAATAAAACATTAAAGCGACAATGACGTCAATGCTCATAAACATTAGATGTACGAGATAAACATTTACTTAAGTATTTAAATGAGTTAGTTTTACGTTGAGTTGGATAATATTAAATAAATAGCTAATAATAACAACGTAGAGTATAAACATAAAAATTAAGTTAATGTCGTATCTAGAGCAGCAAAATATAGATGCAGCTGCTAAAACAGGCTTGCTCTTAAACAGACTTGATCTGTAACAGCTTGAGTCCGACCGATAAATCAGCAGCATCGGCATCAGCTGGTATCGGCATGAAATGCTAGAATTAGCATCGTATCGGTTTCAAATTGTGAAGTCGGTATCAGTTTGTAATCGGCTTCGATTCAAATTTTAGAATCGGCGGCATCGTGTTTATATCGGCATCGGCCATTATTTAGGAATCGGCATCGATATCGGTATAAGTGCTGATTTTTTGCCGATAACTACTCATAATATAATAAACAAAATCCCCACTGATGTTATAGAAAATATTGGAGTCAAAATCCCATTAAAAGATTCAACAACAATTTGCATTTATAGTGTTTATTTCCCTGGTGGTTCGGTTTTAACTGAAAATCGTTGCAAATTCAGAAACGACCTAAGAAAGTTTTTGAGTATGCATGAAAAATTTATTTTTTGCGGTGATCTTAACAGTAGACATAGGAATTGGAATTGCCTTCGTGCTAATGCTTGGGGAAATATTTTGTCTGATTGCACGGCCTTGTTTCCTGTTACGATTTCTTACCCCAGCAATCCTACCTATATTCCAACATTGCCTAGAGGAAATTCTTCCACTATAGACTTGGTGATTTCTAACTTGCCCGCACACATAACGCAACCATTAACTTTAAATGAATTTAGTTCTGACCATCTTCCCGTTTTTTTCAAACTATCATGTGATACGTATATCCCTTATTACGCAAACTTAGTATTTGATTATAAAAATGCAAAATGGAAAAAGTACAAAAAAAATCTCAGAAACTCCTTTCAAAATGAATCTTGCGAGCTAAGTCCTCGCAAATTGATGAAAAAATTGAATTTTTTAATAATGAAATTATGAATGCAGTAAGGTCATCAGTAAAGGTCACACCTAAAAATTACTTTTTCAAGATACCAAATTATATCTTATACAGCCGTGGACACATAAATAGCACAAAAATACATGTAGGGTGTTTCACATAAATTTAAATAAAATACATAAAGGATAACAAGAATTTATTTCAAGGTATTTGAGTTTAAACATTATAAACTTAAAATCAGTAGTAACTTTGTAACTACGAATTAAAAATTAGAAAATTAATGAAAAATCTGAAATTGTTCCTTAGCTGAAGTGGACGTATAAATAGCACAAGTTGGATTCTGAAAAGAAGACATAGTGATTTATTTTTATTTTACAATGAGCTTACGAATATGTTTACTAGTACTTGGTACTGTATCCCGAATTGTTCAAAACAGCCGGACTTCTTCGTCCCATACTCTCCACAAGCTTCCTGACCCAATCCTTCGGAATAGAGTACCAAGCCTTCTCAATTCCACTCCATAACTCATCTTAATTTCGAAATTTTTGTTGCTTATGCTGACCTTCACATCATTCCATAAATTTTCTATGGGATTGAGGTCTGGGCTTTGAGCCGGCCAATTCAAAATATTTATTTTTTCCTTTTTTAGCCAATCAATCACAACCTTTGCTGTGTGTTTTGGATCATTAGAGTGCATAAAAATTCACCTAATAGGCATGTTCTCAAATGCAAATGGTTCCATCTGGTTATTAAGAATATCTTAATACATATTTTTGTCCATTATTCCTGGTATACGAAAAATTGGCCCAACGCCGTGCCAGGAAAAAGCTCCACAAGTCATTAAATTCCCTCATCCATGCTTTAAGGATTTTTTTGTATACTTCAGATTCAACTCCTGGCGTTTGGGGCGCCGAACAAAAGTTTTTCCATCTGGTTCAACCCTATTAAATTTAGTTTTGTCAGTCCAGAGCACGTTCTTACAAAACTGGTCTTCTTTATTCACATGGGCCCTTGCAAACGCTAACCGATCCTTTAAATTTTTTTTGGTTCAGAGCGGCTTTCTTCGGCTAATGCGTCTATAAAGATTAGCTTCATGTAGTCTCCTAGATACTAGTTTTCTTGCAACATTAAGGTTATTTTCTTCATTTATTTCCCTCATAATTTGCTTTGCTGTCTTGAAAGGATCAGCCTTACTTTTGCGAACTAAAGTCATTCAGAACAATAAATCAGTGGAAGCGCTGGTTTTACGTCTAGGATTTCGCGGCTTATTCTCGAAATTATTTTAACCATTTGATGTAACCAGCTTGAGTGCATTATAGAACGTTTTTGGCGAAATTTCGAGAATATCCGCGATTTCAGATGGTTTTTTGTTTATTCACTTAGTTCTTCAATTACAGACCTTTTTTCCGGAGTGCAATGTTTGCCACGACCCATTTTATTTAGAATCGGCGAAATTAACCGAATAAAACTTTACAATTTTTACAAACACCCGATATTTTTAACTTTTATTCACCATCTTACATGTGTGCTATTTATATGACCACAGCAGATCGTACATGCCTATACAGAAAGAGATGACCTGAGCAAATAAAAGTAAGTAACCGTACATCTCTTTCGGAGTTTTAAACAACGTCACACTGGAGTCTCAAAAAATAATAACTACAGTTAATATATGCATTAAAAGGTTCAAACGAAACGTTTAAAAAATAAGTTGACATTTGTGCTATTTATGTGTTATCATTAGAAATGAGTTATTAAAGTCAGAAACAAGAGCTGGAATAATAAAATCAGTAGTCTTGAAAAATGCTCAAAGCCTTTCTGGAATATTAGCAAACTTTTAAAAAAGAAGCATGTGCATATTCCTCCTCTTGTTATAGATAACAATACAATATTATTTAATGAAGAAAAAGCTAATGTTTTTGCTGAAACCTTCCTGAATAACCACCGAGTGTCTGAAAACTTAGGTAGCCAATCAAATACAGATCTAGTTAATGAAACCATCAGACATTTCAATGCTTACACTGTAGATTCTGTTTTTGTGAAATTCGTGTCTGTGGAAACTGTTAAAGTCTTAATAAAGGATCTTCGGCCACGAAAAGCTGCGGGTCTTGACGAAGTAAAAAACTTCATGCTTAACCAGCTTCCTACTTCGGCTCTGAAGTACCTGTGCTTTTTATTTAATTTATGTTTAAAGCTATGCTATTTTCCAGACACGTGGAAAGTTGCTAAGGTAATACCAATTGCAAAACCTGGCAAGCTGTTACACAATCCAGCCAACTATCGTCCAATTAGCTTGCTGAGTAGTATTAGTAAGATCTTGGAAAAAATTTTAAAAGCAAAGTTATGGGTTTTTTTGCAGCAGAATACAATCATCCCAGATGAACAGTTTGGTTTCCGAAATTTCCACAGCACTGTTCATCAAGTTAAAAGGATATTTAACCATATTAAGCAAAATTTTAATACTAAAAAGTCGACTGCTCTAGTTTTACTAGATGTCGAAAAAGCATTTGACTCAGTTTGGCATAATGGTCTGATCTTTAAACTATTAACTGATTAATTTAAACTTCCCCCTTTATCTTATTAAAATAATTCAAAGTTTCTTAACTAATCGATTTTTTTGCGTGTATATAGGAAATGAGCACTCAAACTTCACTAAAGTTTGAGCAGCAGGCGTCCCACAAGGTTCTGTTTTAGGTCCTCTTCTCTACATAATTTTTTGTTCTGATATGTCCAAATACTTTGATTGCGAAATTGCTACATATGCGGATGACACTGGAGTTTTTTACTCGCACGAATTTGGTCAAACCATTGTGACAAAATTACAGTGCGCTTTAAATAACTTAATTACATATTTCGAAAATTGGAAAATTAAACTTAAAAGAAATCCTTGTTACTTTCCTAGCTCTGAACTTCGAATAAAAGATTTTAATATCCCATGGTCCAACAACGTTAAATACCTTGGTGTCATACTAGACAAAAAATTATTATTTAGGGATCACATAAACAATAATATCACTAAATTCAATATAGCTAAAAAATTGTTGTACCCCTTATTAAATAGAAACTCTAAGCTCAGCAATGAAAATAAAATTATTATTGTAAAAGTTATATTTCAGGCTATTTTACTCTACGCCTGCCCTGTATGGGGTTTTTGTGCCAAAATGCATTTAACCCTCCGATGAGTGAGAAGGTCCCTAGGGACCTTTTTGCCTTTTCAAACTGAAATTACTCCTACTTCGGCCACTACAACCCCCCCCAAAGTTACTCTGTATTCCAAGAGTATTTTGTTGCGCATCTTTTGGAAAAAAATCAAGCCGATCGGATCATTACTTTAGGAGTTATTGAGGTTTTAGTGAGAATAGTACGCGGACGTGTGAATAGGTCCGTATGGACCTTGTACTGAATTTCACTAATAAATGCATGTTTTTGGGCATCATTATAATTTTTTTATTGTTTCAACACATAATTTACTTGTTCTGAACACAAAGACCTAAACTCAAAGACATTAGGGATGATGGTAAAAACAAAAAATTCTAAGAAAAATTCGAAGACATGAACTTTATTGCTTTCAAGGAAAGGCACAATATTCTAGTTTTATACTACTAGCAATAAACCAGTTCTTAGAATTTTTTGTTCTTAGTATTTTGTTCTTAGTATTTTTTGTTCTTAGTCTTTTTGTTCTTAGAATTTTTTCTTAGAATTTTTTGTTTTTATCATCATCCCTAATGTCTTTGAGTTTAGGTAGACGTACGAAAGAGTATAAAAGAAGTTGTAGTTTCGTAAACCAAATCAGTCAAAGTTTAGACAGCGAAGAGTAAAATCGTGTGTGATAGAAACAAAAATATAAATATGGCAGATGCAAGTAATTTGGACGTTGCTGAAATTGTTGTACGCCGTAGTACACGTTACCAGCAAATGACTGCGGATGAAAGGCGTGCAGCTGATAGTAGATTTGCTGATTTTATGGACGAAGACATGGATGAAGAAATTGATATTGCTGCAATTGATAATTATGAAGTTGAGGATGATGAAGATCGCACATACTAACCTGATGAAGAGATGCCGAAACTGAAGGATACGTCGAGCTAAATGAAGATACTGATGACGACGATGATGAAGAGGAAGAAAATGATGGACAGGAAACGAATGAAAGTTACTATATTGGTAAAGATGGCACCCAATGGAGTAAAAAAGCACCACCAACATCACGCACTCGTAATCATAACGTGGTCGACTTCACAAGAAAGAAACCAGGACCAACAGGAAATATACACGACCCCTATACAATAACGCGTTCAATCATGACAGATGAAATAATACACTTAGTGCTACGTGAAACAAATCGTAAAGGCAGGGAGGTTACAGCTGCATGGAATTTGGCGAATCCCACGAAGAAAAAGGAGTGGAAGCCAGTGGCAGTGAAAGAGTTTGACGCCTTTGTAGCTATTCTTTTGTATGCTGGACTCACAAGATCAAACCATGAACCAGCTATGGAATTATGGGGCGCGACAATATATTCCGTCAAAGCCAGCTAAGTATGGTTTGAAAGTATGGTGGTTATGCGACTCACAGAGTTATTATCCTGTGAAGGGAATGGTATATTCTGGAAAACTGCCAAACCAACAACGGGAGATAAACCAAGGGCAGAACGTAGTGCTGGATCTTGTGGAAAAATATTTAGATGCTGGCCGTACTGTATACGCGGATAATTTCTTTACCACTCTTGACTTGGCGCGTATTTTGTTGAGGAGGAAGACCGCATATGTTGGTACAGTGCGCTACAACAAAACATTAATTCCACAGGAGTTCAAGAAGAACCCGAAGCGCACCATCAATAGTACATTATTTGGGTTCAACGAAGGGGATATAGCGTTATGCTCATACGTGCCGAAAAAAAAAAAGTGGTGAACGTGCTCTCCACAATGCACTACACCTGCCTCGTTGACGATCAAACCGAGAAGCGGAAGCCCTATGCCATATTAGATTACAACGCCAACAAATGCGGCGTTGATACCATGGATCAAATGCTAGGCACTTACAGCTGCAAAAGAGCAACACAACGATGGCCGTTGGCCATGTTTTATAATATGCTGGACGTCGCTGCATTTGCTGCTTTTACGATTTACAACGAAATGAAGCCTATAAAAAGGAGTGACAGACGGCGGTCGTTCTTGTTACTGCTAACGAAACAATTGGCCACACCAAATATCGAAGAACGTGCCCTGAACAACCATATAACCTCATATCCAAGGATACGCAATGCGATGGAAGCATTCGATGTCAGGGTAAGAAAAACATCTTCAAATTCAAGAATAGAATATATATTTATTTGTTTTTTATTTTTCTTTTCATTTCAGGTATTACCAAGAACGATGGAAGGCAATGCACCGTCGTTTGCGGCTAGGTCAAGTAGACCGTCATGTCGCCTTTGCCGTTCTGAGTACGGGCGGCAGCGGAAAACGCGGGCACACTGCTTCGGCTGCGGCAACGCTGTTTGCGGAGAACATAGCACACTTTTACATCGCTGCAACACTTGCGCACAGGGCGGGGGACAAGAAGTACACGCTCAATAACAATAGTTTTTAAACTTTTTTATAATAGTCTTAAGAAAATTCAAGAAAAAAAAAAAAAAAAAAATTAAAAAAATTGAAAAAATTATTTTTGTATGTAGAATTTAGTTATAAACAATAAAAACAAAAAAAAAATTAAAAAAAAAATTTTTTATATGAAAAAAAAATGATTTACAAAAAAGGTCCGTAGGGACCTTTTCACACGGCCGTGAAGTTCAGAACTGTCACTCATCGTAGGGTTAAATAAACTTCAAATTAGTCAAAACAAATTGCTTAAAATGGCACTCAGCTTACCATGGCGCTATTCCACAAGAAAACTTCACGTGAAGAACAACGTCAGTCTGATTCAGGATCGTATTGCTATAACAACGAATAGATTTAAATTATATTGCTCTATGTCCGAAAACAATTTAATACTTAATCTATACTAAGTTAACTATAACATCTTTAGCAAATATATAAAAAGATTTCAAAGTCTATGTTTTAAAAATAATTTAATATTTATGTATATTTGTATTCCTATTCATAACTTTGTTCCAAATTAGTATTTTTCTTCAAAATTATTAAATTTAAGTAATTATTAAATTGTATATATAATAAAGTTAGATGTCAGTTAAAATATAATAAATCTTCGGTTTAGGCATTTTCCACCCTAATTTATTTATTAAGTAAGGCATTTATATTATTTTCTTGTAAAATTGTTCATTTATTATTATACATATATGCATACATATATTCTCAACTTTTTTTTTTTTTTTTTTTTTTTTTTTGCACCTTTAATCGAAGGTTTTTTGTAGTAGTTTTTCCTTCGCAAATATCGCTATTTTGTAATGTACCTACATTATTTTTTTTTTCTCTCAATATAACTGTGATATTATTCTACAGATGTAATGTTTTTATCACAAATCTCTGTACATTTGTTATTAAGAAATATCGACATTTAAATGGTTAACTACTTAAATAAAGATTTATTCATTCATTTAGATATATAACATGACATATGGCATGACATTGGTATCGGTGGGTGTTGATTCAAATCTTCACGGCAGGCGAAGGTAAAATTTATATATTTGATATATTTGATGAATACATTTTATATATACTATCATACATGCCTAGCTCGGTACATAAAGTACTGATCCACGGATGCGACGTTAAGTTTTTTGACTTGCCAATTGGCAAATTTAATATTGAAATCACTCATACATCTCATTGTGTAAATCTAACTTTATTGCAGTAAGTTTTTCAGAGGAAGCACTAGAATCAGCCCATAAAAGCGTTCGCAAAAATCATTTAGAGCACACTAGAAAAACGGGACGAGAAGACACGAACAAAGACCCTTTTACGGCATCTCCTTCTGTCGTCGGATCCTTTCAATTGCCAGTAAAAGAAATATTACAAGCAAAAACAAAAAAAAAAGAAATCCGACGACAAATTAATCGATTATTATGTTTTGAAACCAGGAACTCAGGTTGAAGCCATGAATCAAAGAAAATAGATTTGGCACTGCGCAGGTCCGTTAGTTTGTTTATATTTATCAGCTGTTTGCGTGACGTAGACAAAGACCATCGCGTTTTGTTTTAAAAGCAAATGACATTGAAGTGGATAAAAATAATATATTTAAATTAAAATAAATAATTAAAATGAGGTGCGCAGTGAAAAATTGCAATAGTAGCAATAAACTAAAACCGTGCAAAATAAGTTTTTTTAACTCTCCGTCCAACGCTGCCTGTTTAAAGCAATGGAAAAGTTTTTGTCGCCGTGACAATAAAATGAATACAAAGACTTCGCAAATTTGTATGGAGCACTTCAAACCAGAAGATTTTGAAAACAATTTGCAATATGAAATGGGTAAGATATGAGCATTTAAATCATGAAATGGTTAAATTTGTATTATTTCTGCAAAAGGCTTTACCAAAAGGCGATTTTTGAGGATCGGCGCTGTGCCTAGTATTCGCAAAGCATCTACTGCGAACGAAGACATTTGTAAGGAGCGTGCACGAAGAATCCAAAAGCGGGACAACAAAAAAATTGTTGAAATTCTAATAAAAGAACACGATTCAGCATCCGTTTTACTCAATGGTAAAAAAAATGTTTAAAATTTAAAACTAGAACACTTTTATATTTCAATAATTTTAGAAAATACAGATCAACTATCAGTGCAGCCTGAAGAAACTGAAGTAAACATGGAATGCCAGTTTAAAGGAACTAAAGTGCTTTTGGAGCACCAGAAGGAAAATAGTGTGTCGATTTTTAACAAAAATAATGAGAAAAATGACATAGAATGTTTAAACAAGGAAATGTATGTTGAATATGTATGGCATTTCAAACGTGGTTCCAATAATTATATTTACTTTCAGAGAACGTCTTCGCAAAGAAAATGCATACCTCGAGAAAGCTACAAAAAAGCAAGCTGCTCAATTAAGAGCATCGGAGGAGAAACGAGACAAAGAGGCGAAAATTTATGAATACAACTTAGATGCTTTAAAAACTCGTTTAACCAAGGCTAACTACGAATTGAGCAACTTGGAAGAAAAACTTTTAGGTATTTTTACCAAGGGCCAAATTGCGAAGCTGAAGGCAGGCATCAAGCGCACTAAATGGACCGAAGAAGACATAACCCAAGCCATTACTTTGTATGCAGCAAGCGCGAAACTGTACAAGCTGCTACATTGAAAGCATTTCCCCTTGCCTGCTGTACGTACGCTGCAAGCGTGGGCTCAAAAAGTTTACATCACTCCTGGCTTATTACAGCCAGTTTTCAAACTTCTTTCTGCTTCGACACATATGACAGAGCTCGATAAAATTTGTGTTTTGAGCTTCGATGAGGCAAAAATTCGAAAAACATATTGCTACGATAAGACCGTCGATACTACACTAGCTCCTGCAAACTATGTCCAGGTGGCAATGATAAGAGGTCAGTAAACCAAGAGATTAAACTTAAAATGATTACACCAATTGATTCAATATTTCTTAGTTTATTCCCACTTTTCAAATTTTCCATCACAAATCTCATACATTTCTTATAACGAACAAGTAGCTGGGGTCTTTGATGACGTAGATGCGCAGTAAACAGCTGTTTTGAAAAAATGTCTGCGCCATCTGTGCTTGTTGCTTCATAGGTTGAAGCCAATGAGAACTTGTATTCGTCAATAGTAAATCCTTCCGAGTGTTCTTCCGAAGAAAGCTCCGAAAGCGAAAATTTAAAATGAAAAAATTTTTGTGATCAATTTATTTTAATAAGTGAATAAATAAATGGAATAAAAAGAAAATAATTTTACAAATTCACTGGGAATTTCAGTCTGAATTTAAAGAAAACTGCCATTGCTTAAAATTTGCCCAGTATTTGGAGCTTCACAATTTTAAACTATCTCCATTTTTTGCATTTTTGATATATGATTTGACCTCACGCGTATTAAGAATTAAAGATTTAGGCAAAATTTGCCGGATTTTTTAGCCCAAATGCAAAATTTTCTCATACCAATCATATGCAACCCAAACTCCTGTAAAACCTTTAAAAAATGCTCATTTTTGAAAAAACTAGATGAGATTCACAAAAAAACTGACTTCATTTTTGAAATCACCGTACTCAATTCCGGTGTAAACAAAATAAAACAAAATTTTACACACAAAAGTATAAAAAATAGGGAAATAGTTTGTTCAACTTCCAGATAAAATTCAACAATCGATTCTAAATTTAGCTTATTTCAAATATAATATCAAAAAATTCTGAAAGCAAAGTGTTAAAACGCGAAAATGAGAAGAAAAATAAAATAAGCATTTTAGGTACTCTATTGGCTCTTAATCTTAAGTTCATGCTTAAATATTCAAAAACTATTTGGTTGTTAAATATCAATAAATTCACTTGATTGTGAATGCAGCATATACGTATACAACTGGAATGGTTGTGAAAAATAAAATCGCGACCCAATTTTACACAGTCAATGCGTGAGTTATTGACATTTTCAATTATCAAGTTTTATCTTTGGTTTGTTAGAAAGAAAACTAAAGTTAGTATTTAATTTTTTTTTTTTTTTCAAATGTCAGTTCACAAATGTCTAATATACCTATAGATAGATTGCTGAACAAAAATAAAAGTTGGTCAATCGTTATTGGTTCGATGAACTTGAAGGACCTTGTTACGAATAATGTGCATAAATATGTACATAGGTGACAATGTTATGCTTAGCCTATTTTTTGGGCTGTGTGAAATTGAATTTTGGGTTGTGGCAGGTTATTTTTTATGAGTAAAATATAAGGTAAATAGCAGATAAGTATGTATTAAGCTGAAAATTGGTATTAAGATTAAGTTAGCGAAATAAGCGGAAAATGAAATTTACAGTTAAATGGAAAATTCACGCTAAAATTTGCTCATAGTCGGTGGCGTCTATTTCCACCCTAGGATTTTAGCTCTAAGGTGGGTGGAGTTTTAATTTTTTTTTTTATACACTCAAAAAACTGATGTTTGATTTCAATTTGTGAGAAACAAAAAATATGCAAAATAAACGATTGATGATTGCAATCAATACTAAATGTGTATTCGAAATAATTCCACATTGATTAAGGGAGTATTCCTGGTTGGCAAAAAAATGTTTTTGATTTTATTTTTTTGCATATTTTAAAACTTGGATATTTAAGAATATCGTCCTAAAAGGGTTTTTTAAAATTCGAAATACTTTAGGAGATATAAATAGTCCATTTTTGTCCAGCAATGTTTTCGCCAAAATGCGATTTGCTTAATTTGGCTACTTTTTGAATGCAACGGTTTGAAGCAACCACCGAATACGCATTTTAAAAATAAATGAATACACATTTTAGTGCTTAGGTATCAGGCATGATATTTGGGAACTTTTAGGGCTTTTTTGGGCCCTATTTCATAGGCCCCGAAGCCCTTTCAATTCATTTTAGGCCTTTTTAAGAATTGTATTAAAAAAATATTATTTAAATAGAATGCCATTGATGTAAAAATTTAAAATTTTTTTAAATGATTTTAAATCAATCTCAGTAAAATAAGTTCTTTTGAATTTTTTAATATCAGATACTCATTTTGGAATTATATCTTTGGAAAACAAAAACCCTCAATTTTCCTCAATTTTTTTTTTATTCAAAGTATTAAAAAACTTTGCCTCCGGAAGTTTTTCGAAGAAAAAAAACTCCTTTTTAAATAATTTGTTTTTTAAGATTTTATTTTATTTTAGACCAACATTTTCTTACTACATTATTAAATCATAACTATTGAAGATTTATCCCTGAAATTTTGCTCCAAAAATATTCGTCGATAAGGTAGAATAGAGCAATACCGCGAAATACCTTAAAATTTGCGGTGAGCAAGATACTTATCTGGAGACGGGATCTAAAAAAAAATGTTTCGGTTTATTTAAGAGTACTTGTGCGTTTAATCGTTGCTTTTTGAAAAATATTAATTTTCAAACAAAATAAAGCTAAAATAAAATAAAATAAAATAGAGCTTAAAAAAAAAATTTTTTTACAATGATGTCTTTTTTTCCGGAGGCTCTTAAGCTACATAAGCCTATGCAGGTACGTTTTTGGTTGGCTATAGAAATATACACTTGTAAAAATCTATTAAGACTGAAGGCAATTTTAAAAAACTAATTTTCTTGTATTTTGCATTTATTAGTGTTATGTATCTTAACCAATCCTTAATCATGTATCTTAACACATCCTTTTTCGTGACATGTATGGTCTTGAAAAAAATCAATATGGCCCAAATTTCAACTGAAAGTTTTTCAATTTTCAGAATGTTCTAACTTAAAAACTATGAGCTTTTTCAAAAAAATTTGGACTGCGGTAACTGCGACTGAAAACTGCTTGTCATTTTATTCGATGTGATTTAAGGGAGGGGTTAGGCAAACAATCGATCGAGTATCAATCGATCAAACGGAAGAAGCTGTTAAAACGCGTTATATTCGGTGTATGTGTGTATGTAAAGTGAATGTGTGCATAGAATGTTTCTTTATAAAAATATTATATAAACTCTACCTTGTAGAGAAAAAAAATTAATTGTTACAGTTTTGTTTTGAGTTTGACCGCTTTGATGCTTTTGAAGTTTGAAGCTTTTAATGCGTTTTTCTCGAAACATACTTTTTCAAAACGGCCCACACCAATGCATGCAAATTAATCGACCTATTTTAATTTTTTTTTTTCTTAATCTATTTGTAATGTTATTCTACACATCCTTCACCAAAATGAGCGTTTTTGGAAAATTTGTCTAGTTTTTACTCAACAGTATGGTCAAAAATTATGTAAATTTTCCGACTTTTTTTTCTACTATCCAAAATTTTCTTAATTTTCCATATTTTCATTCCATTTTGGTAAAAGATCTGCATTCAGGGGTATATTTTCGAAAGCAATTTTTTTTTGTCAGACAATCTGTAGTCGCACTAGGATATGGGCCGATTTGCCATCTTTATATATAAAAAATATATGTAAACAAACAAAAACATTTTTTTTACTTAGACTAATGATGTTAAATTAACATGCAAATGGAATTTTTTGTATATATAATACACTTTTTAGAAAACATCTTCTAAAATTTGCCTTAATTTTAAATGCTTTTGCCTAAAACCTCCCTTAACTTAACTTTGTTGTTAGAAGGCTCTATATTCCAAAATTGTGGAATAGTTATGGATTTATTCTTTGTTAAATTCATTGGTAGGAGCGGATTTTCTTCCGCTATCATGTGTATTTCACCACACATCATTGATTCAAAAATTTTTGCTATTTTTGTGATAATCCAAAATTTTCCCTGCCTCGGCTTAAACAGCGAAAACGAAAGAAAACACAGGAGAGGTAAGAATTTTTTGAAATCCTGAAACTGTTAATTTGAATATTAATTTTTAACATAGCAAAAACATTTTTAATCAAAATGTGAATAACATTGTTGAGATTATTAAAACGTGTGCTATTTTTTTGTCATTATGGTTAAATATCTAAATAGAAAACCTTAAATTTTTTTTGAAAATTTTCTTAAAAAGTAAAAGTGTTAATCATTAATTTTTTACCACTAAAGGCCCCATTCATCCCTGTTAGGTATTCGAATGTTGGCAGCGTTTAGTTCACTTTGAATTGAGTTATAAACCGGACGTGCACGCGCATACAGTTTTGAAAAGTACAGTTTTGATAAAAATTTTTGTTTGTGCTAAAGACAATGGATAGAAAAAGTAATAGAAATAAAAATAAAAGAAACACTGGTAGCAATCGAAAAACTCGTCCCTTGAAACGCCAGTTTCATGGTTACCAACACGAAACAGATGAGGACACCGAATACACAAGTACATCGGCAAAAAAATGGACAAGGTTTTTTGCCAATACTTCAAATAACGAACCTAATGGGCATCCCGCAACGTCACATATGATTTCGCCATGTTTCGAAACGAAGAACGTTTGAAAAGGTCCGAAGCCAGAGCTCTGGCCGCATCAAAAGAAGGTAGAACTGCCCGAAGAGCACAAAGAGACGCTGAATCCTTATTTTTTGTAGAAGAGGAAGGAGTTCTTTATGGGGCTGGCATTGCAGATTGATATATGTAAGTATTTCAATTAAAAAAAAAATGTTTTATTGCCTAAAATTTTTTTTTTTAGTTTAATCAAAATCACGTTTTTTATCTTCGAAGTCACTTTTCTCCGGTTCTACATAACTGATTTTGATGAAACCAAGTGCAATCGACGCAGAATTGTCATCATTTTGGTTCCTACCTCAATCACAATTTCAAACAATTTTTTACAAAAAAAAGAAAAGACCCAAAATCAGTTTTTCATTTTTCAATGACCGCCATTTTGTAAAAAATAATCGCAAAATTATGATTGAGGTAGGGACCAGAATTACATCTGTACTGAGTCTAACGCCGTTTACTTTGTCCATTTCAGAAGATCCGAAGTCGAGTTATCCGGGCCTCAAGCAGCATACCTTTTTTTCGACGCCTAACTTTGAAGGCCGACAACTTTTTGAACAGCCTTCGTACAAAGGAAAAAAAGATTTTTTTTTATTTAATTTAATATGTTCTTAATACAATAAAAAAAAAAACAGAATTTAAATAGCTCTTCGCGTTTTCAATGAGAAGTTTTTCGAAAAGGGTCCAAAAACAGCCATCCAACCAGGAATGCTCCCTTAAAGCACTATATAGTATATCAGAGAACAGCTTAAGTGCATTCAAATTGCGTTTCGAATGTCTCGTTAATATACGAGCTACGAAAGTGCTCTTCAAATGAATACATGTCAGGGATGATATTTGTAGTCTTTTTTACCTCCTTTCAATTTTAAAAATTTCCCAACTCCTTTTGTCCCAAAAAAAGTACTTTCGAATATAGTTCACCACAAAAAATCAAAATACTTTCAGATTTGATTCACCAAATCAATTTTATGTGAAAGGTTTGTAAACACAACACATTTTATAATTTTGGGTTATAATAAATAAGGTGTGTTTCATATATATAACGCCACTATAAAAATTGAAATATGTTTGTAACGGCCAGTTTAAACAACAGATAATGTTTTAACAGGTTCATTGTTAATTGCTTAATATCACTTTTGATGCTGTTTCATATTTATAACGCCGTTTCAAAATTTTGAATAAAAAAGACTTTTATTTTTTAATTTTTTTAATGTATTTGAATCAATTTTGCTCCATTCTTTGAGAATAACTGATTTCCTTTCTTCCACGTTGCCAAATTGTCTGTTATTTTTATACACCTGGCATACAAGAACTCCCCACAAATTCTCGATGGGATTACAATCTGAATAGTCCGCCGGCAACTCCAATAAAGCAATGTTATTGGCCTGTAACCATCTCGATTTACGTGGATTGTCTCATTATCTTGCTGTAAAACTAGTTGTGTCTGTCTGTTTTTTTCCAAAAGTGGAGTCAAAGTGCTCTCCAGTACACGAGTGTAGTCAGCGCTATTCATGCTTGAACTTTCAATTTCAGAAAAAACACACCACACCATCACATTATCTCCACCAAAACTTCTTTTTGAAAACGGAAGTGGTTCGCAGCGTGTGTCGTACTAATAATGCCAAAATCCATCCTGGCCATCAAGATTCCATTTTTTCTCATCGGAAGAATGACATGTAAAAATTAACCCTCTACGTGGGAGCCTTTTTTAAAACATTATTGAAAAGCTGACTGGTGGTCAATTTGTTAAAATGTTCCTTCTTGCCAATTCCAAGCTCGTTCTCTTATGTTTGCTAGTAAGAGCAGGAACACACTTCATAAGTTCACAGCGGATATGTTTACACTGATGTAGCACTCTCGATACCGGTGTTCGGGAAACTTCTTCAGCAACAACACTCCGCAACTCTTTTAAACTGTATGTAGTGTTGCTCGCAGCTCGGATAATTTTCCGCTGATCACGGTTAGAGGACTTTTTTTGGCCCGAACATTTTGTTTTGCCGTAATTTTGAGGAATGTTAAAAAAATTTTGAATTACTCTATGGCTGCGATTAGTTCTACGACCGATTTCCCGAATTCCATAGCCGTCTTCTTTAAGAATTTTTATTTTTCCAATTTTTTCGCAAGCAAGTTGGGTTGCACGAGGCATTCCGGTCTAAATTTTTTCTATTGTTAAGGTCTTGAAAACTGAATACACAATTTTATTAATCTCTGCACTTCAAACGTAGCTGAAGGAATAATTGCAAGTGACGTTATAAATATGAAACGCCATCAATTACCTATTGAAAACTGAATAAAACATTACCTATTGTTTAAACTGGCCGTTACAAAAATATTTCAAATTTCGTGGTGGCATTATATATATGAAACATACCTTATATTATTTATCATACATAAACATTATTCATTTTTTAAAAGGATATGAAGAAAATCCTCGAATACTTTTTATTTTTTGTTATTTTGAATTTATTTATTGTTTTTTGTTAATTTTTTTATGTAATAAAACTGAAATATATATGTGCCTCAGAAATATAACAAAAATTTAAGGATAAAGTAGGGCTTTCAGCATAAAAAAACAGTTTATTTGCGAATTTCTTTTTTTTTTTAAATATGGATAAAGCAAATTCGGGTTGGGGTCGAAATTGCCCTCATACAAAATTTCATTGACAAAATTGTACTTTACAAAATTGCCCTTTTTTAAAATTGTCCTTTACAAAATTTCCTCTTTACAAAATTCCCCTTTACAAAATTTCCCCTTCAGAAAATTTCCCTTTACAAAATTCACCTTTACAAAATTGTACAAAAAATAAATTAAAAAATAATATGTTGATACTGTGAAAAAGCGCGCGCTCTTCTTTTTAATGAGCAAAAAATCTTTGAGTCTATATAAAAGCTTTTTTTCTGTGAACTAATTGACGTGGCACTAGACAAGAATTTTATGCGATTTCGAAAGAGCAATCATTACTGCTGCGAAAACATGCTTTCCGAATGCAAATATGAGAGGCTGTTTATTTCATTATGAACAAATTATTTGGAGACGAGTTCAAAAAGAAAGGTAAAGCGAACTTAACATTTGCAATTATCAGGCAATTATTTTAAAGACGTCCTAAATTGGAATGTTAATATTAAACGTTTCTTTCTTTTCTAGATTAACCCGAAAATATGGAAATTGCGAGGATTTCTCACTCAAAATTCGGATGATTGAAAGCTTGGCTTTTGTACCGCCCAATGAAATTCCACAATATTTTGAAAGCTTTATCACTCAGAACAACGATGAAGACGTAAACAAAATTAGCAAACCATATGGTTTGAGAAGTATTATGTCGGAACACAGAATGCACTACCAAGATATTCTCCGGAGTTCTGGTCCGTGCACGATTGCACAAAACGGCAAACGGAAGCATACCCAAGAACACAAAATAGCGTAGAAGCTTAGCATCGCCGCTTGAAAGTCGTCGTTGGAAGAAGCCACGCCGGTTTATATAAAATAATAGGCGATCTGCAGAAAGAACTTATTCTTGCGAAAGCTCAAATAGCCAGGAGAGATAATGTAGAGCGTTTAAAGAAGAAGAAAAACGTAATAAAACGATACAAGCAACTAAAGAGAATCATCCGAAAGAGGAGGGATCTAAGCAATATTGCATTTTTGAAAAGAATTTCGAAAAATTTACGGCTTTTTTCATAAGAAATATTTATTTTTTGTAAGTTGATTTAAATGATAATTTTCTGTTTTGGTTTTTTGCATAATTGTATTAAATTAATTTTTGAATAAAACTTTTGTTTGATAAAGGTGCCTTGATTATTTTCTCAGTATTAAATTCAAAAAAGACAATTTTGTTAATGGGCAATTTTGTAAAGGGACAATTTCGTAAAGGGACAATTTTGTAAAGGTGCAATTTAGTAAAGGGTAATTTTGTAAACTACAACTTTAAAAAAGGGTAATTTTAAAAAGGGACAGTTTTGGAAATGGAAATTTTGTGACGGTGAACTTTGTCAAGGGCAATTTTTGTAAGGGAAATTTCGACCCGCTCCCAGCAAATTCATTGAAACCTTTTGTACATTATAAAGTATCAGTTTAATATCATTCTGTAATTATTTTATGCAAAAATATCTATAAGCAACCCGGTGACAAAGCTTTTCCTAGAACGTCTTTGGAAAAAGACGATTTGCGCTGTTCACTGTATCTCAGCTGGAAATTATCTGATATCAAAGAAATTAAAATTTAGTCGAATTATCATCAAATCCTCCTCCTCCCACCCAACCTTCTCTGATTATTACATCTTTCATTTTTAAAATTGTTGTCGTCATTTGAAGTGAAAATTGCTATTTTCGCGAAAAAATTCGCCGTTTTGTAAGTTATTTTAAAAAAATTCTAAAACTTATGGTTGGGGAGACGTATTTTTTGTATGTAGAAAGTGTGTACCAAGTTTGAAATGAATAAGTAGGGGAATGTCTCCGGTTGTCAACCATCCCCGGTTGTAAGACTGTCCATTTTTTCTATTCAGTTGAAACGGCAATCCTAATGTTAGTACTCTCAGTGACAAATCTTTTCATAATTTCACTTTTGCTGTGTAATCGCGCTAGATAGACGTGTTGCTTGATATAAAAAAAAATATCTTTTAAAAAACCGATAATAAAAGTAATATTGAATTTTTTTCAAGGCAGTAGATTTGGTTGTGAATCGGTAAAAAAGCATTAGTATATTATTGCTTAAAATATGGATTGGGACTTGTAGCTCAGTATTATAAAAAGATATGAGCGAATATGGACATCATAAAAAAATGCGATGTAATGTACAAATTGCTGCTTATCAGACCCAGTTATGATCCACACGAGTTCCCGGTTGTGAGCCAGTTTACAAAATTAAATATTTAGCATTTTTTTGATGAAACATTTCCATTAAAATTAAACTGCATTGAAAACACTTAATTATTTGTGTATGTTAGTACGAGTACACCTGCAAGCACTGTGCTTGAATAATTTTTTTTTTATTATTCTAGATTGCTTTAAAATCTTCCCTTTTCAATAAAAAAATAAAATTTATTCATAACATTTGAATTTGTGTCGATCTCACATCAAGTTTTTTGATTTCGAACTGATTTTCTGGGGTGGCTCATAAGCGGAGGCAACATTTTTTTTCAAGCAAAAAAAAAAAGGCTTTATGAAATCATTCATAATTTTTTTTTGTTTTTAACTAAATCGATAAGGTCTGTTTAAAAAAAGAAGTAAGTTAAAAGAATTGCCTTTCGTTTGATATAACAACCATGGAAAAATATTAAACACAGACAATTTTATGTCAATTTAAAAAAAAAACATAGCTCATAACCGGATGCATTCCCCTTAAGTAGTTTTTAAATGGCAGTGAGCTCGAACTTTTAAAAAGTGGTTCCAAGAAAAACGCGTTTAAAATTTCGTTGTCGGAACTACAGTGTTAGAGGAGAGGGGACTAATAAGTCAATAACTTCAAGAGTTTTGCTCTGAATGATTTTAAAGTTTGTGACTATATTCCTATATTTCTTATATTACTGCAATAAAAAAACAAAAAAATATCGTTTTCTCAAAAGTGCAAACGCTTACTCCTCCCTTTATCATTATAATAAAAAGTATTCTAGCGTTCGAAAAGTACTTTCTAGAGAGTAAAAAAAGTGCGCTCCAAAATTATCAAATATTATCACTGATACATGTACCAATTGTTGTGGATACGAATGCCATAGTGTACGAGCACCCGCGATTAAGAATGCCTACGACACAAGAGTGGCCAACGAAGCAAGACATGAGCAACATTCGTCAAAAGCAAGGAAACTTACTTCATGCTTTATGTCCATTCGCACCTAAGAAAAAACATCGTTGTTCTTTTACCTACAAACATTCAATATGTTACAGTTTGTTTACCAATATGCAAAATTCTTGCAGCAGCACACTTAAGCTTTAAGCGAATGATCCGAATGTCTGCATTGTCTGAATGGTGCCTTTTGAGCGATTCGCAATTGTGACAAACTGTGCTTAGCAGCAATCGTTGTTTACGAACTCGAACGGCATGCATATATTACTTTTTGTGTGCGATTGTGACTGACAACGCATGTTATTCGAGTTGTGACGAATGACGAATGGTCTTATGCACATCTCTGATACATATGCTATGAACATATTATACTGTGCATGAAAAGGAACTCCGCTAGGTTAGCAACTTAGTTGCGCCTGCCTGTCCAAAGCCAGGATAAAGGAGGATGGTTGTTTGTAGGATACGTCCTACGAACGTAAAAACTGGTAGGGCCAACCAAGAGCTCGGGGTGGCGCCCATCTTGGTAGCAGGTCATATTCGGTATATCGATATGAAACAAGCCTGCGAAGGTATAGCAATTTACCTTAAAACTTGTTAGTACGGCGATAGTCTTAACCCGTCAAATGGAGTAGACCCTATCTATCCACCGCACTGAGCCCTTAAATCGGCTGGTTAAATATGAATGTGAGTGTTTTGGCATGCGTGCTTTATATGTCGACGCTCTGGCTTTTCTTGGGGTTTGCTTGTCGACGTTTTGACTCGCCCCCTCAAACAGGCACGGCAGTCACTGAGGGAAGTGTAGAAATAGGTTGTTTAACTTGAGTTCTCATACTGAGCACGGCAATCCCTGAGAACAAGGCCAATACTCTGTCTGGATGTTGAGATCCTTAGGTCATCCGGACTGCCTGCTTGGGAAAGCTTGGGAGTGACTCAACAAGCGATCTTAAACCGTCTCAAGTCCATGAGTATGGTGCAAAAACAAGGAAATTGGGTTTCGTATGAACTCAAGTCAAAAGACGTCAAACTCTGTTCTTTCACGTGCGAATTACTGCTCCAAATTCAAAATTTGGAAGAGTTTTTCTATCGAATCGGGACGAAAAATGGATCCACTACGACAACCAAAAGCGCAGGCCATACATCAGCTTCAACGGCCAATTCGAATATTCATGGCAAGAAGCTAATGTTGAGCATTTGGTGGGATCAGCTCGAAGTGGGCTCCTCCAGCCTGACGAAACCATCACTGGGGAACGTTATCAAAACAATTCAGCATTGATGCTCAATCACCTCCAATATACCAAAAAACATGAGAAAGTGTTCTTTCAGTACGGTAATGCTCGGCAACGTGTTGCACGAGACGTCATGGAAACTTTGGTCCTATCCCACCCGGCGCATGCACCAAGCATTGCTTTTTCCGCCTCTTGTCCCGGTCAATGACTCATGGTCTTTCTGATGAAATTACTGTTCAGGATAACATTTCGGTTCCTTCGTCCATGACTGCTTCTTCCGGAATTTTGTCAGTTTCATCAGAAAAAGACCCTAAAAGCTCTAAAAGAAAGAGGCAAAGCAGCCTCTTCCAAGGCAAAGCAGCCCTCAGCAATGCCATCAGAAAATAATAATACGGTGATTTCTTATACACCATCTTCTATTCCTCCATTGACTAGTAGTCCAAATACGATTTCAACTACGCCTAACAGTCATTTGACTTTAAGAGCAGTTTCGAGGACCAGAAATGTTTTCATTTCACGTCTTCAGCCCGACACATCAATAGAAAATATATTGACGTTTGTCAGGCAATCCAAGTTAGTGAACTCAAATGCATTCTGTTCATGCAAAAAAATTGGTAATAAGCCTCTCATGCTTCTTTCATTTTAACAGTTGCAGCCGATGATTTTACAACTGTTCTTAACTCTAATTTGTGGGCCGATAATATTCTTGTTACTGAGTTCAAGCCAAAAAATAAGCCTAAAAGGGTGACTCAAGCCGCCCGCCAGACTCAAAAAATCTAAATAGGCTGTCCCTTTACTATCAAAACGTAAGGGGACTACGTTCTAAGACGCAGAGCTTATTTCTATCAACTCAAAATTGCTCTGAGGATATTATCGCGTTAACAGAAACGTGGCTGAACGGAAGCATTACTGATTTGGAATTGTTTGACAATAGTTTTCAAGTTTTTAGAAAAGACAGATACACTGACAATATTTCTTCTGTCGGTGGTGGTGTCCTTTTGGCTGTAAGGAACTGCTTTGTCAGTTTTATTGTTGACATTCCCTGCTCTTCTAATATTGAACTAATTTGCGTTAAAGTTATACATTGTAACTCTAATGTATATGTTATTAATGCGTATGTTCCTCCTAAGAGTAGTGTAGAGGTCTATGCAAGCCTTGCGGAGTGCATAGATTACATAATTGATTTACTTGACGTTAATGACGACATTTTATTATTGGGCGATTTTAATCTACCTGATTTAAAATGGCATTCTTCTGACGATGATACGTACTATGTTGCATCTAATTCGAAGACCCGCCAAGAACATATATTTGTTGATAATATATGTTCAGACTTACAACAAGTGAGTTGTATTTATAATAGTCTTGAAAGACTTCTTGACCTGGTCTTAACTACAGACAGTAACAATGTTGTTGTTAAGAGGGCCTTTCATGCTCTAACTACTGTTTATGAATATCATCCACCATTGAGTATTTGGTACGAATCCGACAGAGCAAATATAGTAAATTCTAATTCAGCAGATAAGCTTTATAAATTCAATTTTAAAAAAGCTGACTTTTTGAAGTTGAATCAGTTGCTTAATGGCAAACTTAATGCAATTTTAGAATATATAAATGGAAATTGCCTTGATGACTCCATACATTTTTTTTATATGGAACTCTTTGCTGTGTTTTCTCAATCCGTACCTTATAGTCTCAAATTTGCGAGGAATTCTACGTACCCTTGGTACACAAAGGATTTAAAGACTCTTCGCAACAACAGGAATAGGGCATGGAAGAAATACATCTGTAGCTTAGGCTCAAACGACCTAGAAACTTACAAACGTTTGTTTCTGGAATTTGAAAATCGCTCAGCTACATTATATCACGAATATTTAGATAATGTTAAGCTGAGAATATTGACAGATCCAAAGAAATTTTGGGGATTCGTAAACACAAAGAAGAAATCTGATGGATTTCCTTCTTCATTTAGAACTCATGAGGGATTTACTGACAATCCCATCAAAATTTGTGGCCTTTTCGCCAATCTTTTTAAAGAATCATTCTGTTCAGATTCTTTTAATCCTGATGGAGAGTACTTTGAATATATGAATTCCGAAACCAGAGTATCTTTGGAACATATATCCTTCACTCCAGAGGATATTTTAATGTATATTAGATCGATCGATGAGGAGTTTGGTGCTGGACCTGACGGTGTTCCTGCCGCAGTGTTAACACAATGCGGTTCCGTTTTGAGTCAACCACTGTCTTTATTATTCAATAAATCTATTAACGAAAGTTATTTCCCACTTTTTTGGAAAAAATCATTTATAAGTCCTATTTTTAAAAAGGGTTGCAGGAACGATGTCAGTAACTATAGGCCTATCGCTAAGCTCTCATCGATTCCAAAACTTTTTGAGCGGATGGTGTACGATCGGGTGAAAATTCACTGTGGCAAAGTCATAACAACTCGTCAGCATGGTTTTGTGAATGGCAGATCTACTGTGTCTAATCTTCTCGATTTTACAACATTCTGCTTAAATTCTATTGATTCTGGTAACCAGGTCGATTGTGTTTACACTGACTTTAGTAAGGCATTTGATAAGCTACCACACAATCTAATCTTATTTAAACTTGAGTTAATGTTATTTCCACAATATTTTGTGAACTGGATTAAATCGTATTTGGTGGAGCGATCTTATCAAATACGTTTCCGAGGCGCATTGTCTTCTGAATTTATTGCTGGATCAGGTGTCCAGAAGAGACCTTGGTCCTCTTCTGTTTATTTTAGCTATCAATGATGTAACTCACGTCATTGAACACTCTCATCTGCTTATTTATGCCGATGATATGAAAATATACAGAACGATTAATTCTAGAGATAATTCAGATCTACTCCAGTCTGATCTAAAATCCTTTGAAGTTTGGTGTTCTAAAAATAATATGTTTTTAAATCCAGATAAATGCCAAACTATGACCTTTTCGCGAAAAAGGAATAATTTTATTTTTGATTATAAGATTAAAGATACTGCCTTGAGTCGTGTAGACACCGTCAAAGACCTAGGTATATGCATGGATTCTAAGCTATCGTTTAACATTCATATTGATAATATTTGTAAAAAAGCATCTTCAATGCTTGGTTTTGTAAAACGCTGGGCCAAAGAATTTAATAGCATGATTACAACTACAACGTTGTATTATGCAATCGTGCGTCCTCACTTAGAGTATGCAAGTCAAGTTTGGTCCCCAAGTTACAATGTGAATGTTGATCGAATAGAAAGAATCCAAAAACGTTTTGTTCAGTTTGCTCTAAGGGGCTTAAGTGGAACTGACATATTAGACCTTCCTCCTTATGAGGATCGTTTGAAACTATTAAAAATGCAGTCTTTAGGTGATCGAAGGAAATCGGCAGATATCGTATATTTACACCAGCTCATTACAGGTGTATTCGATTCTCCAGAACTTCTTTCTCACATAAATTTTAACACTAACCGTAGAAGCAGTAGAAACGCTAACAACTTAATTTATTTGCCATTTAGTAGAACAAATTATATGGCTACTGCTCCTTTAAGTCGCATGAGTTCCTTTGTTAACAATTGTAGCGTTTTTGATGTGAATTTGTCAAAAGGTCAACTCAAAAGTAGATTAAAAATAGTTGTGTAAATAGATCTATGTATACGCATGGTTAGTTGTTACGTCTTGTGTTGTCCCTGAGCCCAACCCATTTATTGGTGGGTAAATTTTTCCCACATTAACTTGTTTGTGGTCACGGGTATCCATAACATTGATATTTTTCAATGATTACTGGGTAGTGGCTTTAGATGGGTTAATGCTGAGGAAGTGCGATATAGCTGTAGTAGCTGAACTCTATTGTTATTGCATGTTATAAAAAAAAAAAAAAAAAAAAAAAAAAAAAAAAAAAATGGTCTGGCCGAGCTCACTTCACTTCTTACGAAAAAGCCAAAAATTGGATCGATTCTTGGAACGCCCCAAAAGAAGAGAAATTTTTCCACGTGGAATACATATACTCCCTGAAAGATTGGAAAAAGTCGTAGCTCACGATGCACAATAGTTTAAATAAAATACTTCAGACTAATTATTTCTCTGAAAGTTACAAAAAATAAAAAAATATGTGTGTGGCCGCCAAGCACGGTAAAAGGGAAACTTTTACCCAAAAATGGAATTCCTGGGAAGATTGCTAATTTATTTTATTAACATTCCCTCCATCAGTGCAACAATCATTGCATGATGTCAATTTCACTATTTTTAAGGAGATTTGAGAGGTTTGGGGGTCAGAATTTTTTCCAAAAGATATAAAATTTGTTATCTTTTTGAAATTTAGATATGATTCTAATTACCCGATGTCAATTTCACTGTCTTGAATGAGCTCTGGGGAGGAATGCGGACTTATTTTCAAATTACACCAAATTTAGCATATTTTTATACCCCAACGCGTACTGCGTAAGGGGTATAATAATTTTGTCATTCTGTTTGTAACGAAAAACATATATATTTTTGATCAGCATCATCTCCTGAGTCGATTTCCGTGTGTCCGTCTGTCTGTCCGTCTGTCGACACGATTACAGCCGCAATTTTAAAGCTATCGCGATGAAATTCGAAATATAAGCTTATTTTTACAAAAGAAAGATCAAGTTCGAGAATGAGCCAAATCGGATGAAAACCACGCCTATCTCCCATACAAAGTGACTTTTTTTTTAACAGTAAAATCTCTTCAAAATCCACAAAAATTAAAGAAATATTTTGAAATTTGACACGTATGCCAATATAATTCCTCACTATGAAATTTGGAAAAATCTAATGAAAACCACGCCTACCTCCCATACAAAGTGACTTTATTTTAACCGTAACATCTCTTCGAAATCCACAAACATTAATGAAATGCCTTGAAATTTTGCATATAAGCTCTGGTCTTCAATATAAATCCTGACAACGAAATTTGGAAAAATCGGATAAAACCACGCCTACCTCCCATGCAAAGAAGCTTTACATTAACCGTAAAATCCCTTAAAAATCTGCTCAAATTGCAGAAATGTCTTGGAATTTTGCAGATAGGCTTTTATATATAATATAGACTATCGCTATGATATTTGGCAAAATCGGATGACAACCACGCCTACCTCCTTTACAAAGTAGCTTTATTGAAAACGTTAAATCGCTTAAAAATCTGCACAAATTACAGAAATGTTTTGAAATTTTGCATACAAACTTTGATATTTAACAAAGCCACTCTTGATATTTGTCAAAATCGGATGAAAACCACGCCTACTTTCAATATAAAGTGACTTCATCAAAATTAAAAAACTTTCGTTAGCATATAAAACTGAATGACATCGCGTCTTTATGTACCCAAGTTCCGTCCACGTCGTTTATCCAACCCATGCATATATTCTTCGGTAAAATGTGGAGTCTTTATACTAGAAAAGTGGGTGTGGCATTTTACTTTGTTTACAAATTACTCTATGTGGCAACTAAGGGTAAAATTAAATTAAGCGTATGACGCAAATATTTTTGCAGATTATACATACAAATTTTATAGACGTCGAAAGACTTCGGATATACTTCAGTTCGGCCGCGGGGGGAGGGGGGTATTTTAGCTTCGGTACCCTGCCGAAGCTCCATTCCTTACTAGTTTTTTTTTTAGATTTATGCACGATGTAGGTTTCACTATCTTGAAGAAGCTTTGGAAGGTTTGAGGGTACGAAATTTTTTTTTATGATTTTCATTAAACGATGTTCAATTTCACGAAATTTTTTTCGAAAAATTTTTTTTTAAAAGATATAAAATTTGTTATCTTTTCAATTAAGATACAATTTTAATTACGTGATGTCAATTTCAGTATCTAGAAATAGCACTGGGGCAGAATGCGGACTCATTTTCAAATTAGACCAAAATTGGCATATTATTTCGTAATTTAAGCACGATGTATATTTCACTATCTTGGGGAAGCTTTGGAAGTTCTGAGGGTCCGAAGTGGTTTTCGAAAGATATAATATTTGTTCTTCATTAAACGATGTCAATTTCGCTATTTTAAAAGATGACTATGGTGGGTGAATGTATACCCCCTCTCCCCCTTATAAGCGTCATTCTCTTCCTTGTAATTCCTTAAAAACAATCTTAACTCGCAAAATATTTTTTAGCTCAATGGTTTTAAAACTGCAAAAAATTGTAACAATTCCCACTGTGCGGCAGTTTAAGGGTATTTTAAACATTTTTACACGTTTCACAATAAGCGGGAAGTTAATGTTTAAATATGGCATAATTAAATAAGTTAAACTTCTAAAGAATATAAATATGCTTCAAGGATCTGCAGAAGAAAAAAAAAAAAAAGCAAAAGAAAACGAAAACGAAAAACAATTAGCACAATATCAGAGTCATTATTTTCTTTCAGTCCAACACGTTGTCAGTTTGTTGAACTGTCTGAATGTATAAAAACACCGACCACTCTTCAATAATTAACATAATTAGCGGTAATCAAATTAAAAAAAAAAACACCAAATTGGTATAGGTCAGTTATGCAAAAGAATGGTCGGAATGTTGAGAGAAAAAACGAAAAAGAACATTGTTAATGTAAGTTGAAGATAGCATTGATAAAATCGGAGCGAGGCAGAATTACAAGAATTTAAAGCCTAAATCTAGAGATAAAAGCATGAAAAAAAAGAACGATTAAAACTTGCAAAAGACTGGTTTGTGTGTCGTTGACCAAAATAAGGCTAAAATTTAATTAAAAAAAGCAAAAAAAAAAACTTGTTCTTGGCCGGCTGCTTATCTTAAATCAACAGACTAGCGCGTTGGCTGAAGAACAACGAAGGAGGTAACAACCAGCATAAAAAACAACAACAAACAGGCAAATTACGAGGTTCAATGTTTTCATGTTTAAATTCTAACTAATTTTCAAATGGGTTTCAAAGGCATTGGAACCACTTAAAAAAAGTTAGTATGAGTTGTTTTGTTGTTGTTGTTGTTGTGTTGTTATAGTAAGTTGCTTACAACAGCGATAAGAATTTTTGCAAACTTCACATGTGATGTGTTGAGGCGAAACAACGCAACGTCAAAGTGATATTTAGACAGACAGACAGACAAAGTGACGGACGACAGACAAAAATTTAACACTTAGTTTTACTAACTAGATATTTTTTTATGCAGAAGTTTCGATTAGTCAGTCAGTTGTTTGGTCGCTTGGTGGTTTAGTTTGTCGCTTAACTGTTTGGTTGGTGGTTGGTTGGTTTGTCGGTTGTTTTGGTTTCATCGCTTGATTGCTTGGTTGCTACTACTGTAACAGCTTTTGCAGTGTATCAGGTTGATTTGTTCTAGCTGCCAAGACGGGGCGCACACATCAGAACTCATCACATTCGCGGTCAGTTTTTCGGCGCAGCAGGTTGTGCTAAAGTTGAATGGAGCGTATTTAATTGAAAAATTTTCACACACGCTAAGCACATTGATAAAATTCAATACAGCATCTGCATTGTTAAGTTATTGTTTTCTAAAACGGAAAATGAAATTCCTTTTAACATTAGCAATAGGCACAAGTATTTTAGGTGTGTGTGTATGTGTGTGTGTGTGTGTTGAGTGCGCCTAACGCGCATGTGTGCAGTGATACTCAAACTTTTGTTATTTTTTCAAAAGAAATAAAAAGAAGCGAACCCAGCAGCTTTATACACGTTATTGAAAAATGCAATTCTAATCAAGTCAATGAACTAAATAATAAGCAAAATAAATTAAAAAAATAAAATAAATAAAATCAACAAAGCAAAGACTTAAAAGAGATGTTAAATTTAAAGTAAAGATAAAAAACAAAAACACTTAATGACTTGTAAAAGAAAAAAAATTGGCATCAACAAAATCAACGTTTAAATTAGAATTCTTATGTCAAAAAAAAAAAAAAAAAAAAAAACAGATGAAATCATAATTCAAACTCTTAACAGTAGAAGTGCTTTAACAAACATGCTAATTATTTCAATTAGGCGCATTTACATTCATTATTAAAAAATAAGTGAGATTAAAGGTTAATTTAGATTTTATTCTGTTGTTACAAATAAAATTAAAAAAAAAAGACACTTGAAAAGTAAAAAAAAATCTCAAGTAACTGGTTGAATTACAGCTCTATTTCGAAAATTTGCTAACAATCAATTATTACCTCATACAAATAATTATATGTGCACCATTAGAAAAATTATTTTTGCGCTAAAATAAAAATGTTTCAAAATTCTGAGCATGCAGTTATATTATTTATGACAACAGTAACATAACGTAACAAAGACTTTATTCAAATGTCCTTTCAATTAAATAAAAAAATTAACATACAAAATTTCATCATAGTAAGTATTTATGTGTGCACAACTTAATTATGTGTTTTTTGCCTAATTTTCGAGCTTAATAATAAAAAAAATGGAATAAAATTTCATATTAGTAATTTATATGCTTTTCTTTTTTTTTTAATAACTTGGCTCAACTGGAATGGCATACAATTAATCAAGGATTTTCGGTTGGATGGGCTGATACTTTGCCATTCTTGCTATTTTGGTATTTTATTAAACTCTAGCTGCCTAGCTGCCTCAAATTGCCTTCTATACTTTTCCATAGAGGATTCCCCAGAGATTTTCAATGGGGTCTAAGTCTGAACTTATTGCTGGCCATTGTAGTAATGGTATATTTCTGGCTGTAAAAAAATCTTTTGTACGCTTTGCACAGTGTATTGACGCATGATCCTGCTAATTAGTCCAATTATCGCCACAAAGTTGGCCGGAAAATTATATTAGTTCATTTCAGCTTGTTCATTTTTGTTGATATAAAACACATTGGAGTCTTTCCTTCATAACAAAATGCGACTCAGACCATGACCAATCCTCCCCTATGGCCACGCAATTGGCAAGTGCGCCGCAATTGATCACTATGCCGCCAATACTTCTTGGAACCATCAGGCCCATCTAAGTTGAACTATTTTTGTCACTAAAGATAATGTTACGCCATTCCTTATCCAAATATTAGAACATGGTAGCGAAGGCCAAACGTGCGTTAATATGTCGAGGCAAAAGGTTAGGTTGTCGCGTCTTGGAAGTAAGTGCTACTTTAGGATTTTCATGTAATATTTAAACTATTCTACTTCTTGTTATGTTAAGACCCATTTGACTTTTTATTTGTCCGGTACTCATTCCTTCGACTACTGCAATATGTTGAGTTCTCCGTTTACACCGAGCGTCGATGTGTGTTTTCCTACCACTCCGTCTAACTGTGCCATAACTACTAGAACATTTTAAAAAATTTGTTGTTGTGTTACTGTGGCGATTAAGCCTTTTGGCTGTTTCTTTCATTTTAGCTCCATTTTCGCTTATTCCCAGTATTATTCCCTGGTCATGTTCAGAAAGGCTCGTTCCGCTGGGCATTTTCAATATCTAACACGTAATTATTAAATTAACTTTATTGAGTATAAATGAAAAAAAACTTACCTTATAATTCGTAACAATTATTTCCAATGCGAGCACTTAAAGCTATCAATTAAGCAACCAAACACCAACTAAATGCTTTATGCACATATAATTCTTTACTACTGATCATTTAATGCACCGTCACATTTTTCATATAACGGTACATTAAATGCATTACGAACTGCATGCTAAAACTTATTAAACAATAACAACAAATAACAAAAACAAACTGCACACATAAAAATACTGTACTATTCTAGGTGGAGAAAATTTTTCGCCGGTTACCAGTCTTGCTACTTTGTGAGGAATCCTCAAAACGTGGGGAATTTGCAATGGCTGTGAGTAATTTTTGAGGAATTTTATTTTGAGGAATTTGACAGTTGTGACCATTTCTTTTATTTTACTCGTTTAACGCCCACAATGAAACTTTTTGCAGAAAAATAACGATAAGCCCGGAAAACTTTTGAGAGTGCTTTACACAATGCAATAGTTGGAAAATTTCAATAATGTGATTTTGAATTTTTAATTGGCAATTAAAAAAATTTCGTGGTTTTTTCGGTGGTTTTGCACAGTGTTGCACATTTTTTCATAGTGTTGGAAACACAATTAAAGGTGGTGAGTGTTTTAATTTTCCAAATCTGGCTAATATTTTAACTATTGGGGGTTGGAATTAGTTTTAAGGGTTTTCTAAGAGATGGCGTAACTATCAATAGATCGCATCGGGCACACCTGTGACTATATTCATTTCAAAGCACATTGTCTAAGCTTCATTTTTCAGTATGTGTCATTCCACTGAAGTGTAAACAACATATATTTTTTTTTCTGTGAACATGTCGACTTTCGTTCCAACAAAACGCAATTTGCGGGAAGGTTTACTTTTGTGCTTCCATTTGAAGAAAAAAGCGGTTGAAGCACAACGCACGCTTACTGAGGCTTACGGGGACTATGCTCCATCGATTTCTACTTGTGAGTACGGTTCCGTCGGTTTAAAAGTGGTGATTTTGATACGGAAGACAAAGAGCGTCCGGGCCAGACGAAAAAGTTTGAAGATGAGGAATTGGAGGCTTTGCTCGATGAAGACCCGTGTCAAACCCTTCAAGAATTGTCAGAATCATTGGGAGTTGACTTATCAACGGTCGGCAAACGCCTGAAGGCCATGGGAATGATTCAAAAGCAAGGAAATTGGGTGCCGTACGAGTTGAAGCCGAGAGACGTTGAACGGCGATTGTGCATGTGCGAACAACTGCTTCAACGGCATAAAAGGAAGAGTTTTTTGCATCGTATTGTCACTGGCGATGAAAAGTGGATCCATTACGATAATCCTAAGCGAAAAAAATCGTGGGGACTACCCGGCAATGCATCAACATCGACGGCCAAGCCGAATATTCATGGCGCCAAGCGTATGCTGTGTATTTGGTGGGATCAGAAGGGTGTCGTGTACTTTGAGCTGCTAAAACCTAACGAAACCATCACTGGGGAACGCTACCAACAACAATTGATGCAATTGAGCCGAGCATTAAAGGTTAAACGGCCGGAATATGGCAAAAGACACGACAAAGTGGTTTTTCAACATGACAACGCACGGCCACATGTTGCAAGAACCGTCAAGGAAACGTTGGAGGCGCTGAATTGGGATGTGCTACCCCACCCGCCTTATAGCCCAGACATAGCCCCTTCCGACTACCACCTATTCAGATCGATGACGCATGGCTTGGCTGAGCAGCGCTTCACTTCTTACGAGGATACCAAAAAATGGGTCGATTCGTGGATTGCCTCAAAAGACGAGTCGTTCTTCCGGCGCGGAATCCATATGCTGCCAGAAAGATGGGAAAATGTTGTAGCTAACGATGGACAATACTTTGAATAATATACATTGTACCGTTGTTTCTAAATAAATGCTCAAAAACCGAAAAAAAACCTTTAAAATTAATTCCAACCCCCAATACAATTTTTTTTTTTAATTTTTCTAGGGTTACCATGGGAAAAATATAAAATTTTAAGTCTTGCCTTTTGAGCTGCCATTTTGAGACATTTGGAAAATTTTTTTAGTTCAATTAGAATTCAGCTACTACAGCTTTTCGCACTTCCTCAGCATTGACCCATTTAAAGACACGACATAGAAATCATTGTGACTCCAAACAAGTTAATGTGGGAAGATTTTACCCACTAGTGAATGGGTTGGGCTCAGGGACAACACAAGACATAACAACTAACCATGTATACAGGGTGTCTCGCAATTGAGTGCAACTAAAGGATCCGCCAAAAAACTTTTTTTTATTTTGAAAAAGCAAAAAAAAAACTACTGAATATTTTCTCAAATTTCTTTTTTTATTTGAATGTACAATCCTTCCGGTTAATAATGGAAAATTATTTGCGGTTTCCTATTTAATTTTGGGCTTTTTTGGTCGTATGTGATGCAATAATATAAATTTAAACACTTTTTTAAATATATTATTATTTTCCCGACGTTTCGCAGGTTTCTTTCCTGCTTCTTCAGGGGAATTGAATAAGTTACTTTTAAGAAAAGAGTTTTAACATTTTTATAATTACGTTACTGCACTTTTTTAACATTTAAATAACAACGAAAATGAATGAATAAGTTAGCTAATTAACACATAACACAGTCATTTGAAAATTAAACTTAAATCGTACTAGATTAACACTAGCCTTAATACGACCAAAAAAGCCCAAAATTAAATAGGAAACCGCAAAAATTTCAATTGGTCAGCATATTAAACATTCACAACAGAAAATAATTTCATTCAAATGGCTGCCTCAGCTGGCCATGCAGTAGCCTACACGATCGGTCCAATTTTTAAGCACATTATTGATTGTGTGCAGCTGTATTTCACCAATGGCTTCACGAATATTGTCCTTTAAAGCGTCAATTGTCTCTGGCTTGTCGGCGTAACACTTATCTTTGAGGGCACCCCACAAATAATAGTCCAACGGTGTCAAATCGCAGCTCCGAGGTGGCCAAACGACATCAGCTCTGCGGCTGATAATGCGATCTTCAAAAACAGGGCGCAAAACATCGAGTGTAGCTTCGGCTGTGTGACACGTAGCGCCGTCCTGTTGAAACCAAATGTTGTAAAAATCCTCCTCTTCAATTTTTGTGAACAAAAATTCGTTCAACATGGCCCGATAACGATGGCCATTGACTGTAACGGCCACTCCTTGCTCATTTTCGAAGAAAAATGGCCCAATTATGCCTCTGGACCAAAATCCGCACCAAACAGTGACTCGTTTTGGGTGCATCGGCTTTTCAATGTATGCGTGAGGGTTTTCTGTGCCCCAAATGCGACAATTTTGCTTGTTTACATACCCGCCAAGATCAAAATGAGCTTCATCTGAAAAGATGATTTTTTTGGCAAAATCGGCATCTTCTGTAAGTCGATCGCAGGCAATATTTCCCAGCGTTGTTCAAGCGTATACACAACCATATTCGTTCAGCGGATGGATAAAACTAATTATCTGTCAAATCAGACATGTGCTAAGTGTTACCATTCACGAAATAAGCACTAGTTGAAAAAAAAAAACGTTAGATGGCGGACCCTTTATTTACGGAGGTGAAAGGTTATGTCGAGCTGAGCAAAAAATCGTATCAGAGGGGGGGGTCTATTTTAACGTTCTTAGGAGGCACAGGGTTAATTCGTATTTCACGACTTTGATTCACGTTATTGTTTCTGGCAGAAAAACTTGCCTACAGAAAACTTATTTTGATAGCTCATTTCAAAGACAATGAAATCACCTTTTTAACGGTATATCAACAAACCCTACCAACTTAACCGTTACCGAGCTGTGATCGTGTAAAGATGAAATCAATCGGTTTAAACTACCAAATTTCAACTTTCAGTGCAAATTTCTCAGAATTTTGCGTAATAATTGAATTTTTTTTTTGAGATCAATTTTGTAATGTATTCATTTTTCTTTTCAATAACACCAAAAACATAAACATATCTTTAAAAATAAAAAAGTTGGCTGTACTAAAAAAATTATACTTATTTGCGAATAATAATAAATAATAACATTTACATTAGTTATGCAGTAGATAATATCATTGTTTTCTAATAAGTCTCTAATTTTTTTAGTACAGCCAACTTTTTTATTTTCTAAGATATTTTTGTGTTTTTGGTGTCATTGAAAAGAAAGTTTTAAAAAGAAATTAAAAGAATATTACGTGAAATTCTGAGAAATTTGCACTCAAAGTTGAAATTAGGTAGTTAAAACCGATTGATTTCATCTTCACACGAGCACAGTTCGGTAATGGTTAAATAGTTAGGGTTTGTTGATATACCGTTAGAAAGGTGATTTTATTTTTGTAGTTTATAACCCTTTGCAATGAGTTATTAAAATATGTTTTATGTCGGTTAGTTTTCTTGCTACTATATAATAAAATTTAAAAAATGTTAAAAAAAAATGAAGCTCAGGAAAAAGCTTTATTTTTAACCATGTGAACAAATGAAAACTATAAAGTTGATTCTTTAATTCTTGCAGATTTAAAGGTTGGCTCTTGACCTCTCATTTGGTACTTCAGTCGTTCTTCCTAGATTATTGATTTGCATGCAGCGACTTTTTAAGTATAGACCGGTTCACATTACAAAAGTGTTAAAATATTCCGGTGCGCGTTCACTTTCTGAAAGTTCGAACCCTAATTAGCACAAAAATAGTTTAAGACCCAAAAAAATTTGACCTCTAGGGGTTCCGCAAATCGTTTGAAGGTCATTTTAGAGCTATATAGGACTTTAACCATTTTAAAAAATGTCGTGTCTAAACGAAAAAAGAATTAGAATATATTTTGATTGGAAACAATTACTAATAATTCAGTCTTATTTAAATATTTATTCTTATTTTTTTTTTTAAATATGCACCTGATACTTGTTGGCGGAGTTTTAAAAATGCAATTTTACTCTGAACGAAAAATTATCGTTTTTCCATACAAAATTTGTTTCTTATTTTGTTCTAGCGACATTTTTTTTGTAATTTTGTATTTTTGTGTGAAACTTAGGCTTTCTTGAGGTGCAACATATTTTAGAGTTCATTGACCGTAACTTGCGAAAAAATTAAAAATGCTACATTTACTTATTATTTCTAATATTCATTTATTAAAAATATGATTTTTTGTAATGCATTTTGGATTTATAAGGTTGTCGCAGGGCTGATCGCACTCTCTTCTCAGTACCCATAATTGTCAAATCCAGACATTTTCGCGAATGACTACGAAAGAAAAACGGATGATAAAAGAAAGCACTTGCAGACTTTCTATGAGCTGTCAACTTCGATTTGACAATTATGGGTACTCGCTCTCTCCCTTGCGACAACCTTATAAATCAACCTTGCTATCAACATAGAAATGTAATTAACGGTTCAGCAGAGAGAAGGTAGCATTAATAACAGAATTTAATAAATCAATAACTTCTAATGAAGAGCAAAAACAATATATGCTGATAAGCACAGAAAAAAATTTAAATGCATTACAAAAAATCATATTTTTAATAAATTAATATTATTAATAATATTTTAATTAATATATTTTATTAATAATATTTTGCAAGTTATGGTCAATGAACTATAAAATATGTTGCACTTCAAGAAAGCCTAAGTTTTACACAAAAATACAAAATTACAAAAAAAAAAATGTCGCTAGAACAAAATAAGAAAAAAATTTTGTATGGAAAAACGATAATTTTTCGATCAGAGTAAAATTGCATTTTTAAAAACCGCCAAAAATTATCAGATGCATATATAAAAAAAAAAAAAATTAAATAAGACTGAATTATTCGTAATTGCTTCCAATCAAAATATATTCCAATTCTTTTTTCGTTTAGACACGACATTTTTAAAATGGTTAAAGTCCTATATAGCTCTAAAATGACCTTCAAACGATTTGCGGAACCCCTAGAGGTCAAATTTTTTTGGGTCTTAAACTATTTCTGTGCTAATTAGGGTTCGAACTTTCAGAAAGTGGACGCGTACTGAAGAAAAAATTACACATCATTTTTCCTATACACTTATGAACCGGTCTAATGTACATATTTGTCTTAGTTTGTATGGTGTTCATAATATTAGGACGCGTTACTGTAGTTTAATGTCTCTACGAATGTGTTGTTAATGCCAGTCCGTTTATTCGTTCTTGCTGCATAGTTGAAAAACTTCGCTCAGCTGTTGCTACACAGATAGGAAGCACAGCAAAAGTTTTGGTTATTAGGGGGAAAAATGTCATTATCACATAGAGTAAAAACAGTATCGATATCATTTATCTCAGTTTTGCTGTTTCCATTTAACTGCCAACTTTGAAATTCGTGAAACAATTGGTTTGAAATTATTTCTTAAGGCCGGCGATACATTTAGAGGATGGTAAAAAAATTATATTGAGGTGATGGTTTTTATAAGATGACATTTGTTTGGAGTTTTAAAATTTTCAAATTTGGTAAAATACACATTTATGTTAAAAAAAAAAAGTGGTTTTTTTTTTCAAAAACACAGATGACGCTGGCCACAACAATTGCTGCTAAAGACCTCTTTCCGCACTGCAGACATTCTGCTGGCTGCTAGGTTGGCCCGATGGCAGTGCGAAAAGAGGTCTTTTGCAGCAATCGTTGTAGCCAGCGCCATCTTTGTTTTTGATAAAAAAAAATATTTTTTTTAAACATAAATGCATATTTTTTACCAAATTTGAAAATTTTAAAACTCTAAATAAATTTCTTCTAATAAAAACCATTACCTCAATACCACTCTTTTTACTCTCTTCTTAATGCATCGCCGGCCTTAATTCTAGTGACAAAATGGAATAATCACTTCTGCAATATTAAGACTTAATTCTTTTTTGGCTTTCATTGTTGTGACTATTAATTTTGCTTGGCAGAATTTCGTTGACATATAGTTTTAGATGTTGTTGCCTTATACGTTGATTTTCGGTTAAGCACGATTATTATTATTATAATTATTGAAAGTTCTTGGGGGATTATTTACGCCTTTTATCCTCCATGGGATCCGCGCCTGGATACGATCGTAATCGTTTAAAATATAATTTCCGTATTGTATTTGATGCCGAATAATATTTCTGCTGCTGCTGCACAATACTTCTCACTCACTCGTGAAAAACTTACTTTTTACGACTGATAGCTAGTGAACGATTGAGCTCTGCTGTCTTCATTTTATGCTAAGTATTGAATGTAAGTTTATTTTAGTCAGAGCTGGGTTGTAATGATTCCTTTTGGAATTAATTCCATTTCAATTCCAATTCCTTGCAATTAGGAATTGGTAATTGATCATCTCAATTCCTCAGGAATGTAATTGAAAAAATTCGTCAATTTGGCAATTCCTCAGGAATGTAATTGAAAAAATTTCTCAATTACATTTCCAAGGAATTGAGGTGTCCAATTACCAATAACAATTCCTTTAATGTAATTGACGAATTTTTCCAATTACTTTCCTGAGGAATTGAAATGGCCAATTACCAATTTCTAATTCCAAGGAATTGGAATTGAATTGTAATGAATACTTTTCAACACAGCTCTGATTGTAGTGAACGATTAATGAGAAGTATTTTATTTTAATCCTTCTGCGAACTCTGGTTATTTTTTTATCAATTCTCACGATTTAATTTTTTCCGTGTAAAAAGTTTTTTAAAAAAAAAAATATCTTGTCGAGCAGTGTAATGGTTGTTTATACATTAAAATATGTATCTAAAAATATGTATCTAAAAAAACATATTTCCTGATACGACTATTAGTTTATAAGTTATGGCATAATAATTAAATACTAATGGAATTTATCGATAAAAATATTAAAAAGTATATCTTTTTCTTCTACGTAGTTGGTCATAAGTATTTCAAATATACATACGAGTACGTTAACACTGATAAGCATTTTACATTTTCTTTTTTATATCTTTGCTTATAAATAATACCGATATTAATTATTATCGACCTCATTTTTAAAAGGTGCTATTGAATGAATCCTTATCTTAAAAGCACTTAAACAACATTTATATTGTTCTAAGACAACTTTTCAATTAGTTAAGTTTGTTAGCTTACGAATGTATCTTTTGATGTTGTTTTCATATGTAAATGAAATGTTGTTTTCATATGCTTTTCAGATAAGCTGAAAAATCACTTTATTTGTTTGTAAAACAATACTGCTTATTATCTTTTTAATATTCAAAACAATGTAAGAATATTTAAAGTTGTAATATTATAAAAGTAGAATATTGACAGAATGCTTGAACAATGAATATGTTTAGAAAACTATGGCTACCATATTAGATGATTAATTTACAAGATTCGCAAGTCAGTATTTGCTCGCCATCTTGATTTTCAAAAGCAAACCAAAGCCTGAAAGCCTTGTATCATTTTAAGTGCAGATCAAACCGTATGAGAACTTTAATATTGTACAGCGTCTTGATACCTATAAAAAAAAAACAATAAATAGATGACACTGTCTGCTACACATTTCTGTTTTTAACCAACTTCTAAAAGTAGGAGGTTCTCAAGTTCGTCGGTTTCTGTTTTTTTTTTTATTTTTTTTTTTTTTTAAATGTATGTACATCGATAACTCCTAAACCATATGCCTGATTGCCATAATTTTTAATGAACAGATAGATATCATAAGCGCGGAGGTGCCCGTAAATGTGGGCGGTATTCGAGAACTAGGCGTGGCAATACTATATACTACTGTATCTCGAATAATATTGACACAAGGGTACTTCAATTTAGTGTAGGGGTAGGCACAACCATAAAAAATTACCGTCAAGAAAATGGGCGTTATTCGACGGATGGGCGTGGCAATATTAGAAAAACTTTAAAAAAAAAACCGACTACAAAATCACTACAAAGTAAAAAATAATTTTAAAATAACTTTCCTCTCAATTTCTTGGTCATATTTGATTACATTGGAAAACTTATTATTTTAATTTCTTTCTAATTTGTTTTATTATCATAAATATATTAATTCTTTTATGAATACAAAAGCTTTTAAGGTCGGCGCTAATATAATCAGACTTTTAATCAGAAGCGCCAACTTCAAAGCATTTGTATTCATGAAGAAATTAATATATTTATGATAATAAAACAAATAAGAAAAAAAAATATAAAATAATAAGATTTCATATGTAATAATATGTTTAATTAAATTATCAAATATGACCAAGAAGTTAAAATAAAAAAATTTTAAATTATTTTTTACTTTGTAGTGATTTTGTAGTCGGTTTTTGTTTTTAAAAAAAGTTTTTATTTCTTCCTTTTTAGAGAATATACCAAATTTTCGAAAAAAGTGTATAAACGACATAAATACAATTGTTCTTAAAAAAATTGTTCTATTAAGGGGGGACATGACATTGGCAGTTTTTTGAAATCGATATATTTTTTTTAATAATTTTTTATTTTAGTAAATATTCTTAAGATTCTAAGAAAAATTCCCACGGTTTCAAAAGTTACAGCCGGTTTAGTGAGAGTGCATTTTTAATTTTTGCGCTACCTACGTACGGCAGCTGGTATAAGGTGTGTTTCATACATTGAGCGTCAAAACAAAGTGTACACTTTTTTTACACACGAGTTATACCACATATAAGTCTTCAGTACTGTAATTAGTCTCAATACTTATTATGTTTTGAATTCTTGTTAAAATTTCTCTTAATATAAGTATAAAGTCTTGTAAATAATTTACCACAGCAATAAAATATTTAATAAAAACATAAATAGTCTATATATATCGCGTCAAAACAAAGTGTGCACCTGCATAGTAAGCTTAACTATTTCAAATATTTAAAACAAATGTAACGGCATCTCCTTCAATTTGGTTAATTTGTTGTTAGTTTATGTTTCTGCGTCATTTATGTTTGGTAAAGTGAAGAAGTAAGTTGTAAGAAAACTTTTTTAAAATGCGTAGTCAAACTTCAATTGCAACACGAGAATTAGTCATAAAATTCCATAAGGAGGGAAAATCACTTCGCGAAATCGCTTCAATTATCGATAGAGGTCATATTACCATCAAAAACATCATTAACAAATACAAAAAATTTGGACCACTAGAAAATCGACCATGTGCTGGCAGACCAAAAAAACTCTGTAAAACCGCAATGCGATCAGTAGTCAGAAGAGTGCGAAAATTCCCACTACATGCGCAGTGAAAATAGCGGATGATCTGTCCAAATCATCAGGAACCAACGTTTGTGCAAGTACAATAAGACGTGCATTAAATGCATATGGTCTATTTGGAAGAGTCCCTCAAAAAAAACAGTTTATATTAAGGAAAAATCAAAGGCTACGCATGGATTTTGCTAAAAAGTATGAAAAACATGAAAATTCATTTGGAAAAAACATAGTTTTAGTGACGAAAGCAAATTCGCAATTTTTGGAAAGAAAAAATATACCAATATATGGAGAAGTAAAAGTCAGGAGATCCTGGAGCAAAATACTACTTCTACAATAGAGCATGGTGAGAGTTCGGTGATGGTGTGGGGGTGTATGGCAGCAAACGGAGTAAGAAACTTAACGCTTTTTAGCAGTACAATGAATAAATTCGATTACCTTAATATTTCAAAAGAACATTTGCCGGCCAGTGTAACCAAATTAGGAGTAGATCTCTTGTGGATGTTTCAGCAGGACAACGATTAGCAACATACAGCCAAGATAGTGAAGGAATGGTTGCTGTATAATACTCTAAAACAGCTGGATCAGCCTCCACAATCATCGGACCTCAACCCGATAAAAAATTTGTGGGAATATCTGGATAGGCAAATAAGAAGGAGGACGATATCCGGCAATGACTCGCTAAAAGTCGTTTTACTTGAAGAATGGTAAAAATTTTCATCAGACGTAACAACGAAATGGTGGAATCAATGCCTAGGCGGTTGAAAGCTGTCATTTCAGCACGATGAAGACAAACAAAATATTAATAATTGGTCTGAAATAATTTTTTCTTGTTTTCAACTTTACGTGTACACTTTGTTTTGACTCGAAGAAAATGGAGTATTTTTCATTTTTGAATTATGTGAATTTTTGTTGTAAGATAATTAATAATTTTAGTTGGTTTATAATAAGAGCATAAAATATTAATTTCAAAAATACTAAAATTTTTTATAAAGTCACTTTTTAAAATATTGAAATAAAGTGAAAAGTATTCGAAAATATGGTGTACACTTTGTTTTGACGCTCACTGTATATATAACGACACTTCGAAATTTTAAATATTTTAAACGACCAGCTTAAACAAAAGATAATGTTTTGCGAATTTGATCATCTATGTACAACAACAATAGTGGGCAAGACCAAAGTCTATTCTAATAACGGTACATTGTTTATTGCTAAATATTACTTTTAATGCTGTTTTATATTTATAACGCCACTTGCATTTATTCCTTCTGCTGCGTTTGAAGTGTAGAGATTAATAATATTGTGTAGTTAGTTTTCAAGACCTTAACAATAGAAAAAAATTTAGACCGGAATACCTCGTGCAACCCAATATACTTACGAAAAAATGGGAAAAATAAAAATTCTTAAAAAAGAGGCTATGGAATTCAGGAAATCGGGCGTAGAATTAATCGCAGCTATAGTGATTCAAAATTTTTTTAACAAACCTCAAAATTACGGCAAAACAAAATGTTCGGGCAAAAAAAAAAATCCTCCTACTCCGATCAGCGGAAAATAATCCGAGCTGCGAGCAACACTACACACAGTTTAAAAGAGTTGCGGAGTTTTGTTGCTGATAAAGTTTCCCGAACACCGGTACGGAGAGTGCTACATCAGTGTAAACATATCCGTCGTGAACTTATGAAGTGTGTTTCTGCTCTTGCTATCAAACATAAGATAATGAGCTTGGAATTTGCAAGAAGGAACATAGGAACAAATCGACCATCAGTCACCTTTTCAATAATGTTTTAAAAAAGCTCCCACGTTGAAGTTTTATTTTGACATGCCATTTTTTCCGATGAGAAAAAATGGAAACTTGATGGCCAGGATGGGTTTTGACATTATTAATACGACATACGCCGCGAACCACTTCCGTTTTCAAAAAGAAAAGTTTGACTCCACTTTTGGAATAAAAACGGACATACACAACTAGTTTTCCAGCAAGATAATGCTGCAATCTACATAAATCGAGATGGTTTCAGGCCAATAACATTGATTTATTGGAGTAGCCGGCGTAATCTTCAGATTGTAATCCCATCGAGAATTTATGGGGAGTACTTGTACGCCAGGTGTATAAAAATAACAGATAATTTGGCAACGTGACAGAACGGAAATCAGTTATTTTCGAAGAATGGAGTAAAATTGATTCAAGCACATTAAAAAAATGAATTGCAAGTATGCCAAATCGCATTTTAAATATTATTGGAGACAATGAAACAGTAATATAATATATTCTTTTTTATAAATTTCATAAAAATCGTTTTTATTAAAAAGTTTGAAATGGCGTTATAAATATGAGACAGCACCAAAAGTGATATTAAGCAATAAACAATGTACCGTTATTAGAAAAGAGTTCACTTTTGCTCACTATTGTTGTTGTGCATAGATGACCAAATTCGCAAAACATTTTCTATTGTTTAAACTGGCCGTTACAAAAATATTTCAAATTTTGCAGTGGCATTATATTTATGAAACCTGACTTTTGGTGGTTGTTATTTCGTACCTACTTGAAGGGTGGGTTTGTTTTTTTTTGTGTTTCTCAATTTCTTTATATTTCTTTATATTTATAACTCATATAGTGGAATTTTTATTTTATATGCTCAGTTATTTGGCATCTTTTGTAGCGTGAAGTCGTGGTTTTTTTGTGAAAAATATTGAAAAATTGAAAAATGAAGCGTCGTTCTTTAGATCGAAAAGGCAAAAGAGATTTTTTACTTACAATGACGGCGCTTATAGTTATTTGCAAATGTTTCAACTACTTGGTATCACCATAGGAGCTACAGCATTGAATTTTTCCAAAGAAAATGATGCAAATCGTTTGAAATACGCCAGAGTGAAGGCATATGAAGCTTCAAAAGAAGCCCGAATTGCTAAACGATTGCAAAAGACTATAAGAAACAGCACAACACAAGATAACGAAGGCATACAGTACGAAGCAGGCATGGCAGATTGAAGGTAACCTTTTTTTTTCTTTGTTCACAAACTTTGAACGCGTTTATCTCGAAACCATGTTTTTCGTACTGGTTGCGGCACTAGCGGGTTAATTTTTTGAAGAAATTTTTTTTTTTTTGTATTTTTTTTAAAACTTGATTCGCTATCGTATGACACGAGCTTTTTTTTCGATTTTTTATGAATTTTTAAAGTCAATATTTTTTTCGAAAAAACACACTTTCAAATTTGGAACATCACCAAAAATTAAAAAAAAAATTGAAAAAAAAGCTCGTGTCATACGATATCCAATTTTGTTAAGATTTAAAAAAGTCATTTTTTTCCAGATCGGACAATTATTGCAACTCCCAGCGCTGCAACCACGAGGCCCCGTTTTTTCTCTGCCGCCAGTTTGGAGCTCTATAAAACCATGTTGGAGTGAAAAATATTTTTTTTTTAATTTTTTTTCTTGTAATTTGTTCAACTCTCTACAATAATAAAAAAAATTTTGGAAAAATGTTTGTTTTTGACTGAGTTATGAATTTTTAAAAAAAGGTCTGTTTTCTCTGCCGCGAATGTCATGTCCCACCTTAATTTCTGAAAGTTTGTTGGTTATTTCAAATATCTGTCTCTTAAAAATAAATTCGATGTCACGTGTTTTGAAATAATTATACACATTCTTGTAACGAGTTTTATTACCCTACTAGTGTCAATATTATTCGAGAAATAGTGTTTTTCTAATATTGCCACGCCCCTTTGTTAAACAAGCGCCCAATTGCTTGACCTTTATTTGTAATAATTGTGCCTATCTCGTTATTCATTTCAGTACCCCAGCGTCAATACTATATACTGTTTTTCTAATATTGCCACGCCCAGTAGTCGAATATCGCCCACTTTATTGACCGTAATTTGTACTACTAATGCCTACCCGTATACCAAATTGCAGTACCATAGCATCAATATTATTCGAGATACACTCTTTTTCTAATATTGCCACGCCCATTTGTCAAATAACGCCCATTTTCTTGACCGTAATTTGTATTAACTGTGTCCACCCCTACACCAAATTGCAGTAAACTAGTGTCAATATCATTAGAGATACAGTGTTTTTATAATATTGCCACGCCCATTTGTCGAATAACGCCCACTTTCTTGACCATAATTCGTAATAATAATGCCTACCCTTATACTAAATTGCAGTACTCTTGTCTCAAAATTATTCAAGATTCACTGTTTTTCTAATATTGCCACGCCCATCCGTCGAATAACGCCCATTTTCTTGAAGGTAATTTTTAATGATTGTGCCTACCCCTACACTAAATTGCAGTACCCTTGTGTCAATATTATTCGAGATACAGTAGTATCTAGTATTGCCACGCCTAGTTCTTGAATACCGCCTACTTTTTTACGGGTACCTCCGCGCTTATGATATGGTTTAGGAGTTATCGGTGTACATACATTTAAAAAAAAAAAATAAAAAAAATAGAGAAACCGACGAACTTGAGAACCTCCTCCTTTTTGAAGTCGGTTAAAAATAGAAGGTAAGTCAGTAATTAGAGTTATTTGAGACTTTTATAATTAAAATTCTCGATAAGTCTTAATAGAAAAAAAGCTCTCAAAAGGATTTAAATAAAATTAAATAAATTAAAGAATTTTTTAGAGAAGATTTTTATAAAGACTTTTAAAATATAAAAGTCTCAAAAGACTCTTATGATTGACTTTTTTAAATTAAAATCTTCAAAGACTTTTATAAAATATTTTTAAGAATAAAAGTCTGTAAAGTTTTGTGTCCGACTTTTATGCATATAAGTTAAAAAATAACTCTTACACAAGAAAACAAAGCATGCAAACGCATGATCGAGTGCAAAATGAGTGAGTGTGGTGGTTAATTTTTGTTTTTTTGCGCATGCGCACAAATGTTTTTGTTGTTGTTGGCAAATTCAGTCGATGTCTAATGTTTTTGTTGGTGAAAAATAAAATAAAAAAACTGAAGTAGCAAGGAAGATGAGGCAGGCAACGTGAGATGCGATAAATTGACCACACCGAAAAAGCTCCTAATTATCTTATTTATTTATTGAGAGTAAGGGCAATTACAACAAAAAAAATATAAACAAAGCTTTCAACAAAACAACATCAGCGCCCACCCATTTGGAAATGTGAGTGTGCAATGGTTGTTTTTGGACAACGTCGATGAGAACAGCACAAATGCTGTTTTGTGGCATACCATTGAACTATAAAAAAAATATAATAACAAAATTAATATCGCACTGATCTGATCTGATTTTCTCGCATTTACTCTGCACGGCGTATTTTCTGAGCAGGTTGCAGCTTGCACCTGTCTGCCTGCCTGGCTAAACTAGCGTTCACTATGGTCACAGCCTTATTCGAGTGGCAAAAAATTATGAATGAATGGTCTTATGCAGATCTCTGGTACATGCTCGGGTACAAATTATTTGCGCACGAGTTCATCGGAAGGAACTTGAATTTACAATTTTTGAGTACGAATACACGTACTCGTAGAAGCCCAGTCTGGTTCAAACTGGGTTTATTTTTCCATTGAAATAACTAAAGTTTGAGTATTTTACACTGTCTTACATTTCATTCTATTATTTTTTGTAAATTAAAAAAAGCATACAAAATGTGAATATTTCTTTCAGCTGCTACCACAGCTAGATTCGCCTATGAAAAAGGTTACTGCGAGATCTCGATATTTAATGTCTTACAGGACATGTTCAACAGGGAAGTAAGCGCACTCATAAATCCTAGATTCCGTTATAGCGACAACAAGGGAATCCGTTATGATCTGTACACACCAGAAAATATATACGACAGCCAAGAGTTAAGAACAGGCGATCGCAATGCGCTGCGTACATCGAATTTCAATGCAAAGTGGCCAGTAAGGTAGGATAAACTTGGTGATTGAATTAAATCATTTTTGAATTTTTCCCAACTTTTAGATTTTCCATACATGGCTGGGCTGGCAAGAGCACAACGTGTTCAAATGCAGCAATAAAGGATGCCTATCTAGCTGATGGTGGCAAATTTAATATCATCATCGTTGACTGGAGTGATTATTCGCTGGACATCAGTTATGCACGCATATCTAAGCAGCTAGCATCGATAGCAGCCAGTTTTGTGAAATTTATACGATTTATACAACGTGAAACGGGGATTTCCTATGAGAACATATACCTAATTGGACATAGTGCAGGCAGTCACATTTCGGGCTTAACTGGCAAAATGTTGAAACCTGCCATGTTAGGCGCTATATACGCACTCGATCCAGCTGGTCTCACACAGTTGGGACTCAGCGCACAATTTCGTTTAGCCCCCAGCGATGCTCAGTATGTGGAATCGATACACACCGATGTCACACTACTAGGCAATCCTAGCGACAAGCTAAGCCATGCAGCATTCTTTCCCAATTGGGGTCAGGGACAACCGCATTGCCCCAATCTGACGGCTGCTGAATTCGATTTTGCATGCGATCATTTTGCTGCGCTCTACTACTTTGTGGAAACGATTAAAGATCCAAAGCTATTCGGTGCGGTGCAGTGTGCTGATGCACATAGCATAGAACAGTTTGAGTGCAGTTGTCCAGATGGTAGAGGTGCTTGTGCCACAACTGTTTTCATGGGTGGTGAGCCAGCGGTGCACAAACGTGGTGTTTTCTATATGAGCACACAAGTGCAGGCACCCTTTGGCTATGGTGAAATGGTGCGTATGAAACGTGCTGTGGATTCAACATCAACAGTGGTGAGGCAGAAAAATTTCAAAATCAGAGGATTTTTAAGTCGTTGGTGAAAATACTCTCGAACTTAACACATAAACAGGCAGTGTGATAAAATTGGCGCCAAAGTTTGTCTAATTGTGATGACTAAATTAATTTATTTGACAGAGTCAGTTTTGCAACTAAGGGTTAAAAATTTAAATTATTTGGCATAAGTGAATATATGAATGGAATAAGAGATGAATATGGAATTTTTTTAGAAACTAGTTTTCTTTTTGTATAAAAGAAAATGCTACTTACGGTATTCTATAAAAAATTTAAGACAACATATTTTGTTTACTTAAATTTTGGTTTGTAGCAAGAATTTAAAAATTATAAATTAATTTGTTGTGTTAATATTTGTTTAATATTTAGATCGTACATATTATAAGAGACTTTTTTACATTTTTATATGAAAAAAAAAATTAAAGAAATGTCTGCTCGAAATGAACAATCGTTTTAATTTGTCGCAAACTGTAAACACAGCTCATAAAATTAACCGCATCGGATTAAAAAATCATGAAATTTTTATAAAAATTAATTTTGAAAGTTGATATATGTTGATTGATTAAAGTAAATTTCAAGTTTTTTTTTAGTCAAAAAAAAAAAAAGGAGTAGAACTGTAGAACTAGTTGATTAATTTTATGAAATGAGTGTTGAGAACATATTCATGTCCACAAACAACATTATAATTAATTTCATTCAGCAAAACGTGCTGTTTAATTTTAAATACCGGAATTTAATGTGTTAGTTATTTTTTAACAAACTAGATTTGTTTACATTTTTAAATAAGAACAAAAGCTAAAGACGGACCTCAACCTGTTTCAAATTCAAAATGTTAAAACACGATTACTTCAGCTATTTTTAAACAGTGACTTAGCTATTGCGCATCAACATAAACATATAGCATTTCCGTGGTGGCGCACTGGACGATCGTACGACTTTAATGAGTGAAAAAAGACTTAAAAATTTAACTTACAAGTTCCTTATTTTGATTTTCCAATAGCTTATTAAGCACACTATACAAGGTGTAAGACCTAAGAGTCAAAAGTTGTCAAAAGTTCGGCTCTTAGATAGAAGCCACCAAAAATGATACGTTACGTGACAAAAAAAAGAGGTGGTTTTTAACTTGGATCACAAAATTAGTAAAATTCTGTAAATTAGCAAGAGTTTTTGTATAAAACTTTTTTTAGAAGGATTTGAAATAGTATAAGTTTATTTTCAAAGTAATCAAATTTAAAAACCTTTGCTCGTTTTTTATTTATTGGGCTTAGTATGAAACGTTACGTGACATGGCGTTACGTGACATTTTTTTCAATGTAATTCATTTGGGTAATTAAGTAATTATGTGAATTAGTTATTAAAACACAAATTTAATATATTCCCAGCTAAAAATTTCAATGCGCATTGCTTGTATGCACATAAAGAGCGCTTCATTCTCCTTGCAAGTAGTGCTGTTTGTATAGCGCTATATTTGTAACACTTTCCATAACGATATCGTTGCACTTGAAAAGAAAGTATTAGAAATTAATGTCAAAAAAAAATTTATTTCAAAAATTTTAAAAATTCATTTAATCGTTTCACGTGAATAAACAAAATCTGATTTATTTTATCAAACTTGCTGTTATTTGTTATTAAGAAACCATTTTTGAATTGAGATGTGGCAGACTGGTTGACGTGTTTGCCTTGTAATCGAAATGCCCCGGTTCAAACCTGGCTGGCGGCGATTATTTTTCGTTTTTGTTTTGTTTTAAGAAGTTGCTTATAAGTTTTTCTGTTAATATAAGCCAAATTTTACACCTAAATTGTGGCGGCCATGGCATACTGGTTGGGGTGCTTGCTTTGTAAGCGAGATGCCCGGGTTCAAACCCGTGGCTGGGTGATTTTTTTTTTTGTTTTGTTTTAAAATTTTGAAATATTTACGTATAGCGCCCGGTTCTTGCTACTTTTTTATATCAAATACAAGGAGAACAAAGCGCTCGGCTTTCGCTACGATTTCATATTTTCTACAGCAGGAGCGGTGCGCATACATCTGATGACATGACTATGTTAAAAAATGCGCTATACACAAGGAGAATGAAGCGTTCTACTGTTTTTTTGGAGTGCTCGCTTTCCTGTTGGGATCTGCCTCTCATTCCCACAACCATTTTTCATTATTTTTAGCCAATGCCTTCCATTTTTACTCAAACAAAAACTTTACGAAACATTTACAAAACATTAACTAAAAAGAAAAATTACATTTGTAAAACAGTGCAGACGATTTGATCATCATGGTAAATTAATTTATATTTAAATTGCTTAAATCAATAAAATAAAAATGTTTCTCTTAGACAATATCATTAAATAATAAGTTTTTAATAACTTTAAATTTTCGTGTCACGGTGGACTTTTCAGCGGAAATGCCCATATGGTCAGAAATTTGAAAACGGAAACCATGTCAACGAATTTTTGTTGGGTTTCTTGTTTTTGATTTTTGCCAAGTAAGTTTATATTTTGCTTAAATATACGAGTACTAAAAGGCCTTCGGAAGTTTTTTGAAGGAAAAAAAGACTTCTTTTTTCGATTTTAGATCAAAATGTTTTCTTAAATTATTAAAGTACAACTATTCAAGATTTATCCCTAACATTTTAGTTCAAAAATATTAGTGGATAAGGTAGAAAAGTGAAATTCCGCGAAAGACCTTAAATTTGCGGTGAAAGACCTTAAATTTGATTGGTTCTTTTGAAAAAAAAATTTTTTTTCAACTTATGCCCACTTTTTATAATGCGAATCGATAGGCAAGCGAATGCTTTATTTTTATTAGATATCTAATAAATTTTACTTTTTATAAATCACTCGTTCATGTTCGTGTATCCGTCGAAAAAGCAAAGTGTTATACAAACGAGATGTCAATATTTTTTTTTCGTCTCCGATTAACTCTGGTCTCAATAAGTTGTTTGTCAAAGACCGCTCTATTTACTCGTTTACCGTTTTTTTCGCACTTGCCAATTGGTAGTGTTCTCTTTTTTATTTTTCTGTGTTTCTTTCAACTTGGTGATAATAAATGAAAACTTAAATTTGGAAGTTTTTTGTGCTGTTGTCTGATCCCTCGTATCTTGCGGGAAATCGGTTTAGGGAGTCCCCTTCCTAAACAGTCCCCGTCAAAAAAGAAAAAAGAAAATTACCACTAAAATTACGGACGAGGTGTCACCTTTACTTCCCGAAAAATCTTAGAATATAGATTCTAACTATAAAAATAAATGGCATAAAGGAAAAAAGACAAGTTCACTCAATTGCAAATAACGAGAACTTGTTTACAATTTTGTTGCGCTGTCCGATTATTTGTTGTGCCAAAAAAAATTAGTTTATGTTTGTTATTTGCTTCTGAATTCAGTCATCCTTTTTTTTTAAATTGTTTTATGTAAATATGTTTAAAAAACTACCAATAAAGGGTATTTTAAAAATATATTAAAAAAAAATTGTTTTTGCTCGAATTATTTTAAAATGTTTCAAAAGCTTATAAGTGTCCGATTATTTGGTGATGCCACTGTATATGTGCACCATTAGTAAAATTATTTTTGCGCTAAAATAAATATGTTTCAAAATTCTGCTCTTGCAGTTATATTATTTATGACAACAGTAACATAACGTAACAAAGACTTTATTCAAATGTCCTTTAAATTAAATAAAAAAATTAACATACAAAATTTCATCATAGTAAGTAATTATATGTGGCGGCCGTGGCGTAGTGGGTAGAGTGTGTGACTCTTACGCCAGAGAACCCAGGTTCGAATCGTCCATCTGACACAGAAAATTTTTTCAATGGAACTAATTTTTCTGTTCGGCCGTCACCTCTCTGCAGACACAACTTAATTATATGTGTTTTTTGCCTAATTTTCGATCTTAATAATAAAAAATATTAAATAAAATTTCATATTAGTAATTTATATGCGTTTCTTTTTTTTAAATAACTTGGTTCAGCCGGAATGGCATTGAATTAAACAAGGATTTTGGGTTGGATGGGCTGATACTTTGCCATTCTTGCTATTTTGGTATTTTAAGCTCCCTAGCTGCCCCAAATTGCCTTCCATCCTTATATACTTTTCCATAGAGGATTCCCAGAGATTCTCAATGGGGTCTAAGTCTAAACTTATTGCTGGCCATTGCAGTAATGGTATATTTCTGGCTATAAAAAACTCCTTTGTACGCTTTGCACAGTGTATTGGCGCATTATCCTGCTAATTAGTCCAATTATCGCCACAAAGTTGGCCGGAAAATTATATTAGTTCATTGTCCAATAAATTAACGTACATTTCAGCATTCATTTTTGTTGATATAAACCACATTGGAGTCTTTCCTTCATAACAAAATGCAGCCCAGACCATCACCAATCCTCCCCTACGGACACGCAAGTGGCAAGTGCGCCGAAATTGATCCCTATGCCGCCAATACTTCTTGGAACCATCAGGCCTATCTAAATTGAACTTTTTTTGCCACTAAAGATAATGTTACGCCATTCCTCATCCAAAAATTGGAACATGGTAGCGAAGGCCAAACGTGCGTTAATATGTCGAGGCAAAAGGTTAGGTTATCGCGTCTTGGAAGTAAGTGCTACTTTAGGATTTTCATGTAATATTTAAACTATTCTACTTCTTGTTATGTTAAGACCCATTTGACTTCTAATTTGTCCGGTACTCATTCCTTCGATTACTGCAATATGTTGAGTTCTCCGTTTACACCGAGCGTCGATGTGTGTTTTCCTACCACTCCCTCTAACTGTGCCATAACTACTAGGACATTTTAAAAAATTTGTTGTTGTGTTACTGTGGCGATTAAGCCTTTTGGCTGTTTCTTTCATTTTAGCTCCATTTTCGCTTATTCCCAGTATTATTCCCTGGTCATGGTCAGAAAGGCTCGTTCCGCTGGGCATTTTTAATATATAACACGTAATAATTAAATTAACTTTATTGATTATAAATGAAAAAACTTACCTTATATTTCGCAACAATTATTTCCAATGCGAGCACTTAAAGCTATCAATAAAGCATCCATACACCAGCTAAATGCGTTATGCACATATAATTCTTTACTACTGATCATTCAATGCACCGTCACATTTTTCATATAACGGTACATTAAATGCATTACGAACTGCATACTAAAACTTGTTAAACAATAACAACGAATAACAAAAAATAACAAAAACAAACTACATACCTAAAAATACTGTACTATTCTAGGTGGCGAAAAAATGCAAGCAAATATTTATGCACATATAATTATTTGCATGAGGTATGCTCCGCGATGGCAATTTGCTTGCTTTAACTAAAAACCAAAAGGTTGCAGATAAGTTTATTCGAACCAACAATTTTTGTGGGCTATGCTCTGTCTCAATTTCTTTACACGAAACTTTAAACTCTTGCAAAGGTACGAAAATTGATGACGACAAACGTGTTTCTTCTGGTCTCATTCTTCTTACTTATAATATGTATCAGCCTCCCAAATCCATCGATATAACCTGGTATAAACTTTTTGTCCGAGAATTTTATCCCAATTCTATGAACTTTTAAGCACTGCAAAAAAGAACGCAGCCTGCGTCACCTGCAATCTGACCCCTCTCCCATCTCCCTATGCCCTTTACACGCGAAATTTGTGCCAACTGTTTCGAGTCTCACCCTGCCTCTTCTCCATCATGCCCCAGAATTAAACAACAAAAAGAAATTCTAAAAATCAAGACTCATAACAAATGTAGCATTGCTGATGCTAGGCGCATATATAAGCAAAACAGTCCCATCCAAGTCAAAAAAAAAATTTCCTACTCTTCGGCCTTGAAATACAATGCCAAAAGCAACAACAAAATTCAACTTTTTATCTTCTTTCCAACATCAACTCAATTAATTCAGCAACAAACTTCTCTCCTTCAATTGAATCTACTAATGCCGCAATCGAATATACGAAAACAACAACAACCAACAATTCAACAACAAATACCGTAACTATTCCATCCACTTCTACTCTTTTTTCATCTCCTTTGCCAGAAATCCCCTACCTAAAAACAATTTCACTTCTTGCCTCTCTTCTTATATAAACGATCATACTCTTTTATCGGACATCTCAGAATAACAATCTACTCTCTTTTTACAATTTAAACTATTGTAATCAAGAGAAATTCTTGTTAAATTTTATTTTGACGATGCTCAGTATTCTTCAATGGAATATTCGAGGTTATCGTAAAAATTCTATAGATCTAGAAATGCTTATAAGAGAGCAAATGCCGTCAGTAATTTGCCTTCAGGAAACCCACTGTAAATATGACGAAAATCCAATTGGACCAAAACCCTATACGGGGTACTTCCATAACTATCCAAATAATCTTCCAAATAATCAATAACGGCGTTCAAAGTCGATAGCCTTAGCTGCTAGTGCTTTTAATATTTATACCCCAACGCGTACTGCGTAAGGGGTATATTAACTTTGTCATTCTGTTTGTAACGACAATAAGGAGGCGTGGCAGGTATAGAAATATATATTTAATATTAGAAATAAATATATAATATATATTTCAGATTATATATTTAAAAATATATTTTTGATCAGCATCACCTCCTGAGTCGATTTCCGTGTGTCCGTCTGACCGTCTGTCGACACGATTACAGCCGTAATTTGAAAGCTATCGCAACAAAAAATAACACAACATGTGCAACGAGTAGACGTGTAATAAAATTATTGATTATGATTTCTTCTTTGTTTGTGGTGATTTTAATGTAAACTTATTGCAAAATGACTCTGTCACTGATCAATTTAAGTACCTGTCCTCTATGAGTGGATTGGTAACAACACATAATAATGTTCCTACTCGGTATATGCGTGGCTGTGAGCCTAGCCTACTTGATGTCTGTTTAGTTTCTAATATTTCACTACTTCTTAAATTCGATCAAATAACCTCCTTGTCCGATCATGACTTACTTTTTTGCTGTCTCACTATCAGTCTAGGTAGAAATGTTCCTGTTAGTTTTTCATACTATGACTGTAAATCAATAGACTCGCCTTTATTATTTCAAAGCTTAGCTAGCATTAGATGGGATGACTGTTGGTTCCATGGCTCGGTTAATGATAAACTTCATATATTCATGGATAAATTATATGCTATTTTTGTTTGTCATGTTCCGTTACGTACTGTTCAAGTCTGATATAATTGTTATCCCTGGTTTTCAAATCGTGTTTTAGATGCCATTAGACTTAGAAATAAGCTCCACTCGAAATGGAAATCAAATCCTTCAAATCTGAACTGGGATAGTCTGAACTGTGCAATTAAACAAACAAAGAATAATTTTTTTAAGTTCAAGCTTAACCCAAGCCTTAGTTCTAAGCAGCTGTGGCAGAATATTAAAAAATACAGAGTATTCAGTAGTGATTGCTATTTAGATTGCTGTTTAGATCCTGACGACCTTAATAGCTTTTTCTAGGCAAGTGGAAACCTCACCTCTGCAAACAGTGATAGCAGTGCTGAACTGCCATTGCTGATAAGAAACACATTGTCTCCCTTATTTGAATTTTCTACAGTTAGTGAAGATTATGTTGCAAATTGCAAAATGTCGATAAATTCAAATGCTATAGGAATTGATGATGGAATACCCATCAAGTTAATAAAATTAGTATTGCCTTTGGTATTATCTCCATTAACTCACATTATAAACCATTGTTTAACTTGCTCCCTATTCCCTGATTTATGTAAGGCTGCCACGGTCTTGCCTGTTTCTAAATCTGCAACTGCTTCTGTACCTAGTGAATGTAGACCCATCAGTATTTTCCAGCATTGGGTAAGGTCTTAGAGCGTATTTTGGCCAACCAAATGTATGAATATCTGAATATAAATAAGTTATTGTCTCCTTTGCAGTCGGGGTTTAGAACTGTCCACAGCTGTTCTACAGCAGCGGTTAAAATTTTTGATGATATCAGAATTTCGTATGATCAGAACTTTCTGACGCTACTTTGCCTTGTTGACTTTTCTAAGGTATTTGATTCCGTTAATCATCCCCTTCTCTGCTATAAGCTAAAAAACTACTTTAGATTTAGCTCAAGTGCGGTGAATTTAATACCGAACTACCTAGATGCAACGTGTATTAGCAAAAACATTTATTCATCATTAAGAACTGTAGTAACTGGAATTCCTCAAGGATCTATCCTGGGTCCACTCCTATTCTCTGTTCTTATTACTGATGTTTTTTCTGTCTGCAAATATGCAACTGTTCACGCCTATGCTGACGATATTCAACTCTATCTCTCTCAACCTACTGGAATTTTAGAAGACTTCACTTGACTTGACTTCGATTGCGCTGAAATTTTGGCAGTAGATTGTTTCCGAGCACAAAATATTTTACAGGAAAAATGTTTGTCACACCCCTTTCTCCGCCCACAAATATAAAAAGTATGGTAGCTGGAACTTCGCCACATAAAACAATATTTTAATTATTATTTATTTGGTTGGAATATTGCTTGCAAATATTCCGTACTCAGTTCTGAATTATTTTCGTCCTGTAGTAGCTCTATCGTTTCTTTATCTAAGTTCAGGTGTTCCACTTTCTATTGATGACGCATGCTAGAGATGAGCGGATCTGGCGTTGCCAATAATATATTAAAAAGATCTTCATTTGTGTAATTGGGTGACATTTTTCTGGTATTGTGTTTTCTATAAAATCTGTAATCCTTATTCCTTTTTCCTGAGCTTCCTCCGATTGATCTCCAAGTGGTACTAAATGATATTTAATGACATCTTCTCCATGATAAAGGATTTTGTGAACTGTTGCAGACATATTTCTCCATGGGTATTTCGTTGTATATATTTGTGCAGTTTCCTTAGCGTAATCACCAAATTTTTTCGCGACAATTTGTTCATTGCATGCAAGTACTTCGATGATTAGTTTAAACCTGGAAATAAGGTTTAAATCAACTGCTGTTATTTCAGATGCTCTTTTCGGATCTGAGAAGAATCTTCTTGATGTGTTTCCATCATTTGTATTGCCTGAACCTTGTTTTGGCTGATCTACAAGTAGTCCATATTTTCGATATTCATCTTGAACATGTTTCTTTTTTAAGCTTCGTAACTCCTTGTTGGTGTCGTTTATCCTTACTCATCCTGTAGGTCCAAATTCCAAATCGTTACTGATTTTCCGTAAATCGTGTTCCATAAATCGTATTCTTGCATGTAATGGTGATAATCCGAATTCATATGCATCAGTATTATCTATTGATTTATCTGACACTTGGTTTAATTGGCTTGATGTTGTGTGACATATGATGCAGCTGTATAAACCTTTGTTTTAGTCAAAGCCTGGCCTACTTTTCCATCAATCATTGCAAGCACTAATTGGTAGTTTACTTCGATTTCTTATTACAATCACTTAATAGCTGTATAAAAAAAGCAAAAGTTATGGCTGCTTTTCAGAATTGTGCCAGATGGCTCTTTTTTAATTTTTTAAGATATGTTATGAGACAATCGGTCACAGCTTGTTTTCGATTATTTATACTAACAATTCTTGACTGCTCTAACATCTACCTAATCCCTTATATAATTTAACATGTTATGTATGTATATAAATAGATTTTTAATTTAAGTGCACTTATTTCAAAAGAGCCACAAAAAAAATTCTCAAAACACATTCACTTACCTGACTGGGTCCAACACGATATGTTGCAGTGTCAACTTCATTTGCAGTAAGTATATCTTCAACGGTGGTATCTTTGCAGGCAACAGCATCTCCTGCCAATAAACTAAAGCGACGCACAAACTCCGTAAGTGGTACAGATTCAGGAAAACCCATGCGATGCAAACGTGCAGATTCTAAAATCTGTGAACCACGTAGCTGCAAGTCATACGCAAAAGATTTTTTTTTTTTAATAAAATAAGCAAGTGCATTGTATGAATTTGTGCCCACCTGACTTCTAAGTAGTGGAATGTTTATGATATCTCCATTGGAGCTCATATTAAGTGATGATATAGGATTAGGTGATGCGCCGCAACCACCACCAGGTGTTGTGGAATGTTGGCCAGCATTATGCTGCAGCAGGAAGCAGTGAACAAAGTGGGTGCCTGTTCTACGAAGCGTGTCAATAATGCCATCGACGGTTAATTTCATTTGTAAAAGAACCGAATTACGCTTGATTCCAGCCGAGGTAAATGAGCGACGTATGCTAGAAACTCGTCTCAGCGACTGGGTGCCATCCAAACCAGCTAGGGAGCCACAAAAAACTATGCCGCCAGTACCTCGGGCTAAATTCCCCATATATAGACGGCTTATTTCATCCTTGGTGCTATCTTGCAGTAGTGTTGCTGCATTTCGAATGGCGGTATGCTCACGACTGTTGCGAACCCAACCCTCGGCGGTATAAAGCACAGGATTTGTGCCTTGCAGATGATGAAGTACAAACTGTTTGGGTCCGGTACATTTACGCAGTAGGCTTTGATGTTCGCGGTCGCCATAGTGAGAGAAGAGTCTCTCCAAAAATGTATCATCATTGGAGTTTGGATACATAGACTCCTCATCGAGCAGCCTGAAAAAAAAAGAAAAAAGAATACAATGCCATTATTTAGTTTCATAGTATATTAAATATTTAATTTCATTGAAATTTTTATTTTAATTAAATGCCTTCGATACATTAAGAGCAGAGTAAAAAAGAGTGATATTGAGGTGATGGTTTTTATTAGAAGAAATTTGTTAAGTTTTAAAATTTTCAAATTTGGTAAAATATACATTTATGTTTAAAAACAAATATTTTGTTTTTTCCAAAAACAAAGATGGCGCTGGCTACAACAATTGTTGCAAAAGACCTCTTTTCGCACAGCGGGCATTCTGCTGACGCCTGGGTTAACCCGATAATTTTTTTTTTTTAATTTAAAACGTAATGAAAATATATTCTATCTGAATGAAACTGATTTTCAAAATAGCCTTTTAAAATATTTTTATTCTGAATTTAAAAAAAAAAAACAAGTAAAAAATGCAATTTTCTTTTTCCAAGTACGTATAAATTTTTAAAAAAGACTTTTTTTAAAATTCTGTCCCATTCAGATAGAAGATATTTTCATTACGTTTTAAAATTAAAAAATTGTTTTCGGGTCAACCTAGGAGCCAGCAGAATGCCCGCAGTGCGAAAAGAGGTATTTTGCAGCAATCTTTGTAGCCAGCGCCAGCTTTGTTTTCGAAAAAAAAAAATATTTGAAAATTTTAAAATTCTAAACAAATTTCTTCTACTAAAAACCATCACGTCAATATCACTCTTTTTACTCTCCTCTAAATGTATCGCCGGCCTTAAACAAACTTTTTGTTCTATTTTAACATTATGTTAACATTTTTTTCGAAATCCACTTTTTTACATTTTCTTGAAGACCAACCTCAACCTCAAATACACCTTCAACCAAAAAATTTGAACTGTAACTCCAAAAATACCAATTTCATTAGATGATATCGAAAAGTCTTAAATGCATTATGCCAAAATTTCATTTGATCAAGTTCAAATTGCAATGGTTAGAGTAGTCGTCTTTGAATTTCTATATAATTTTGAATGTGAAATTTTCGTGAATGGACACTACATTTTTGTTTTTCAATGTATTTGCGAAAAGTCCTGGTATAAAAGTGCTATTTTATACCAAAAAAATTGATATTAAAAAGCCCTAATTGAATTAAAATAAATATCAATGGAAAAAAATTACTTTTGTCATTATCAAAAAAATATTTGGATTTGGATATTTTTGTAAGTTTACTGCATTTAAAAAAATTTTAATATTCTTCATTGTCGGTTTTTATACAGTAAACGCAAAGCCCTAATTGATATAAAACCAGGATTAATTAAAAGAATTTTTATTTTTTATAAAAAATAGATAAGAAATAGATAGTTTTTGTCAGCTAACTGGATTCAAAAAAAAACTTGAATTTCCTACATAGTCGGTTTCTATACAGTTTTTTGTGTCTCCTGAACAAAATCAAAAATTTCAATAGATGGCGTTCTAAATTTGACAGACAGCTGTGAAAAATATTAAAATTAAAATATTTTAAGGAAAATGTGTTTTTGTCTCCATATATAAAAATCTGTGAGTACTGGTTCCGGCGTTTTAAAAGTGGCGATTTTGACACTAGTGACGAAGAACGCGAATGGAGGCCAGTAAAGTTTGGAGACATTGAGTTGAAAACTTTAATGCACCGGAACTCATGCAAAACTCAAAAGGAGCTTGGTGTATCCTTGGGAGTGGCTCAAAACCATCTCAAGCCCATAAGTATGGTGCAAAAACAAGGAAATTGGGTTGCATATGAAGTCAAGCCAAGAGACGTCGAACGCCGCAGTGCTTTGCGCAGTGGAAATACATAAATTTTTACTCTCGGAATTGTACAAATTTGGTATCTTTCGAAATGTAGGCACGGCATCATGTAAAACTTGTCTAATTTTTTAGTAATTTTCATGGTTTTTGATGCTCAACTTTTGTATGTACCTCCTATATAAAATCACGTAAAAAATTAATAGGAAGGGAAAATTAATAGGTTTCAGGAAGGTACCCCTAGGGACTCTTGGATTTCAAGCATTTTAAGCACACATCTATTAATCTTTTTTTCTACTCTGTTCTACTTTTGTTTGTACCTCCCATACAAAATCATGTAAAAAATTAATATAGGTTCAAGGGAGGTACCCCTAAAAACTAATCCATTAAAACCATTTTTAGTATACGTCTTTCACTCTACATTATAACCCTTCTGATCAAGTTTCGTTAAGATCGGTCGACTTTGTGTCTACCGCCCATACAAAATTATATGAAAGTGTAATATAGGTTCGAAGGGGGTACCCCTAAGGACTGCCTAATTTCAACCATTTTTGGTATTTTTTTTAGATTGCTTAAACTTACTAAGGACACAAAATTTCATTATTATAGGAGCTATCCTTCTATTTATTTCCAAATTTGTATAAGCGCAAAGCACTGTGTGCCGTTTTTTCACGTGCGTATTACTGCTCTTAAGGCAAAATCGGAAGGGTTTTCTGCATCGAATTGTGGTGACGGGGGACGGCCCAGCCATGCATCAATTTCAACGGCCAAACTAAATATTCATACCAAAAATCAATGCTGTGCATCTGGAGGGATCAACTCATAGTGATCAACTATGAGCTACTCCAGGCTAACGATACCACCACTGGAGATCGTTACCAACAACAATTGATGAAATTGAACCCATTAATAGAGCTCAAATGCCCCTAATATGCCAAAATACATGACAAAGTGATCTTTCAGTGATATGATCTTTGCAAAAGTCGTCAAGGCGTTTCAATAAAATGTCCTACCCCACCCGCCGTATTCACAAGACATTGCTCCTTCCGACTACCACTTGATCCGGTCGATGACTCGTGACCTGGCCGAGCAGCACTTCACTTCTTACGAAAAAGCCAAAAATTGGGTCGATTCTTGGATCACATCAAAAGAAGAGGAATTATTTCAAAGTGGAATCCGTAGCTGGACAATATTTTGAATATAACACATTCTACCAATTTCTCGCAATAAAACTTCAAAGTTGCAAAAAACCCTCAAAACTTATTTGTACACCGAATATATTCACACACTCACCATATCAATCCGCGACGATCTTGATCTCTCAAGTCGCGCTGTGATGTTCGAACAACATGATTCTGTGGTGCTCTATCGATGAGTGATACCATCGGACCCGGATGTGATTCCGACATGCCTTCCATGTCAATTTCAATAAGCTCCTGAGCATAACGATCTCGGGGAGCAACCAATGTATTGTGATGATAAAGCATTTGCAAGCGTTCTTGCAAATAATTATGACGCAAGTCGGAAAGTGTTGCACCAACCTGAAGACCGCCACAGCTAGCAGGATTTTGGAAGCCAGGAGTATCTACTAGCAGAATGGAGGCAATTGTATGAGCAGATGTGCAAATAGCTTTGTTAATCAATGCAACAACCGCTGCTAAAGCTTCCGCATATAGACCTACAACAAGCGCTTCTAGACTATCCCAAGCTGAGTCTAAACTATCCATTGGATTAGACTTTGAAGGACTGATATTATTCGTTGCTGAAGAAGAGTTGCTATTTAAGACGGCAGCAAGCAAATCCTCCAATGAGACGCCAAGTAGTCCAGCCGCCTTGCGTGCAGCGCTAGGATTAGTGAACTGAACACGTGCATTCGGGCCGGAGGCAGCTGAAAAATTATATTATTAAATATTTATTGATTCTCAAAAGCATAGGCAGGCATGCCTTACATTTTGTGACACCCGCAATGCCTAGATGATAAATTGAAGCTAAAATATTAAAAATGCCACGCACTGCTTTTGGTTCAATATTCAATGTTTCGAAAGCTTTGGTAGTGCGCATAAAGTCTGCAGCTGCACGATGACGTTCCTCAAGTTTTTGTGGCAATGAAACAAATGGATGGTTATCTTCAGAGGAAATATTATCTAAATGCAACTCTTTTTGCAGCAAACCCTCTGCACCGGCCACCAGGCGTGTAATTATGTGGAAGCTATGTTCATTGGTGGCATGACGTTTACCAGCACGCTGCCGTTCCGGCAAAAGCACCTATTAAAAAATAAGGAAGAAACAAATGGAATTAAAGGATATGCTGATGGTTTTTCTAAATACCTGCACAGATGCGGATGCTATTTGTCCGGTTTGATCAAAATCTAAACTAAAGATCTGCGTAAAGCGCGTAGCATTGGCGTTAAGACAAGTCTTAGTATTGCCAAAAGCTTCGAGTATTGTATTGACAGCGCTAACTTTTTCGGCGTTGAACAAGTTATTGTAGGAGCCTAAAAATATATAAAATAGAATAAAGTTTTTTTTTACTTAAAATAAAGCCACAAAAAATGCACCAAAAAATCAATATGCCTTTATATAAATTGACATCTGACAATAAGTCAATATAACATAACATAACATAACATAACATGTATGTAGGTGAGGAGAAAAAAAAAAATGCAAAACTTGCCACAAAACTTGTACGTCGCTGTCATTAATTCAAACATATTACCTGCAGCCAACGCCAAAAAGTACAACGCATGTTTAAAGCTTGTCGTTTTGCCAGAACCAGAACGTCCCATGAAGATAAGACTTTGATCGCGACGCGTTTCTAGCAGTGTCCTGTAGGCGGTTTGAGCCAAAGAATAGATATGCGGAGGCATATCCTCAGTTTTGCAGCCGCGAAACATGGAAACCACCTGCAATAATAATTTCAATACGCTCAATTAGCACTTGGTTACATTAGCACAGGCTTGCAAACACCATACCTTTTCGGAATAGAGCGAAAGTGGTGCCATTGGATTGACAACCATCAATACGGGTCCCGCCTTTGTGTGTATAAGATTACTGCCAAAACGCTGACGCACACAATGCAACACAGACGACTCATTGAGATGCTTTAGTTCGCATATATCTTCAACTTGGTTCATAGAAGAAGGATTTTGCTTTTCGATATCATCCTCATCGACTGTTAGTTTTTCACCATTGTGCAGCAACTGCACAACAGCTTTGTGACTCTCCAAGTGGGCTTTATGTTGAGAAAGACGCACAGCAGCACAGAAACCTCCACGATGAACCAGCCACACAAAGTCATCACTTGAAGAGGTTGGAATGTTTGAATCGTAGTGTTCAACATCATTGTGAGACTGTGGGTTGTTTACATAAAATAAAAATATGAAATACATTTTATACATATAAAAAAAAAAAAACAAGAGAAAGATATAGTTCACCCTGTTCTAAAAATTAACTTGTAATAGAAAGAATTATGTTGTATAGAAATTCGTTATAGGGAAGTTCAACTGTATAACGATCAGGCCCGTAGCCAAGGGGAGTTTTAAGTGTTCAAACCCCTCCCCCCCTCTTAGGGTACAAAAATTATGAAAAAAATAACACAAATAAGACTATTAAATTCAAAATGTAATATTTTTTAAGATAAACTGAGATAATTATGTTAATTTACTTGAAGATGCAAAAGTTTAAGCATTTTCAAAGCCAATTTAAGAAACTTCGCTTAATTAATGCAAAATGTATGAAAGATATGAAAGATTAAAATTGCTTATACAAGTGAATCATTAAATTGGAATTTAGCTGCAAGGAGTTTGAATATTAAAGAACCGTTTTCAATTGTGGATTTTAATGCTCAAAGAGACCCTGATATCCGGAAAAATTTATATTTTAAATTATATCTAGAACGAATATAATTTCATAAATTATAGATAATTAGGTTGACTTTTTTTATGCAATATCTAAGCTTACCAGAAACCATTGAGAAAGCATTTGTTTGAATGTTTTTTTTTTAATTTTTAAAAGCTGTATATTGCAAAAAAAAAATTAACCACGAAATTTAACACTTTATGGGGTATTCCAAGTAAAGCGGATGACTAAAAAGTTTGCTCATTCTATTTAGTTGTTTTCTTGATATATATGACATGTAAAATCTCAATCCTGGTACAAAAATTCTTTTCCAAATTACAGGTTTTTTAGGTAAATCTCCTAAAATCTAAACATCCATTTTTTTCGAAAAAGAAGGATTACAAAATTTTATACCGTCCAATTCTATGGGGATTGGACGATTTTTTAATCATTTTACCAAATTCTAAAAAGAAAAATTAACAGTTAGTTTTTCAAACTTCGGCATTCTTAAAATTATATTTAATTATGTTAAAATATTAAAAAACAAATTAGCAGTCCAATTTGTTTTTAATTTTTTAATTTGCAAATAGTTTAAATTAAAATTCACGACTGATTAAATTCTTAAATATCCAAGAAAAACTTACTGTATAATAAAAATGTATCCAGCTGAGGAGTATGGTTTTCAAAGAAATACTTATTTTGATGCGATAACTTAAATAATATATTGGGTATAAGATATAGGTGCTATGCAAAAATCTGTTTTTCGAATGACGGTTTTTGAAAAATAATCTGAGATTTAAATATGACTTTTACCGGAGGGGTGCCTTTTATATTTCGGGATTAGAGAACAAAAACAAATATTAATCATCGAAAATCACTTTATTGTTTTTCAAAATATTCTCCATTAAGATCTATACACTTTTGCATGCGTTTGAACCAATTGTCGAAGCACTTTTGCCACTCTGATTGAGGTATCTCCAAAACATGCATTCTGAATGCCGCAACCGCTTCTTCGGGCGTCGAAAATCGTTGTCCACGCAGTTTATTCTTCACGGTTGGGAATAAAAAGAAGTCATTCGGTGCCAAGTCAGGACTATACGGAGGATGACCCATCAAATCGATGTTTTGGGTGCTCAAAAATGCAGTTGTTTGAGCCGATGTGTGAGAGCTCGCATTGTCGTGGTGAAGAGTGATCCGTCTTCGGCGGTTGGTTTTCCTGATTTCTTGGAAGACAACTGGCAAACCAATGGTTGTGTACCACTCAGAGTTGACTGTTCTGCGTTGTTCTAGTGGTACGGTTGCGACATGTCCATATTTTCCGAAAAAACAGGCGACCATTTGCTTGGAAGTGCTTCGTGCGCGAACAACTTTTGTTGGATTTGGCTCATCTTGAAACACCCATACAGTCGACTGCTGTTTACTTTCGGGCTCATACGCGTAAATCCACGGTTCATGACCTGTCACGATGTCATAGACGTGTTTCGAAGCACCGCGATCGTATTTTTTGAGCATTTCCTTCGACCAATCGACACGAGCCTTTTTTTGAGCGATTGACAAATTGTGTGGGATCCAACGCGAACAAATTTTTTTGACAGTCAAATGTTTATGCAATATTGAATGTATGCTGGTCCCACTTATGCCTAAGGTTGCCTCAATCTCACGATAGGTAACATGACGATCTTGCAATATCAGTTCGCGCACAGCATCAATGGTTTTCGGAACAACAGCTGATTTCGGACGACCTTCACGAAATTCGTCTTGGAGTGAACTACGACCACGATTGAATTCACCATACCATCGATAAACACTGGTCCTTGATGGAGCTTCATCGCCAAAAATTGAATTAAGTTCATCCATGCACTGTTGCTGTGTTAATTCACGTCGAAAGTTGTAAAAAATAATCGCACGAAAATGTTCACGATTTAATTCCATTTTTAGACCGAGATGAATCTTTTAAGTTACTATAAACAACACAAATAGCGCTCGTATGTCAAAACGTTCTGAGTACGTATAAGCCAACAAATGTCAAACTTTGCGATAGAGCTTTCAGTTGACAGATTGCAACACCAGGGTTGCCAAATCCCGAAATATAAAAGGCACCCTACGTAATTGTTATTGGAATTGAATGATTTTGTCAGTCATGATATCAATTTTTTTTATGAGGAGTTTGAACAGTTCAATTTCTAAAGATTTTAAAATATTTTCTTTTGAATATAATTTCAATTGTTGAAATCGTCTTAGAGAGCAGTAATAATTTGGCCTTTAATGATAACTCGAACTAGGGTTCACACAGGTCCAAATACTTGTACACAAGCTGGGGTTCAATAAAAGCGTAAGCTAGCCAAAAAGAAACCAAATCTAAAGACTACAATTTTTTTGTACTCCTGTTTATGTAAAATGTCCCGTAAAAGTTGCGAATGAAGCTTCAACAGGTGAACTTTTTTAAAAAAAACGTCTTAATTTTTCATAGCTAGTTTTAATTTTGATTTTAATAAACTGTAAGAAATCTTACCTATTTTTATCTTTCAAACTAATATTGTTGTATTAGTAAAATTTTGTCATAGAAATTTTTACTATTTGTGCCAATTTTCGGAATTATACTTTTTAAAAGGCAATTACTATTACAATTACTATTACTAAAGGCAATAATTTGGACTATTTTTTAAAAACCATTGGCAAAACTCAAAATCTTAGTTCTCAAAACTAATTTGATAAAAAAATTCAATAATCTCTTGTCATCTCTCTAATGGTCATTTTTAAACGGGCATATTCAGAAGTAGTCTCAGGAGAAAACGGATTTGTTAAGAAAAATTTCCATATTCTGGCGTTTAGTTTTTTTTAGTTTACTTGGTATCTACTTGTATATTTTTTTATCAAAAATACCCCCCCCCCCCCTTAGGTAAATTCTGGCTACGAGCCTGATAACGATCACTAGTAAAATATTTAAACAAAAACCTTCAAGATTTTTTACGCTTTCTTCAGTTTTTTAGGACTTTAAAAGTCGATATACAGTGGCTCAAAACAGAAGTCGGACACACATGCAATCATTATTATTTTAAGGTATTTAAGTTTGCCTTAAAAAAAGTAAAACAATAACAAACATTTTATTAAATTTTATATTCTTTAGCAAAAAAAACGGTTTCTACGGTTCACATAGGGTGCCTAAAAAAGAAATTTTTATCTCGATGAAAATCTCTCGAGGTAAGCTTTCAAATAAGGGGCGGACTTTTTGAACTTTTTTTCTTTTTTATTGAGACAGACACACTCTAATCTACATGATTGTGTTAAGGAACATTTTGCCAATACGTGTTTTTCTAACAAAACATTGAATTTAGCGATTACTGTTGCAGCTAAAGTATCAACATTCAATCCTGAATACTTACTTGCTCAAAAACCATTACCAACTGAAAAAACTCTTTCAACTGCTGCATTAGTTTCAGGACAGCACAACGTAAATTCAGCAAGATTAACTAAACTTTCATATGGAATGTGTTCATTTTGGAAATGGTTAAATACTTCCTTCCATCTTTTACCAGTTGCAACAAGTTGATTTTCTTATTCTAATTTATCAGAATTTAAATATAATTTCAGTCTTTCAATTTCTGCAAACAGACAATTGTCATTGATTTTAATATTAGGTGTTTTTTTTCGATAAGAACTCAACACAATTTTTAATATCTGCCCAATTTACTTACTACAATTTATGAAGTAAAAAAACTCAAAGGGATCAGGGGGCGAACCTTCACATGGCAACGTGTCTGACTTACTCAACCTGGCGAGGCCAGCATTATCCATGCCGAAATCGTCTCAAGACGACTCAAACCTCCACGTGGTGTTCCCTGGGCAACGGCAAACTGGCATACGTTAGTTTGACTGCTAATTTGAGCTGCAGGTCGCTCCGTGAACCTTAAACATGGAATGTGCGCAGGGTTTGGGTCCGGCTACATTACTACTTCCCAATGAAAACTAAACCAGCCTCGGATAAGAACCCCAATTACGTTGACGACCACCGCAAACGAAAAACGGACAATGATTTATGGATATGCACCTGGAATGTACGGACTCTTTATAGGGAAGGTACCATTATCCAACTGGCGGAAGCCTTCAAAATAATAAAAGCTGACATCACCGCCATCCAGGAAATGCGATGGAAAGGGCAAGGCTGCTCTAAAGAAGCACACTGCGATATTTGCTACAGCTGCCATGCATAGAAGCGCGAATTCGGATTTGGATTTGTTATTAGCCAGAAACTATGATACCTTGTTTCCGGTTCACTCCTGTGAACAAAAGATTGACCACGATTCGTATCAAGGCAAAATTTTTCTTCATCAGCCTAATTTGCGCGCACGCCCCGATGGAGGAAAAGGACGTATACGACCACCTTCCGGTCCCTGACGTGAAAATAGTCCTCGGCGATTTTAATGCGAAAGTCGGAAAGGAAGGCCTCTTTGGCCCCACTGTCGGTCAGTTCAGTCTTCATGAGACCTCCACGAACAACGGTCTAAGACTGATCGACTTCGCCGCACGAAACATGGTAGTTAGTAGCACCAGACTACTCCGACCATTATCTTGTTGCAGCCAAGATCCGCATGCGATTATGCAATGCGAAGAACATAAGCACAGGAATGCAACGAAAGCTAGATGTCGCTTAGCTGCAATTACAATGGACTGCCGAAGCCTACTTTGCTCAACTCTCGGTTAAGCTCAACCAACCAACTTCTGGACCCGACGACGCTGGCGGAGTTTGGGCGCATATGTCCGCATATATCATGCGCGCTGCCGCTGAAGAAGTCATTAGTTTCCGGGGCCCGAAACCTCGGAACCAATGGTATGATCAGGAGTGTCGCATCGCCACTGCAGTAAAAAACGCCGCTTATAGAAAAACGCTGCAGTCAGCTGCAACGCGAGCCATGCGACAAAACTACCGCGAAAAGAGGAAGGAAGAGAGGCGCCTTTTCAGACGCAAGAGAAGAGAGCAGGAAAAGTGTGAGCGTGAGGAACTAGAGGTATACCAGGGCAAGAAGGATGCACGAAAATTCTATCAACAGGTTACGCGTCTAACCCAAGGTTTCAAGCCCGGAGCATCCACTTGTAGAGACGAAAATGGAGATATGAACACGGATACGCAGTGTGTGCTGAGATTCTGGAGACGGCACTTCTCCAATTTACTTACTGGCGACGATTCCACCAATGCCGCCCATGGAGAGCGCAGTTCAGAGCTACCAATCAACGATGACGGATTGGAAGTACCACCACCTAGCCATGAAGAGGTTCGAGTTGCTATCCAACGACTCAAAAACAACAATGCAGCGGGTGCTGACGGCCTGTCAGCTGAATTGTTTAAAACCGACGGCGATGAATTGATAAGGCGCATGCATCAGCTCATCAGCAAAATATAGCTAGAAGAAAGCATGCCCGACGATTGGAACCTCAGCGTACTGTGCCCTATACTTTAGAAAGGAGACCCAACAATCTGCGACAATTATAGAGGTATCAGTCTTACTTCCATCGCATATAAGGTTCTCTCAAGCGTGCTGTGTGAAAGATTAAAGCCGATTACAAAAACACTGATTGGACCTTATCAGTGTGGCTTTCGACCTGGTTAGTTCACTATAGACCAGATTTTGACGCTACGACAAATCCTGGATAAAACCCACGAAAATCAAATTGACACACACCATCTCTTTGTCGATTTTAAAGCTGCGTTCGATAGCCACCAGATAGGTAAGTCCACCATAGACCAGATTTTGACGCTACGACAAATCCTGGATAAAACCCACGAAAATCAAATTGACACACACCATCTCTTTGTCGATTTTAAAGCTGCGTTCGATAGCCCGAGAAGGGATTGCCTATACGCAACAATGTCTGAGTTCGGTATACCCGCAAAGTTGATTAGACTTTGCAGAATGACATTGAGCAACACACGCAGCTCCGTCAAGGTAGGAAATGACCTCTCCGAAACCTTCAATACCGAAAGAGGTTTCAGGCAAGGCGATCCACTGTCTTGCGATCTCTTCAACATCATAAGGGAGGGGATCGTACGAAAGGCCGGTATGCATCGTAATGGCACCATTTTCTATAAAGGTGTCCAGCTCCTTGCGTACGCTGATGATATTGATATTGTTGGCAGAACCAAGAGAGATGTTACCGCTGCTTTTGCCACTATCGGAAAGGAATCAGCCAAAGTGGGTTTGACGATAAATGAGGGTAAAACAAAGTACATGCTGTATACAAACAAGGGAGCGCGGCGTTTAGACTCCCACGTTTCATCCGGCAACTATAACTTTGAAGTAGTCAAGGAGTTCGTTTACCTTGGCACCGCCATTAATACCAAAAACGAAATCAGCCTGGAGATAAAGCGAAGAACAATAATTGCTAATAGGTGCTACTACGGGCTCAGTAAGCAACTAAGTTCCAGAGCCCTCCCTCGATCGACAAAACTAACACCCTACAAGACGCTCGTTCTACCTCTGCTTCTTTATGGCGCTGAGGCATGGGTAGTTTCGCAAACTGACGCAGCCGCTCTGGGGGTGTTCGAGAGAAAAGTTGTTCGCAAAATCTTCGCTCATGTTCGAGTCGGCGATGACTATCGCATCCGAATGAACCACGAGCTGTATGAGCTCTACGAAGACATTGACGTAGTTCGGCGTATAATTGTGCAGCGACTACGCTGGCTGAGTCATGTCCATCGTATGGACGACGAAGCTCCAGCGAAAAAGGTGCTCGAGGTGAGGGTCGCTGGTCAACGACGACGAGGGAGACCATGCCTCCGATGGATGGACCAGGCTGAGGAAGCCCTAACCGCACTTGGTGTATCCGATTGGAGAAGGCGCGCGCAAAGCAGAGGCGCCTGGCGAGAGCTGATGAGGTCGGCCGAAACCCGGACACGGGTTGTTACGACCACCTAAGTAAGTAAGTAAGTAATTCGCTCTTTGGTGTCTAGTCATTGATCGCCTGTTGGACCGGCAAAGTTGTTGATATTTTTGTCAGCAGTTCGTACTGTAACTTATGTGAAACCTGTAGCAAAAAACTAGAACCTTCAGAATATGAAGAGTGGCACGAGGAGCACGTGAACAAAGGACAATGTGAATCAAATCACAGTGGGCCATCCGGTAATATGGAAGTGAGTGCTATCGTGAAAATGTTTCAACGTTCGATAGAGTTTTTAAAAGAAAAATACCGTTATGATTCCAAAACCTACACTGGAGTAGTCAATGCGAAACCTTAGGGTGATAACTTATAATAAACAAGAAAGAGTGTATTGAACACGTCCAAAAAAGGATGGACAAACCTCTGCGTGACTTAGTGAAATCGCACGTGGTCGATGCAAAAACGAAATCTGGTAAAAAAGTGAAGATGAAAACTCATTCCGGTAAAGGCAAACTAACTGGCAACATGATCGACAAATTAACAGTGTAGGGCTAGCAATTTGAAGAAATCACGATTCTGTGGACAGGTAGCTCTCTAGTTACGTAGAGTTTTTTTTTTTTTTAATTACTAACAATTTCACAATAACAAATAGGTCGATTTTTTCGTCAAAAATCCTCATTTTGGCTTCAAAATGGTGCCAAAAACTTAAAAAATTAAAAATTGTAAAAAAACTCGACGAGATTGGAGAGATTATTATTATTATTTTTATTATTATTATTTATTTAATGCTAAGCACATATGGCTTTATAGCAATTAATATTCGACAAAATAAATATGATACAATTAATTTATGTACAATTTAATTTTATAAAAATGTAAAGTTGTCAGGATTTCAGGTATATACAGATGCAATCCGGTTAGCTTCTTAGTAGTAAATAGAAGAATTGATTAGAGCGGTGCTCCCATATGCCAGGCTAGACGGACGAGGTCGAGCTCATACATGTGCTAGGCAAGACATAAGAGGTCTTGCTCTGGATAATCAAAATATATCTATAGCGTGTATATCTATATAAATATGGATTAGAGCACAGCTCACACATGCAAAGCTAGTCGTACGACGTCAAACCGGCATATGCCAGGCGAGATGGACGTGATCTCGCTCTGGTAATCATATTTAACTACACAGCTAGATTGTATAAGTTGTGCACAACATCACAGGAAATATTCAGTATCCTTGGAAAGCATGATCCAGATTAATGGCGGTACTGTAGATAATCTAAAATATTAAATTTAATTGAGTAAACCGATTCATTTAAAGAAATTGCATCTGAAACAAAATTAAAGTCCCCACAAGCGCTTCTGAGTGGTTCGTTTTGCAAGTAATTAGTTCTACAAAAGTTCATGTAAAGTAACTCAAAAGATCTTCTAGGTCGGAGAGGAATATTAAAGTAATTTTTGCTCAGTAAGTATTGACTGTCTACGTATCCATGTAAAAGTTTGAAAATCCAAGTAACATTTAGCATAATTCTCCGATTATTTAAAGTAGGAAGATTTAAAAGTTGCAGACGATATTCATAAGGTGGTAGGTTATAGCTGAAATTAAAGTAAAGATGGCTTAAGCAGAACAAAAGAAACTTTTTCTGAATTGATTCTATGTCATCAATGTAACAACTATATCGAGGGCACCAAACAATTGAAGCATACTCTAAAATAGGTCGCACTAGAGAGGTGAATAAGGTTTTTGTTATATAGGGATCATTAAACTCTTTTGCCCATCGTTTAATAAAACCTAAAGTACTATTTGCTCGATTTATAATTTTATTAATATGAATATGAAAGCGAAGTTTAGTATCCATAGTTACTCCAAGATCATGAAAGACATCTAAGGACTCAAGTGTATGGTCACAAATTTTATAAATACATGTGACAGGAGATTTTCGAGTGAAAGCCATGTGCTTGCATTTCTTCATTCATACGATTCACGTTGCACCAGCTATAAAGATGGTCTATGTCAGCTTGCAAGAGAACGGCATCATTAGCATTTTTGAAAGGAAGAAATAGTTTCACGTCATCAGCGTACATTAAAATACTCGAATGCTTTATGACAGATGGCAAATCATTTATAAACAGTAAAAAAAGAAGAGGCCCAAGGTGGCTTCCTTGAGGTACACCAGAAGTGACAGGAAACTCATGGGATTTTACAAGTTTAAAAAGAACACGTTGTGTTCTATTGCATAAATAAGATTCAATCCATCTTACAAGTGTTGTAGGAAATCCAGCAAGAGATAGTTTTAAGACTAAGAGCTTATGATTAACAACATCAAAAGCTTTACTAAAATCTGTGTATATAACATCAGTCTGTAAACCTTTTCCAAAATTCTCAATGGTTTTGGAAGTAAATTCAAGTAGGTTTGTAACCGTAGATTTTCCTGAAACGAATCCATGTTGGAGTGGAGACAATACAGATTTAACACTATGTGATAATTGTGAAGTAATGATTGCCTCGAAAAGCTTCGGCAAAGCGCTTAATTTTGCAATTCCACGATAGTTTTCGATTAAAGACCTGTTACCAGACTTGTGCAACGGAATAATAAAAGACGACTTCCAGGCAACTGGAAAATAGCAAGATTTTAATGAAGACGAAAAAAGCAAAGTGATTGGAGTTACTAATTCATCACAGCAATATTATAGATAAAGTAAGAAACTAAAGAAAGCATATAGATTTTTTAGTTTCAGATGATCCAGTGATGCTGTAGTCTGGTCACCGCACAAAAACTGTTTTTCGAGGCTCCTGCGGAGATCTACAATAAATCCGTATTTAAAAAATTTTGTTCAAAAATAGAGAAAAACTATTTTTGAACAAAATTTTTTTAAATATTCCTCACATGTACTTGTATATAATAATGTGTAAAATAAACCTCCAGTAATAATTAAATCATAAAAAAGGTATTTTTTAGACGACACAAACCTTGCCTTCCCCTTAAACTAAATTTAGCAGTAGTTTATAACAGATTTTTTTTTCTTCTCTCTACATAATTAAGCAGGGGCAAAATCAACCAACCTTATTTAATATAGCTGCATCATAAGTTTTATAAACTCCAGATTTAATGCCATAACCACGCAGTATCAGTGATCTTTCCCAAACAGTCTGCCAGCTAACAGATTCCTTGTGTCTAAGAGAACTTCGAAAGGAGCCACGCACCAGGAATGATGTGTTTGTTCTAGTAGGAGGTGTTGCTGGCGTTGACTTAAAGGCTGCGCTAATCCAAGGAGGTTTAGCAACGTAGGAAGAGGAGTCGGCGGCAACTAAAGCATAACTCTGATTGCGAGGTTTCGCAATTTGTCTGGCACTATTCAACTTTTGAGGCGGATTAGAAGACTTTTGTAGCTGCTGCTGCTGCTGCTCAACTCTTTTGCATGTTTGTTCCAATGCAATCCTAGATGATTTTGTGATGCACTGATTTTGAGTTTGTAAAGATATGTTTTTTTTTGTTTTTCCAACATATTTCTTAGCATCATTATAAGGACACTGTAAATTTGCCATAACAATAGCTGGTTTTGTCATTAAATTGGTGAGTGTTGTTGTTGTTGTGAATGCATTATCGGCATCACTATCACCACCGCTGCTTATGAGCTCCGAATCAATGCTATTTGTGCGATAAATATCTTGTGTTGCTGTTGAATCTTGTGATATTTTGATGGTGCTATATTTAGGTTTAGTTTTAATAGCAACACCTCCTCCTGCATGAGCTTTACCAATACAGCCCTTATGTAGATCTGGTTTCAATTGGAGCCCCAAGCATGATGTTGGCTCTAATGTGACTGCTGTCACACTTTTGCAACGTTTTGTTGGTTTTATTATTGTTTCGTTTCTTTTTAAATTCAGCATTTAAGTAACTAGTTTATGATTTTTTTTTTTTATGTTGAAGTTTGTTATTTTTGGTTTTTTGTTGCTTTTCAATGTTATTGTTTTGATATTGTGACTGACGCTGCGGCGCTTAGTTGGAGAAGGTTGGAGATTTTAACAAGAGAAAGGAACTTACTTTTATGCTCATTATGAAGCTGTTATAATTGTCATGGTCAAAACGTGTGTCAACAAATTATTTCAAGCGTGTCCATGCATTACAAGTACAAGGCAAAACTTAACAAAAGATATAACCCAACAATAACTCGGCCCTGCTCTGCCCGACAATATGCCGTTGGTGTGAGCTCTAAGTGTGTAGTTGTGTTATTTGGGTTCTTTTAAGATGCTTTTATTTGATAAGTTGGGGTGAATTGAGAAGTATTTTCATATATAATTGATTTTTTTTTTATGTTTAAATATTTTTATTGACAATATTTATGGATAAATACTTAAAATATTGCGCGAAATAAGAATTACGCTTTAAATAACTGCGATAATTTTTCCGTTTTGATATAATAAAAATAAAGCTTTCCAAATCTTAAAATTTTTTCGTTTAAATAGCTGACAAACACACAAGAAATTCTTGAATATTTCCTACAGATATTCAGCGAAATAAAAATAAACTAAGTAAAAATATCATGCTTTTAAGCTCCTTTGATGCTCGTATTCGCCAGAGATTGATTAGTATTGTATCCTTAGTAACGAGATTTCGGCTTATCCGAAACAAAAATTTTGTGAGTCAGACTTCTATAATAAAATGTCAGAATTTCTGAACATAAAACTCAGAAATATGAAATGACAGCTTAAAAATCTCGAACTATACTGCTTCGAACAAAATGTCGGTTCAAAATGTCAAAGAATTTTCGAGATTACCGAGCTTAACTTTAAATTCAAAAATTTAATACAAAAAATTGGCGGCTGAAAGTTTAAAAATGGCATTACCATAGAAAAAAAAACAAACAATGTGGAAAAATTAGTTATTTAAATATCTATAGGGTAGAGGCTTGCAGGTTGCCACTGTTTACAGGTTGCCACCACTGATGAATTTTGACATTTTAGCAGTGTCGTAACCTAAACTCGTAACGTTTAAATTTACTTTCAGAGCGGACAGACGCGACGCAATAACATCCTCTGCTTGAGGAAGTGTAAAATATAAATTATTCAAAATTTTAAAATTAAAATTGTGTACTTGCCCTCAGAGCATTGTACGAACATAATACTTTCATTTGAGAAAAAATTCATGGTAGAAAAAATTCTGCGAAGGAACGAACGAACAAAATTTTAATTTTGATTTTCTACGAACGAACGAACGAGCAACTATTTCCTACAATCGAACGAACGAACAACTATTTTCTACGAACGAACGAACATAAATTTCTACAAACGAACGAACGAACATCAATTTTCTGCGAACGAACATTCAATTTCTACGAACGAACATCAATTTTCTACGAACGAACGAACGAACATAATAAAAAAACTGTCGAAAATAGTTAATATCGACCGTAGCTGGACTCCTAAAGGGGTTTAATATATGAGCTGGTCCTATTATTTTTAGCCCTTCAACATTTCTTCCGAACACACCTACCCCCTATCTACCACTCTTCTTTGGGTCCCCATACAAAAAACATAAAAACTGTCGAAAATAGTTTATATCGGCCGTAGCTGAACTCCTAGAGGGTTCAATTATATGAGCTGGTCCTATTACTTTTTGCCCTTCAACATTTCTTTTGAACACACCTACCCCCTACTATCTGCTACCCTTCTTTGGGTCCCCATACAAAAAACATAAAAACTATCGAAAATAGTGTATATCGGCCGTAGCTGAACTCCTAAAGGGGTCAAATATATGAGTTGGTCCTATTATTTTTTGCCCTTCAACATTTCTTCCTAACACACCTACCTCCTATCTGTCACCCTTCCTTGGGTCCCAATACAAAAAACACAAAAACTGTTGAAAATAGTTTATATCGGCCGTAGCTGAACTCCTAGAGGGGTTAAATATATGAGCTGGTCCTATCATTTTTTGCCCCTCAACATTTCTCCCGAACATACCTACGGGGCATCTGCCACCCTTCTTTGGGTCAGCATACAAAAAGCATATATTTTTTTTACGAACGAACGAATAATAAAAATATTCGCTAAATATTCAGGGTATGAACACTGATATTTTTGTGTTATTTTTTATTGCTTTATTTGCTACCTGCTGGTGTTAGTAAAGCATCGTGCTCTTATTCTCTTCGTTTCTTATATCTGAATAAAGCAAAGAGAGAGCATGAACAGAAAGAGAGTGCATGGGCAAAGCAGAAAAGGTATAGAGGAAATTTTGTATTCTATAGCAAGAGAATATATTCAGGGAGGCGAAAAAGCATACTCATGCAGGGCCCTAGTTGCTATCACTCTTTTTCAATTTTGTTTTGTATAACCTTTACATGTTTACAAGTGTCATTGAGTCAAAAGCGAATTTTGATTTCATTTGAGTTATATTTTCGGTGATTTTTTTACATTTTCGTTACATTTTTAGTACTCGTATGTCAGCCCGCAGACCAGGAAAAACAAAGTTAACAATAAGTCGAGGAGGAGAGCACCGCAAAATTCATGTGAAATTCAATAAATTTCTAAATTAGGTGTTTCGACTTGAGTTTTTCTACATTTTTAGCAATTTTTCAAGGGGTGGCAACCTGCAAGCCAAAATTTAAAAAGGTCGATTTAAGATACTTTTGAAAATTTGCTGTGCAATTTTTTTATTTTTTGAGAATTCAAATGATTTTTATCTGAGGATAGTGGCTTTTTACTTCCTCTTACCAACGTACGCAGCAAATCAACAATACGTTGCTTTTTTGACGTATTATGATCAAAAAAGCTATGGGATGGCAACCTACAAACTTCTTGCCTAGTAAATAATATTTCAATGTATTTTTGTTTCAATAAACAGCGCAATAAAAATGAATAAACGCCAAAAACTTTTTAGATGCAAATATAGTAAATTTTTTAATTAAAGTAATGTTTAGTCATGTTTTATATATCGACCAATTTCTATAGTATTTTTCTCTTTAATTTTCTATATTCACCCCCTAAGGGGGCCCATACAAAATTGGCTTTATTAGGAAGTTGGCCTCCACCATTTAAGGGTGCTCCTAGAAATTTGGATTGTACCCTCTATGAGCGGCATCCTGGGAGTGGTGGCAAATTTCCTAAAAACACCAATTTTGTATGGGGGTAGGTATGTTAAAAAAAATTATTGGGCAGAAAAAATTAATTGGGGTCAAAAGTATTTTTTAACCCTGTAGGGGCAAACTCTTTCCTGGGCGGCAGTGGAGTTTTTGTCGGTTTTCACACATTTTTTCCAAATTTTCCCCAATGTGGCACACTCTGAACTCAAAATAATGAGCTATTTAGAAGTAAGAAAAAATGCCTACGTTTTGAAAAAAAAAATGCGTTCTTAAGTCAGTAAATTAATATTCAAAGCTAGTTTTTATTCTTTGAGCCAATAAATTGTTCATTGATATCAATGAATTTCGTTTAATGAATGGAAATAATTTATTTTAAGAAAAATATTTGGTTCAGTGTAGAGGCAACGGTGTTTATTTCCCACTGCAATTGGCCTTAGCTCTGTGAAAAAGTACTAAATCCCAAAATATCAATGAATAAATATGAAACTATCATCATAGTAGGGGTTCTTAAGGGACAGTTTGCTAACGGCAGCTGTAAAATCAGGAATTTCTCTGCAGAAGCTGTGGAGGTGTCCAAGATATACAGTGGGCGTCAAAACAAAGGGAATATTAGCTTTGTCATTCTGTTTGTAACGCCGTGGCAGGTATAGAAAAATGTATATATTTTGATCAGCATCACCTCCTGTGTCTATTTCTGTGTGTCTGTCTGTCTGTCTGTCCGTCTGTCGACACGATTACAGCCGTAATTTTAAAGCTATCGCGATGAAATTCAAAATATAAGTTTATTTTTAAAAAAGGAAGATCAAGTTCGTAAATGGGCTAAATCGGATAAAAACCACGCCTACCTCCCATACAAAGTGGCTTTATTTTAACCGTAAAATGTGCTTTAAATCCACAAAATGAAAGAAATGCCTTGAAATTTGGCACGTAAGCTTTGATCTTCAATTTAAAGCATGACTATGAAATTTGGAAAAATCGGATCAAAACCACGCCTACCTCCCATACAAAGTGACGTCATCAAAATAGGAAAACTTTCGTTAATATATAAAACTGAATGTCATCGTGTATGTCGTAGCTAAAGACTTCGAATATACTTCAATATGGCCGCGGGGGGAGAGGGAGGGGGGAAGGGGAATTTTAGCTTCGGAACTATATTAAGGCAGTATTTTAGTCTATAGTGAACAGTTTCGGACGTTTTTTTAAATTAATTAAATAAAAAATTTAAAAAAAAAAAAAGCCTCAAAATATTTTTACTATCCTTTTTTTTACTATAATTTTATTAATAGACCTCGGATTTTGCATATTTGCATATTTTTCATCAGATTGATACCAAGCTTTGTTTCTAGACGTTTTACCGTTCAAATATAACAAATTGTAATGCATATCGAAAATATGCCATATATTTGCAAAAAATATGCATAAAAATATGCCACAAATATGCAAAATATATGCAACATATGCAACAAATATGCAAAATATATGCCTATGAATTTCATCAAAAAATGTAATTCCGTCTTTAAATATAAAGTGCGAGCAATGCAGAAGAATATATAATATACTAGCTTATACCCGGCGAGCTACGCTGCGCTCAGCGTTTATCCCCTAAAATTAGGGGGATCGTTTTTATTTAAATAAAGACGAAAAACTAATTTTAAGCGAGTTTATATGTATAAGAAATCGTAAGGGCGAAAGGTGATCCAGTATTTTGCAATACTTTGAGAATCGCTCATCCGATGTTGTATAAATAAGTTTCAAGACCCGTGCCATAACTGACCAAACACAACCTAGAAAATGGAATAACACCATTGGAACGGCTCAGAAGTGATGGCAGAATTCTAAGAAAACTTCCCCAAGAAACAATGGGTCTAAAATCAAAACCTAGCTCCCCCGCAGGGAGACATTAAAATTTGCATTTGAAACAGCGTAGTTTTATTAAGAAATGCTATAACATTAAAAGTATGATCGCTACGTAAGATTTAAGAACAGTTTTGAAAACTGAATTTAACAGTTTGAAAAATGCAAATCAATTAAAGTTTCCTTGTGTGATAAAAGAATAAGAGTTGATCAAAACCAAAATATTTTTATTTTTACAAAAACTATTAGTTCTAGTGCGATTTTCTCGAAAATTTATTTAAAAAAAAAATTAACTTTTATTATTTTGGTTCATACTCTCAAGTGTTCTCTAAAATTTTCTCATAGAAAGTTTTCACCTCCGATCAACAGATCATCTGATTTTTTAGTTTTAAGTTGTGCTCAAAATACTTATGTAAAGCAAAACAACTCACATTGCTATGTTAACAAAAGGAAGCAAGATTTACTATCACTGTGATGCTTTTGTTGCACAATCGACAGAATGAGAGTGAAATTAAGATACTATAATTACCGATATAAATTCAAATTTTTTTTTTATTTCCTACGGCTCGTCACTTCTTTCTAGTACATTATCAAGGTTAGACACTATTCGAAATTTATATAACTTTGAAATTAATTCACATACGAGGAGGTATAGAGCAATTACAAAATGATCTTGACAATTCGTGAATAGGCAGACATGATTTCTTGAATATATATTGCAATGGAAACTCTTCTATGCCGGAGTTGGTGTACCAAAGAAAATATCCTAATACCATTTGGAAATGTGTATGCAGGGTCTGCATTGTAATTGCTCTGTATCTGATTTTTTAAAATTGATAGTTTTATCAATTTCGAATTCTGTCTAACCTTGATAAAAAAAAAAAAAAAATATAAAAAAAAGTGAGAGTTGTCGAAATAATCAGGCCTGTCGTGAGTATTTTTTCGTCCGTAATCGGAAAAGGGAATTTCCGTTTTTAGGATAGCAGGTAAGGCTTCACCTTTTCATTTGTTACAATCATGAATATTGACGGTTTATAAACGAATTTGCATTAAAAATTTATAAAAGTTATTGAGCTTAATCTTAAAAAAATTAAATTTCCTTTTCTGATTCCGGGCGAAAAAATACTCACGATAGGCCTGAATAACTTCCTTCGAAGCGAAGGTTTAAAAAAAAAATGTAAAGATATTTTGAAAAAAAATCCAAATTTTAATATCATTTCAAAAATAAATAATATTTTAAATCTCAAAGATGAAGATTTGTCTGGACTTGAACCCGTCACAAATGAAAATATCATGAAATATAAATTTGCTCAAATTACTTCCTGCGACGTTGAAAGAAGCTTTTCCGCTTACAAAATGGTTTTTGGAAAGAAACGTCAAAGCCTCTCAATTAATAATTTAGAGAAAATTATGGCTGTATATTGTAAACCTATAAAACTTAAAAACCCATAAAATATCGAATGTTTTAAGTATCATTTGCTCTACTTTAATATCTGACAATAATTAATAAAATTTCAATATGTATACTACCCTCTGAATTGCTTTTATACTATTTTTTTATTTGTTTCACATAGGAAGTTTTTGCATATTTTGCATATGTTGCATATATTTTGCATAGTTTGCATAGTTTGCATATTTTTGGCAAATATTGTGCATATGCATTTCATGCAAATATGCAAAAATATTTAAAATATGCATATCGTTTTCAACTCTATTTTCAATGAAACGAACTTTGGTGTCATCAGAATTTGCTTATTTTAATATCCTTATTTTAATATCAAAATCCGAGGTCTATTTAATATTTAAATAATACACAAAAAATTACAAAATGTAAAAGTTATAGGATGGTAGACACTTCTAAAAAAAGGGTGCATCCATCTTGTCACGATTTCAACCCTTTTAGTCATCTAAAAAAAAAAGATTTTTAATTAGTAAGAATGTCGCTATATACCGGACTAGGGAGAGAAAAAGAATTTTTTCGGGAAATGACGACTGTTTGAAAAAAGCCAAAAAATTAATTCTTTTTTTCAAAGTTGTGAGTTTATTAAAAATATTAAAAAGCAAAGTTTTTACATAATTCTAGTCTGGGTCATAGAGGGATATATAAAAAAAAGACCCACACCAAATTGAAATATTACTTTGAAGGATATATTCTAAAAATAGATTTTTTAAACTTCTGCACTAGAATACTGTCTTAACCCATTATGGATTGACTCATGTTCCCGTTGAGATAGAATGATGAAACTTTCCAAAAATATTTAGTTTGGTCTAAACTAGAAAAAAAAAAAATCAAAAAATTAAAAAAAAAAGAAAAAAATTTAAAAATCGAGTTGCCACCTCGAGATTTTTAATTTTCAAATTGCACAATATTGAACGATATTCTACAAGCAAAGTCGAGCATATTGCACCAATATTGATCAAAAGAATTTCGACAAAAGAACAAAAAATATACAAAAACATATTTCGTTAAAGATCAGCGTTGTGTCAAACCGCGGGAGCCACATATGTCAGTCAAACTTCATAAAAATTCACAAAAGTTAAATATAAAATATTAATATAATAATATTTTACTTTATATTTTTTTTTTAGATTTTTTTAGAGATTTAAAATTAAACATAAAAAAAAGTGGAAAATTCCCAAATTCCCCAAGCTTGGAATTGTACATAAACGTAATTGTTCAGCCTGATTCCATATTCTTTTAGGAGATCATGAAAATCTATCACAGGTTAAGAAAAGTATACCGTTGCGTATATGCAACGCTGGACAAAAATGGGTTAAAGCCACAAAAGTTGTCAAATAGACGATTAGAAATACTTGTATATCATTCCGAAATTTCTATTCAGATTCCAGAATCCATTCCGAAATCTCATCAAAAGTAATTGGTTACATTAGGTATAACTTGTGTACAAAAAAGTGTACACTCTGTACGCTCACTGTATAAACCATCAAACAACTACTATTCAAATGCTTTAATCTTGACGTTGACTTTTGCTTTCATTTTGAAAATTTTGCATTTTATTTTTATCAGTTTTTGAGAGCTTTTAAGCTTTAAGCCCCGCTAAAAAACTTGTGTGCAGAAGATTGTCATAAACAGTGTGTCATAAAAAAAAAAAAAAACATAAAATAGCCCGATGATTTGAATTTGGTTCGAGCCTAAATACTACAAAAACCGTTTGTATAGCGTTAAGTGAAGAGGTCAACACATTTTTTTTTCTATATTATATTTCCTGTTATTCTTTTGTTCCCATAAATTCAGCTGTATTTGAACGGTGATTGGTGCACATTAAACGGAAAAAGAAAATATAAATTATGCAAATGACATTTTTGAAAATTATCAAGTAAAAAATTAGTTAGGCGGCAAGAAAATTCAAAAAGTTAACATTAGAAAATTCAAAGAGTTAACGTTAGAAAATTCAAAGAGTAAGTTATATTTAAATTCGTCTGTCTAATATAGTAAATTTATGTTGGAGTTGAGAGTTTATGTAAAGCATTACGCGGTAATGTATAAAGTAACTAAAACTCTTCTCTTTCGATACGATAGTGTGTTAAAACTTAAAGAGCATCAATTATAAGTAGTGATATAATAATTATATGATGCACACAAAGTTTTCAGAATTTATAGTTTTGAAAGCTCGTAAACAGCTTTAGCAAATATTCAGTAATTTTTTAATTATTTGAGCAACTGCAGCAATTAATCAAATAATTTTTAAGCAAAATGTTGTATTGTAAATATTTTAGAACGCTTTTGTAAGTTTCTAAGAAAAGTCGCATGGAAACGCTGAAGCAAGTTTTAACTTTTATTTTTATATAATTGAATTATGTATCACTTTTTCAAGTTAAAGCCGGTTAATCAAAGAATTTAAACAACAGTCTGCTGCTTCGAGACCACATTTTTTTTTTTTTATCTTCACGTGACAAGGATCATTATTCATTTATGATCATTTAAACATTAACACATAATATATCTATTAACACAATAAAACAGACTTGAAAAATATTAAGGTACCAAGTACCACCAAGAATGCGTGACACAGAAATTAAACTAACTAGTTTTTCATTAGACCCGATTGTATGTAAACAAACGAACAACAACAACGACGGTGAAGGCGGCAACTGCGACAATAACAACAACAACGACAATTTCTATTGTCTATTGTGTATTAGAAACGTTGTATAAGAAGCTTCCGTTGTCAACTAGGGCCGCGTTAAGAAAGATACGTTATGATCATATTAACGTTATGAAGCAAACTAACTGATCGTTATACTCACTCTTTACACAAGCATAGTTAAGACGACAGCACACAGACAGCACACAGAGCCCACACAAATGCACACACACACACACAGACACACACCGACACACACACACGTAAAGACAGCAATACACGCTTACGCCTCAAGTTTCAATTTAATGAATGAGATCTTTAAGTAACGAAGACAAACTGCAGCCAGCACCAGCAATCAGACCATGGTGCGTGGTATCAGCAAAGCACACAAAGAACAATAACAACAACAACAAATAATTCAAAAATAAGCTTTGAATTGGCCGTGAAGTAGCTAGCATTCCTATTGGATAAATTCAAAGTGTAATAATATTGAAAATAAATTAATGCCACAAATATGTTTTAATCAATTTTTTTATATTCTTTGTTACTTCTTTTTTACCTGGCAAGGTAATTATTGGGCTCATTTGATTTGAAGCATAATTAGCTTGAAATGATTTAATTTAAATTATTACTGCATACATATCTTTGGGCTCCAATATTGTTTTGTTATTAGCATAGAAAGTCATAAATTTATGTGAAATTCCGTGAATTTCTCTAATCACTATTCTTCCATTTATTTATTCTATTTAATCAGTCATTAATAAAAGCGGATAAAAACCGTAAAGTTTTTTAATAATTAAAATACAAAGAGAAGACAGAAAAGAGTCGAAGATTTCTATACAAAATTAATTACAGATCAGATTGGACAAAAGAAAAAAGTGAAAATACATTTAATTAGATACAAAACAAAAACCGAATATTTTAGCACTATAGATTTGTTTTTTTTTGCACAACACCTAGCTGGAGATTATTTTAATATGCATTTTTCTTTTTTTTTCTATTTCAATATATAAAATATTTTCCCTTTTTTGGCTTAAAACCAAGGAATTCAAAAGTTACACCTACAAGAATTTGAAAGTCAAGCAAATCAAAATTCGCAGGGTTCACAAGCCTTCTTGACGGCAACACCGTCTAAAAATGACTTCACTCTAACACAATAATTTTTTAAATGACAATTTTTTCACGTTCAGAGCGTCAAGTGTTTTTCGTATTCAATCTACGCATAAAATGTTGCCGGTTTAAACATTGCAGTCGGTGTTCGCTTGACTGCTATCAACAACAGCGTGATGAGCACATTTTGGTACAGAGCAAAACCATAGATTTGCGATATCATCACGCTGTTAGCGATATGATCACGCTTTTAGCTGTTTATTTTTGTTGCATTGTACAGCATTGCTTTTCACGTGGTTATTCTAGGCAAACATGTTTGGTTATATGGTTTTTTATTACCGAGGCGAATACCAACCGATTACCGAACCAATTACCGAAGCGATTACCAACCGATTACCAAAGCGATTACCAACTGATTACCGAAGCAATTACTAACCGACTTCCGATTACTGAAGCGATTACCAATTACTGAAGCGATTACTAACCGATTAGAGAAGCGATTACCAACCGATTAATAGTTACCAAAGTGATAAACGACCGATAACCAAAGCGATTTCCAACCGATTACCGATTACCAAGGTTATTTTATTACCAACCGAAAACCGAAGCGATTACCAATCAATTACCGAAGCGATTACCAGCCCATCACCGATTAGTGAAGCGATTACCATCCGATTATCAATTACCAAAGCAATTTCCAACCGATTAACGAAGATATTACAAAGAGATTACCAACCAATTACCGAAGCAATTACCAGCCCATCACCGATTACTGAAGCGAGTACCAACCGATTATCGATTCAATAAACAACTGATTATCAACCGATTACTGAAGCGATTTCCAACCGATTACCAATTACCGAAACGATTGCCAACCGATTACCGAGCCAATTACCGATTACCCAACCAAAGTAATTGTGCTACAAATATTTTATATATAAACATTAAAACATAGCACATTCAATAACATTCAATAACGCATAAATTGATAAAAAAAAGAGTTAAAAAAGTAGAACGCGTCTGATTTGTCGACTCATATCTTTAAGTTTTCACTTCGGTCGGCAGTCCCCCCACTGGTTACTTTTTTTTCTTTGTAACATATAAAGAACGTTTGTTTTTTTAATAAGTAGAGAACTTTTTTTCCAAATAAAACCCAGAAAAATTAATGAAATGGCCAATATTTTAGCTTTATAAGTTTGCAAATTTTAGGGCATTTAGTGCTTGATTACGGTCATATGGCCGTTTGACATAAATGTCAAACACATGTGTTTACTTTGACAACTGGTTTGACAGCTTCCCTCTAGGAAATTTTATACTTCTCAAAAAACACCTTGTACTTTGAAATTTGTACTTAAAAATTTTATAAAAATTTTAATAAAAATTCAATTCAACATTGATAAAAAAATGGGTTTCCTTTTTGTTACCTCTTCGATTAGTAACAATCTTTTTAACTTCTGTAACTAAAATAGTTATATATATATAGTACTATACTGTACTATAGTTACTATACTATACTATCAATACTATACTATACTATGCTATACTGTATTATACTATACTATGCTATGCTATACTATACTATACTATACTATACTATACTATACTATACTATACTATGCTATACTATACTATATTTTACTAAACTATACTATACCATACTATATTATACTATCCTATACTATACATTTAAACTTGCCTCCCTTGGAATTCATTCAAATTTTTTGAGATGGTTCCAATCGTACCTTTCTAACCGCCTCCAATCCGTAATAATAAATGACTTTACATCAAACAACTTCGAACTTACATCTAGTGTTCCCCAAAGAAGTCATCTAGGGCCTCTTCTGTTTATTCTAGTTACATCTAGTTTTCCCCAAGGAAGTCATCTAGGGCCTCTTCTGTTTATTCTTTATAAACAATCTGCCTGCGGTCATACGTCATTCCCAGGGCCTTCCTTTTGCGGATGATCTTAAACTATTCTGATCTATTAAATCGTATGCTGATGTAAATTTACTTCAATCAGACATCGAATCAATCTTTAACTGGTGTGAATTGAATAAATTACAACTTAATGTTTCCAAATATCTCTCGGATCCCTTTACACTTAGAGCTTTATTCTTTACTTGCTTACGTTCAGTGTTGGACTATTGTTGTGTTGTTTGGAAGCCATTTTATTCTGTGCACTCACAGCGAATCGAAAAAATTCAAAAGCGCTTTACAAGATCTGCTATACGGCTTTTGCATTGGGGCATAGATGTGCCGGCATACCCTACTAGATGCTTGCTTCTCTTCGTATGCCATATCTTGTAACACATAAGCTGTCCTGTCTTGTTGTCCAAGGTGGGTCTGTATTCACCCAGCCGTAACTTGAGATCATGTAACTTTTTATGTACCATATCATAGATCTAACTATTGCATTAATGAACCTATTACTCGATGTCTAATTCATGCTAATTCAGTATGTAATTTTATAGATTTTTATTCTTTCCTAAATAGAGATGCATTTAAATAATATTTAAGGTTGAATATGTCATACCTAGGCAACTGAATGTATGTGGCAGCCGTAGTGTAGTGGATAGAGTGTGTTGCTCATACGCCAGAGACCCCAGGTTCGAGTCCCCTATCTGACACAGAAAGTTTTTTCAATTGAATTGATTTTTCTGTTCGGCCGTCACCTCTCTGCAGACAATGGCAAAACCTCAGAGTAAAAACTGTCATGAAAAGCTGCTTGAGAGCATAAGCCGATCGAAGTCGGCATAAAGCTGGTAGGTCCAGTTCTCGATCATTTGTGTTCAAACATTTCACAACACACACAACACAACTGATCATAAGAAGCTCGATCCTTTCAAGGGCGAAAATAGCCATTTGGTTCCTTTTTTGTTTTAGGCGACTGAAGGCAATTAATAATTACTTAAGATATGTCAAATTCTGTTTATTATTATTGTAAGAGTCTGAATTTGTAAGAGTCTGTAGTCTGTAAGAGTCATGTAAACTCTGATGATTAATTAATAAATAAATAAATGAAATGTCAATGTTTCACTTTTTCCAGGTCATCATTTCCTTTAATTATGCCTTATTCCATAAATTCATGTCAACTTTAGAGGGTTACCTCAAGAAAGGTCTTGGAATTCTATTAGACCGCTGTTTAAATTTTAAGGACCACATCAATCGTATTATCAATAAATCTCACTCTATGCTAGGCTTTTTAATTTGGAATTCTAAAGATTTTAAGAACCCCTACACCCTCAAAAGTCTATATTCATCATAAATACGGTCACATTTAGAATACTTTTCCACTCCGACTTCCTCCACACAATCCCTTAGAATTGAAAGAGTTCAGAAAAAATTCGCAAGATTCATGGTTTTCAAACTTAACTGGAACCTCACTCAGTCAATATAATACACCACTAGATGTGCACTAATTGATATTTGTTCACTTGAATTTTGACGTAAAATGCAGTCCGTTATTTTTATTCGTGACTTAGTCCATCACCATGTTCAGTGTCCCTTTTCTACTTGGTTTATTAGACTTTATTACCTCATCTCGATATCTTAGGAAGCATTTCAATTTTCGCGTTCCTTTCCATAGAGCTGTATATGCTCTAAATGAGCCTATAACACTTTGCACCATTGAAGCGAATCGGGTATTGCCCATGATTGGTGTCTTTGTCAATATATCATGAAATCGCTTTAAAATAAACCTTAAACTTCTTCAAATGTTTCATGCCTCTTAGTGCTATAAACTTTTGGCCGCCTTTTTTCTTCTTTTATTTTTTTTTAGTTTTCCTTTCTTTATATTCTTTATTGTGTTACCTACATATAAATTTTTAATATACCAACGCGTACTGCGTAAGAGGCATATTAACTTTGTCATTCCGTTTGTAACGCCAAGGAGGCGTGGCAGGTATAGAAAAATATATATATTTTTAATCAGCATCATCTCCTGAGTCGATTTCCGTGTGTCCGCCTGTCTGTTCGTCTGTCGACACGATTACAGCCGTAATTTTAAAGATATCGCGATGAAACTCAAAATATGTTTATTTTTAAAAAAGGTTTTTTGAATTTCGAAAATGGGCCAAATCGGATAAAAACCACGCCTACCTCCCATGCAAAGTGACTTTATTTTAACCGTAAACGTTTCTAAAATCCACAAAAATTAAAGAAATGCCTTGAAGTTTGGCCACGTAAGCTTTGATCTTCAATTTAAAACTTGGCTATGAAATTTGGAAAAATCGGATGAAAACCACGCCTACCTCCCATACAAAGTAGCTTTATTTTAAAAGTAAAATCTCTTAAAAATCTGCTCAAATTAAAGAAATGTCTTGAAATTTTGCACACAAGTTTTGATATTTAGTAAAAACCATCACTATGATATTTGGCAAAATCGGATGAAAACCACGCCCACTTCCCATACAAAGTGGTTTTATTTTAAACGTAAAATCTCTTAAAAATCCGCAAAAATGAAAGAAACGTCTTAAATTTTGCACATTAACTTTGATATATAATATGAACCATCTCCGGTATTTAGCAAAATCGGATCAAAAACACGCCTACCTCCCATACAAAGTGATGTCATCAAAATAGGAAAACTTTCGGTAACTGAATGTCATCGTGTATGTCGTGGCTAAAGACTTCGAATATACTTCAATATGGCAGCAGGGGGGGATTTTAGCTTCGGTTCCCTGCCGAAGCTCCATTCTTACTAGTTTTTATTTATACTTAAAATCTTATACGTTTTGAGTCTTATCGATTTATATAATTCTCTGATATATTATAAATTTGTAATGACAGTGTTTCCTTATTTAACTTCTCATTCTTCTTAAGTGGCGGCCGTGGCGCATTGGGTAGAGTGCCAGAGAACTTTGGTTCAATTCCCACCTGACACAAAAAGTTTTTTCAATTAATTTTTCTGTTCGGTCGTCAACCTCTCTGCAGATAATGGCAGACCTGAGATAGTAAAAAACTGGCATGAAAAGCTTCTTGAGAACTTGAAAGCTTGTTCCTTCAGCTAAAAAATTATTTGTTAATCAATTTTAGAAATATGGAGTGGTTTTGACGCTACATCGCTTCAAAAGTAATCATACCGAAAATCCCATAAATGGTAGGGCTAACCGGACAAATTTAGTCAAGAATAAGTCACAAATAGGCACTCTTTAGTATATGAAAACTGAAAATAGGATCTTTATTGATAATACGCACGTGTTTAGTAACAAGAAACCTTCATTTTATTCGCTACTTAATAAAAATTCGAAATTTTAGTATTGTGTTCAAAATCATTCCATAAAATTAAATTTAGTTCAATTATTTTGAATCAATCAGAGTAAAGGAATATTGGAAAATTTTTTCTTAAAATTATACAGCAAAGATTTTTGAGGCATCATTGTCATTAAAGAACTGCTCCACAACCATTTACTATGATATTTGAAGAACCCAAATATATAGCAAAATAGTCGGTAATATAATCAATTGTACTGATTTTGCATCTTCTTGAACAGATCAAAAACGTTGATTTTAAATCAAGGGTGGACTAAATATGGCACGTATTTAAACTATTAAGAAATTATCGAGGTTTCTAAGTTTTAATTTAGTATCGAATCATTTTTGCGTAAGTTAAAAATTATGCAAATATATGTTAATTTCTCTCATTAAATATATGTATTTTCTACGCAACAACAACTATTTTATGACTACCCGCTTTGAATAAATTGATGATTATCTGAATAAAACAATAATTGAAATAATTACATATCCAAAACAGATTCTTATTATTAAAGACAATATAATTGTTGTTGGAAAAAAATGTCAAATGCAAATATCGTTAAAGTAGAATAATAGACTGAAGAAGAAACTCACAAAAAGAATTAAAGAAACTAGTATTCTTTAAGCATAAGTAAGCAAAATAAAGTTATTTAAATGAGTTAAAGTAGCTTATAGATAAACGTTGACAACTTGAACCGTAATCGTGGACTTGGCATAAAATGCCAGCAAAGCAGACACAGACGCACGTATTTTGCTTAACGACCATGAGTCGGAAATAATTCACAAAATGCAACAACTTTGAAGAAAACATATGTGTGTACAAAACTTTGCTCCCCTTAATTAAGTGCAATTCAATACTTTCATAGATTGAATTTATGGTAAACATTTTTATAAATAATCAAGAATACTCGACTCACCAGCCGCTTAAAACGCTTGCTAGCACTTCTCTTCAATGTGCTGCAGTTCACTTTAATGCTGCGATCCACTTCATCACCTGACTCATCACTGCCACCACCCAAACTCATGCAACGTCGACTTAACTCCACCAATTCAAAAACGGGTTGTACCTGCAAACGCAGAATAAATCGCAAGTTATTCAAAATAGCTTAATTTTAACTTCAAGCTACTAACCTCTACGGTAACGGTATCACCGCTATTTCTTATCATTTCGATGATAACTTCGCGCGAAAGCTCGCTTACTTCGGTGCCGTTAACTTTTAACAGACGATCACCTGGCAACAGACCAGTAGCACCTCCACCAGCACCTGGCTCTGCAAATATAACAGGGCGCAAAGTAGGAACGAGCAACGACTCTGAGCGATCTAAGCAAATAGCTTTGCGCAAACTAAAACCAAAATCGTGTCGTGGCGATTTTTGACGTCGTATAATGAGCACGCGTGGAGGTGGTAGTTGAGCCAATTGAATGGGCGGCAATGGAAGATGTACGTCTTCGAATGCATGCACTCTAGACCAGCGATCTGAACCCTGCGACTCACCTACGGGGCTAAGGGAAAAGAGTGGCGTAGCGAATGAAGAGTTGGTGGTGTCTGTAAGACTCTCCGCACTAGGCGATGGTGATGTTAGAATGTGTAAATTACTAAGCGGTGATTGTGGAGCTGGAGCACGTCCATCATCGCTGCGCAGACTATCCACTGATGTAAAAGAAGTTCCACGGGGGCTGATGCTAGAGCCAACAGAGCCCATTGTGCCAACGCTGCTACCAGCACCGCTCTCGTAGAGCAACTCATTCTGCATAGTGTTACGCATGAGCAGCAGTTGCTGGTCCGGCGTTGTGATGATGAGCTCTTCATGTATGTTGGCAATGTTGCTTCGCGAACCCTTGAGTATGCCACGTTTTGGCGGTTTCGGTGGCACCTGAGGCAACGAGCGATACTAGAAGATATTTGAGAATTGAAATGAAGCATTCTATATATGACGTATACACAATTATGTTACCTTCAAACTCGTTGCAAGCGAATTATTTGATGCACCCAAGCTGCGCTGCGGTGCTCTAAAGTCAATGGTTGTGTTAACAGTGGCCATGATTTCGTCATTGCCACGATCCAGCTCACTTGAGACAGCCGTAGAGCTGCCACAAACACTTTCATCACCGCTGGCCAATGTTGCTCGATCGATATCGAGTGCAGCAAAGAATTCAGCACTATAGTCGGCTGTTATGCCGCTTGGAAGCTTCTCTTTTTCTTTGCGTCGGCCACGTATTTTTAAAGATTTTCGCACCTGCAGAAGCAAAAAAGAAAGACACCAAAATTAGTCAACTTTTTTTTTTTTGGTCATATCTGTCTATACCTCATCCAGGCGCAGCAACTCCTCGGTGCTCATGCTGCCGGACACTGCGCCGGTGGAGGCTATAAAATTTTTAGCCTCTTTTCGCAGTTTCTTTTCTCGTTTGCGTCGCTCCTTTTCTTCGCTTCGGTCCATCTTTTCACGTTCCCCAGAATTGGCGCTACTGCCACCACCCTTTTTCATAAAATTAAACATCGCACCCAGTCCCGACGACGACGACTGTGTGTGACACGGTCAGAACAACACAGTACAAAAGTATCAATAGCCGCACCTAACGTAGCAGCAACTCAATGTCATCACCGCCCCCTCTTATCAAGGGTATTTATATATTATATATTTTGCTTTTCACTTTTTTTATGAAAAAATTTACGCAAGCTTGAAGGTGGAAACTTTCTTTTTGGCCAATTTGTTCATTTCATTTGCACGCACTTAGTACATGGCGCAGAAATCACTACGTAGCCAGCATTAATTATTTAATTCGCACTTTTTCAGCTTTTGCTTGTATTTCTATTGATAAAGATCCTTTAAATCACACACTACTTTTATTCAATGTCCTCGAAAACAAAGAAAGCTAATTTAATCAAATTTTCTTGTTTTCCAAAACATTTTTCTCTTGTCTGACGGTGATGTGAAAAACTAATACTAATCGTTACATTGGTGAGAACAATACGGTTCTATAAACTAACCGGGTTTGGGAAAATGTTTTTTTATTGTTGGTGAGTGCTGGATGCGTTCAGTTTTCTACGTAATTTATGTAAGTCGCCTGAACGTTCAACTAGCGTTCATGTTCAGCATGGTGACCATAGCGTAGTTTTGCGTATTACGTAACTCGAATTCAGAGCACCATCAAATTTTGTGTGAAATGAACTACGTAGCCTAAAAATTCTTGAATATATTTTTTTAGACTTAACCAGCACTCAGGGGATGCCCCATATAAATGCGAATGCACTGTATTGGAGGGTGAAAAGATGCAACAGTGTCGGTGAAGATTTCATTTAAATTAACACAGATTGAAACTGACAGGAAACACGCTCGTAAGGAGATTTTTCCACAATTTTACTGAGCGACCGATGAAGGAATTATCTCGATAATGCGATGTTCTACTGGGCAAAGAAGCAATGGTAAAGGAAAGGACTTGGAGAGCTGCCTCAGTGGACCTAGGAAGCACATGAACTGGTGGCTTCAGGCCATGTATCTCCCTGGAACACTTCCCATGGTAGTAACTGTACCGAAGGCTTAGGCAACCAACATTGCAACGATGGCCAAGAGAATTGAGAGAAGATGAAATATTTTCAACCCCTATCAAATATATCAAACGTCGTTGAATCCGGTCCCGGAGCTTCAAAAATGTTCATGAAGACCCTGCCCAAATGTACGAATTGTACTCCATTTACCTTTATTATTCTAGCTACACTCAGTTTTGGTATTTTCTTATAAAATGTTTCATTCATGAATTCTTTTGTCTTTCATGGTTTGTTGTTGGACTAATAAAACTAACTAAAACAGTAATAAAGTTTTTTATATAAGAAACATGAACTTTTAAAAAAATAGTACCTTTTTAAAAATTTTTGAGGAAGGCCCTTTAAAGACAGGTTAAAAAATAAAATCTAATTTTTAATCTTTTGTCTCACTTTAAAATTTTGTTTAATATTTTTATTGAAAAGCTGAGAAAATTCTATATAGATTGCGTTAATTTTGGAGATGGGTTCCCTGTAAGCACAGCCACAATAAATAAAACACAGTGAATGTAACGCTTTTTCTAGTGTTGTGCTATGGTTGTTGTTCTTACTATTACAGAAACATCAATTGTTGGCTTTATATTTTATGTAATTGTGTAAAATTTATACAAGTTAGAGTATTCAAACATGAATTTTTTCTTCCAGTGAGGATCAACCAGACCAACAAGTGTTTACATCAACATTGTACGATCAGTACTTTAAGCACACCAAACGCTCAAAGTGTGACATAAAAACGATTTCTGATCGCAATCAACCACTCTCCCAACCTTCGAGAATGACGTAATACTACGTCAAAATCGGCATGGCGCCCACTCTTAAGCCTACTTACTCAGTAGGTACGCAGTGACTTGAATCCCTTAATTATTATAAATTACGAGACACAAAAATAATAAAAATCATTACAGAAGTTGTCACAACGGTTTATTATTTAAATGGATGAATTGTTAAATACAATTTAAATGACATTGACAACGACACAATTGCCCGAAATTTCGAATCAATAAAAAAATATTTAACCAGTTACTTTAGGTACTGTAACGCCAACCAGCACTTTATTCACATAGTTATAATTTCTTTAGGTTATCTCGTTTATCAGCAAAGTTACTTTTTTAAGAATGAAAATTTTTATATGACTTATTTTTCGCACTATATTTGTAATGAGAAACGATTATTTAGTATTAACACAAACTAATTTTAATGATTTTGAATTACGTTTGAATTGTTTCCCCTTTTTAATAGATTTTTTTTCTTTTTTTACTGTAACAGTCCTATTCTTGAAAATTTACAATAGTAAACCATTTTTTTCATATATCTATGTGTTTGTTGTAAATTTTTGATTTCAAAACAAAATTTGAATCTAAAAAACAAAATTTGTCAATGAAATTGTCAATATATAAAAAGCAGCGGACAATTTGTATCAAAATTTTTTATGTTTAAGCTTCAAAATTTGTTTTAAAATCAAAAAACTACAACAAACACAAACAAATATGAGAAATACTGGTTTACTATTGTAAATTTTCAAGAATCGGTCTGTAAATTAGGAATTTATTTTTCTAATTTTAATTAACTCTTTTTTTTCATACACATAACTACACATTACAAAACACAAAAAATTTAACCAAAAACTTAAAAAATCCTACTAGGCTATAAGAAATAAAATAAACAAATCTTTGCTTTTATGGCAAATACTATCCACTTGGACACATAGGTTCCAATTGTAATTTTTTTGGAACTACTTAGTTCATTGGAACTTTGCTGGGCATAATAGACTTCTCTTGATCTTGGACAAATACCTTACAAGATTTTTGGAACTAGTTGGATTTATGAAACTAATCGGTCCGATTTGTCCAAGTGGATCCTATTTTTAAGAAATATTTATCCAAAGAGTCTACTAAGCCCAAAAACTGCAAATGACCCAACTGGTTCCAAAAATATTGAAAGTGGTATCTATTTTTCCGAGCCAATGGCCCAAATAGTTAAAAACTTAATCCAAGTGGAACCTATTTCTCCATGTGGAACTTATTTGCCAAAAAATGCATGATTTTTGTCTAAAGAGTCCACATTGCCCAAAAAAGACCCAATAACCAAAGCGATTTCAAAAATATCCAAAGTGGAACCTATTTTTCAAAAAAACAAGATTTTTCTTCAAAAATACCACATAACCAAAAAAGTTCCAATGATTGAACTAGTTGAATGATACAAAAGTATTGAAAGTGAAATCTATTTGCCAAAAATGTTTGTCCAAAAAGTCTACAAGCCCAAGAGGTCAAAAATATGTCGACTTTTGTCTAAGATGTTTATAGAACCAATAAAATATCCTAATTTGGAGCTTTACTGTGCCATTTTTTCATTATTTGTCATGTACGACTCATGAACCGTCCCATGAACATAAATCATCTCATTTGCGTACGCGCGGACGAATACGCTAATTTTTTTTCACGTAAAAGCAGTTCTATTGCTTTAAAAATTTGATTCACGTACACGTGAGTCATTATAAAAGGTACACGAACGTGTACTAAAATGAGTTGTGTACTAACTCGAGTGCGTACACAAGCGAACCTTCCGTACCCTAGTTTTTACTTAATGAAATTTTAGGCCGTTCATCAAATTCAATGTTCACCGAAATTTTAGAAAATTATTAATCGTCCAAGGTCGATTTTTGCGTTGAAGTTGCAATCAGTAACTAGAGCTAGATTCCCAAAAAGTTAACGATGATAATAATTGTGGTTATCGGTCATTGCGCACCTAAAATAATAATATTATTAATAATAATATTATTATTATTATTAATAATAATATTATTTATTATTTATTATTATTATTATATTAAATAATTTATTTATTATTTATTTATTATAATTATTATTAACAATAATATTATTATTATTAATAATATAATTATTAATAATAATATTATTTTAGGGCCGTATTATTCACATCTGGATATCTTTAACCGGCTGATAAAGTACTAAATTTTCAGTATTTTCCGATACCAGCAAACCAGAAAATATCCACTGGTTAAAGATATCCAGAGGTGAACAATATGACCATAAGTCATAAGTGACTGAATTACTTATGCAAAAAGGATCTCATTTATATCTTTGTTTGAAGAGTTTTATTATGAAACTTTTTGCTGTAACATAAAAACCAACCTTTTTCAAACCATATTTATACATTAATGTTATTAAAATCTATTTGAAAGTTTCTTTGTAGTTTTCTCAAAAAGTAAGCGATAAATTACATACATACATATGTTGCACTTTATAATTGGGCTTTTCACAGTTTAAACGTAAATTAACAAAGCGTATTTATAGCATTTGTTATTTTTGCAACTGTGAGCACCTCAGTATGTGTTTGCCGTATTCAATGATTTTGGAACCCTGTTATATGTGCAGTATATAAGTAGGGCATAAAAATACGAGACACAAAAAACACGTCCAAGGGCTACTTTTATTTACGTGTGATTGCGTATTTGCGCTTGCATTCAAAACAATAACAAAGAAAAATACGCTTACGTAAGTTGGCGTAAAAATATCAAATCGTAAATTTAACAGGCCTGCGTACTTAAAATGTGAATAGCACAAATGTTACTGCTTAAGTTATTTATCCGAACAAATAGTACAAAAATACAAATAACTAAATTAGTTGAATTTATTGTTGTTTATTTTGTGTTGTATGAAATATTTTTATATTTTATAGTTGGTTTTTTTCGCCCCCTTGGGGAACAGGGGGCGAACTTTCACATGGCAACGTGGCTGACCGCCTCAACCTGGCAAGGCCATCATTATCCATGTCGAAATCGTCTCAAGTCGACTCAAACCTCCACGTGGTGTTCCCTGGGCAACGACAAACTAGCATCCGTCAGTTTGACGGCTAATTTGAGCGGCGGGTCGCTCCATAGACCTTAAACATGGAATGTGCGCAGGGTTTGGGTCCCGCCACATTACTACTGCTTAATGAAAACTAAACCAGCCTGGGATAAGAACCCCAATTACGTTGACGACCATCGCAAACGAAAAACGGACAATGATTTACGGATATGCACCTGGAATGTCCGAACCCTATGTAGGGAAGGTGCCATTATTCAACTGACGGAAGACCTCAAAATAATAAAAGCTGACATCACCGCCATCCAGGAAATGCGATGGAAAGGGCAAGGCTGATCTAAAAAAGCACACTGCGATATATACTGCAGTTGCCATGCGGAGAGGCACGAATTCGGATGTGAATTCGTCGTTAGCCGGAAACTACACCACCTTGTTTTCCGATGATTGGCCGATGATTGAAGAACGAAAGATTGGCCACGATCCGAATCAAAGCAAAATTTTCTCCATCAGCCTTATTTGCGCGCACGCCCGCTAAACGTCAAATGATAAAGGCAACAACAACAAACACAGGTGCGTCGTTGGACACACGAGAGAAGCGAATATACAGAAAGATATACAGAAAACATATTTACTGCTTATTTTTTATTGTTGAATGTCAAATTTCCACGCCAATTACATATACGGGCATATAATGCCAGCGTCTCTCCATTTTAACTCTCCACACATGGTTGTGAACTTGGCTACACTGACTCATGCTCATGCGTTTGTTAATTCCATATTTATTGATATCATCTATTTTTTTGACACTTAAAACATAGAGTGACATTTAAAATATTTTTGGAACGGCCAGCTTAAACAAAAGAGAATGTTTGGCGAATTTGGTCATCTATGCACAACAACAATAGTGAGCAAGACCAAAGTCTATTCTAATAACGGTACATTGTTTATTGCTAAATATTACTTTTAATGCCAAAATTACGTCAAAACAAAATGTTCGGGCAAAAAAAAATCCTCTTACCGCGATCAGCGGAAAATAATCCGAGCTGCGAGCAACACTACACACAGTTTAAAAGAGTTGCGGATTTTTGTTGCTGATAAAGTTTCCCGAACACCGGTATGGAGAGTGCTACATCAGTGTAAACATATCCGTCGTGAACTTATGAAGTGTGTTTCTGCTCTTGCTAGCAAACATAAGATAATGAGCTTGGAATTTGCAAGAAGGAACATAGGAACAAATCGACCATCAGTCACCTTTTCAATAATGTTTTAAAAAAGCTCCCACGTTGAAGTTTTATTTTGACATGCCATTTTTTCCGATGAGAAAAAATGTAATCTTGATGGCCAGGATGGATTTTGACATTATTAATACGACATACGCCTTGAACCACTTTCGTTTTCAAAAAGAAATTTTGGTGGAGAGAAAGTGATGGTGTGGGGTGGTTTTTCTAAAATTGAAAGTTCAAACATGAAGAGTGCTGACTACACTAGTGTGCTGGCCAATAACATTAATTTATTGGAGTAGCCGGCGTACTCTTCAGATTGTTATCCCATCGAGAATTTATGGGGAGTACTTGTACGCCAGGTGTATAAAGATAACAGACAATTTGGCAACGTGAAAGAACGGAAATCAGTAATTTTCGAAGAATGGAGTAAAATTGATTCAAACACATTAAAAAAATGAATTACAAGTATGCCAAATCGCATTTACAATATTATTGGAGCCAATGGAACAGTAATTTATTATATTGTTTTTTATAAATTCAATAAAAATTGTTTTTATTAAAAATTTTGAAATGGCGTTATAAATATGAGACAGCATCAAAAGTGATATTAAGCAATAAACAATGTACCGTTATTAGAAAAGAATTCACTTTTGCTCACTACTGTTGTTGTGCATAGATGACCAAATCCGCAAAACATTATCTATTGTTTAAACTGGCCGTTACAAAAATATTTCAAATTTCGCAGTGGCGTTATATTTATGAAACACACCTTATAACAGCGTTGCAAAATCATTGAATAGGGCAGACACATACTGAGGTGCTCACAGTTTTAATAATAACAAATGCTATAAATACGCTTTGTTAATATACGTTTAAACTGTGAATGGCCTAAATACAAACAATTGTATTACTTCTATGCAGATTTACATATACGGAGACTGTGCATGGTAGTTATGCTATGAAAACTCAATTTATTTTTAAAATATCGTAATAAATTCGAATTATTTATAGAATTCATTTTATATCATATATATTTGGTATTAAAAGTATAATTTATTTGTTCAAATTCAAATTTTCAATTAAATTTAGAATATATTTAAGTTCTTTAATGCAGGAAAAATAATAATTTCATATTCCGAAATAGTTATTTCCATTTGTTAAACATATCATTGAATTACATTTCTTTTTAACCAATATAAAAATGAACCAAATGAAAAAATTAACCAAAATGAAGCCATCACCTAATATATCAAACAAAAATTCTACGCCTATCGTATAATTCTATACTAATATTCTATACTAATAATTCTATACTATCGAAACTGTCCTTTTTTATGTTTTCCTGCTATCACTTTAAATTGGAGTTGCACAGTGCAAATAATTACGCAATCAATTCAGTTTAACGCACTCTATGGCATGCGGTGCCGTACTGTCGGGAAAGCATGTCTTGAATAAACATCCCATTAAATTGGGGCACGAAATTATTGTTGATTATGGCTCTATAGCGCTCGCTTTTGACGGTAATGCTCCCGCCGGCATAATTTTTGAAGAAGTAGGGATCAATGCTTCCACCGGCAAATTAAGCGCACCAAGCGGGGTTTTTTTCGTGGATGTAATGATGTCTTGAGAATCTCTCGTAGATTTTCTTCATTCTTAATGTAGCAGGTTTGCTTATTGACATGCCCATCGGGCCAAAAATGAGCATAATCACTGAATAAAATATTGCGATAAATAATGGATTGACATCCAGCTGATATTTAGACAATAAACCGAAAATACCTCAAAAATCAGCTGGATTTTGTAAGGTCGTACGGAGAGATCTTTATGTTAAATTTAATATAAAGTGAATGTACACAACTATAACTGCTGCGAGAGATGGCGAATCAAATCATTCAGGTCTTCCTCAATAATACGGTCTACTCTACAGCAGCAATTATTTCTTCGCTGAGCACTGTACGACATCTTTGCGGATGAGTATTATCAGAGAATACGTGGTACGAAAATGACCCATGATTTATCAATTAATTCCTCGGATGCACGATTACGTCAAGCGTAAATTTAACGTAGCTCACGGTAACATGCCCGAACTGAACGACCCTATTCTTACTCGCCTTAAAAAATGGAGCTCAGACCAATTTTTTTTTTTTTGTTTTATTCGATTAAAAATTTAGATTGATACATATTTGTTATTTCAGTACCACATATATTTTTCAAGAAATTTCACATTTAATTTTTTTTTATTATAGAGCGATTATCTAAAAAAAATACATTACTGTTTATAAAAATGCTGTTTAATGTTTACTAACATTATTTATTCTTGCTGTCTTGATTTATTGATTTCAGAACCCTTGGCCCATATAACAAAACATAGGCACAATGCCAATCGCCACCACCAGATAACCGAAAAATTTCTTCCGTTGTAACCGATGACACAATGTCATCATCAAATTTATACCAAATGTCTTCCTTTTGTCTGACCCAAGCAACATAATGTCCTGAAGAGCTCGATCTACCTTTGTGAGTTAAGACTGCTTGAAGAGTGTAAAAACCAGAATTATTACTTCCGAGATCGTCATCAAACCAATAATTTATGGGCTGAGAATCACATTTAGTCGATTTTTCAATTTGCATGTCTTCGATTTCTTTAAATTTAAGTCTCATTGGACACAGTTTTTCCTGCAAATAAGGTGTGCATAGCTCGTAGGCATCAAACTCAACAGGAAATTTTATATCTTTAAGAACTTTTGCATTTATTCCTTCTTTTCCTTTATATTGGAAACGTACGAACTGAATGGTAAGATAAGCAGGTAGCCGACTTATTAAATAAGATCTATCAAATGATGCATCACGGTCTAAAACCTGCGAATATTTAACTAGATGTTCCTTCATTTTCGATTTAAGACCACTGTGCATATGTTTGACTTCAGGAGATATAAAACAGCTGAGCTGAAGGAACTGTTCTACAGTAGAAGTTGTCTTTTCTTCAGGAGCTTCAGAACAGCTCATCTTCACTTCAAATGTCCCTCCAAAATATTGTTCAATAAAAGACTTGTATTGTTGGCTTTGTTTTTCATTTTGAGCATTGCTTGTTGGTGGAAGCTGTTGCTGTAACATTTTTAATAATTCTGACCAGCACTCATTAGCATCTTGCTGGCGGTAATTTCCGTTTTCAACAGTTTCAGAGAAATGGGGTGAAGCTTTGTGCAAAGTTTGAAGAAGTGCTATTGGGGTTACAGTACTGGCTTTCTCCATTTGCTTAAAAAGATTTTTCATAGATGTAGCTATTGCCAACGACATAGATCCACTATCATTGCGTTCCAACTCAAATAGATTAAGAGCTTCACACAGTTCTGGAACGGATTTAAGGCACTGCACGGTAGCGTTCATATAACAGGTGTTTCCAAGATTAGTTAAACCTGAAGGCAAGTCTAGTGCTGCCGCCAACTCCATATCATTCATATCCTCGACGAACTTAACAGGAACAGATGGAATTTCTGGAACTTCTTCCTTTGTGCCAAGGAGAACAAGTGTGGATCCTTCCTTTATTTGCAAATTCCATTCATTATCTCTCAAAATTCCACCTTTAAACATGATCTTCTGTCTGTTAGGTAGGACACCAGTTAAAGCAAATAGTTGAGCTTTAAACAAAACTGGTTCCTCATCAGTATCAACTTCAATCCCAGAAAAAACTTCACGTCCCCATTTAACTTTGACCACGAATGAAGGCATTTTAAAAAACTAAACTGCTCTTTAAAACTTATCAACTAATTTCTTAATGCTCGATAACAAGATAGTAAACTTCTGTGCGGAATCCGAAATCACCTAAATTAAAACACACGTACGAGAAAAAATCGTTCCTTCGAATTTCTTAACACTTATCTGAAATTATTTTTATTCAACTGTCAATTTGCAAAAATACTGTGGTGAATATGTTATTTGCTAATTATGTTACTTAAAGGTTGTATGTAAAGTGGATTAATTATTATCAAATATATTAAAAATATTTATTGTTGTACCTTAGCTTTATGTGAAATTAACTTTTATACACCAAAAACTTCTATTTCCTCCTGAGAATTTAACAATTTTTACTTGGAGTGCACGGGTTAACAACATCAGCTGGGCAAATTATGGAATGAAACATGGTGTAAGAAACCAGATGGAAGCGAATTTTTCACCACTCTTTAAATTTCCTCAAAGTTGTCAAAAAATTCTGACAGAGCAACTGTTGATTAGTGTCAAATCATTGTTGGCTGCGTTCACCAGGTACAAATATTGTGCAACCTTTGAGTGAGCCTGCTGAACGCAAGAGCAAAAGATTCCGATATTTCTCTGATACATTTACTCATAGTTTTGAGTGTTTCCAGTTAAAAATTGACACTTTTAGTATTATTGTGCTTTTAAAAAAAATTAAATAAATAACTCAAAATAAAACGAGAAAACACAATTTGTCCACTATTAGATAATTTTAAAACAATTGTGTTCCCAAAAAATGCATCACACTGCGCGAAACAAGTTCAGCAGGAACAAAAAGGATCAGAGACACAACATGTTGAACCCATGATCGAATTATTATAAGGTTGTGCAGATAATATCTGCCAAATATTTGACGTCTACTCACAAAAATTATAGCTTGAATATATTAACGACGACAGTAACTTTGCCGCATCTGTCAAACTTTTTCACATGTATTTCCTATGGAGAGAGTTTGATCTACTGTCGCGGCGTATTGTCGTCGATATCGAATCATTCCTAATTTGACAGCTTGCCGTTGCTATCGTTGTCAATGTGTTCGAGCTATAAGAATGTGTACCCTTATTTGGAAAGGAGAGCAAAAGAGCAATTTTTTAAGACATACAATTATTGTAGTTGCCTAAAATCACACTTTTTCGTAGTACTTACTTCTTGTTTCTTTTGACTTGTTAACGAGCTTTAAAAATGTTATGGGCACTTTTTTGACGTTAAATATTATAGAAAAAATAAAAGTTGTGTTTCAACATATCACAAAGAATTTGTATGAATATTTTTATAATATGTTTTTTAGCTTTAAGGGACATTCTATCTATTTTTTTTTTTTTTTCCTTTTGAGAATCAAAATTTTTTTATACATTGTGTCCCGCAATTAAGTACAACTATTTACAGAGCTGAAAGGTTATATCAAGCTGAACAAAATGTCTATAAAATGTTTTGTAGTAAGTATAATTTTTTGCAGCCAACTTTTTTATTTTTAAAGATATGTTTATGTTTTTGGTGTCATTGAAGAGAAGATTGAATAGATTACAAAATTGGTCTAGAAAAAAATTTCATTTATAACGCTAAATTCAGAGAAATTTGCACTCAAAGTTTAAATTTGGTAGTTTCAACCGATTGATTTCATCTTCACACGATCTCAGCTCGGTAACGGTTAAGTTGGCGGGGTTTGTTGATATACCGTTGAAAAAAAGTTGTATGTAAGTTAGTTTTTCTGCTAGAATCAATAACGTAAACCAAAGTCGTGAATATTAATTAACTCTGTAACTCCTAAGAATGTGAAAATAGACTTCCCCTTCCATACGATTTTTTGCTCAGCTCGACATAACCTTTCAGCTCCGTAAATAGATGCACTCAATTGCGGAACACCCTGTATATAAATCACTTCATATATGTCTCAATATCTCCTCTAACTATACTTTTTAGCCTGTTTTGAGAGTGCCGTCAAGCGTGTTTTTTTTCTAAAATTGAACATATGGCTTTATTATTCTCGCGCCCCGCTCTTAGCTCTTTCAAATAGCTTATATTGTATTTATTATATATTATATTATATTATTGATGTATTATATTATTGAATTTGTATTGACCAGTACGTCGCAGTAATGAATTGGCCAAAAAAAAGAAAATCGTGGACAAGCAAAAAGAAAAAGGTCAGGTGTAAGCAAAATATGAGCAAGCAGAAGGCTTACTGTATGCACCTGGAATCGCATACGACAGGTAAGTTAAAAAAAAATAATTTTTCCTTTTTATCAAAAAAAAATATTTTTCGTTTTTTTTTAAACCACTTTCATACTCTTTCTACTAAACATTTCTGCAAAAATACTTCACCGATTTGTATGTTTATGGTCTAGATTTTTTTTAAGAATTTCTCTAAACGAAAAAAATTAAAGATTAGTTTAATCATTAAAAATACTTGTTTTGAAAATTTAAACCCGTTTTTCCTCGAAACAGGTTTTTATGAATCTGTGTGCAAGATTGCGCAATAACTATTATACTGATTTACTTCAAAATTGCTGAGTAATTAAAATTATATAATTTTAAGGGTCTGACTTGGAGCTTTTTTTAAAAGTCCTCAAAAAATTTTTACAGCTACTTTTGTCCAAAAATTGTAGGCCTTTTTTTGAATTTTGACTTTGCATAGCCGCCATTTTTTCTAATAGATTTTTTGGAAAAAACTTGAAGTCAGACCCTCATATTAGGTTCAAAGTCTCCGAACTCGAGATATAATGCACACCGTTTTTTCTATTTTTTTTTTTTACTGTTTCATTTTCGCACGTGTGACACGGAAGTGACGTCACAAAAAAAACAACACAAATTTTTTTGTTAATTTTAATACTTATGTGAGACAATAAAAAAATATTTACTCAAATATCTCTAACCGCTTTTTCACAAACCTTTACTTAAAAAACTCCTAAAATTTCGACAAAATTAGGTAAAATTTCCCTTAAGTTAAAATAATTTATAAATGATATACTATTGTAATTTTACAGGTAAAATTAATTGTAAATACCTTTTCAAATTTGTGATACAGATTTTTAAAATAAATTATTTAACCAAAAGTATGAATGTATTTTTACATATATATTTGGGAAATCAAAAATTTTACTTTTTTTTCCTCTTTTGACAAAAGATAGTTTATTTTGTTTAGGCAACGCAAAGATTTTTTCTTTATTTAATAAAAAATTTCAAAACAATATTTTATGGCCAATGGTTGTGCTAATATGTCTTCTAATGGCGTTTCTTTTCTCGAAAAGTTCTGAATTTTTTCTGCCCTCTTTGAGAATTCTGCACTTTTTGTGTTCTTTTCCCAAAAAAATGTTGACCTTTAAAGTCAAGTCATGTTTTCTTGAAATTTTTGACCAGAAAAGTATAAGAAACACAGAATTTTTGCACTATCAAGACCGACGGTTTCAGAGTTCTGCCCTCAAATGCTACCAACTGAAGAAACAGTGACATGTCAAGAATATATTGAACATTGTTTTGACAATTTATTATAGAGTGAGCTTCTTCTTTACAAATTGCAACTATTTATTATTATTATCAGTGGCTTTAACGATATTAACGAAAATATTACAAATAAGTTAATTTACCTTCAACAAAACTTTCGTCGCCAGACATTTTGAAATTTATTTTGTGTTTTGCTATTTCACGGAAGACTTTTGCAATTTATTTGACGTTTCTCGATATAGAAGGGCAGCAAACACAACATTGAAAAAAATGAAGCATTTTATGTTCTTCTCTCGACTAAGAACAGGTCAAAATTTTTTGAGTTCAGGTCAAAATATAAAAAATTCTGTACTCTAAGAGGGCGAGAAAAGAAAACGCCATAAGTGTTTCTTCATGATTAAATCAAGGCTATGCCTGCTGAACGCAGCCATTTATTGCTGTTTTTGACTGATACAGGGAAAATTTTTGTGGGAGAGGTGAAAAATATGCTATCACCTTGATTTATTCTGACATGTAGTATCGTTTGCGGACGACATGGTGGAATAATAATAAGGTGCTAGTGAGTTTTTGACAACACCAAGAATTGCTTTCATTCTGTCAAAAAATTGTGAGCGAAAGAGCGGAATTGTTGATAGTTGTCAAATTGTATTATTTGCTTGAGTTTCTAGGTTATGATGTGTTATAGTTTTTATAGTTTATTGTGCGAACTAAGTGTGAATAAATATTTAATGCAATTAATTGTGCCGTGGAATGTTAGCAAAAAGTTATTACAGTTGTCTCCACTCATTTGGCAAGTTAGCCATTGTATGGTTTTGCCATTTTATCAAAGACGTGCGATGGATGGTGCCACCGACATGAAGCTTTGTCCAGCATGCAAATTGTCTTGCATTTACATCGTCTGCTTCTAGAAAATATCGAAAGCCATGAAAGAATGTTCAATGCCTCAACTGATAATAGCTGATAATAGCTTGATAAACTAAAAATCTTGTTTACTTGCACAAAAAACACGAACTTAACCAAAATTTATTTTCATTGGAGTTCACCAACAGCTGTTTTTGACAAGAGCGGGGAAACATAAATTAATCATGTTGAGAGAGAAGTGTCAAACTCACTTACACCTTATTATTATTCCACCATGTTCCATGCTGAATGTAAGTAATATTTGGTCTGTTTCCGTACTCACATCAAGTAACTTGAAGTTACTCGAAAGCGTTTCTTTGCACATTTTTCCAGCACGAGAGAGAACAAGCAAAAGTCAATCTCTATTAACAAGGTAGTGTCGTTTCGGAACAGTGGGTACCACAGATGTCAAACACATAGAATCATGATATAATAATTTACAAGGTAGCCTTGACAACCACCTTTTTTCTCACGAGCGGCATTCGGGAGTTGTCAAATCAATACAAGTTTAACTTTTCATCTGTTTTGCTGCTTCTTCGTTTTCTCTTTTTCAATGTGTTTTTGACAACTCCAAATCGCCAAAAGAACTGTCACTCTTACCTTGTAAATCTTTATACCATGCATAGAATATTATAATTTGCAAATTTTGTTATTTGTTTTGCTTTTATTCGTAGAAACATGGTTTTGACAGATGCGGTACTCACCACAAGAGAGAACTTCAACTACTAACACTACCTTGTCTTCTTATACCATGCCATGATACAATTATAAGGTATGGTAAGGAGATTCACCACACCGACCTCGTATGTCAACATGTGTTTTAGCATTGCCACTTTTCTGTATTATTGATAAATGTGGGACAAATAATAAGAAAGAAAATTATTTGTTGGATAAATAAGATATATTCGGACAAATGTATTTACAATGAAATAAATCGCTGTTTAGTGATTTTAAAGCTTTGTTTTCAGTAAATTATTGCATATTAGTTTTAGTTTAGCTTTTGTGTTCTTTATTCCTTATTTAAAATTTTTATTCTAATGTTCACTAGAAATTATAAATGTAATACATAATTTTTTATTGCCGTTTGGCGCAGAACTGTAGAACATAAATCAAAAATTAGTTTTTGAAAATTGACACATTTTATTAATCACTTTTCATTCATTTTTATTTCATATTTTTACTCTTCTTATTTAATCTGCTGGAACTTTAAAAAATTTTAATTTTCTTTGTTTTACGTTGTTTGAAAGAAGGCAGAAATTCTATTTGACTTTGTTAAAAATTTTTAAATTAACTATAAATATATATTTAGTTAAAATATTCACAAATTACAAGAACTGAATAGCCCAATTGTATCATGATCCAAACAGCTGATTGTTAAACTGACAAAATTTAATTGTTGTGCTGTGTGGTGAAAAAATATGTATGCAAAAATAACAAATGCTATAAATACGCTCTGTTAATTTAAGTTCAAACTGTGAATAGCCCAATTGAGTTTTTAGTTTTTGTTTTACACAATAAATATTTAAAGTGAATGATGTGAATACAATCCTAAAGTAATTTTCACTTGAGTAAGATAATCGAAGGGTGTAATACATTTTTAAAATATCTTGTGGACCAACCAACATTCAAATCGCATTTGGATTACGATTTACAATACAATAAATCAATTTCACAGCTAGAAGGATTTTGTTTTGTATGCAGAATGGATTTGAATATTGCCAATATTATATTGGAAAATACGTAGCTAATATTTAAAAATTTAAATTTACTTATACGATATGACAGATACTGAATTTGTCTTAAGCTACTTTAAAATAATTGCCACAGCGGTAATTGTTAAGATATATATCTACATAATATTTTACAAAATCTTATAACCTCATCTTAATTATCAATTAGTTAAGTACATTTCATACATCTTCTCATGTTGAAAAAATTAAGCTTTAACTTAAGAATATCGAGTCGAATGGAATCTTTTCGAATAATTTATTAGATAACTCACGAAATATGTAGCCAAAACTTTTGGCATAACCAGACTTCAATTCATTAAATACAATCTCCCAGTTTTCGTTGAGAAAACGATTCATCGTCTGTGAAAGCAGTGCATCATTAAAGAGATTATCAAAATGCATATAAACACGCTTCGGATTGAATTCTACACGGTAGTCCTTGAGACGCATATATTTCACACCATCCACTTCAAAGGGTTCACCAATCAGACGATGTTCTATTTTAGTATTCAGCAAAGTGATATTAGCTTTACCGCTACCGGTTATTGGAAGCAACAATATACGGCCGGACATCGTGTAGTCGCCAATCATTTCAATACGATCCGTTTTGCTATCGCACACAATAAGATGTTTTGACAAATCGGTTCTGGAAAAAAAACAATTATATAGGTTAATTAATAATGGACATAATAGTGTAAACAAAATATATAAGCCCATAGATTGGCAATACTTAGAGGTCTTGAGGCCGAAACTCATAGAACCCGTCTCATAGTGTCGCGAGCCCCTACAAGCTCCGGACAAAAAACAGGAGTTGTTAGAATTTGATGAAATTTAATTTCTGAAAGAATGTTGACTCGAGGATCTTAAAAATGGATATGGTTTTTTGAACCGACTATCGGTTCTTCAACCAAATAGCTGATTAGTTGAAATATTTTCAACTATTCTTGCGTAAATTGCGTTCTCCAACGTTACGCACGTAAACGTTGAACTCGCTCCCGTAAGCTTTCAAGTATTTTTATTATGATTGCGCCAGCGAGTAGACGGACGAAAATGCAAACGCAGTTAATGAACTTCCAGCTTAATGCATGCATTGTATAATGATTTACAAGGTAGGGGTGACAGTTCTGTGAATGATTTGGAGTTGTCAAAAACACATTGAAAAAGAGAAAACGAAGAAGCAGCAAAACAGATGAATAGTTAAACTTTGTATTGATTTCACAACTCCCGAAGGCCGTTCGTGAGAAAAAGGTAGTTGTCAAGGCTACCTTGTAAATTATTGTCAAAGATAACAAGATAGGAAACTTCTGTGGGGGATCCTTGTTCACCTAAAGTAAAACACACGTACACGAAAAATTCGTTCACCACGAATTTCTTAACACTCATTTGACTTTGTTTTTGCTCAACTGTCAGTTTGCAAAAATAGTGTGGTGAATATGTCAGTTGCTAATTATGCTACTTAAGAGTTATCTGTACAGTGCATTAATTATTATCAAATAGGCTAAATATATTTATTGTTGTACTGTAGCTTCATGTTAAATGTACTTTTATACATAAAAAACACATTATTTTCTTCCAAAAAGTAAACAACTTTTACATGGAGGATTCGGGTTAAAAATATCAGCTGTTCAAATTTATGAATGAAATAAATTTTTTTTCCATTTCATTGTCAGTAGTAGAGTTGCCAATTTCACTTTTTTCAGGCTAGCTTGTAATATGAAAAAAAATCAACTTAAGATATCGATAAGGTGTTATAGCGGTCTGTTTAGCCACTAAATTATAATTTTGGATATCTTTTATTAGTCCTCAACGATGATCATATGAGATCAATTGGGTCTACGGGACGTCAAAAAACATGCTGAAAATTATAAAATCACGTAGAAAAAAAAATGTTGTTATTACTTGCCCAAGTATATATTCATTATTGCTCATATGTTCTTATTCTCTAAGAGACAAAATAGTGTTCGAAATATATTTATATATGTAACAGTTATTCCCGTAAAATTCAGAAACGAAGTACGTAATGTTGGAAATTGCAGTTAAAAGGTTTGCTGACTAGCCGTATTATATTTCACAATAAAATTATACAATAAAATACTTAGGGCCAGTTTTTAAGTTCGAGTTTAAGCTTTAGTCAAATTAAACAGAGCTTATCTCACCAAAATTGGACGTTTAAGCTCGGTTTAACTAGATATTTTAGCATTCGTATAAGTTAAGTTGACTTAAACTATCATGGATATGTTTCTTTTTTGCCTAAATTGAGTTTAAACCATGTCGCTAATATTTCCCTTTTTATTTTTAATAGTTTCTTAACATTTGTTTCTCACATTATAATTTAAAAAATTTTATATTTTTCAGATGAGCTTTACTATTTTTTATTTTGAAGCAGTTTTTATGAAACATTATGTAAAAAAAAATTTATTTAAAATTCTTATGTTGTTTTTCAAGTGGTACCTTGACACCACTACACAATAAACCATATTTAACTGATCATATAAAAACTATGCTTGCGCTTTGCACAAATTAAAAAAAAAATTGCTTTAAAATTTTTTTTAGGAAATTTAAAAGTCTTCTTGATTTTGTACTTCTAAAAAATGTAAAATCTATATAAAAAAAATTTAATATAATGATAAAACGGTATTTTTTACGGAAAGTATACCCTTTTTCCAATAGCACATTCCTAAACTAAAAATAGATACTTTTGAAGTGGCTTAATTTTTGCACTGCATAAAAATAGACTTCAAATATCCAAAAAGGGGTAAGTTACAACCACTGTATTTACTAAACGGAAAATCTGATCCGTTTAGTAATATCCTCTTTATTACAACTGCACATAATTTTTTTTTAAATATCCTTTTTTTTAAAAAATCAATTTGGCGAAGCCTCCCATACAAGCGGCCCCTATGTGCGATGTGCTGGATTTATTATCGCTCGTGAATTTTTAAATCACTTGTTTTTATTTGATGCAAAATTTAAGTTGATCTATAAGTACATAATGGGTGGCAGATAGGGGGTAGGTATGTTCAAAAGAAATATTGTGGACCAAAAAATAATAGGACCAGCTATAACATTTGATCAGTCTAGGGGTTCAGTTACGGACGATATAAGCTATTTTCGACATTTTTCTTTTGTGTTTTTGTAGGAGGACCCCCAAGAAGGTGACAGAGAAAGGTGGGGACGTTGAGAAGAAATATTGGTGGTGAAAATATAATCGGACCTGGTCATACATTTTACCCCTCTATGGTGCACCCCGGGGAGCTATAAATCTTTTTCGTTAATTTTTTTCCTATTTAGGACCTTTTTTGAGCTTTTGTTAAAGAGAAATGAATCAACATATAACGAAAGAGCGTTCATGTTTTTTTTCTTCATGAATAAAGAAAGCAAAGTGAGCCGTTCGTGAATTGAATAATATTGATGAGGAGGAGTGTAATCATGATCTTCACTTGAGAGTTTTTCCTAACCCTCACTTCAAGACATCGAAATGTCTTAAATTTTTTGTGTGTATGTATGTTAAGCAGCGTGGCAATAAAAATAAAATACCAAAGCATTCTGTGATTATGCGGTTACTTCTACAGTTCATGAACAAAAGAATGTAGTCAGCTCTTCACGAAAATGAATATGAGCAGGTTTTTTTTTTAACTAAAAATTGCCTCATATTCATGAAACTTCATGAGAGCCAATACGAACCCTGCTTCTACTTCCTCTAAATATGCATTTTAAAGTAGAAATAATATTTACAGTTTTTTTTTTTTAAGTAGTTCCATTAAATCCAACTTAATATTTTACGCAAATATATGATCAATGCAATTTTATAAAGGTTAGAGATAAACATATGCCATTTCGTACCAGCGCAATATTTATGCTATCCAAGAGAATTCTTAAGAAAACAATCAGAGCTGGCAACTCTGATGGCGTGAAACCTTCACAAATCGGTATGGTGAAAATAAAAATCAATTTTTTTTGTGAAAATATGCAAACTTTGTTTGGCGATAAAAAGTAAAATAAGAGCATGCATGTAATTATTTGGGTGTTAAACAGATTCCTGTAACACAACTTAAAGATTAAAACATTAATGTACTCAATCCATGCACTATTTTTCTTGTTTGAAAACGAAGTTTCAGCAGAAAAATGCAGAAAAAGAAGAAGAGCGTTCTTTTTTCTTATCTCACCTCGAATAGCGGGGGTTTGTGTAAACTAACGGGGGTTTGTGAAAAATTAAATTTTTCAAAAATATTGACAAATACAACAACTGAAGAAATTGGCAAACTTTGAAAGCATATATTAACCAAAATAAGGGGATGCAATAATCAGTTTAGGTTGCAAACAGGTACTTGCAACCCAACTTAAATATTTATGCAATAAAAAATAGATGATATGCATTTTTTTAAGGGGTTGCAAAGTGATTTCTTTTAGAGTTTGCGGCCGATGAAGAACAAGAGTAGCGTTCAGGGTTGCATTTTTCGGTTCACAAATACATGGAAACCTTCCTTGAGGTTATGTTTTTTAAGTTTCCTATCTTGTTATCTTTGATTATTGTATCATGAATGCATGGAACAGATTTGTTACCGAGACCATACGAACGAGATTTATGTCCCGAAGTTAAAATCAGCGAGTAACAGACGCACTTCCCAACAAACAAAAGTTCTCGTTATTGAGTTCTGGGAGCAAAAGCTTTAATTTTATAAAAGTCTTATTATATTAGTGCCGACTTTAAAGGCTTTATATTCATAAAAAAATTAATAAATTTATGATTATAAAATAAACTAGAAATAATTCAAATAAGATTTCAAACATAATATTGTAATACTTGCATATAAATTATCAAATTTTACTAAGAAATTAGTAAGAAAAGTAATTTAAAATTATTTGTTTTTTGGATAGATTTTGAAGTCGGTTTTTTTTTTCTGTTAAAAGGTTTTATAAAACAAAAATCTTGACAAAATTTTGACTTCGCGTAATATATATGGTATATAAAGGATTGATAGATAGATAAATAATAATATAAATATCATATATAGAAGAAAAAGATTATTTAACTTTTTTACCTGTAACGTAGAACCTTGCTGCTGCTGATCAGGTCATGAACCAAAACATTTTTAAGCGATTGTTTTAAATTTATTGGAGCATTTCCGGCTTCGACTACCAACGATTTCACTGCCATGGGCTCCAAGGGCATGATGCCGAACTCTTTGTTGCCTACATATAAAAAATACGTATTAAGAACAACTTTAGTTAAAGATTTTTTTAAAAAATACATAAAATACTTACCATCTTTAAGCAGAACAATGGCTTTGTTAACAGCATCCACCAGACATTTATCGAAATTCTCATCACGTTTACATTTGTCAAAGTTGGCAGCTGCAAAATTAAAACATTGAATTATGGCAGGTACTTACTTTATCATGAAGCATCTATTAAAAAAATTATAATTAAATGCGATTATAGCTCATAACAAATGGCTTGACCATTAATTTGACTAAGCTGAAAACATTCTTTAAGTTATTAAAAAAATGTTGTTTGAAATTCCAACAACAACAACAACGACGTATCAACTCGTGGCTGCTATCAAACAAAATATACAATCGCAAAACAACTACTATTCAACCAATCTTGCAACCAATTACACAGTCCAACAAGCAAAATAATTACAGACTTTGTTCAACGGATTCTGGTAGAGGAGACAAAAGAATATAGGCGTGTATCGGCATTTTAAAAGTTTACGTCTGAGTAATTTTTATTGTAGGTTTTAAATTTATATTAATATTAAAATTAATTATGCGTAAGTATATAATGCATAATTATATATTTCCGTATATTTTACAGACTTATAGTTCAGTTATACACTGAGGAAAAAACATCCTAAAATCAAAGAAAATTTACTAAATTTTGGTGAAAATATTACTTGTTTTAACACCAAGGAAATATTTTTGTTTTTAATCGAACGGAATCTTTTGTTTGAACGAAATATAAAATTATTTTTAAAACAAAAATGAGTATTTTAGACAGTTCAAGTCAGTAGATCTTATGTTCCTGCAAATTTGACATATTTGTGGATAATAAGTAATAAAGATTTTAAAAATTATTATTTTTATATTCAATTTAAAAGTCATCACATCGGGAATTGAACCCGGACATCAACGTACTAGGCCGTTGATTTTCCTACGCACCAATTTAGTTGTTATCGGACAGTGACGTAATTTACTCCTAAATGAAACTACGTCGACAAAGCACAGTATCGATGAGTAAAGGGTTGTTTTTTTCATTCAGTTTGAAACAAAACCAGCCGAAAAAATGTAAAAAATTCTGCTACCACTCGGTTTGAACCCACAACCTCAATGCACGCTGTAGTCTATAGCACTATTGTCAACCAGTAAGCAAAGAATTTTTAAGTCAAACTAGCTATTTCTCTCTTGCTCGAAAAATATAGTTTTTGTAGAAATTTTCTTGGCTAAATTTAAACTTTTAGTTTCTTAAAACAAATGTAGATATGAATTGTGTTTGAAATATAAATTTACATAAATTTACAAAGGAAATTTTACATTTACAAAACAAAAACAGGTTATTTTTGACTTAAAATTTTGTTTTTTCAGAGTTAATGAGGAATTTTTTTGTAGAATATTGTTAACCCTAAGCGCACTTTTTTATAAGTCTTTTTTTAACCTTTTTTGTAAAAAAATTGTACAAGTTACTCTTAATGTAGTCGTAGAGGGTTAAAATATTATATAAAAAGGTTTATACTCTTTAACTCTTTTGGATAAGATTTGTCTACAGCGTGCTCCTATGGAAAACAATAGACGTAAGCTTTCAAATTGCCGATACATTTTGTAATCTTTTTAGGTCTGCTCTACCAAAACTTGTTGTTCGAAATCTGTAATTTTGAAAGAAAAAGTTGAAATTTGTTGTAGAGTGTAATTAATCGCTTGTTATTGGCAGTGAAACTGGTTGTATTTGTAAACATTAAAATTAAAGATCAATGTCAAGTTGTTCAAGAAAAAAAAAAAGTGCCCACAAAGCCAACAGTGGTTTCTTGACCTACGGCAAATTTGCCGCTTAACACAAATCAACAAACAAGATATCAAGAAGGTAAAGAAGCAAAAATTAATTGAATTAACTCAATATTAAGCAGGCTTGACACCAGCGGAAGGAAGTTGTTTCAGCTGATTGAAGATGGTGTCGTCCACGCTTAAAATGCAGACAACAATGAATGATATACCGGTCGATCATAGAACTCTGATCAGAGCGTAAAATAACCTTCTCATTTGTGATTGGTATTCCAATTTGAATAGATTTAAAAACTTGTATATTAACATTAAATAGCACAAGATGCACATTCACAAATTGAAATTAGTTTTTTATTAAATAAAAATGTTTTTCTTCGTCCAAAAAACAAACAGTTTTATACAAATTTTTACGTTTGTTAAAAATTAAACTTTTTCATTGATTGTTTAAGTTTTGTTGCCAATAATGAGAGAGTCATTAATAATGACGCTCATACGAGCGACAAAAAATGTTGACCTCTTTTTCGCTGTAATTTAGATGGACAAAAATGAATTATTGATGAGCTTAAATTCAAGAACGAGGAAAGATAAAAATTAGCAAGAAAAATAAAAAAAATTAGTTAAATAGCATAATTTTTAATATTAATTCATATTCAATAAATGAAAAAGTTACAACCACTGTATAAAAATTGTTTTAATACCAAAAATTTCTATATACTGTCAACTGATATATGCAATTGAAATGCAAATGAATGCAAATCACTTTGACAGATAGAACCCAGTAAATCTTACAAGTTTCGTGGAGCTTATGTGGATTTAACGAAACTCAACTCGCGTTTTCATACGCCGAAAAAAAACACCGTAAAACTAACTAGTAAGCCAGGGTACCCCCCGCGACCGTACTGAAGTATAACCGAAGTCTTTAGACATCTATAAAATTTTTATTTATAATCTGCAAAAATATTTGTGTAATACGCTTAATTTTATTTTACCCTTAGATGCCACATACAGTAATTTGTAAGCAAAGTAAAATGCCACACCCACTTTTCTAATATAAAGACTCCACATTTTACCGAAGAATATATGTGTGGGTTGGATAAACGACGTGGGCGGAACTTGGGTACATAAAGACGCGATGTCATTCAGTTTTATATATTCAGCGCTTTGTATGGGAGGTAGGCGTGGTTTTCAGCCGATTTTTCCAAATTTCATTGTTAGGATTTATATTAAAGATCAAACCTTACGAGGCATTCCATTCATTTTTGTGGATTTTGAAGAGATTTTACTGTTAAAATAAAGTCACTTTGTATGGGAGGTAAGCGTGGTTTTCATCCGATTTTTCCAAATTTCATAGTGAGGATTTATATTGAAGATCAAAGCTTACGTGTCAAATTTCAAGGCATTTCATTAATGTATGTGGATTTTGAAGAGATTTTACGGTTAAAATAAAGTCACTTTGTATGGGAGGTAGGCGTGGTTTTCATCTGATTTGGCTCATTCTCGAACTTGTCTTCCTTTTTTTTAAAAAAAGATTAATCGTAATTGTTTCAACAGACGGACAGACAGACGGACACACGGAAATCGGCTCAGGAGGTGATGCTGATGCCCTTACGCAGTACGCGTTGGGGTATTAAAATAACAACGTTAAATTAAAATTAAACCGTGACAAAATTAGGGTAAAGTTGAAAATTTTGAAATCAAAAATGATCATTTAATTCTGAACATGCATTTAATTTTCATTCTAAAATCGGAAATTTTTAGAGTAAAATTGTTTTATTTTCAAAATTAAAATAAAAAAATTCTGTTATAAAGTTGAAAATTTTTGAATTTAAAAAGATACATTTTTATCTTTTAATACAAAATTTTTAATATAAAAAGAACATTTTTATTTTAAAAATGTTATATTTTTACTACAAAAACAAAATTTTACTTTAACATGTTTCATTATTTACCTTTTTAGAGCTTACCCGTGATATACATATTAAAAATGCTAAATAAATTTTAAATCATATTTTTTATTTTTAAATATTTCAAAATATATTTTATAAACTTAAGAAGTATTAAGATAAAGTTTATATATATTTAAGACGGGTTGAATCATTTTACCTCCAAATATTTTCCCCAACCAAGAAGAATTCGTTTCTGGACAATTTTCCCTACTCGTGTACCCTTCTTGTTGCCGACCGTATGAACACCCAACAATTTTCTCAGCAAATAATATGAAATTTCCAACTCAATATAAATGTCAGGCAAATGACCAACAGCACCCAACACCTGCCCAACCAAACGATCTGCTCGACAGAGTGTAGGATCAATCTTTGTACCAACACCGATCAGTTCTCCGGGCACTGCATTTTTCAGTTCATTATGTTCGGTGTATAGCGAAAAAATACGTGAGAAAATCGGTATGCACGTAATGTTGCTTTCACTATCCTTCGTGACAACGCCCAGTCGCAGCTCAATCTCCTGTGCAACTTTCAGTACGTCAGACCTCACAGCCGGGCTTGTTAACATTAAACGAACGAATAACGAACAGTCTTGCTGGAGCCAAGGTTGATTTATAAGGTTGTCGCAGGGCTGATCGCACTCTCTTCTCAGTACCCATAATTGTCAAAACCATCCAATTTTGCGAATGACTACGAAAGAAAAACGGATGATAATAGAGAGCACTTGCAGATTTTCTATGAGCTGTCAACTTCGATTTGACAATTATGGGTACTCGCTCTCTCCCTTGCGACAACCTTATAAATCAACCTTGGCTGGAGCAGTAAAGTCACGCACTGGCACTGGAATTTTATTCACAATATATCCGCATAATACATCAATATTAGGTGTGTTTCCGTACTCTACACTGTGTAAGATTTGTGTAAGTTCAAACTAAGAGAGTAAAAATTAAATGTGAGAATAGTTGCAAAAGTACGGAAACAGCTTCTAGTAAGTTTCAAGCACAAAACAGCTGATTTTGACTGCAGACATGTCAAACGTAAATTGCGCCAATTAAAATGATCGTAAATTTATTTGTAAAGTTGATGCTTGTTCTTCTTGATGCTTGTTCTTACTTTAATCTGAGTCTTGAGTTCTAGCACTCTCTGTGCACTTTGTGTGCTCGAGAGAGGGGTTTTATGCTTGTTCTTCTTCTCCCATTTTAAACACAGAAAGTACGGAAACAGAAAATAGCGTCCCACAAGTTACACAGTGTGAGTACGGAAACACACCTATTGTATTTCAATTGCTCTGAGATTGGAATAATAGGTGCACCTTCGGCCACTATCAAAACTTCACTAAATGGCGTTATAAGTATGTATACTGGCGCTTTCATTTAAAAATGCGTTTTTATTTCAAGTATGGTAATTTTATTTAAAGGTGTTTTTTTATTTCAAAATTGCGCATTTTTATATCCAAAACGAGTAAATTAAAAATAAGCAACTTTAAACCAATATGATAGTTCATGATTTTAAAATGGGTTTTTTCGCTTAGTGTAGCGTGTTAACCCCAAATAAACATCGAGTTAACTCGACATGCAAACTCATCAAGGCCTTTTCCACACGGAGAAACGGAAAAGTAACCCAACTGCAACAAAATTGCTTAGAAAGTTTCAAGCCACTGCAATTCCAAACATTATTGCAACCTATGCTTTCAGAGTCACGCACAACGCAACATTGATCTTGCATTGCAGCTTATAAATAAATAACCAGCGATATTTCTCTACTTCTTCTATAACAAATATAAATTTGTTAATTGCTCGCTCATTGCTGCTTCCTGTATTCAAAATAAAAAACATGAAACACAATTTTTCGGAATTTAATTGATAGTTTTCTCAACTTGAAGTACCACACAATTGTTTTACATTATCAAGAAAAACAGAAGTCGCTGATATAAATTGCAGCAAGCTGTGTTGCATAAAACTTATCGCAAACGTGCTGTCAACTAGTTGTAAGAAAGTTGCTTCATCTGAAGGTTCCGGTATACTTGCATGGACTACCAACATTTGTTGGTGTTGCATTGGTTTTCAATTGCTCCGTGTGGAAAAGGCCTTAGTCTCAGCGATTGGTCCACCCTGTGACTTTTGTATGTTTTTCTAACAATAGCAAGATGCATGAGAGAATAAGAGGCAAAAGTACATTTAAGTATATTTTCGGGAATTTTTTGCTACAGTGCAACTAATCTTGAAATATTCTGAGATTATTTGTGCATCACTCGAAGAAAAGAGGAACTAACACAAGGCCTTTTCCACACGGAACAATTGAAAAACATCGCAAATGTTGCTAACCCATGTAAGTATACCGGAACCTTCAGAACCTTCACTTTTTTACAACTAGTTGGCAGCACGCTTGCGATAAGTTTTATGCAACACAGCTTACTGCAATTTATATCAGCGACTTGTGTTTTTCTTGACAATTTAAAACAATTGTGTGGTACTTCAAGTTGAGAAAAGCATCAATAAAATTCAGAAAAATTATGTTTTATGTTTTTATTTTGAATACAGGAAGCAGCAATGAGCGAGCAGTTAACAAATTTATGTTTGTTATAGAAGAAGTAGAGAAATATCGCTGCATATTTAATTATAAGCTGCAATGAGAGATCAATGTTGCGTTGTGCGTGACTTGCTCATCTGAAAGCATAGGTTGCAATAACGTTTGGAACTGTAGAGACTTGCAACTTTCTGAGCAATTGTGTTGCAGTTGGGTTACTTTTCCGTTTCTCCGTGTGGAAAAGGCCTTAGGGCCAGTTTTGCAGTAAGAGTTTAAAGCCTTGTCAAATTAAACCGAGTTTAACTCACCAAAATTTAAAGTTTAAACTCAGCTTAGGAAAAAAAAAAGGTGTGTGTGGCCGCTACGCACGGTAGAAGTGAAACTTTTAACAAAAAAAATATAATTTCTGGGAAGATTGCTAATTTATATTATTAAAATTCCCTCCTTCAGTACAACGAAATGGTTAAAAAGCAGTCTAACTTCATACCAGTATTAGTTCAAGAACTGTATTTTTTTCATAAACCCAACTTGTATTTTCAACATGGCGATATCATGGGATATATCAGTTGTCTCTTTTGTTTATTGACAGTTACTGAAAACTTCAATATTCACGTTCAGAATTCGATAGCAGTTTTTTTTTTTTGAACTTTCGTGACACAGTTGGTTATCAAGAGGATTTATTATTTTAATTTGATGACATAAGTAGTACCCAGGCTCGATCCTATGAGCATAGCACATACGACAGATCTTGCTGTTTTATTTTTTGTTAATTATATTTTTATTTGTAAATATTTAAAAGAAAAAATTTGTCGAAAAACAAAGTGAAAAGAAAACAAAATAGGAACAAGCACGAAAACAAGCATAGCATACATCTTTCAATTTATTTCATAGGATTGATGACAAAAAAATTTATTGTTTATCCAAAATAGTCATTAAACGCTTTTAACTCGAGCTTTGTTTATATAATTTATTTTAAATTTTTCTTAAAAGAAGAACAAAAACTGTCAGTTTAATTGTAAATATTTTTAAATAAAATGAAGCACAAAATTTGAACTGCAGAAAGCACCACTAAACCTTTGCTTCGTGACCTTATGCTACCGCGCATACTTGCTTAGGTTTATTTTACCGTGCCTACACAGTTAAAAATGTTGATGCGTTCTTAGGTACAAAATGCATCCGTATTTTATGTTGCATTTGCGACGATATTTGCCAGTAGTCAAAGTCTTAAAGAATTGATAAACGAATCATAAACGATTTTTCTTCATCTTTGACGAAACATTCTGATTCGGCCATACATTTCATTGACGAACATCCCATATAAAATTCCCAAATTCGTGCTCGAACGCAATACAGAATTGTTGAGATTTTTCGTGCATGAATATATTACTGAATCGTGAAAGTTTCGTCAACAAACAAGATAGATAGAAAATTGTTTTCCATTTTTGTATACGTATATTCTTTGATTTTATTTAACATGCGTTTTTAGATGAAAATATTTCTGATTTGTAATCTTTGACATAACAGTGATGCAGTCATAATAGACTACTACATAATAGACGCTACTTTTTTAATATGATATATATTGTAACTTTTAACGAAAAAATTACCCCGAAATATAAGCCTTTGTAGGGAAAACATGAACGAACACAAAGCAGAAAGATTGAAGAATTTTCGACAAATTTTTTACTGAACGAACACAAGCCGCACGTGTTAAAGAATTTTCGACAAGAAATACAAGAGAGAAGAGTTATCGGTTAAGAGTTAGAACACGTGGTTCTACTGTTTTCGTTGTTTCCTTATTCTGTTTGTTTCCTTTAATGTTGACGAAACTAATGCAGATGAGTTAAAGAATATTCTGCAATTCTATTATTGACAAATATAAGCCAGACACGTTAAAGAATATTCTGCAAGTCTAGCTTATGCAGCAAGTTTCTTTCATTTATTTAAAAGCAGACTAAGTAGTCCGGCAACTCAGTTGGTAATGGAAGAACTTGTAACCATTAGGTTGTGTGTTCAAATACCACAGCATGCGATTTTGTTTTAATTTCGATGTAAATGTGTGTTAAAACCAATATTTAAATTATATGAAAGATATGGTATTTATGTGAAAATTCACAGATCTTAGAATAAAACAGATTTTAGATTAAAAATTGCATTCGTTAATATTGCAGCATGTGCTGCTTCCAAATCAATCAATGCAGTGCTTTCTTCGAAAATTGCTTTCTGAATTTATCAAAACTCAATTTGAGAAATGCCTAAAAGTATGCTAATGTTCTAAAACTTAATCATAAAACAAAGAAAATAACTACTGATTGTAAATTTTAAAATAAGTATGAGCTACTCAAATCAATATGTCTCCGTGACACAGTGGGTAGAACAGCCAACTACGGATCACAGCGTACTGTGTTCAATCCTCAGTGGAAGCAAATATGTGAAAAGTGCTTAAATAGCAATTTTTATACAGCCAGTGCGGCGAATTGATGTGTTGTTGTTTCCCTAAGAACCATTTCGTTACATTGGTTTTACCCACCTCCCCCCCCCCCCCCCCCAATCTAGCTCACCGTATTGTTATATACACGGCTATAAAAGTTTCACTTCAAAAAGAAACACATCACAGTTTAAGTCAATTTGACTTCTACGAATGCTAAAATTTCTAGTTAAAGTTTCAATTTTGGTGAGTTAAGCTCGGTTCAATTTCACTAAAGTTTAAACTCGTACTAAAAAACTGGTCCTTAAAAGCTAAACAGAAACTCCACTTGGCATAAGTGTGTTGCCCAAAGGGTACAACATCCGTCTGAAGATGTAGAAGTAGAGGGTTTGAATCGCAATGCTAAGAAAATACTCTTGAGATAACAATTTTGCCTTTTTTATATTGCCGAGTGCGGCGAATTTTTGTTGGGTTTTACTGGGTTATACTCCCCATCTTATTCGCTGTGTTTTTGTTTAGGTGGTTAAAGAGTTTAAACTTCTAAGTAATGTGATAATTTATTTTCACATGAAAATTAAAAAAACACTAAGTAAATAAAAAATCTCTCATTTAGAGAGGAAATAATTTTAAAAATTAAAATAAAAATCATTTTCTGACAAAAAAAATATATTGAAGAATGCATAAAAATCTCTATATATGTCGCGTAACTAACGATAGCCATGACAAAACTGCATAATTAAGCATCTGGCACACAGCCATGACAAATCTGTCTAGTCCAGCACCTGAGTAACATCAAAATATTTGAGTCAACTAGAAAAAAAAAATCGTTATCTCACAAATTCAAATGCTGTAGATACACTGAACACATCATAATCCAATCCAGCGTCTTTACAAAACTAAAAAGTTGACGACAATTACAATACAGCAACACTTTTTTATGTATACACACTCACTTTTGTAACTGTCTGATCTAATGTCTAGACTTTTATAAGGCAAGTATGTGGGGCAGTAAGTTGGATAGTTCAATGACATTATGTATGGCGAACGAAATTTGTAGAAATTTTTGGTATGATCTGCTAAGTCTTATTTCCTAAAAGTTGATTTTCGCTAAAGCAGTTTTTTTTTAAAATGTTATTCTTTGTTATAAAATGATTAGGAAACCAAACCCATTACAACGCATTACCTTCATCAAAAATAATAAAACGAATTTTCTTAAAAACTTATCGAATATCTTGAATTTTTTATTATTTGCAAATTTTAAAGTTGCTACAAGGAATAGCAAAATTGTGAACAATGACACAATAATTGTATTCTATAGCTTAGTTTTATGGCTTAACTTAATGTCTGCGTCAACCTTTGTTAAAAAATGAATAATTAATTATTTATTTTTATGTTGTCTACGACAAAAAGCTTTGTTATTAAAAAGATTTTTATTTGACTACAACTGCAAGCATTAAAAGTCATATTTGGCAAGCAAAAATAGACATTGCAGCAAAAACAATTACTTGAATTATATGTTGACCATAAAAAAAAAACAAAAAAAAAATTTGTTAGCTTTTATTTAATATCCAGAATTGCATAACTTGCATTGCTTCGAAAATGGTAACTAACCAACTAATACACGCTTTATGGTTTGAGTTCAAATTCAATCAGCCGTTAACAACTTGTCTGCACCATATAATACTTCACCAAACAAGCAAAAATATCAAAAATACGCAATATTTATGACGACACACCAAAGCTTCTACTTCTTAAATTTACGACGTTCAGATACTTACGCAATTCTTTGCTGCAGACAGTTGTTTTTACAACAGCCACTAAAATCACTAGAGCAAGCAACACACTGTAATAACTTGTCTTTCTCGAATTCATTTCGTTTTGACTGTGCTGAGCTTTTTGTTTAATGAATGGAATATTTTTATGCTGTCTCAAATTTTGATTTAAGGCGTATTGAAATCGTTCCGAATACGGAGTGTTCTCGCGTCGAATTATCAGTTACTTTTAAACGGGATGCAAAGCTCTGGTTCGCTTATATACGAGCTCCAAATGGTTTCTGGCCAACAGATCGATCGTGTTGATCAAGTTAAGCTCTTTAGTTATGCTGTCGTCTTCAACGTTGTCTTAAGCTAGCAGAGCAACAACATTGTAATGTATGAAATGAAAAAATTAAGTGTATGTTAAAAAAAAAAAAATTAAAAATAAAATGTTAATTAAGACATATGTGCAGACGGTATATTTTCAGTGACGGTTTTTCCGTCGTTGAACACAAAAAAAGCCTTGTTCTTGAAGGCTCTGATGGATTATCTTATACCCTGTCCTAAAGTCAATGACTTGCAGTGTCATTGTTACTGTAACTGTCTTGCTAAAGATCACGTAAATTATTAAATAGGGGATTTTCTATAGTTGTGAACATGTTTAGCTGTTCTTCTTTATGAGTTGTCATTATTTTATGAATATATAAATGGGATTGCAGTCAAGGAAACTGCTAGGATAGACTCCTTTCCTTTTTTATTTTTTCATCGCAGCCAGAATTTTATGCAAGCAATAAGAACTCTGTTAAACAATGAACGAAAATAGACGGTACGATATTTTATTGTACTATAGATGGCATATAGTAGATGGAACTAATACACAAACACTATACTAGGGTCGCATAAAAAATTAACAAAAACATTATCATTCTGTAACTTTCAGCGTAGGATACGGTCTGCCAAATATAACATACTGAAAGGTGATTCACAGGAATTGTAATATCACGAAATTATCACAAACGATATTATTCTCGATAATTAAAACGATAAAATTCTTGTGGAATCATCTAGATATCATCATTAACATGGTGAAATAATTACAAGGTGTTCTCATCCTATGACATTTTTCAATATGTTTTTTGACATGCTGCCTTATTTTGACAAGTTCCATACATAGTTCGATATTTAATTCTATGAAAATGTCAAAATAAGGCAGCCTATTTTTTCTGATTTTCCGGATGAGAACACTTTGTATTTATTCTACCATGATCATTAATGCTATATCTATCTATAATTTGTCGATAATTAGATAAGATTAGATAAGGAATAGGAGTGAACAAAAGAAAATCCTTAAAAAAAAAAAAGAAAAAACAAAACACATATCTCCCTATCACTGTTGCCAGCTCAGCGGATTTCCCGCTAAATGTGCAAATTTTGATGTCATTTGGAGGGATAAATTTTAAAAAATCAGCTGGCGGAGCTTTTATCAACTTATTTGAATCAACTTATTGTTGATTAAATTTAGCTTAATTAAGCTTCTTTTAGTTGTAGTTGCAGTTGTAGTTGTTGTTGTAGTGTTATGTTTTTATTAATCAGTTTTAAAAATATTTCATTTTCAAAAATCTCTCTTGTGTATGGTGCAAAATAACTATCTGAAAAATGTACCTTGTGTATGGGGCTTAAATGTCATTTCTATGTTCGAATTAATTAAGCTTCTTTTAGTTGTAGTTGTAGTTGTAGTTGTTGTTGTAGTGTTATGTTTTTATTAATCAGTTTTAAAAATATTTCATTTTCAAAAATCTCTCTTGTGTATGGTGCAAAATAACTATCTGAAAAATGTACCTTGTGTATTGGGCTTAAATGTCATTTCTATGTTCGAATTCGAAGATCGATTTTATTTCATAACCCCTTAGCCGCACATGCGAGTTCGAAGACAGTAACAGTTCGAAAAACTCAATACACTCTCACTTTTCACTAACAGGCATGCTACACAGGCCAGTATACTGGCCCTGTTGTTCGAAAAACTCAATACATTCATACTTTTTTACAAATGCACTCACACTGGATTCACTTTCACGGCACTTTCATCGCTACTAGCAACGAAATTCTAGATCCAGTGGAGTTTGACAGCAGCGGCTAATGTATGTCAAAAAGGGGGATATCAGTGATGTTTTTAATTACTTTTGGTGGATTCATTTCAGGTTTTCCCTCGATTTCGTACTTTATTTCGGGTTTTCCTCGATTTCGTAAATGAAACAACACTGATAACTTGCTTACATTTACAAAGCAAATGAAACAAATGTGAAAAGTTGCAAATAAAAGTGAAAAACATGATACAATGATAAGGTAGGCCCGCTGCTCTGAGTGCTCTCACGCGTCAACGAAGAGTGGATAATGAGAAGCAACATTAATGTCAAAACGACGAATTTCGTAGAAATTGCAAATGAAGAAAATATTTTATGTTTCCAAGTTGCAAACAGTGCGGTCGCTGGTGTTAAATTTGTGCTAATTTGAGTGAAAATATTATTTAAAAAGTGTAATGAAAACTATAAAATGTGAAAGAAGTCTTAAAATTGCAAAAAAAACCTGCAACAGTTTTAACCTAAAAACAACTGCGAAACGTGAGCATAAAGAAATTCGCGATGAACAGCTGATTTTGACATCAATGTAGCTTTATTCTGCTTTCTACTCCATTCCTCTCCGTGATGACCTTACCTTATAATTCTGCCATGGTGAAAAATATACAATTTTTTATACAATAAATATACAAAAAAATATACAATGGAGCGAAAATTAACTCAAAAACAAATCATTAAATTAAATTGATTCAATAGCAGCGAGAACCTTCGCATACGATGAAATTTTTTTAATGGACTTTCACTAGCATGTGTAGCACCTCTTGCATGAAAGCATGAAAGTTCGAAATTCTTCGAATCATTCGAACAGTACACGTACTCTTTCGTACTTTCACTGTCACTGACCTGTTTAACCGGCCTGTAACCCAGCGTCCACACGTGCAAGTGCAAGTGCAAGTTCGAAAAACTCAATACATCCAAGCATTTTTACTAACACACTCACATTTTCGAACTTGCAGCCTACTTGCAGCGCTACTTGTAACGCTGTAGCCACACGTGATAGTACAGGCATGCCAATAACGAATATGTATTCACTTCGAAAATATTCCGAAATAATCAACAAACTACGCTGCGGCCACACATGATAGTAAATGTTCATTTGAAAAATGTTGTCAAAGCCAAAGGTTCGACCACTTTTTTATTCCGTTTGCTTTTATTCAGTGATGCTTTATATGCCAACACAGTGCCAAACTTAAATGAGAAACAAATGGGGAACTAATTATGTTGAAAAATGTGTTTATCAATATATTTCAAAATGAAATGCAACTTATTCATATGATATTTTATGTGTGATATAAGAGATATTAAAATAATTGCATATATTTCACTGCAAGACATGAAAGAAAAGTGCATATTTAAAGTTCGAATGTTTTAGGGAGAAAACACAACACTGTTTTCCTGACTTCGATTTCGCACTGGCTGTGGTTGTCAAAATTCATTGTCGTTTCGCGTCGTTTTCCATCCTTCTCTCGAATCGTCGTCTTTTCATCAGCGCTGCTCAACGTCTAGGTTTGTGCATGATATAATGATAAGGTAGGGCCGCTTCGCTGAGTGCTCTCACGCGTCAACGAAGAGTGGATAATGAGAAGGAAGATATATGTCAAAACGACGAATTTCGTAGAAATTGCAAATGAAGAAGATGTTTTATGTTTCCAAGTTGCAAACAGTGCGGTCGCGGGTGTTAAATTTGTACTAATTTGAGTGAAAATATTATAAAAAAGTGTAATAAAAACTATAAAATGTGAAAGAAGTCTTTAAAAAAAACCTGTAACAGTTTTAACCTAAAACCAACTGCGAAACGTGATCGTAAAGAAATTCGCGATGAACAGCTGATTTTGACATCTATCTCGCTATATTCTGCTTTCTACTCCATTCCTCTCCGAGTCGGCCTTACCTTATAATTCTACCATGGGCTTGTGCTGCATATAACAGGATGGGCATGATTATTGACTTTTAGAGCGTGATTTTCGTGATTTTCGTTCGTCGATAGAGGGTTCTGCTTCTCAATTGCCTACTGAGCCCAAAGTAACACCTGTTATCGTTGGTGGAGTTAGTGCTGGATCCTAGTTAGACGAAGTCCTTCACAACCTCGAAGGAGGTGTTGGCAACAGTGACGTGGGTGCCAAGACACTGGGGTTGTTTGTTTGTTCACACCATATATTCTTATCTTATCTGCGTTCACCGCAAGACCCATGCGACTCGACTCTTTTTCTAATTTGGAGAATGCTGCACTGACTTCGCGTGTACTATGGTCAATGATATCAATATCATCAGCATACGCTTTCAGCATAACACTCTTGTAGAATATGGTGCCACTTTGTCTCAGATCAGCTGCTTGAATGATCTTCTCCATAATTAGATTAGAAAAGTCGCACGATAAAGAATCACCTTGTCTGAAAGCTCGTTTGGTAACAAATGGTGGGGAGAGGTCCTTCCCAATTTTAACTACGCTGCTTTGTTGCTCAGTGTCATCCTGCATAGACGAGTTAATTTTGCAGGTATATCAAATTCAGACATGGTGGAGTGCAGGTGATTCCTTATTGGACTGTCTAAAACGGCTTTATAATCAACAAAAAGATGGTGGGTGTCGATTTGTTTTTCTAGGGTCTTTTACAAGATTTGTCGTGGAGTGAATATCTGGTCGCTGGTAGATTTCCCAGGCTACACTTTTCTGAAGCCACACTGATAAGGCCCAATCAGTTGGCTTACGATGGGCTTCAATCTTCCACATAATACGCTCGACAGGACCTTGTATGCGAAATTAAGGATTCTTATCCCACGGTAATTGGCACAAATGGTGGGATCACCTTTCTTGTGGATTGGGCAGAGTATACTGAGGTTCCAATCGTTTTGAAATGCATTCTTCCGACCATATTCTGCATAGAAGCTCGTGAATGCACTTAAACAGAGCTTTGCCTCCGTTCTTAAACAGCTCAGCGGGTAGACCATCAGCTCCCACAGCTTTATTGTTATTAAGCCGAGTTATGGCTGTCAAGACTTCATTGTAGTCGGGCAGCGGAACTTCAACGCTGTCATCTATAATTGGGGTTTCTGGGATATCATCTCAATTGGTGGGATTGTTGTCATCATCGCCATTCAGAAGACTAGAGAAGTGTTCCCTCCATAACGTAAGTGTACTCTTAAGATAAAACACAAGAATTTAAATTTTCGGATTTGATGGTCGGGCAACGCCCCGTTATTCAATCTCAACCATATTGCTTGAGATGATATACTTTATATACTTTTGCACCAATTTTGAAAGAATAGCTTGAATATGTAGTAATATACTGCCCTTTTAGTTTCCGAGTTATATAGAAGGTACAACTCCCCATTTCTCAATCTTAATCATATATAATCTAATAGTATGCACTTTTGTTCTCTACCGAATTTTAGTTTTTCAAGTAGTATGGGAAAAGCCACGCCCCATTGTCCATAAGCACTTCTTTATAGCTAAGAACCAAACTATAATAAAACTCTACCGAATGGTGAAAACCGCATCGAAATACATGCTTGGACTTCAAAGTTATTTGGATAGAAAAAATAAATCGGTACACACATCAATTGTATTTTATATACAGATTAAATTCATTTTAATTAGCGATTTTTATAAAATGTATGTTATTTGAGTCTTTACTCTGCAAATCAAACATAAACCATGACAAATCTAGTAGAAAACATTATTTATTAGTTAAACTTTTTCGTCGAAGGCAGGCATGTCAACATAGTGATTCATATCGCTCTTAAATTTTCATATAAAATTAAAACAAGCAAAATGAAACAACCCAATAAACCAAACGAATTCGTTTCGAATTCCGGGTGAAACCGAGATCTCGGATATTCATTTCGAAACGAAGTTCGTTCTCGATTTGATATTCAATCCGAGAGAGGGAGAAATGCACACTTCATAATCGGAACGATATTTTCAATATAATCAAATCACTTACGAAACGAAAATTTAAGAATTAACAAATCGTTTTCGAATGATTTTAATTTTTAAAAATTGTCATTACTTACCCAAATCGATTATAATGAATTTTTTTTACCAACAATATGCATTGCTTGCAACATTTGGCAGACGATGCTCGAAATATAGGATCATCAGTAAATATACTGATATATATATCATATATCACTGAATATAGGATTTAAATATTCAGTGCATTTAAATATGAAAATTTCTTACATGAAATTAAGCGTAAGTCAAAGAAAAAATACAATTTTGTACTCAAATTTATAATAGCAAAGCATATGTGGAACACTAAAACAAAAATTATGACCAAATTAATATTGGTGACGGTAAGGAAGGGTCATTTTCTTTTCAAGCATCCCAATTAGAAAGTGGTTTTAATTTTTACTCTTCTTAGAAATATGGAATTTTATATTAAAATGTATTGCTATTTTAAAAATTTTTGGATTCATCTCAAATCCGAATCGAATAAGAGACATCTGACCCGAGTTCTCGGTTTCGTTACTAATTCGAAACCAACCCGAATCCGTTTTGTGGTTTATTGGGAGCAAGCAAACAAACTCGCAAGCAACAAAAACAAAATTCAAACTTCACGATGCTAGTGCCAAACGTTCCAATGGTAATACGATTACGCACAAAAATTTTTATTGTTCAAAAATTTGTATTTCGTTATAAGGTTTACTTATGTAAAAAGGCCTTAAAATATTGGAACTTAAAGATGACGAACCCGTTGAGTTGTGATTGATCAATATCAGATTAAACCATAAAGAGTAGCTGATTTTCAAAAGCATCAGCTCAAGCAGCTGGTGCGAATCATGAGATCTTCATATTCTATTTTAAAACAACAACTAAGTGCATGTGAAAAATTTAAAAAAAAATGGTTTCATCTTTAAATAAAGAATATTAATTAAGAAAATGATAAATAATAAAACAAAAGTTTTCTACAAATAATTAGGCCAGTAAATTTAAAAAAAATTATATTTTACTTAAAATATAAAGTGCAAAACGTTCGCAAAATGTTCTCAGTCTAAAAATAAATTTCATTTGTCAATTAATAAATGCGACATAGCAGCGAAAAATCGAAGTTGAAAGATATGTTGGTTCAAAAAGCTTTTTGAAAAGAAAACAAGGGTTGCTTTTTACGAAGTCTTATTATACGCCATACGCATCAAATTTGGTGCGTAAAGTTTTACGCAAATCGTTTCGTAAAGTTAATGTAAAAAAATTAACATTGCGTTAAAATTTACGAGATACGCGGTTACGCAGCCCATACGCAGTGACTTGAATCCCCTTATAGTAAAAGTAAACACAAAAATAACATAGAATTTTTTATAAATGTACTAGCTTATACCCGGTGTGCGTTGCTACACCCGACGACTATATTGGAAAATAATAAATACTAGTAATCTCGTGAGGCGTTAAAACGCCAGAATAAGAAATATCTTTTTTTATATTAAGGACTACTTGTACCTTTGAACCAAGGATTTTATAGAAGCTTTCTCAAGTCCAAAAGTAAATCGAAATCGTTTTTAAATTTTTTGCTTGCTGAATCCAGATATCAACAACAACACCGCTCGAATGCTAAAAGTTATGTTATTTATTTTTTGATAAAATAAGCTTTTGACATTCAGACGCAGCGCTTCAAATTAGGGATGACACTCAGCTGAATTGAGAAGCGTACAAACAGTCAACGCAACAATCAACACTATTTAGGTTTCACTGGAAGTAATAAGTCTACCTGCCCTACATACAGAGTAGGGCCCTGCATTCTTATACCATGGCTAGGCATAAGGTTGGCTCAAAAAAAATTCGATCCTGAACATAAATAAACATCACTTTAGTAATAATATATTAGTAGGAATAAAGTAACTTAATTCTTTATTGGTTTTTGTAGTTCACTTAGTACGAAAATAACTAAAGCTGTTATGACACTGGCTTTTTCAGAATCTGAAAAATACGAAGGCACTGCTTACACGTCATTCAAATTGAAGGATCATTCAAAATTTGTTGTTGTTTTTCCAGCGAAAAAAAAATTAACTCACTGCGAGAGCGGAAATGAACTTTCAACACTTCATCGCATCAAAATTTTGATGGAGCTCCAGACCTGCATCAATCAATCACACGGTTGCATAATCAATTTTTCTTGTACTTACAACAACACTTTTAGTCGGCATCGGCCATTCAATCAAAAAATCACGTGTGAGCAGCAATCCAATCAAATATCTCAAAAAGAGTAAGAGAGAACAAAAACGCGATATTCTTCATTCAATTTGAATGACGTATAAACTCTGCCAAAGTGAGCAGCACACAAAAAAGCGATACATTTTTTAATGCGTGTGAAGAAATAACATTAAGTGACAAAAAATCCTAAACTGTTACTTTTCAATACTATAAAAAGTCCAAAATTCTTTTCTTTTTCAGCTGCTAGCGCCTTGAAACTTGGTGTTAAATATTTAATTCATCAACATTTTTCATTTTCACTTTCGGAACAGCAAACGCTGAAAATTTCATCAAATATTCAAAATAAAAAAATTAATTATTTAAGTAATAACTTCGGTTTAAGTGAATAAAAGCTGATAGTAATCTCGACTGGACTCAAGGAAAATACCGTTCTCGGACATAGCAGCTCAGTCATCAAAATTTTCACTAATTTCGACAACAAATTTGGATAATCAACTTAAAAAAAAACCCATAATGGTTCGGGGAAATTAAAAACTTCAACCACAAGCGAAGGCACAGGAAAAGCAGGCCAGAATAAAAAACAGTAAGGTGCACAGTACTACCGATCTGAAGGATGCCACTCAAAATACACTCGTATAATTGCGCAGTCTGCAAGTCTCATATGTCATTTCGGACAACCTGCTATTATTTCTTGGAAAGTATTCCTCTCCCTTTTATCCGTGGCTAGTTTTAAGATCTTAAAAATACTAAAATAAGCCAGCGTCATAACGGCATAAGTGAACTAAAAAAAAAGAACGAATTGGCCATTCCAGCCCTTGAAAGGACTTTGCCCGAGCTTCTTATGATCAATTGTGTTGTGTATGTCATGAAATGTTTGAACACAAATGATCGAGAACGATAGAACTAGAGTGATAGGACCTACTAGTCGACTCCGAACGTCTTATATTCTCAAGAAGCTTTTCATGGCAGTTTTTACTCTCAGAGGATTGCCATTGTCTGCAGAGAGGTGACGGCCGAACAGAAGAATTAATTCAATCGAAAAAACTTTCTGTGTCTGGTGGTGTTCGAACCAGGGATCTCTGGCGTATGGGTCACACACTCAAACCACTTCGCCATGGCCGCCACACTGTCAGGCAAGCTTATATGAGTAAACAGAAAAAAATAGTGTTTTTTATCTAATCAGAGGACAAATAATATATATATAATTTCTTATGGCATGCATTAGGCTCGCTTTTTTATGCAACTTGCTAAACATACTTACTTAACATAATATCTTACTAAACATACATATATGCAACAAATTCATCACCCATTTTACAGGACGTTCATACAATTTGCCTGATAAAGAACTTTATTGTCCAAATTATAAGCTCGCCTTTTTGCATGAATATCCTATCTTATTGGGTTTTTGAGGCGTCTGATTGTGCCGGAAAAATTTGGAGATTCAGTGTCATGCTGATTTCAAAATTACACAACAAAGATTATTAAAAACATTTAAAAATCGTAATTTTCTATTCTAGCTATCATCTTTCCTGGAAAATTACTACAAAATCACAATAAACATACCAAAAAAACGTACAGAACATTACTTCTTTATAATTTGATTATCATAAGCGGTCAACTGTATAACTATGACAAAAATTTGTATCTATTCAGCACTTTAGGCCAAGATAAAAAAAAACCAAAATCTTTGTCTACGACACTGTAGTGGTTTACAAATATTTATATGACGGATATTCGTGCAATGCCGAAAACGAGCTGAATATGCCGAAAATTGGAAAAACCGTAAAAGCCGAACTTGAACTGTCAAAATTTGTATGGAATCTTATATTCGGCATAGTTTCCAGTTTTCCGCACGATTTTGATGCGTAAATAGCGCCGAAATCTTTCGGCAACCAATTGTTGACTCCTTTCAAATATTTTACGCGTATTTATCACAAGCATTAAATCAAGGCTGCCACTTTTACAATGCAACTTAAATATCTATACGACATAATAATTGATATACGACACTCGGCGATAACTATAAAAAAGGGACCTCATGTAACAACAGCAAATATTTTCCGATATACGGCATCGGAAAAAATTCGTCAATGCATGAATGCCCTTATTAAATATAGTTGAGTCTGCATTCGCATTCAAACAATACTTTATATGAAATATTTCACTCTCATAAGCAGCCCTGTTTTAATTTAACTCCACTTTATTGCAACGCTGACTGTGACATCATTACCATCAATAAGATAAAAATAAATTCCAGTTGCGTTTTAGTAAAATATTTTAATTAATAACAATAAATATAGTAGTTTAATAACGATAAAAAAATGGCTGCAACACTTGGGCCTAAAACTGGAGCCGCCTCTACGAATGTTATAAAGACTGGCGAAAAAGAAGAAAGCTTCTGGGACAAGTTTAGCACTTTGGGCAGAAAGAAAGGTACACGGGAAGTGCAAAAAATTCAACAGGAAGGAAAGTATGCCATTGACTCACCAGGTTCACCCAGTCAATTTGATATACCTCCAGAGGACTATGCCTTGGCAGAACATGAACAACGTGCCGTCATCGACCCACAGTCCATGAACGATCCTGAAGTGTGCAAATTGCAGCACATACTGATTGACTGGATCAACGATGAACTGGCAGAGCAACGCATTATTGTCAAGAGTATCGATCAGGATATGTACGATGGGCAGGTTCTACATAAGTTATGGGAAAAATTGACTGGCAAGAAGTTGGATGTGCCGGAAGTTACGCAATCTGAGAATGGACAGCGCGCTAAGCTGAGCGTAGTCTTGAATTCAGTTAATCATACATTGGGCTTTCATCAGAAGATACCTAAATGGTCGGTGGAAAGTGTGCACTCCAAAAATATTGTTGCTATACTGCATCTGCTTGTGGCACTCGTGCGTTACTTCAGAGCACCAGTGCGGCTGCCAGAAAATGTTTTTGTAACAGTTGTTATTGCGCAAAAAAGCGGAGGTGTGCTCAACGCACAAAAATTTCAAGAACAAATCACCTCCGAGTATGATGACGTAGGTATGCGCTGTGAAAAAGATGCTTTCGATACACTGTTTGATTGTGCACCTGAAAAACTGGCGGTTGTTAAGAAATCATTGATTACTTTTGTCAATAAGCATCTCTCAAAATTGAACTTTGAGATAAACGATCTGAATGCAGACTTTCGCGATGGCGTTTACTTGTGTTTATTGATGGGTCTGCTGGGCGGTTTCTTTGTGCCAATGAATGAGTTCTATCTGACTCCGCAAGATGTCGAGCAAATGGTTAGTAATGTTGCATTCTCATTCGATTTAATGCAAGATGTAGGCTTGCCCAAACCTAAGGCACGTCCAGAGGATATCGTCAACATGGATCTTAAATCAACGCTACGCGTGCTCTATAGCCTGTTTACCAAATTTAGAAATGTTGCCTAAAACAAGTAGCTGCCAAAGTTAAACGTTTCGAGTGGATACAATTGTGCCTTAACGAATATTGAATTTAATATATATATCATATATTTTTTATTTAAATTATTGTGTTTGTTTCACAAAAAGAAAACGTATATTTTTACTAATAATTTTACTTACAATTTATATATTTATATTAACTTATTAATAAACGTTGTTAAAACTAAACAAAAACATTTTTCATCTTTTCGTTTATTAATAATTGTTGAACAAAACTTTACAAAGTGACAAAAAAAAGTTGTGAATTTATTAACATAGGACAGAGACACGACTCTTACGCCTTTAGCAGCATTGATGTACCGATTATGAAATGCAGCTTGACAGGCTTTTGATTTTTTTAAAATTTGAACTTTATAGTTTTCATAAAATGTTTCTTGCTCCTTTGCAGCTTAGTTTATTTAGTAGAAAAAGCAAATTGCTGCTATTAAGATACTTCAATTATGAAACTACCTTCAACTGTTCAGCAACAGTTAATAATCGGTGCTGCAGAAATATACATAATATTGTATAATAAATAGGTACGTATTTCTTTATCAAAATTTGTTATGTAAACTTGTAGGTAACCACTTGAATTGTTTTTATATAAATTTATCAAAAATTATTTATATAATTAATTTAAGACATCATTGCAGCTTAAAAAACAATTTAAAAATATTCTTTATTAAAATTAATCAATGCGTAGCAATACGTTTTGAAGTGATAAAATGGCGAGTGTGTTAAAATTTCAACTTGTTGATTTTATTTAATTTAAATTTTTTCTTTAAAAAAAATCCATTTAGCGCAATTTTGTGCGAGTGCCAATGTTTGGTTTCTTCTTATTTGTTTATTTTTTTTTTTCTATTTATTTCCCAAATATACAATATTTTAAATACATCATTACATCGTAGGATTATTAATATACTAGTTTGTAAACATTACTTTTTTCTTTTTTTTTTATATACCATTTGTTTTAGTGTGTGTTTATTTTTGCCTTTTTGGTTTGCTTTTTGCTTACTTACAACTAAACTTTGCGATAACTCTTTTTTTTACTTATTTTGCACTGTTAGCCATAAAACAAAAAAAGTTAAATAAAAATATATATATATATATGTTTGCATGTGTGTGTGTGTGTATATAAGTGTATGCATTTGTGGGCTTTTAAAATTAATATTATTACAAAATAGTATGTTGTGGTTACAAAGAACGAAAGACATGAGTTAGACAAGCAAATTATTCGGGTAATTTTCATCAGGAGAATGAGGAGGAAAAGTAGAAGGAAGTCATGCACAAAGATTGAGTTTATCCAGCCAAACTTATTTCTTTTTATTTTTGTTATTTGCACCGCGTGGTGGAGTTAATGGTCGCCCTGAGCTGCTAAAGTTGGGGTAAACAAAGCGTCTTTTGTCTGCTGGTTTGAGAATTTGAAACGAACACATCAACGTATCATCCACAGACATCATAGCGCCTGTAAATAAGAATAATAACATGAAACAAATAATTTTTTGTATAAAACAAAAATAACCATTTGACCTGCATTATCAAATTCACCACAATAGTTGGGAGCTGAAAATAGTGTGACCAGCTGTCGTTTTGCAAAAAACTCATAACCATCTTCAACCACTTGATGTGCGCGACATATCAAATCGAAATCGTGCTTCTGCAGAAATTTGCCAACGACCTTCAAATTTAAAACGATAACATAAATTATAACTGTTTTATTTCTATAATTTTATTTCATACCTCCGCGCCAAATGTAAAGCTCACACCGCGATCGTTTTCACCCCAACCCATTGTATCCTTATCTGGATCTGACCACAACAAGTCGCATAATAGGCCCTGATCTGGCACGTCTGTTGGTCGCATAATGCGTCTTATCTGTTCCATTGATGACAAATCTGGACTCAAGCCACCATGGCAGCAAAATATCTTCTCATCAACTGAAAAAATACAAAAATCAGTCAAACTTAAGGTACAAAGTGATAGGCTTTACCTATTGCAGCAACAGGTAAGCAATTAAAACAATCTGTAAACGTTTTCCATAACTTTATTGTATAACGTCGTTTGCACTCATCGTAAAAACTGTGAAAAAATTAAAAATTTAAATATAAGTTTATTAATTAATTTAATTCTGTTGAGACACAACAGTTATTATCATGACATACCCATAAATTCGGTTTATGCTCGCACATTCGTGATTTCCGCGCAAAAGAAAAAAATTTTCCGAATATTTAATTTTATATGCAAGAAGTAGGCAAATAGTTTCCAAAGATTGTTTGCCGCGGTCGACATAGTCGCCCAAAAATAAATAATTTGATTCGGGCGGAAAACCACCGTATTCGAATAAACGCAAAAGATCATAATATTGCCCATGAATGTCACCTGCAAGAGAAAAATATATAATGTGATATGTGTAAGACACGGTTAAAATTACGTTATTTTCACTAATTGGCATATTTTGAGAGTTATTTGGTGGAGTATGGGGAATGAAATTTGCTACAGAGATGGAGTATAGTAAAGTATTCAAGCCAAAAGTTAAGGGACTTGTATATTATAATGACATGGACCTGATGAAGTTATGTTAATCTGATTATAATCTTTAAGCGAATAGGTTCATATAAAATAATCTAATGAAGATCTATTCTATAGATCTATCTTAAGCCATTTAAGTGAAATGTAAGATTAAAATTATATTTAATGCCTTCTAAAAAGTTAAATATGATACATGATGCAACTATCAAGGTGGTAGTGACAGTTCTTTTGGCGAGCATAGGTTGTCAAAAATGATTCAAAGCAGAAAATGAAAAAGTACAAAAAAAAAGCAGAAAAAGTAAAATATACAGGCAAATGACAACCTATGATAGCCGTTTGTGTGAATAAAGCCGCTGTCACTACCATCTTCTTAGTTGCTTCATGATATGACAAATTGTTTTTCATATGATAAAAAAACTACTTAAAAAAAAACAACGACATGGCTATTTCAGCCCTAGAAAGGACTTTGACCGAGTTTCTTATGATCAATTGTGTTGTGTGTTGTGAAATGTTTGAACACAAAATGATCGAGAACTGGACCTACATGTTATATGCCGACTCCGAACGGCTTATGTTCTCAAGAAGCTTTTCATGGCAGTTTTTACTCTCTGACGTTTGCCTATTGTCTGCAGAGAGGAGTTGACGGCCGAACAGAAAAATTAATTCAATTGAAAAAATTTTGTGTCAGATGGAGGATTCGAACCTGGGTTCTCTGGCTTATGAGCCACACACTCTACACACTACGCCACGGCCGCCACTAAAAAACTACTAAATCTCCTTTAATTGTCATTCTATAGAAAAAAAAAAATAAATAAACGGAATAACTCTAGAAACCAGTCAAGAAAACCTTTTACGATTCAACAAATTCGATAACCGTTAAACGCTTACATTCTGTATGCGATATTACCAGTTTCAGCTTATCGTATGGAATTTTGTGAAAAATTGTATATCGGGAAAAATCAGTATTGGCACACGATACGTGTCATATCAGCTGTTACATTTTAAACGAATGCAAGTGGCTGAAAATTTTTGTACGATATACTTACTCTACGAAACATGTCAGTACTAAAGTGAGTAAAAGAAGTTTACGAACATGATTGAAAAGCAAAACTGCAAGGAATATTGCAAGAGGTTTATGTCCCCCGAAGTCCCTTGCGATTCCATGATGGGAAAAAATAACAAAAGAGCTCAACTCATTGGATCCACCAGTACATGCACCAGGCGCATGGCAACGGTTAAGCAATTTTGAAAGACAACATACTGGCATTGAGGTATAATTGTTATCACTTGTTACGTTTTCATTAAATTTTTTTTTGATTGAAGTTCTAACGGAAGAAGCTAGTACACAGCATATTTTGGTACACGCTCGTGAAGCTTTTATAACGTCTCACGTCCGTGTATGTGAGCCTAATTTTCACAGCAATAGAACTAGCGCATGTACTAGAACGACAAAAAATATTTGGCGTACCCGTTCACGAGCATTTACGCAAATGAGAGGATTCATGCTCACGGGACGGTTCATAAGCCGTACATGACAATAATTGAAGAAAGTGCATAGTGGAGCTCCCAAGTAGGTAAAAGGAATTTTTATTGATTATATGGACTCCTTAGACAAAAGTCGATGTATTTTCGGTAATTGGTGAAACTTTTTTTTGGTTTTGTGTACTCTTTGGATAATGATCTTGGTTATATGCAGAGAGGAGTTGACGGCCGAACAGAAAAATTAATTCAATTGAAAAAATTTTGTGTCAGATGGAGGATTCGAACCTGGGTTCTCTGGCTTATGAGCCACACACTCTACACACTACGCCACGGCCGCCACTAAAAAACTACTAAATCTCCTTTAATTGTCATTTGGCATATATGGTTCACTTTCAATATTTTTTGACATACTTTAGTCATTGGAACTTTTTTGGATTTGGTGGACTCCTTGGAAAAAAATATTTGGTTATATTACCAACAGGTTCCACTCGGATTAATTATGGTACTAGAGGGATCATTGTAACTTTTTTAGGTTTTGTGGACTTCTTGGACAAACATATTTGAGTTTTTACAAATAGGTTCCACTTGGACAAATTGGATACATTTCAAATTTTGGGACTAGTTGAGTAATTGGTAAAAAATTCATGATTTTTGTCGAAGAAATTTACTATTCCCATTGAAGTTAGAATGTCTCAATTATTTCCAAAATATTACAAATGAAAGCTATTTGTCAAAAAATTCAATATTTGTGTTCAAGGAGTTCCCAAAACCCAAAAAAAGGTTCAATCCCTTAAAAAAATAGTGTAAGTGGAACCTATTCGTACAAGTGGATTCTGTTTTCAATAATAGGTATGTTTCCGTACTCTGAAGTTTTAGTCCAATTTACCAGTTTTGCAGGTTTTAGTCCGATAATCGTTCTTTTACCATTTACTCGAAAAAATGGTAAAAGAGAGTGCAATCGAGAGAGTAAAACATTTCCTTTCGCTGTTAAAAATTGCAAGTTTTAGTCCGAGAAATTTCTTCTGCCAAAAATGGTAATAGTGTCAAACTACTTAAAATCAGCTGTCTACAAGTTAGCAAGAAAATTTCAAAATATCAAAGGTTCTTTAAAAAAAAATAAAAACTATTGGAATGGAAACTAGAAACATGGTTAATTGTGTAAAAACTAAATATAAATGTTAATTTGAGAATTAATTTTATTGTTGTTAAAAATCTTTATCATGTCATCTGCATTTTCGATGCTCCACATCAATCCAGCGCTGGAGGTGAACCAAACAAACGATTTTATTTGACAGTTTATACAATTTTAGTCCGAAAAGCGTTCCGAACCGTACTTTTTCGTGTTTTTACCTATTTTTGAGAGAATTTTTGTTACTCTCATGCTTTTGACAGTTTTACCATTTTTAGTCCAAAAAGTACGGAAACAGACATAATGATTGTCCAAGGAATCCACTAAGCACAAAAAAAATGGAATCCATTTAATCAAGTGGAACCTACTCGTCAAGAAAAATTTTACTGATTATGATCCAAATAGTTCAAAAAAAAATTACAATTTGTCCAACCTACCTGTTCAAGTGGAACGCATTTGACAAAAAAATCCGAGATATTGTCCAAGCAGTCCATTAAATCCAACAAAGTTCCAATAATCCGAGTAAACCAATTTGACGAGAAAATTTTATTCCAGGAGTTCACTAAGCCTAAAAAGTCCCAGCGACCTAACATGTTCCAAAAATACTTCAATTGGAACCTATTCTTCAAATAAAAAGTATTTGCCAAAAAATCCAAGATTTTTGTCTAAGAAGTCCACAGAACCTAAAAAAGTTCAAATGACCCAACTAGTAACATACTATATAATCCATGTGGAACCTTAAAATCCTAAAAATTCTAAAAGCTGCAATGGATTCTACTGGAAGCTAAATTTTTTTTCTAAACTGTTCAGATTTCATCTCTGCCTGGCTGTCTCATGAGCATTAAGTCTCATTTACGTTTTCATCCACGAGCGCGTACGTTTTGGTAGGCAAACGTAATGAGACCTCATTTCAAAGTCTCACCAAAACGTACGCGATCGTGGACGAGAGCGATAAAATATCTTCTGGGGCACAAAAACGCGAAAGCGTACGATTTCTGTTGTACCTTTTTGAATAGTACGTTAACAAAGGTACGCGATCGGACTTTTCCGTAACCTGATAAAAAGTGATACCAAATATCGAATTCAAAGTGATTTGATTTCAATTACACTCGGATGCAAAATCTGCCCGAACAGTTTTTCGCTATACGCTTTTTGTAATAACAGTGTAGAACAGGGACTGTACCGGTTATGGTTTTTATCATAAAGTCAGATACTAACAGTTATCTTTTAACTTTTATTTTTCCCGACGAAAATATTAGTTATTATTTGTGCCTTTTATTTTTTCCGGCAAAAATAACATGTACTTTTGCCTTTTATTTTATCGGTCAAAAATAACGGTTATTTTGTGCCTTTTATTTTTTCGGTCAAAAATATCAGGCAATTTGAATTTTTTTTAAGGCTGCTTGACCAACTAAAAAGCTATTGATACCATTCTTCTTGTCTTATTAGCGCTCACCTTATAAGCTATAAAATAGCTGAGACGAAAATAATGGTATAATAGTTTTTTAGTCGATAAAGTGCCTTTGAAAAAATTCAAATTGCCTGAAAAGAGTCTAGGAAATACACGACCGGGTGTCGTCAGACTGCCTATTTCCCCTGACCATTTGACATGATATTACTTGTATAGAAGGCTTAGATGAGCAATAGACAGAATCTGGTGTGACAAGTACGCCTGCCGCAAGGCTTAAGTACTTGGGTCTCCAGACCTAGGGTAATAGTTCATGAAACAGACAACCAGAACTTATGTGCTGTACTATAACACGGACCCGTTTATGCTTTAACCAGTAAAACATACGGGGCATCCGGTGTAGCAACACGAACATGGAAGCCGTTTCACAAACACAAAGCATCATCCAGTGCCCTGCTGATTAGGAGCATTATGCAATAAATTACATACTGCCCGTAATAGCAGTACCAGTTTAGATTTCAGTAGTGACGTACTTACAATACATCTACTGGTGAAGACGAGACCTATCCAATCTCTTGCATATTAAGACATATATGCCAGCCCGGTCGTACCACTGCGCGATCCCGCCGGTCAATCTAGACCTGTGTAGCATTCACACAACCACAACCAGTACGAGTCACCCCGAAGGGCCAGCCCACGACAGTCATCTGGGCAACTCGATCCCGTCAATGAGGATCCCCAACATCCCCGCAAAGAGACCAAAAATGCACTAATGCAATTTCGAAGAAGTGCATTCTTATGCGTGACCGTGCTCAATGAGCACTGAAAGGGCCATTGTAACAGCTCACAGCTGCCGGATCAGTTGCAAACTATTATACATGACTGGTACCTACAGAGGAGGACATATTGTTGCCAATCTTACTCAACATTCATCCAACCATCTCAACATCCAGACAGAGTGTTGGCCTTGTTCTCAGGGACTGCCGTGCTCAGTGTGAGAACCCATGTTTGCACATCATTTCATCACTCACCTCAGTGACCGCCGTGCCAGTTTGAGGGACTAAGTCAAACGTCGACGAGCAAACCCCTAAGGAAAGCCCGAGTGTCGACATGTAAAGCACGCATGCCAAAACACTCAACATCCAAATTTTTGTCGGCCATTTAAAGTCTCAGTGCGGTTGATAGATAGGGTCTACTCCATTTGACGGGTAAGACTGTCCCCGTACTAACAAGTTTTAAGGTTAATTGCTACACCTTCGCAGGCTTGTTTTATATCGATATACCGAATATGACCTGCTACCAAGATGGGCGCCACCCCGTGCTCTTGGTTGGCAGTTTTTACGTTTGTACGACGTATCCTACAAACAACCATCCTCCTTTATCCTGGCATTGGACAGGCAGGCGCAACTAAGTTGCTAACCTGGCGGAGTTCTTAGGTGAGTAACAGTGCGATGATGTCCAAGAGAATTGAAACAAAATGAAATGATTTCATCACATATAGACCAACATAATTACGGGTAAAATACGTGTAGCGGTCGTTATATTAGTTGGCAAGCCGTTCTATCTGATAGCCCGGTGTAAGTGGGACGCTTTAAGTTTGAGATGTGTTTTCACCACTTGAGTCATCTATACAGATGTATACGAGAAGTTAGATAGCTTACTTCAGTTAAGGGTAGGATAAAAGTATTGTTAAGGATGACTGCGAAATAATTACTTGTTCTCGGGACTTTTACTATGTGTTTGACTTGTTCTTATGCATTAGCTGGATAAGTTTAAAGTATGTACGTTTACTTGAATTACCAACTGGGAAAAAACGTACAGAACTAGGCTGAGTATGCTTCTCTGGAGAGCACCTGCTTGAATGCTAAAGTCATCGGTAGCTCTGTTAAAAGTTTGTGACTTTAGACACTTTTTCACCTTCTACAGGCCCATTAGTATTGTTCTTGTGATTCCACATACTGTTTAACATCTTATAACGTTTATCTCCTTAAGAGGCTTATGAGACTTCTTTAAACACCTTACAGCGTATGCAATATGGTTGCTACTTACAGCAGTAATTTTTTTTTTTAAGTATTGCTTCCGATAGGGTTGGGATCAGGGATGATATTTGCGGGCTTTTGTAGCTTTTTTGAGCCCTTTATGATTTCATAAGCCCCGAAGCCCTTCCGATTCATTTTAGGCCCTTTTGAAAAATTCTACTGAAAAAATGTCTTCTAAATAGCATGCAATCGATGTACAAATTTTAAATTTTTAGTAAAGGAATCCATTTTGAAATTATAGCTTTGGAAAAACAAAAAACTGAAACAATTTTTCTCAATTTTGTTTTATTTAATAAAAATCTATTAGAATTGAAGCAAATTTTTTAAAAACTGATTTTCATGTGTTTTGTATAAGGCTACCATGTTAGTATTATGTACATAACCAAAAGGCAGAACCATAATTTTTTATTATTGACATCTATAGGGTAAATTCTTACAAGCGTTTAATATCTTCTATAATAGAGGAAGTATATATTCCTGCACACCTGCCAAAATAATGCCTAAATTCTTTAACCGTTTTTACTTTTGATAGTACCCATAGTAATTCTATAGGTTTAAGAATAGAATTTTGAGCTGGACAGCTGTATGCACGATACATTCCTTACATTACTTTACAATGCATATAGATGAAAACAGCAAACCCTAATGGCTCTATCGTAGACTTAAGTATCCTTAACCGATTAAGTCTGGAATGTCGTAAGTTTTCAATGAATATTCAGCCATTTTTTTCATCTGTATCAAAAAAAAATAATAATTTCCGACAAATGATTTCCTATATGATATAAAATTGCACGCTCTTTTAGACTATGGCGCCAGAATTTATTTATCTTAAATTAATTCTTAAAAATTAATAAACCATTATTCGCAAAAAAATGCGATTTTTCCACTAAAAAATAAATTTTTGATCTGAAATTTTTATTTGAAATCTATTATATACACATCCCTTTCCGAATAGAAACTGTTTTCAAACCATATATTGTAAGAAATATAGGGTCTGAAAAAAATTCAACATAGCGGTTCCAAAATGGCATCCGAAAAGAAAAATTTATTTTAAATTTCCGAATGTTCTAACTCAAAAATTATAAGCTTTTTTCAAAAAAATGGGGACTGAAAAAACTGCGATGGAATATTTATTGTCACCTTATTTGATGTGACTTAATTTATTTTATTGTTCAAAGCTGTATATACCAAAATTGTCTTCTATATTCCATCATTGATTCTTCTTCGGAGAGTCTGCATTAAATTTCTAAAATCTTTCTGACATTTTTACGTATATAACCACGGATCCTAACCAAGAACCTAAGACTCTTTAACGTTCCGGTTTGTGGTTTTCTATAAAAATACTTTGGTGTTTGTATTTGTATTATTGACTTGTTAAATTAAAGACTTTGTTAAACATATTATGGAGAAAATATCTATGTTAAATATTTTTTGGCATATTTTTGACTCAATGCACAAGCCTTTCTCTAAAGTGCAATAGGACCTCTATGCATGAAATAAAATCTATTTAATAGAAATAATTAAACTTTATATCAATCTCACCCACAATTTTTGATTCTGAGAGCTGATCGTTTTAACTAGTCTGCTATTTTTGTAACAAACCAAAAAATTTCCCTCTTAGTTTAAAACAGCGAAATAAAAAAATTGTTTTGATTTGAATTGGAAATTGTTTTGATTTCCCGAAACAGTTAATTCTAAATCTATTTGAATATTCATGATCCACACAGAAAGTCTTTAATATTAAATTACCACGAAAGACCCCATTCTTGTCAAAAAGGCAATATTTTTGTATGAATTTTGAGCTTTTTACAACTAAGCTAACATCATCTCTGGTTGGGATGCTCTACCGCTGAGGTCAATGCAGATATTTCAATACTGACATAATTTTGAATATGCTCCTCTCACGCAAAAAGAGATTAATTTGTATGGCTATAACTACTTATGCATTTTTCAGTCATTCTGTCCGTGAAATAGTCATTAAGTGAATATGAGAAAATATTTGTATCCACGAACTGATGCAACTTTTATTGAACCACAAAAGGCAATATTTTATAACTCCAGCTACGTTTCAAAACAGTGATCACCGCTTGAAAACATATTCCGTTAAAGTTTTTCTTTCGCTGAAGATACACTAACGTCTGGTTTGCTATCAATATTTAATTGATCGGTACCGCTTGCTATATCAATGTTAGTATTTGATTCAATTAAGATTTAAGTAACCAAAACAATGTTTCGCCAAAGCGCTATTGTGAATATAAGTATAACATTATTAATTCTGTTTAGAGATCTTGCATTATCCAAGCACCAAACATTAAGCTTAGAGTTCATATTTATTATTATTATTATTATTTATTTATTTAAGTAGTAAAAAATCGTTACAATAGTTTTGTGATGCTCAATTTACAGAAACTGGACTAAGCCTTAATTCTTAAACATTATAAATACAAATAAATTTAAATGAATATGAAGAAAATAAATTGTAAATTTTTTTAGCGTAGGAAAACTACTATAAAAAACCTACGCATATGAAATCTTAAGACTAAGGGGTGACTAGAAGAGAGTGTTATTGATAATTGACTGTAATATTTTTCAATAGGAACAAAAATAATAATTATACAAAGCAAACTATGAATACATATGTTTATACAAAATTAATTAATCACAAAGTTCGGATACAAGAACATTATCAGACATGCTACAACGAACATAAAAATTTTTGGTTATATCACAGATTTGCTTAGAAATTAAATTTACATTTGACTCTAAATGTAGCTTTTTTGTAGAATAATACCAAGGGACTTTCAGCATCATTCTTAAAAGTTTGTTTTGGCAAATTTGCAGTCGTTTTATGTGTGTTTGGGCACAACAACCCCAAACAGGACAAGCATATAATATGATAGATTGAAATATCATTTTGCAAATCAGTATCTTATTTTCAGTACTTAAATCCGATGAACGATTTATTAATGGATACAAAGTTTTGATTGCAACATTGAATTTGTTTTTAATATTTTGTGTATGTTCGCGAAATATAAGTTTGGTGTCCAGAATAACACCTAAATATCTTACCGAGTTCGACCAAGCTATGTCGTGATTGTTTATATTAAGATTAGTTGCCGGAAGATTGCAAGAACTTCTTTTTCGTGTAAAAAAGATAGACTGCGTTTTGTTGGCATTTAGCTTGATTCTCCATTTGTGCATGTATTCAGCAATGCAGTTTAACGCTTGTTGTAAATTACACAAGATATTATTAACAGAATCATGAGAAGCATAAACACCAACATCATCTGCATACAAAGCATGATAGCAGCTATGTAATTTCGGAAAGTCAGAGCTATATATAGTATATAAGAGTGGCCCAATAACAGAACCTTGAGGAACGCCAGCTGGAACCCTTACCATATTGGAAAAAACGTTATTTATTGTAACGCAATAAAAACGATTTTTCAAAAAGCTATCAATGAGCTTGGTCAGCTGTATTGGAAACCCGAAATTTATAAGTTTGTAAATTAAGCCTTTATGCCAAACCGAATCAAAGGCCTTTTCAACATCCAAAAGAACGAGAGCAGTCGACTTCTTATTGATTAGGCTTGTTTTAACATGTTTGCATATTCTTTTAACTTGTTGAGTAGTACTGTGAAAACTACGAAATCCGAATTGTTCATTAGGAATAATATTTTGATCTGCTGCAAACCTTTGAAGTTTGTCTCGTATGACTTTTTCAAAGACTTTACTTAGACAATTTAAGATACTTATTGGTCTATAACTACTTACTTCATTTTTTGGTTTCCCTGACTTAGCAATAGGGATAATTTTTGCTTGCTTCCAAGAATTTGGAAAATATTGTAGTTTTAGACACGAATTAACTATAAACGTTACAAAATGTACAGCTAAAGATGGTAGTTTTTTTAACAAAATAATTTTAATACTATCAAGACCAGAAGACTTTTTGCTTTTACACTCATTTATCAAAAAGGCAGTATATTTATCATCAACATAATCAGAGGATAGAGAACTTATTGAAATCATATCGAAGTGATTATAAACAGTATCTACCATAGCATCATTATGATGTTGGCCCGAGTTCAAGGAAACTTCGTGGTTTTTAAGGAATTCTGCCGCAAGGGCTTCTACTTTATCTTTGTTTAAAGCAGCAACACCATTATGGTGCTTTAAGGATGGAATTTGAACGTGCTTTTTTCTTAAAAGCTTGCAGATATTCCAAAAAGGCTTGTCTCCCTTGTCGAGATTAGAAATCTTTTTGCTCCAAACTTGATTTCGATGGCGAAAGATCTCAGAACGAATCTGTGCTGAAAGTCGAATCATTGATTCATGGTCATAATATTGCCTGTAGCGGCACCATTGTTGTCGATAATAGTTTCTTGTTTTAATGAGATCTAAGATATATTGAGGTAGCTTAATGAAATTAATTGCCCTAGCCTTTTTGGGAACAGCAACTCGTTGTGCTTCTAATATAATTTCATTAAACAAGACTATGTTTTCGTCAATTTGGTTTGTGGAAGAAATTAGACTTAAATCAGTAGAAATATTTGCAAACGCATTTTTGAGAAATGAACGAAAAAGTTTCCAGTCTGAATTTGAATAATCGAATTCAAGATTTTCATCCTTAATAGAGCCAACTGAAACATTGAAATTGATGGGAAGATGATCAGAGCTAAGTTCACAAACCCCAAGCGGCTGAGAAATCAAATATGGGACATTACTTAAAATTAAGTCTAAGTTTGAGGGAGATAAACTACTTGTACAAGGAAAATAAGTTGGCTCATCTGTGTGACATATTGAAATTGGAAAAAAGGTAATAAACTCATTAAGAATATTTCCCCAATTATTAGCACGAGAACAAAACCAGTTGCGATGCTTACTATTTAGATCCCCACAGAAAATGTAAGACCCATTGGTATTAAAAAGTTTTCTTAAGTCAGACTTATATTTTCGCCCAAGATCCACGGAGGAAGAACCACCGGGAAAGTAAATACTGAAAAATTTAATTTTAGATAAATCAGCACAAATAATCTCAGCACCAACGTTTTCTATAACCTCTGTGTTGATGCTGGGAATTTCATTAAATTTTATACATTTTTTTATTAATATGGCAACTCCGCCACCTGCAGAGTGCTCTCTATCCCAACGAACACAATTATAATTACTATGATAAAATTTATTTGCTTGTTTGAGCCATGTCTCAGAGAGCAAACAAACATCAATATTGTTGCTTTCTAGGTAATTAAAGAGTTCAAAAAATTTGTTGCGGATACTGCGACAATTCCAAAACATAATTTTAAGATGTGAATTACTTAACATTAGTATACAGATATTTAAATGCTAATTGAGCAATCACGTTAAATTGATCTTGTTTTGTTTTGCACTTTCCAAGACCTAGAACAATATCAAAAGTTAATTTTGTTATCTCTTCATGGGAGAAGAGATCATTATTCAGCGTGTGAGCAGCAGATTGAGAGTCTTGAGATCGCCACTGCTGACTTGTCGGTATAGCAAGGGCAGCTGGAGAAGAAGAAAGAGGAGGGAAATTCGCATCACTATTAGAAAACTGTACTTGTTGGCAATCGTAGGTGTATATTGGAGACTTCGATGATCGAGTGGATTTTTTATGTAGTTTCTCTTTGATTTGCAGATAAAGAGCACGGTTAGGACAAACAACATCCATAGACTTGTGATTGCCATTGCAGTTTGCACAACGCAGTGTGTCCACGGTGGAGCATTCGGATGTTTTATGCTTACCTGCACAATTTGCACACTTAGATTTTATAAAACAAGATCTTTCGCCATGTCCGTACAATTGACAGTTGTGACATTGTACGGGCTTATTCTTCAATTTACGTTGATAGTCCCAACGAATAATTGTATGAAATAATGATTTCACTTTTAGGCGCAAATCATGCATTTTGACAGTGCCACTTTCAAAGTATACAATATAAAGAGTATCAACGAAGCTCTCCTGCCTTTTGACGATCATTTTAACCTCTCTACATTTTAAACCAAGAGAGACCAATTCAGCTTTAACAGCATCCGCGGAATGATTATCTAGTCCGTATAATACAGTTTTAAACACGCGATCACTTTTATTGTCATGAGAGAAGAACTGACATTTATTCTCAATGAGAATAGTTTTTAAAACATTATACGATTCAATTGACTGGGAAATAACTTTAACACCAATTGAAATTTTTTTTACAAAAAATTTAATAACACCTTTTCCAATGAAAAGATTTTTTAAAAACTCAATTTCTTGTCCAAGTACAACTATCGGTGGTATTTTAACTTTAGCTGGTTGGGCAGCTTGAGTATTTTCACTAAGCTCAACATCAGATTCGTCATCTGATAACGCTAGTAATGGCGTCCAGTAATTTTTTCGAGCTCTACTTTGGCTGAGATTTTTATTGTTTTTAGAATTAATGTGTTTATTTGTTTTTAAAGTTTTTTTTTTAACTTTTGATGAGGACATTTCGTCCACATCACACGGTGATAAAGTACGTTTAGGAATTTTTAATAAACGAGCGTTTCTTTATAATATATGTTCGGATGTGAGAAAAACACGTCTTGTACTTGCGGTTACACGAACGAGAATGAGTTCATATTTATTTTATTTATTTATTTTGTTTATTATTTTATTTATTATTGGCGACTGTCAGTAGAACGACATAAGTTTGAAAAATTTTATTAATATAAGTGTACATCCGTAGTCTAGATCTGAAGCTTAATTTGTTTTACAGATAGTATTAATCGTAAACAAATTTAGTAAACGAAATAATAACATTTATTGTTGTTTCAAAGAAATTTTCCATATCACATCTTAATTAGAATCTACATAAGCAATCTAATCAGTTTCAAAACGCGACGACAGGGTTCATCAAAATTCCAAGTGATTTTTTTTTATATTTAATTGAGCTTATGTCACAATCATGATTTTATATAATTAAAATATTCATAGCAATTAAAGTTTTACATTTCTTACCACATATTTTCAGCGGCGCTTCCAGTTCCAAAAGGATGGGCTGAGACAAAAAAATTTCTCTTGACTTTAAGCATAAGCCACGAATCTCACTCTCTGATAGTTGCACATTTTTTCCCGGCCTGGCTCCACGTACTAGAAAGGAAAACAAAATTTATTTATTTACTTAAATAGGTATGTAATTAGAAAAAATTAAAGACTTTTATTATTATTTTTTTCAAAAGTTTCAAATACTTTTTCATGCGCACAGTTATTTGGAGTTACGAGATTCCCATTTAACAAAAATTTTGGCTCAATTGTTATGCAGGTGCTCTGTAAAATGCAAATGTTTAACATCATAAAACAAGGCTTACACGCAACTTCGTGACCAAACCGCCAAAATTAGCTAAGGTGTTGGAGTTAGGCTGGACACCTCCAACTTCACAACATTCATACTGCGCACTCCAGTTGGTATTTGGATTATTTATATACATATCTACATACCAATTTTATATTGCCATCTACATACCTTCCAAAAGCCGTGAAATAATGCTATCAATGTTCAAATCTCCCATTTTTCTTCACAGTCCAGGCTTCTTTCTATTGAACTTGTTGGCTGCGGTGTTGTTTTTTTTTGCGCTCCACCAAAGTGCAAGCTTCGTACTTAAGTTGGTTGACTTTTTTTTTTTGTTTTTCTTGGTATACTTTTTAATTTTTCACTGTTTCCTGTACGAAGAGGGGGCACAATTTCATATTCCGCAGCGGGTTGGTGAGGCAAGATGTTGGCATATAGGTACCCACAAAGAGGGAGGGTATCGATATTAGTTTCGTAGCGCACAACTCAGCTCCATTAGAGCCAAATTGTTGCCAATAAACTATTTGGTATTTTATTGTTGTGGTATTCCTTTTCGATATTTTTCACATTCACTACAAAAAAAGTTATATGAAATCGAATATACAAAAATTTTCCAAAATTTTTTGGACGACACGAAGACAAGTGGCAGCAGCGAACGACGTTGATGAGGATCCGTCAAGCTAGCACAAATATATTTTGACAGTTCTGTACTGGTTTTTGTGTGCTACACGAACAGGGTGAACTTTGGCGTAATTATTTTTAAGTTGCTATCCGAGAAACAGTTAGCATCCATATTACCTCTCACTGAGGTCATATTGAGGTCAATTGTAATAGGGCCCATACACAGGCGTACATATCCTACAACAAGTACGCGTTCCGCGTTTTGGGGGAGATTACGATTTCCGTAGCGCCTCGATTTGACGATGGATTCGAAGAGTACACTCAATAAAATTAAGAATAGCCAGAGAAAAAGTAGATTTATCGATTTTTTTAGTTATCGATTTTAAAATTTTTTTTGTTATAAGGTCTATGAAGAAAATTGAATATATTATTCTAAATATATAACCGATATTAATGATTAAGGTATGTATTTTAACCTTATATATAAAAGGTAATATATAAGGCTTTCAGAAAGATTTTAAATGATTTAAATGAACGAAATCTGTTGAGCACTTTGTATTTTATAGGTATTTTTATGCAATAAAAAAAATATTTTCTTACACAAAACAGTCATTTTCTCAAAAATTACTATGAATTATTAAGAGTAAATAATTAAAGCTTGAAAATTTATCTTTCATTTGGTATATAATATATATGATTTACTTGATTTTTTATTGTGTTTATTTATGATACAATGATTTGCCATTCTACGGAAAGTTGTTTATTTCACTCATATTTATCTTAGATGTTTTGCTTTTTTAGTCCATATTTTCGAATATCGCCATTACAATAAACAATTGTTTTTAAGGCAACATTGTAGCTATAATATTTATATGAATTAACGGGATTTTCAAGCCAGTGAAAAAAAAATTTTAATTTTTAGTCGATCAGTTTCGGACATTGGTTTCAATTTTATTAAATTGAATAACTGATATATGCTTAAGCCGTTAACGAATGCAAATGTTGTCACAGTCAATTGGGATTTATATTTTATTGGGAATCATGGTTTTGTTGTTCTCTACCAGAAAACAGTTTCAAATCGCGGAGCCCCGGAAATCGTATTCGTGCCACGTTTTGTTTTACCCACACACTACTAGTGATGTAGGCTGAATCAAGCATTTAATGTTTAGTATTGGATATACCGCGTTGACTTGGGTATCAGTATAGTCGAATTCAAAGTATTGAATACACAGGGTTGTTTTTTTGTTTAAGCTTCTGCAATGCCAATATATGAATGCATTAAAATGCAACCATGTGCGTGGCCTGTCGTTGCTGTTGTTTTGTTGCTGCACTCCTTACAAACAGCTAACAATTTGCATTTTTGTTGATTAAAATTTTTAAAAATAAAAAAAATTTGATATGAATAGGTAAAAAGTAATATATGACATAATTATTACACACTTGGAGGTGAGAAAGCAGAATGTAATGTTTGCAAAGAAGCCATTTCTTATAGAGATATAAACGAGTATTCAATTCAAATATCAAATAGTATCAAATACTAGCCAATCGTACGAAAAAGTATCCAATACCTTCACCACTACACTACCGAACAATTTTTCAAATCTTGACCAAATTTCTCTAAAAATGTGCACAAAAATCAATTTAACGGCCCAAAAACTGAAACATACGTGAACAACGTTACTAACTGCATGATTTGCTGTACAAGTTAATGGTTTGTCTGCGTGATATCAAAAAGTTTTGATTTTGTCTTCGCAAACTTACGAAGATTTGTCCGCTAACATCTCCACAAACAGGCAAAAATTTCCGCAAACCAACGACTGGTTACACAGGCCAGTGACAGTGAAAGTGCGAAAGAATACGTGTACTGTTCGAAATATTCGAAAAATTTCGAACTTTCATGCTAGTAGAAGAGGTGTTACACGTGCAAGTGGAAGTTCATCAAAAAATTTCATCGTATGCGAAGGTTCTCGCTGCTTATTTCAAATTTATGCTTGTTTTCAAAACGGTATACACAAAATGTCGTCGAATTCAATAATGATAGCCGCTTCCCATTTTCGATTTTTTTTCCATTACTTTAATTGTACATTTTTCACTTTTATTTGCAACTTTTCACATTTGTTTCATTTGCTTTATTTGTAAACAAGCTATCAGTGTTGCTCCCTGTACGATATCGAGAAAAACCCGAAATAAAGTACGAAATCGAGGAAAACCCGAAATAAATCCACCAAAAGTAATTAAAAACAATACTGATATCCCCTTTTTTGACATACACTAGCCGCTGCTGTCAAAATTCACTAGCTCTGAAATTTCGATGCTAGTAGCGATGAAAGTGGCGTGAAAGTTAATCCAGTGTGAGTGTATTTGTAAAAAAGTGTGAATATATAGAGTTTTTCGAACTACAGAGCAAGTAGCATGCCTGTATGTTGGCATAATAACTTCGTGTTTCTGTTATTTCACAATAAATCACGACGTAGAAAGTCCTTTCAATCCAATTTTCCTTACATATTTTATAAACCTTTTATCGAATCCATCATTAATGGTGCTGAGACATGGGTATACGAGTATGACACGCAAACCAGGCATCAGGCGAGTGAATCAGGCTCAATTTTTTCTTCCATCGTAAAAATCGAAGACACGAAAAAAGTTGTTGTAAACAACACACCGTCACTTTACCAAATGCCAACGAGAGACGCTGATATTTGGCAGCCTTGTCAGAGACACATGTGGCAACCTACTAAAAAAATAAAATTCGAATCGGACAGTTAAGTCCAGTTCAGTGTAAATAAACCTTTCTTTTTGAACAAGGTGCTATTGCGTTTTCTTTTCTCAATGAAAACTTCTGCCCTCTGAGAGTGTAGAATTTTTAACATTTTGACCTGAACTCAAAAAATGTTGACCCCTTATAAGTCAAGAAAATATCAAAAAAATGCAACATTTTTTCTATGATGTGTTGGCTACACTGTTTTAATTTGCAAAACAACAAATGCAAGCTCCTTCAAACAAAGAGCAACAAAGAAATATATGTAAACAAAAGAATTAATTAATATTTTTTCTCTAAACTTTATTAAGCTATTTTTAAACATTAACTGCAGACACAACTGTTGCGTTATTAAATATAAAATATAATTATTAAATATAAATATAAAATAATAAAATAAATATAAAAATATTACAATTCTTATAGTATTTATTTTGTCGTCCGTGAAAAAGCTCAAACTTCAATGATAATGATAATGTTTAATATTTTTCTAGCATATCATTTTTTTTGTTCATTCGGTTGGTAGAATTGTAGGACCGTATTGTAAAAACGTCGATCTTGAAAGTTAAAAAATTGTGCATTTTTTCTACTTTTGAGGTCAACATTTTCTAGAAAAGAGCACGATATACTTTACAGGTCAGAGTTTTCTTCTTAAGAAAAAGGAAAAAAATTCAGAATTCTCAAAGAGGGCAGAAAAAATTCAACATTTTTTTGAGAAAAGAAAACGCCAATTGTTTAACACTATACATAGTTGAATGCCACAATTTCAATACTTGTCTTTTCATTATTTTGTTTTTTTGTACTTAGTTTTCTGTTTGATAATGCTGATGACAACATTTTTCTGTTTTCTGTTCAAAACCTATTTTCTGCCTGTTTCCGAAAGTATTTTCGGCTTTGAACCGTGAACATAATTTGTTGGTTGTCCGGAAGAGTTTGGATGAAAGTGAAGCTCTCTCAAGTTCCAGTATTTTTTTTTATCCATCGCCGAAGAATATCGCCTTTTTTGTTCTCTTTAACTCTCTGTGATATATGATTGAATAGCTGCTCACACGTGATATTTTGATTGAATGTCCGATGCAGAGCAAAAGTGTTGTTGTTAGTAGGTGTGTTTCCGTCCTCTACACTGTGTAAGATTTGTGTAAGTTCAAACTGAGAGAGTAAAAATGAAATGTGAGAATAGTTGCAAAAGTACGGAAACAGCTTCTAGTAAGTTTCAAGCACAAAACAGCTGATTTTGACTGCAGACATGTCAAACGTAAATTGCGCCAATTAAAATTATCGTAAATTTGTTTGTGAAGTTGATGCTTGTTCTTCTTGATGCTTGTTCTTACTTTTCTCGGAGTCTTGAGTTCTAGCACTCCCTGTGCACTTTGTGTGCTCGAGAGAGCGGTTTTATGCTTGTTCTTCTTCTCCCATTTTAAGCACAGAAAGTACGGAAACAGAAAATAGTGTCCCACAAGGAACACAGTGTGAGTACTGAAACACACCTATTATAAGAAAAGTTATATATGCAACCCTGTGATTAATTGATCCAGGTTTGGAGCTCGGCAAGATTACGATTTCCGGGGCGCCGGGAATAAAGTGTTTTGTGGTAGGGCACAACAAGAAATATTTTGGCCGAACAAAAAATCGATATCTCAACTATTTATCGATTTTTTAAAATTTTTTTCTGGCTAAAAGATCTGTTCAAAAACATCTATATCTTTGCCATTATGCTATGAATCTGAAGCATTGATATGCCATTTGAAAGGTTATAAAATTTTCTTTGCAGCGATATGCCACATAGCACACATTGCAAGAATATTTTGAATTTATATCAAAGGATATTGATATCATTTCTTAATTTTTTTATTAAAAGAACCGTTATTTGGTGCTAAAAATATATTTTATTTTTAAAGCTTAAATATCAACCTTTCACTTGATATATAAAAATATACATATATTTCTAAATTTAAATCTATATCTATCTATATTATTATATAAAATTGAAGTGGACATTTTTGTTTCCAGGTAAACTCCAAAAGTACTGGGTCGATTATAATGAAATACGTTGTAAAATATCGTATTTATACTACAGCACAGCATAAGGGTGCTTTTATTTCAAAATTTTAATAATAAGTATGTTTAATTAATGTGCTAAATTTTCAAAGAAATTATCCCCGATGCCACGAATTGCTTGATCGTTTTCTTTTCACGTGTTTGTGTTGCGAGAATTTCAATAAACTCCATGTTGTTCTCTACTCTTCTCATTTTCCGCTCAGCAAAAAAAAACAGATAGGGGGTTTCAGACAATATTACATGTCTATCGGACATTCGATGTTCGATGACATGTACGATGTGTGAAAGCTAAAACTACATGTCCATCCAACATGTAGTACGAAAATCAAATGATTTTGATTTTTCTGCCGGTCCATCGGACATGTAGTATTGTTCGAACGCACGTTCATCGGACGCGCTGCATTTTACATTCTGCAAAAGTCGTCGATGAGTCAACATCAAAAGAAAACTAAGGAAAAGGAAGGAAATAACGAAGAAGGATAAAAGGAACTTATAAGCGTTTCACATAATTAATTTTAGAAATAATTTATTGAAATTTATAGTAGTTTTTTACGAGAGCAGCAAGAAATTGTTTTGCCATTGTTAAGATGTGTTCTTTTTGAGAGCTGAAAAATTATGATGTCTATCCAACATGTAGTATCTCTGAAAGCTCAATGAAAAAGTGCCGTTATTTTGCCGAACTACATGTCGGATAGACATGTAGTATTGTCTGAAACCGCCTGATGAGCCACCCTCAAGGCGAAAAGAGAGATACATACAAATGCAGTGCTGAGCTGCAAAACAAAACAATTTTTTATTTCGTTTGACATGCATTGTCTTAAAGGCTGATGAAGACCGATCTTTATGAATAAAAAAAGTCCGTGGCGAAGCCGCGGGCCACTGTGGCCTGCTAGTATTATATAAAAGTGTTTAAGACCAACTATTTGATTTAATAAAATGGAAGCCACAGAACTATTGAAGATGAGTGGAAATGATTTTTTGATTTTTTTTTTTTTTTAATGTGAATTTGGAGCTAAAAAAGCCAATGACGAAAAAATTTCAGACCGCTCTTAAGTATTTTAGAAGTTATGGGTGCAAAAGTTAAAAAATGGGCACAAAAACGATCTAATAATCATAAAAAATACTTATTGCATTACTTTTGAGGATATAACTTGCGCGATTTTTATATTTTTTTATATTTTTATACATGTAGCTGAAAGTCGAAATTTAATGAAAAAACTAAATTTAATTGTTTAAATGAAATTTTTTTTAGTTATCACTATTAGTCAGTTTTGAATAAAGAAAGCGGAACAGGTGAAAAATTTTTATAAAAAATTGCACGAACAATTTTTCATGTTTTAGCTATATCGTAAAAGGGTGAACCATCAAGTATGCAATTTGTGTAGAATGCATAATGTGTAAACTAAAAATAAAGCGGTTTTATATAAAAAAATTTTCATGTTTTGGTTATTTCGTAAAAGGGTGAACCGTCAAGTGTGCATAATATGTAAAATGCTATATCTTCAAAAGTAATACACAGATTTGTATGGTTAATAGCTCGTTAAATAGGTTACAGCATAACATTTCTTTTGCTTAGTTTTAACCATAATGCTTAGTTTTGTAGGTTCACACAGTCTAATGCGCACCTTACACGGTCAATCATTTGACATCAATCATTTATATATGTTAGTAAATATTTGTTTGTATGCTCCACACAGGCTCGTTGATGGCTTGATTGACCAAAATCAAATTATTTTGATATTTTTCAATGATTGTCCAGCGAATTGATCTGTGTAAGGGCTTGATTGATTAATCTTTTCTCAGTTCGTCTGTGTTCGTCGTGCAGACATGATTCTGCAGAAAAGAAAGCGGTAAAAAAATGAAGAGAACAAACAATTTTTGGCGTAGTGGCGTAGTCTTAAGAGACTTTCGTTTGATAGATCATTTATTTTTTTGAACAACTCTCATCCAAGCTCTTTTTCTTTTATTTTTACGTTTTTTAATGCAACTTGTTTATGCAATACATTTTATTTAATCGTCCGTGTCACTCTTCGCACGTCTGCATTCCATCAAAAATAATGTGTGCAATATGTGTAAGGGATAGCATAAATCCACACGTTTACATGATTGATGTCAAATGATTGGCCGTGTAAAGTCCGCATAATCGTACGGAAAAAACTTTATATTCGCCAGAGATGAAAAATTAAAGCAATAAACTTGATGTTCAGGTGCTCGTTGCAGGATAAGTTAATTGTTAATAGCAATAGAAAGTAGGCAATATTCAAAATGTGTTTCGTACCGCGAATTGGAATACATTTTTTCTAATTCACAGTTTGCAGTCATACATAAATTGAAGCGGTTGGCACTGCCATTTTACGCTTTTCATAGCATGTTCTCATAGAACCCTGAACAACGTAGTTCGGCTCTCATTCGTAATTCGAGGCTGAATTATCTTCCGAATTAAGTAATTCGCCATACAAAATTTGACAAGCGGATTACGTCATTTGAAGGTAATTCAGTTTGAATTAACATCCGAATTACGTAGAAATCGATTCCATCTCTAATTTTTATTGAAATTTAATAGAAAACGACAGGCAAAACACAAGAAGACATAAAAAGAAAGGCAAAACAAATAGTCAAATTGTCAAAATCAGCAGACAAAGTGAGTATCATTGCTTAAAAAAATAAATAATAAAATAAACAAATATTTATTATGCACATTTTTCCCCATTCGTTCTAAACAACAAATCAAATAAAATACACAAAGAACAGCTGTCAAAACTAATTACGATTGCTTCATAACAGGGTAATTCACATTCGTAATTCATAGGCCGAATTACTTAATTCAGACGGCCGTGAGAACATGCTATCAGTTAGGGACACGAATATTGTATCGATACTTCAGATTATCGATACTTTTTATTTCGATACGAGTACTTTTTCGATACTTTGGATCTATTCGAGAATCGACGTTATCGATTCTTTTTACCTAGTATCGAAAGAAAATGTACATCATTATACAAAGAAAATAAAATGTCACCTAAAAATTTAAAAATATGGGAGCAACAAAGCGCGGAAGATGTTGAACCATTGGCATAACTTTCTAACAGTATGGAGAGGGTAGCTTACAATTGAAAACTCCTTCAATCTACGGCAAATCAATTTAAATTTGCTTTTTTATATGATCCCCACACTTAAAAGCATACATATTTCATGCAAATCACTGTTTGCAAAACTGACAAAGGACTTGCTCCATTTCCCTTGTCGAGCTTAATTAAATTTAAAATATATATACGTTCTGAACTCCAGGAAAAATAAATTCATATTTTTCCGAAATATTTGCTTCCATTTATTGAACATTACATTGAATTATATTTATTTTTAACTAACACGAAAATGAACAAGAACAAAAAATTTATCACCAAATATATGAAACTGAAACGCTCTTTTTTTTAATGAAAAATTTCCAAATCAATTTACACGTTTTTACATTTTTACGTTTAATCTTTGACGAATAACAATTTTTGACATTTTATTTTTGATATTTTTACATATATAAAAAACAATTTTTTTAACCATTTAGTTTCGTTAATTTCGTAAAAATAAAAATTCGCTTGTTATTTTGAACGAGAAAAAAACCATTACCTCTTGTTAATTCTATTTTAACCAAGATTGTTATTTTATTGTTAAAATTAGCAATTTTCTTTTCGAGTGAAACTTTTTTATTCTACCATGCAAAAACGTACGAAAAAAGTATTCGATATTTACTTTTCTTTCAATAAAGATAAGTGCCAAGAATAATGGCTGCATTCCGCCAAGGCGAGCGCTCAAGAAAATTCGGGTGATTGGCTATACTTTTGACAGCGCTGGCAGCTGTCTATGCTCGAGCGATGTGCATTTTACGTAGCGAAATAAATTACGCTACTTCTACTCAACAGTTGCAAGTTATGTCATTTAACAGCTGTTTGCGCTCCAATTTGCATGAATTTGCAAACACTCAAATGAAACCCTTAAAATAAATGCAAATTTTCGTGGCTTCTGCTATTTTTATTTTTTTAAACTATCCTTTGCTCCTTGCAATGATTGAATGAGGTCCGAAATGTGCTCCTTAATAGCCATATCAAGATCATCATCCATTAGCATCTCTAGCACTACGTTTTGCATTAAGTAAACCTCTTAGCAGAAAGAAATTAGGTTTTAAATTCAACAAAGCAAAACAAGCGAACAAACTACGTCAAACGTCAGTTGTCAACAGATCTGACGTTCGACGTAGCAACGCATTCAGAGAAATCCAGCGTAAAATTATCCATCGCTACAATAGCGCTCGCCTTGGCGGAATGCAGCCAATGTATATACAGATAACGCCATGGTTGAATTATAAGGTTGTCACAGGGCTTATCTTACTCTCTTCTCAGTACCCATTATTGACAAAATCAATGTAAGTCCCGAGGTTGATTTCTAAGGATGTCGCAGGGCTGATCGCACTCTCTTCTCAGTACCCATAATTGTCAAAACCAGCCAATTTTGCGAATGACTAGAAACAAATACGGATGATAATAGAGAGCACTTGCAGATTTTGTATGAGCTGTCAACTTCGATTTGACAAATATAAATATGCGACAACCTTATAAATCAACCTTGGTAAATCCCTTTTTTGATTTCATTTTGTCAATTAAAGCTTTCTCATCGCTTTCAGACTTTCTATGAGCTGCCTAAAGCGTGAAACAGAATGCGATGTAGTTGTAGCGATTCCATGTAGTAACCTCATTAGCTGTTTAGTGTGTAGCACGCTACGCCAAAAAAAAAACCTCCACAATGGCATGAGCGTTCAGAGAACACTTATTTATCAATTTTTTCGATTTTACAAATATTGTTAATTTCGAACACTTATTTTGGTACCGACAACGTTTGCAGTATCGATTTAATATACTCAATCCTAAAAAAATCATCATTAATGCAATTTTCAGAGCAGCGTAGTACTCAAAAGTTAGAGTTAACTTAACTTGCGCTACAACTACAGCTACGTGCCACAGACGTACTACGCATTCTGTGCGATTCCGTGCATTTAGTTTATTTTAACTTTTGACAGTTACCATTCTGGTTCCCACTTAAATCGATTTGACAATTATGGGTACTTGCTCTTATTCTGGCGACAACATTATAATTCAACCATGGATTTCGTCTTGCGCATGTAAGCTATTGTTTTGACGTCAGCTGTGATAGTAAAACTCAAAGGGAACACAAACAAAAAATGATTTGCGCAAAAGCAAAAACATGGGTTGATAAGCACAGGTGTCATAGATGCGCAGCAAATTTATTTTTGCTCACTTGACGTCGCTGAAGGATAAGCGCCATACCTCAATTCGAAAAAACAAGTTTAAAATATGTGAAAATACGCAAAAATCTAGACATTTTTCAGTAAATTCAGAAAATACTTCGTTAAAATAGCATTAACAGGCAATTGTTTCTTGTAAATATAGGCAAATGTTGGTTTCTTGCTGTAAATAGCAATCGATTTTCGATATTTTAAAAGAAATACTTTTTTAAAAGTACATTCGAATCTCATTTAATTTCTTAAAAACCTTCTAACATTTTAAAAATATATTTTTAACACTTGAAGTTATTTTAAATTAAAGTTTTCTACGGATTAGAGCTAATTTTTGTTTCGGTTTTTTGCTTAAGCCTATACTAGAGACTATAATTAATGCCCTAAGTTATTTCTATATTATACATGCCAACCTTAAATTATGCTTCCAAGTCATCCTCTTTCTGCATCTCTGCTATCAGTCGTTTCCGCTCTTCAGCTTGCCGTAGTTTCCGCAGGACAAGATCTTCAAAGTCCAAAGGAGACGCTGTGACACTTTGTGCAGGCTTTTGTTGAGGCGCGGTTAGCCATTCAAGCTTTAAACTATTCTCCAACATTCCTTTCTCATAGGCCAAAGCCATTTCAGCTGCTTCCAATGTTTTAAACTCTACAAGTGCACTTCCCGCTTTTTGCGACATCACGAAAGCCTCTATGTCTCCATATTTTTTTAAATAATGCAATAATTTTTCTTCAGTGTAGCCACCGTTTGTTGGATCAGTTTTACTAGACTTCCATTTAATTTTAATACGATGTTGTGTTGAATCGAATTTTGGCTTAGTATGCTCTCTTATAGTTTTTTGTAGTTGTTCACGCATTAGTTTTTGTTCTTCTTCCAACAGCTTGGAGCCTTCACGACGCAATCTTTCAATTTGGTCATGAAATAGTTCTTCATCTGTTTTTCCTACTGTTGAATAGGGATGTGTACTGTGCAATTTATTGAGCGCATCTCGTTCGCGTTGTTCTAGATCAGATTTTAATTTTTGTCGCTTGCTGTCCAAATTTTTGTTTCGCACTTCCGTAGCCTTCTTAGCCTTAAATACTTTGTCGTATGCAGCTCGTGCAGTAGCATCGGTGAGTATTTCCAAAGCCTTGGATAGTTCATGGAAAAGTTCTGCTGCTTTTGGATTGTCTGGATTCTTGTCCGGATGGCATATGAGCGCCTTCTTGCGATATGCTTTACGTATTTCTGCTTGCTCAGCTTCGCATTCTATTCCGAGCAGATTATATAGATTCACATCTGTTAACTTTTTTGCAGACATTTTTAATTGAATTTGATAGAAATATTTTTGTACGAAATAAGAAGATTAAAGAACCATATGTTTACATTATTTGTTGCTGTTTGCTATGGTGATGTACGAAATTTGAGTACTCGTGTTTTTAAATATTGCCACCTGATTTTACTAATTATGACCACTTGGAAAGCTGCCAGGTTGGTTGATTTATCGTTATTTGCTTTTTTTATTTATTATTTTAAAAAGAGTATAAAAAATACTCCTAACCATGTTTTAATCTTACACTAGAATTTAAATATGTTTTTTATTTTCTTAAGCCGTTATTTTTCCAATACATCATTTTTACAAATGTGTTTTTTCTCAGTGAGTGTGAAGAATAAAATAATTAAAATAAGCAATAAAGAAATTATTGCTTAAATTTCTCAGTTTAAATTTTTGATGGAAATATAAATATTCTACACATTTTTTTTTTAAATTAAAGTGTCCTGAAAGAAATTAAATAACTGCATCTAATAAGGCCAAAAGACAACAAGTATATATAAAAAATCCTAAATTTTACAACTTGTTACAGTTATATTTCCAGTAAAAAAGACACAGTTTCGATAATATCTTAAGTGTGGACGTAGAATTTTTACTTTGCGATATTTGGCGATGAGTTTTTTGTTCTTGTTAGTTTTTATGTTGGTTAAAAATAAATGTAATTCGATCTTATGCTATGTTTAATAAATGGAAAAAAATACTTCGGAATTATATGAATTTATTATATATTAAAGGTCTGCATGATTGTATTTGATACAATAAAGTCCATCGAGCATTTTATTGCCTTCTTCTCTATTTACTTTATTCTTTAAAGCATAAGCAAACATAATAAGCATTCTCTCACAAAAAAGTGGTCAATCTATAGTATTTGTTAGTAGAGGTGCAAGAATATCGATATTAAAAATACTTGATATTTTCGATATTTTTTGCATATATCGTTTTATTTTTTTTTTTTAATAATACACTGAAAAACCACTACTCACCGAACAAATATACGTAACATTTTTATACGTATAATAGAAAGGCATAATGCAGGTATATATAGTACATACATTTTATTAAAAAAAAAAAAACAAAAAACTTTCAGTGTTTTTTATAAGTTAATAGCTTAAAAATATTGCTTTAAATTATGACTTAAATTTATAACAATAAAGAAAAAACCAAAAAATGCAATTGCTGCTTAAATATATTTAGTGAAGGATAATTTTTTTCTGAAACATTTTTCGACCTCAATATTGGTATTAACAAAATATAGAAAACGTCCTTAGTACCCCCATCTATTCAACATTCTACATAAGTGCCACCCTCTGTGCTAGATTTTGTTTAGCATTGACGACAAATAACACCATCTTCATTATATTAAATTGTAGGATTTAAGTTAGTGAGACAGAAATTTAATTTATATGTCTCACCAAAATATCAATCGCTGTGTTGTTTCTTGCTAAAAGTCATTATGTGAAAATAAGAATGTCAAATCTGTATAATGCTCGATATATTGATATCGAAAATAATATATCGATGTCGGCGGAAAAAATTAAATACTCGATATATCGATTCTTTTGATGACCTATTTGCTAGCCTCTCACCAAGATACGCACTTTCTCATTATTTTTAAATTCTCTATATATTCGATACGATCAAATAGAGACATCTAACCAACTCAATGCAAAAAACAACGAACATAATAAGCAAAACAAATATGTTAGAGAGACATAACTGTATAAGATGTGATTTTTTTTTTGCTATGATATGATAAAGAAAAACTTTTTAAACACAAAACAATAACACATACATTGCTTGTTGACAAGTTGTTGTTTTTTCATTGATTTTATATTCATTTTGTGCTTTTTACTTCTTTTTCATTGTCTTATCATTTTCAAAAATAAAAATAAAATACCCAAGACCTCAGTGTCCAACACTGAGCATTTCAACACATTCCAATTTTACTTTATATGCTTGCTTTGATGCAGTGCTCGTTTTCGTTATGCTTTATGCTCATTTGTTTTTGCTCTCTATGTTGTTTATGTTTAAGTGCTGTTAAAGTTGGGAGTTAAATAGAGTGCGCATGCGAACCACAAACATATGTCTTGCAAACATATCCGCACAGCTATTTATTATATATCCTGCAGTAAAGAACTTATATATATATTTTAAATTTAATTGAAAATGTAAATTTTAACCAACAAATTTAAGTATGAAATAAATACAAAATTAATTCAATAAATTTTTCGAATTTATTATATTTTAAAAGCAAATAGAGTTTCTATAGCATAACTACCACGCACAGTCTACTTATATGTAAACCTGCATAGTAGTAATACAATTTTTTGTATTATTTATTGTATTATGCCGCGTTTCCATGTGGTCTTTCAGTATCTTATCTTATCCCATATCACAAAACACATGCTATAAAGAGCGAGATGCATATATGTACTTTTACCTATAAAAATTTGACATTTGCAAAATATGTAAACAAATCAATTTCTGCAAGTTTACTGATTGCAAGACGTGCTTATTGAAATAACTTCTTATCTACGTACCCTAAATTGTTTTATATAATTATTATTGTGGAGACAGCATCAGGTGTTACAGGTAATCCAATTCGTGTGCCACAACTGCAGCAGCACCAGTGAAATACATACGAAAAAAATATAAAAAAAAAGTTTTAAAAAGTTTTGGTGAATCTACCAAGCCCCAAATTAAAGAAAAAAGCACTTATGCTTTCCATAAATGCGCTTAGGAACTCTCTGGCCAACTCTACATTGCGATGGTTAAAAACCAAGAATGTTTATTTGAAATCATACCCCTTGACCTGATTTGATTTTCCTTCTTTCCAATTGTATTCGTAATTCTGTACTATTTCAAGACAATTAATATTGGCGCAAATAAAATTGACAGCTTGACAGCACAAAAACTACAACTATAAAATTGAATGTCATATTTATTGAATGTCAAAGAGGTATACCTGTTTCACACTCCCATTCATCAATGCCATAAAGTAGGGCTCACATGCTTTTTCTTTCTTACAAAAAATGTGATACTAGAAGATAATAGAAGATCACATGGAAACGAGGCATTAGTCTTGCTGAAGATTAACAAAAACAATAAAAAAACGACGACAAACAATGTGGCGGCCGTGGCGCAGTGGGTAGAGTGCGTGGCCCATACAGCAGAGAACCCTGGTTCAATTCCCACCTGACACAGAAAGTTTTTTCAATTGTATTAATTTTTCGGTTCGGACGTCACATCTCTACAGACAATGGCAAACCTCAAAGAGTAAAAGCAGCCATTAAAAAAGATTCTTGAGAACATAAGCCGTTTGGAGTCGGCATAAAACTTGTAGATCAGCTCCGATCATTTGTGTTCAAAACATTTCACAACATGCATAACACAATTGACCATAAGAAGCTCGGTCAAAGTCCTTTAAAGGGCTGCAGTGACCATTTCGTTTTTCTATAACTAACTTCAAAAACGAAAAAATAAATATATGCAAATATTTCAACGTACTAATAACAACAACAACACAAGCAGTTACTGGAAAATATTCGCTGAAGCATCAATTCATGATTTTTCTCACACAAAAATATAAATTTTTATTCTTTGATTTTGCTATCTTGGGACTTTATTAAAGAAGTACTGGCAGGCCAGCAAAGAATATGTATTAACTACAAAAATGTTTCGAAGTAATCTACAAATCTACGCTGCGGCCACAGCTGTTCATTTGCAAAATGTTGTCAAAGGCAAAGGTTCGACCACTTTATAATTTCGGTTGCTTTTATTCAGTGATGCTTTATATGCCTACACAGCACGAAACTTAAATGGGATAAAAATAGGGAACTATTTTTTTTTTAAAAATCTGTTTATCAATATTTTGCAAAATGAAATGCAACTTATTAATATGATATTTTATGTGTCAAATAAGGGCAATTAAAATAATTGCATATATTTCACTACAAGACATGAAAGAAAAGTGCATATTTAAAGTTCGAATATTTTAGGGAGAAAAAACTAGTGGTATTCGCTCTTTTGTGTATTTATGAATACACTAGTGTACTTCTGTCAAAAAATTACACTAAATACACATGCAACAACAAATACCATAGCTTTTGAAGTTACACTTTATGTGTTTCTTTACAACATCAAAAGATGATTGTAATGTAATTGTATGTGTTAATTGTATCATTTTGACATTACTTGGCAGCATTCTTGGCACCATTTCTTGTCCTTTGTTCGCCATAATTTTTCGCGCTAGCTGGTCACATCATATCGTTTTCTAATTAGAACTGTTTAAAATCCATCTGTAATGGAATCTGTAATGGAAAATGTTAAAATAAGAAATAACGTTCAATTGCCACCAGTGTAGCCAATAGTAGATACACTGCTGTGGAAGAAGTCACTCACTCTTTCCCTTGTATTTATCGGTACAATTACAATCAGTACATCTAATACACGAAAGAGCGAATACCACTACTGTTACTTTACTTCGATTTCGCACTGGCTGTGGTTGTCAAAATTCACTGGCTCAGTAAAAGTTGTTACCTGTGGACTGTTAGTGTCTTCGAACTGGTAAGTGTGGCTAGGGGGCAAGACCAAGGGGACACGAGCAAGTGCATTTTTACTAACACACTCATATTTCGAACTTGCAGCGCAATAGCATGTTCTCACGGCAGCCTGAATTAAGTAATTCGGCCTATGAATTACGAATTACCCTGTTCTGATGAAGCAATCGTAGTTCGGTTGGACAGCTCTTCTTTGTGTATTTTATTTGTTTGAATGAGAGCAGAATTACGTTGTTCAGAGTGCCGTGAAAGAAAACATGCTACAACTTGCAACGAAATTTTTAAGGCAGTGGATTTTGACACTTGCAGCAAGTAAATGTCAAAAAGGGGGAACATAATAACCTTCGCATTCTACGACATTTTCCCACATGAAATAAAACATCTCACGCTGAATTAAAAAACCGCATAGACACTCCCACATAAAAAAATGCCTCGAATTGGATTTATCCCACGAATCTGGCATTTATACTTCAGGGCTTTCACCATTTAACAGGCTACGAACTTCTTGAAATAAGTTCCACCCTGTAACACTAAAAAAACATATGTTTTGTTTCCTTGAATATTGTTTAATTATTGTTTACACTTTGCAGATAATTCAAACCAATTGAAGTGTTTTTAAAATGGCACATTGGGAGTTTTGCAGGATTTGCACAAAGTATTCCAAAAGTGGACACTCGAACAAACTATTTGAAGATAGCAGAAATAACTTGATAAAACAAATTGAAGAAATCACAGGAATACTGGTGAGAATCTTATTTTGAAAATAAGTTTCAATACATTAAACTAGTCTTTATATATGTAGTTGATTAACTCTAAAAACTTGCCACAATATATTTGTAAACCATGTGAAGATGATTTGGAAAAAGCGCACGACTTCCGCGAACGTTGCATTTTTGCTCAAGAATATTTCAGCACTTTAGAATATAAAAATGAGCTAAACGAAGCAGATCCGAAAAGCTTATCCCCATCACCCAACAACCTACACGATGTGAAAGATGAACTGCCAATGGAAGAGATTGAAATGGCAGATATGTCTGATTTTAAGGAAGAATCATGCGATGATATCTTTAAGGATGGGGAAGTGGAAACTGCTGTAATTGAAAGTTGCAATGAAGAAACACCAAACAAATTAGGGGAACCTGGATTCAAAGTCATTAACGAAGAAATTATTGAAATAAAGGAGAAACAAACAATAAAATCAAAACTTAAAACGAAACGACATACAGCGCAATTAAAGGGACCGAAGAAGCTAAGTGCCGCTGGAAGTAAACGGCTTAAGGCTGGAAGAAAAAAAACTATTGATAAGAATCAAACCTTTATATGTGACCAATGTGGCAATAATTTCACATGTAAACATCACTTTATAACACATCTACGACGTCACACGGGCGATAAACGTTATCAATGCGAGTAAGTTAATGAAGGATGAGCTTTATTTTTTTATTTGATGTAATGTTTTTTTTTGCAGACTCTGTCCTGACAAATTCTTCACAAACTCTGAGTTAAATCGGCATATGCGCAAACATACCGGCGAAAGACCATTTGCCTGCAAACACTGTGGACGCCGGTTCACCGACTATAGCACGAGAATTAAGCATGAGAGGTGAAAAATTCCCAAACCAACTTTTATTCATTCAATATTTTAATTTTTTCTCTGCCTGTAGAACACATACCAATGAACGTCCTTTTGGGTGCACGCAATGTAGTAAAGCTTTTACAACATCCTACATATTAAAGAATCACATGCTTGTACACACTGGAGAACGCTCTTTTAGGTAAGTGACATAGTTTTGCATTTTCTGCTTATATAAATTTCTATATGTCTGATGCACTTTTAAGATGTGAACTTTGCAACAGATCATTCCAACGTCAAACTCATCTAGTTGTCCACGCCAGATCCATTATGCACAAACAGAATGAGGAAAAGCAAAAGCAAAGAGTTTGTAATATTCCATCGACTGAGCATATTAACAATGCAAACTATTAGATTATTCTATAGACAAAATTATTTATAAGCAATTTTTTGTTTTAAGTTTATATTATGTATAAATATAAAATTTTACAGCTTAAAAACTAAGAGCGTGATTAACATTCAATTATATTTGTAAACATTACAAACTAACATTACTATTCAATTCGTTCTATCGTGCTAATCTGTTCTGTTGGCATGATTATAATTTCGCTATCTTCTATGTCAATCTTTGTAGTGGAGAGATTTATAGTGGGATTATTTTTCATTGTATGCTGATGTGTTAACGTTGCGTAGTGCTGATCTAGCTGATGCTTGCGTGAGAATGTTTTATTGCAAAGACTGCAGCTGCATGATAAAAGGATAAACAGTTAAATTAGTAAAAAAAAAAACAGAATATGTTGATTGAACTTACCTAAACGGTTTTTCACCCGTATGTGTTAACATGTGATTTTTCAACACATTTGAATAAGTGAAGGTTTTGCCGCAGGTATTACAGGAGAATGGACGCTCTTTAGTATGAATCCTAGGAAACGTAAAAGTAGAGAGCATAGATTTTATAATGCTAGGTTACAATTTTGAGATAAGTTCTTATTCTATACATATTTTTAAGAATACATTTTTGTAAATAATTATCTTTGCCTTAATTGTAGTTTTACGTATTATGTACAACCAAAGAATTTTAATGGGATAACCGCAAAATCTTATAAGCTGGAGCCTTAAAATTAAGACCAAAGGTGACTCAAAACAAGTAAAAAAAATGGGGACTAGTTGATGTCGCAAAGTCGCTGGTTAGTGCGGAAGGAAGAGAAACACTGAGCCAAGGAAAGCCAAGCGCTTCCAACAAAAACCAAAACAATATCGGAATCTAAAAACAAGCTTGTACGTATCGTCTAGGTATATTTAATAATTTTGATTAATTTGTGTGAGCTTTTTTGTTTATGACTCAAATAAAGGTCAGTTACACCAGAAAATGTTACCTTAAGCTATGGGTTCTTTAAAGTACTGACACAGGAAAATAACTTCTTGGGCCCATGGCTGCCGCGGCATGTAAAATATAAACTGTGACTAATAAAATAATTTCAGAAATAAACAAATGTTTCAACAGCTATCATGTTTGAAGTTTCATTTAGCATCCTGGTTGACTAACTATGGCCCTGACCAAAATAGACGAGACAATAGCACCTTCACGAAGATTTGAGACGATAAAAGTTCGGTTCTTACGGAACAAAACGTATTGTCAAACTCTTTCGCGCAACTCCGATAAACTATGTTTGTTCACTTTGGGTAACAACATTGAAATGTTTTTAGTCGAACAGTTTTCTTTCTACTCGTTACGGAGCTTGTGGTCTATTTTAGTTAGGTATTTTATTGACTAAACTTGCAAAAACAGTACATTTTATATTTGTCGCTGGATCCTAAATACATAAAAAAAATATTAAATTATAATTGTTTCCATAATGGAAACATGCCGCCTGGAGAAATCGGAATAATTTACTTTTAGCTAAAATGAGTTTTTTGTTTTACTTAATTTCTTCGTAGAACATATGTATTAAGGGCTTTTAATTCCAAATATGGAAAAATTAATGATCGCTCTCATCTGGTTAAGAAGTTATATGGACCCCAAAGTTAGGAAAAAATGGGCTCGAAAAACTTATTTGTTTTTTAATTTTCCTACAATAATAATGATTTTCAAAACAGCTGATTTTGCCTATACCTACGCTTTTGTAATTGTTTTGTAGTCGGAGGGAGCGTGTTTCAAATGCACCTACCTTATAATTGTAGCATGGTATATTGTACCAACTTCTTTTTAATATCTAAAGCAATAGATTGAACATACCCCGTCACACCGTTAATTGCAATAACTTCTTATATGTTAGTAAAGCAATAGCTTAAAAAGCAGGAATGTAACAAACAGCTAATAAAATATCAAAACATTTCGTAGATTTTTAAACATAACACAAATATTTGGTACAAACATGTTGGTTACGAACTCCATTCCACATCACTAACTTTCAAAGCACTTTAATTTTTTCTTCATAAAAGGCGGCACAAGGAATGGCCACGAAAACAAAATGTAACAAAAACGTGAGATTTAATAAAGAGCTCCGGATCGTAAATACCCCTAATGTTTCGAAGTTATACTTTACACAATGACGTACCTTTCATGTTTAATGTTTGTGCTACGATCAGCAAATGTTCGTCCGCAGAATTTGCACACGAACGGTTTTTCACCTGTATGCACTCGCATGTGTCTCCGTATTTCCGATGGACAAGCAAAGGTTTTCTTACAAATTCTATCAAGTAAAACAATTATAACTCAAACCAATTATATCGAAAAACCCGACTTACTCGCACTCAAATGGTTTCTCGGACAAATGTCGTCGCATGTGCATGTTGAGCATGCTGCGTTTTGCATAGATATTCCCACATATTTCACACATAATTTGATCATGTATTTCAGTTTTTATCTTACGGCCTCTATTTGATTTAACAAGCGTTGGATTGGCATTATTTAATGGTACTGCTAACATTTTCAGTCTGGGGCGACCTCTCTTTTTGGGCACAACAGACGTTGTCGTAATCTTCTTTATTGTGTTCTTTGAACTAGCTTCATCTTCCTCTTGCATGAATTCCAAATCTGTTATATCACTGGTTGCTTCTACATAATCGATTAAGCTATCTTCCTGAAAATCGTGTTTATCTGCCAGCATATCCAAATCAACTTCTTCAGCATCGATTATTTCCGTACGTAGATCAAAGAAAATTTCAGTTTCATTTTGGAATTTAAGCGCTTCGGTAGTACTGTCCTCATGCGTTTCCATTTTAGGTTCAGACTGTGAAGGATATATATGATGTCATAAATCACAGACAAGGCTGGCGTACAGCTCGCATTTTTACCTTGACAATGGCATCCAGTAGAGCATTTTCACTGGCCTGGCACATAGTACGGAACTTGTACGATGCATCGAGAGAATGCAAGCATTGGTCACAGATCATTTTGGGAAATTCCTCATGTGGTCTTAGCTGCACATCAATAAAAATATATCATTCAAATATTTGTTATTGTTATTTATATTTTTTTCTTGCCACTATTCCGCCGCATTCCTCTATCTTGCGTACTATTTCTGCACATTGCTCATTTTTACTTTCAAACAGTGGCTGCATCGCATCCGTGTTCGTGCCCTCGGTGAGGCAAATCCGGCACAGATGATAAACAGCCATTTAATTATTTTAATTCTTTAAAAGAATTGTTAAGAAATTTCTAGCCAAACTTCTAAACTTCGTACGAATTGTAGTTGCCAAGTTATTAAAAAATATCCCTCATGTGTTGGTTATCTGTTATTGGAAAGAGGCTTTTCAATGTTGCTCTTAGCAGTTAAATTTAGGGCAATTTTGATGCATTACAGGGTTTACACATTAGCGAATCTGTTCGTCAAACGGCGGCTATTTTCGAACCAGTTCGATAGTTAAGAAGCTAATTTGACAGCTTTTCGAACCTGTTGGCCTTGTTGGGAACTTTTTTTATTCCGTTCTCTCTGCACACTTACGACACGTAACGAAGCGACACGGAACTGCAAAATATAACTACTCTGTGTTCTTATGCATGCATGCACACTAATGGCGATTTTATATATTTCACTCAAAATGATGTGAAGTTGAATAACGACAGCGAATCAATTTTTAATATGACAAAACACCTTTGAACATTGCCAATATCTTGGAATAAAATGTGGCAGTTGTTATGAAGTGAAAAATTGCTTGTAGAGACGTGATGTTACTGTCTAAACCGGGCAATGAGCGTTCGCGATAAATTTATAGCCGAGCTAACAAACACGGTTCTTTCATTCGTTCATGTGGTCTAAGCACACAGTTAGGCGTTACGCTGACTTTAGTACGTGCTTCATGATTCAAAATTTGTTTAAAATCATAAAAGCTTTTTGTTTAAATTAAAAACACCATTTTTTTTTCTTTATACGAATTCTGCCTTCTTTGCAAATTGGTATCACCATGTGCAAATTAGATGAAATTTATTATACTATTTACAAAAATTATTTTTATTATTGAACTTAGTGGTCTTACAAAAATTAGTTGAGTGCTAGAACATATACAATAAAAATCGAACGTGGTACAATAAGGAATTAACACCAACAAAAATCACATAAAAAGCAACAAAAGCTGGCTTTGCACACTGATTCAAGTTGTTGAACATGCAAAATCAATATGCGACGGCATCAACTTTATGACTTTCTTCGTTATGTTGATGCCGTCGTCAATAGGGTATGTGGTAATTCATCAACTATTTTAGAGGACATTCATGCAACCTGCCTGGCAAAAGTAGCTAGTTGCCAAATATATAAACTTGCGAATTCACATTAATACCCTTAATGAGCTAGATGAATAAAAAATAGTCAATTGTTTTTTCTTTAAATATGTATGAATAAGAACTCAAGCATAGATACATGCACATAAATATATAAATACGCTTCTGCTTGAATAACTTAAAAAAAATATTCTTATAATATCTTATAAATATAAAAGTGCTAATTATCATTCATTAGATTTAATGAGTGAGAGAAAAAATATATTAAAACTTCCAAAGTTTGATAGAAAAATGCTAAACATTTGCCATTTTTAGTTTTTTCATTTAATCATTCATGTGTATGGCACTCACAATTTGTTGTTGTTAATCTTGTTTCGCGCACTTCTTCCTTTAAAAAAATTGATTACCCAACAAAGTTTTTCCTTATTTTTCTCCTTTAAAAAAGATGCTACAACAACAAATTCAGCTCTAGCCATAATCATTTCATCTTCGCTTTTTTTACTAGAAATTTCTGTGATTGTTGCTAATATTAAGTGGATTCATATTACTGCGTATGGACTGCGTAGCCTCATTTTTTTTATATGAACTTTACGAAACGATTTGCGTTAAACTTTACGCACCAAATTTAATGCGTATTGCGTTTAATAAGACTGCGTTAAAAGCAACCTTCTTGTTTTTCAAAAAGCTTTTTGAGCCAACATTTCTTTATTTGCCATTTATTAATTGGCAAATGAGATTTATTTTAAGACTGACAACAATGAATTACATAAAAGTGACACCTATTATGTTCAAGAATTTTTAAGTTACTCACGTAATTTTACGCAAAATTTAATGGCGTGTTAATGCCAATTCTATATACGCAAAGTACTTAACCCTAGAATACTAACCTTCCGTTCACTATACGTTATATTACTCGTAAAGAGTGAGTACATTTTACGTAGGTTAGTACTCTAGGGTTATAACGCATATCTACGCAGTGACTTGAATCCCTTCATTATTTATTGTTTATTGTATGAATTTATGTAATGAATAATTTACCTTTTATATATTCTATTAAAATGCATAAAAGTAGTCAAAATTAAACCGAATTATTAAGTTTCTATAAGCAAAAACTGATCAACGCCGATGTTTGCAAATATTGGCCAATAATCAATTAGTGAAGGCTATTGAAAAACTGTTATACTTAACGCTATACTAAACTTAAAGTCGCTTATGCTTACTTAAATGCCTTACTTAATACTTAGTTTTGCCAACTTTTGAATTCTAAAATCCACAAAAAAGCTGCAAAAATGCGCTTTTTCCTCAAAAATGCACCAGCTTTTAAGACTTTCAAAAATGTTACAACACCAATTATAAATAAACTAGTAATAACGCCCTGAACATCGGGTGTACTTAGCAAATTTGCTTTGGAGATCACGTATTCTCATTTACCTTAGAGCGAGTTCGTGTCTTAAGTCTTTTTGCCATTTTTCCTACTTTAAACGCTCATATCTGCTCAACGCTACCACTTATCAAAAATCTAATAATTTCCTGCATACCTACAGGTCATGACCTTTCTAATGATATATCAAGTGTTGATGTAGCGTTTGTAGATTTGCTGGAATAAGGGGACCCTTACCGGAATAAATATATAGATAGCAAAATATTGCATACATTTGTGGAAAATTACAAATATATATACCAAATTATATAAAAAAACTACATTTTATTATGATTGCCAATTATTTTTAAGAAATAACTCATTTCACAGGATTCACTTAAAATACTCAAATAAAACTTATTAAACGAACCTTAAGTCTTAAATGACTTATACTTTTGTATATTTGGAAATTAAATCATATACTGAATTGGTTATTGTTTACATTTTTGAAAAAAATTGTTCTTTTACAGGTTTGTGCAAACTTTAAACCTTAGAAAAACAAAATTTTTATAAGTTTTCATTTATAAAATGAATTATTTTACATTTTCTAAATATGATGCAATCATAACGGCCGAAAGTATTTAAATATATAATCAAAATACTAATGTCGATTTATGCCGAAAAATGTATGCTTTTCAAAAAACAAAAATTAATACATATGTGTATGTTTTTAAGTTAATGCTTGGTTTTCACTACGCCATTTTTATTACGATATAAAACTTAATCACCTGAAATATCATCTAAATAAAACTATTATACACTTTCTGTATAGCACAATTTGATTATTCAGTGTGGTTTTAATTGTTCAACATTGTCAGGAGTAGAAAAAATGTCAATGTGTTTTCATTATTAATTATATTGGCAACAACTGACCACAGAAAATTACAGTGAAAGCCAAGCATAAGGATGCGAACATACTGAACGCCGGTTGAGAAAGGCAAGCAGATTTCTTATTGGAGCAATAAAGAAACTAAGTCATATATCTCTTTTACTCTAGTGTGTTTTCTGATCTGATCTGCCTGCCTGTCTAAGCCAGCGTTCACTACGTTCGCAGCCTCAAGGGTGATTTTCACTTTGTCAGTTTTATGACGACATATAAATTAATCAATTAAAATATCACTTAAATAAAATCTATATATATAAAAATGAATGTATGTATGTGGGTATGTGGGTATGTGGGTATGTGGGTATGTGGATATGTGTGTATATCACGTATAGACTCCAAAACCACCGAACCAAACTTTATGAAATTTTTAGGGATACTAAAGCAACATTCGGGAAGTGTTCCTGTGAAGTTTGGTGTTGATTGGGCAAGGGGGCGTGGTACCTCCCATACAACCCAAATTGGCTCTATCGCCCACAAACCAAAAAAATTGCTATATATCAGACGGTTTTAATCATATAAAACTTAAATTTGGTAATTTTGTTCAGATGGTTACTTTCGGTGACTGTACAAGAAATGGGCGTGGTCACACTATATATACGCCCACTTTTCAGCACTAATTTGAATTCATGATATTTTCAAGTTTTGACAGTGAATCTTGATATGCAGGTGCTATGCATACACGTGGCAATCACTATGTAAATATAAACGTTGTCACGCCCACTTTTACCGCCCACAAATAAGTAAAAATGCTTTATATCAGACGGCTTTTGCCGTAGAAGACTAAGATTTGGTAATTTAGTTCGTATGGTTACTGTCGGCCAATATACAAAAAATGGGCGTGCACGCACTATATATACGCCCACTTTATCGGAATGATGCTTATTCCTGAGTTGTACACGTTTTGATAGTGAATCTTGGTATGCAGGTTCTAAAGGTACCAGTGGCAGGCACTATGTAAATAGAAAGGTTTTCACACCCACTTTTACCGCCCCCAAATTAGTAAAAATGCTTTATTTCAGACGGATTTTGCCGTAGAAGACTAAGATTTGGTAATTTAGTTCGTATGGTTACTTTCGGCCAATATACAAAAAATGGGTGTGCACGCACTATATATACGCCCACTTTATCGGAATCATGCATATTCCTGAGTTGTACACATTTTGATAGTGAATCTTGGTATGCAGGTTCTAAAGGTGCAAGTGGCAGGCACTATGTAAATAGAAATGTTTTCACGCCCACTTTTACCGCCCACAAATAAGTAAAAATGCTTTATATCAGACGGCTTTTGCCGTAGAAGACTAAGATTTGGTAAGTAAGTTCGTGTGGTTACTCTCGGCCAATATACAAAAAATGGGCGTGCCCGCACTATATCTACGCCCACTTCATCGGAATCATGCTTATTCCTGAGTTGTACACGTTTTGATAGTGAATCTTGGTATGCAGGTTCTAAAGGTACCAGTGGCAGGCACTATGTAAATAGAAAGGTTTTCACACCCACTTTTACCGCCCCAAATTAGTAAAAATGCTTTATTTCAGACGGATTTTGCCGTAGAAGACTAAGATTTGGTAATTTAGTTCGTATGGTTACTCTCGGCCAATATACAAAAAATGGGCGTGCCCGCACTATATCTACGCCCACTTTATCGGAATCATGCTTATTCCTGAGTTGTACACGTTTTGATAGTGAATCTTGGTATGCAGGTTCTAAAGGTCCAAGTGGCAGGCACTATGTAAATAGAAATGTTTTCACGCCCACTTTTACCGCCCACAAATAAGTAAAAATGCTTTATATCAGACGGCTTTTGCCGTAGAAGACTAAGATTTGGTAATTAAGTTCGTATGGTTACTCTCGGCCAATGTACAAAAAATGGGCATGGCCACACTACATCTACGCCCACTTTATCGAAATCATGCTTATTTCTGAGTTGTACACATTTTGATAGTGAATCTTGGTATGCAGGTTCTAAAGGTCCAAGTGGCAGGCACTATGTAAATAGAAATGTTTTCACGCCCACTTTTACCGCCCCCAAATTAGTAAAAATTCTTTATATCAGACGGTTTTCGCCGTAGAAGACTAAGATTTGGTAATTTAGTTCGTATGGTTACAGTCGGCCAATATACAAAAAATGGGCATGGCCGCACTATATCTACGCCCACTTTATCAAAAGCATGCTTATTCCTGAGTTGTACACGTTTTGATAGTGAATCTTGGTATGCCGGTTCTATAGGTCCAAGTGGCAGTCACTATGTAAATATAAATGTTGTCACGCCCACTTTTACCGCCCACAAATCAGTAAAAATGCCTTATATCAGACGGATTTTTCCGTAGAAGACTAAGATTTGGTAATTTAGTTCATATGGTCACTGTCAGCAACTGCTAAAAAAGGGCCGTGGTCACACCATATCTACGCCCACTTTTTCGAAATCATGCTTATTCCTGAGTTGCACAAGTTTGAAAGTAACACTTGATATGCAGGTGCTCTAAGTGGCAGTCAATATATATATATAAAATTTGCCACGCCCAATTGTACCACCCACTAAAAAAAACAAAACGAAATGGCCAATTTCAGCCCTTGAAAGCACTTTGACCGAGCTTCTTATGATCAATTGTGTTGTGAGTGTTGTGGAATGTTTGAACACAAATGATCGAGAACTGGACCTACATGTTTTATGTCGACTCCGAACGGCTTATGTTCTCAAGAAGCTTTTCATGGCAGTTTTTATTCTCTGAGGTTTGTCATTGTCTGCAGAGAGGTGACGGCCGAACAGAAAAATTAATTCAATCGAAAAACTTTCCGTGTCAGGTGGGATTCGGACCAGGGTGTTCTCGCGTATGGGCCACACACTCTACCCACTACGCCACGGCCGCCACTTGGTTTTTTTTTTTTGATCCACAAATTAATAGAACTTCTTTAAATCAGACGACTATCATCGTTAAATACTAAAATTTGGTAATTAAGTTCATACGCTTACTCTCGACAGCTTTGCAAAAACTGTGCATGGTAGCACTATATCTGTGCCCACTCTTCAGAAATAATTTTATTTAATTTATTTATTTACTAATTTTTTTAATGTACTATAGTTAATTACAATTTAAAAATTATAACTAAGTCAGCACTAGCTGCCAGGGCTATCGGTTAGAAATAATTTTAATTCCTGAGATGTGAACGTTTTGATAGACAAACTTGGTATGTAGGTGCTATGGGTCAAATTGGCGTTCACTTTACATATAAATGTTGACACGCCTACTTTAAACGCCCACAAATCTATAAAAAGGATGTATATCAGACTTTTTTTAGAGTAAAAGACTAAAATTTGGTAGATTAATTCATATGGTTACTGCCAGAACCCTTAAAAAATGGGCGTTTCGCACGTTATCTACGACGACTTTTCAAAAATCATTCTAATTTCTGAGCTGTACGTGTTTTGATAGTGAAACTTGGTACGTAGGTGCAATGGGACCAAGTGGCGGTCACTATATATATATAAATGTTGCCATGACTACTTTTTCTGCTCATCTATCTATCTGTAAAAAATGTATGTATGTATAATAAGGCTCCTCACAAAAAAAAGGTGAACAAGTCGGTTCCTCAAAATAATACTTAATGTTATGATGATTCCCCAAATATTTCGACTGTAGGAATAGCCATCCGTGAGCTGGAATAGTTTGAAATAAAAAAGAAAAAAAAAAAACAAAAACGAAATGGCCATTTCAGCCCTTGAAAATACTTCGACCGTTTGATCACAAATGATCGAGAACTGAATCTACAAGTTTTATGCCGACTCCGAACGGCTTATGTTCTCAAGAAGCTTTTCATGCCAGTTTTTACTCTCTGAGGTTTGCCATTGTCTGCATAGAGATGACGGCCGAACAGAAAAATTAATTTAATTGAAAAAACTTCCTATGTCAGGTGGTATTCGAACCTGGGTTCTATGGCATTCAAGCCACGCACCTCAACCAGTATGCCACGCAATGGTTTGAAATATGCTCTAAAAATCGAGTTTTTTATAAAAATATTTAATGGTGTGTTAGTTAAAAATAACAAACGGTCAGAAATAATATTAATGAAAAAGTTCTTCCAATCTGCACCAATAAATTTTAAATTTTTACAGTCGGACGAGAGATAATGCAGATTTTCATTACTTTTTTAACTTTTTTTTTAATTACTTTCACTAAAATTCAAATTAATTTTATTTTTTGTTTTGCCATGTTACTTTTAGTGAAATAAATTATCTATTGATGATAAAATATAGTGTAAAGTGAAGAACTAAATTGAATGAAATTACAAAAAAATTTACACATTTTTTACATTTTACAATTTATTTGACTTAAAGTAGTATAGGAAAAAATTCGTTTGAATTTTAGTGAAAATAATATGGAAAAAGTTAAAACAATCCATAAAAATTCGCATTATCTTTGGTCCAACGGGAAAAATGTAAGATTTTTTGATGCAAAAGAACTTTATCATAACTCTTATTTCTGACCGTTTTTTTTTAACTACCATACCAGCCAATATTTTTCGTCGAAATATTTTGGGGATCATCATAACATACGCCATGGTTTATTTTGAAGAACCGGACTGAACAATTTTTTTCCTAAAGAGCGTGAGGCGACTGAATGTATATACGTGTGTGGGTATATATGTATATCACGTAAAGAGTTCGAAACCGCTAAGCCAATTTTTATACTAAAGCCTTGAGAGGGTTCCTGTGAAGTCTGGTGCCGATCGTAAAAGGCACCTTACATACACCTAAAATGTTCGATTTCAAACAGTTTTGGAATTATAGGTCGCACAGCCTAGGAATTTAGTATTCGACCTCAATTTACACATGCCGTTCCACAGGTAACATATTATGGGTGTTGGGCGAGGGGCGCGGTCTTATTCCGCACCCAAAATTTTTGGTATAGCTTTCGAAATAAGTCACACATCAATGAAACTCGGTACGAAGTTACTATAAAAGCATGGCTTCACTGAAGCTACGCCCTCTTTTAGGGAATAAGCGCTGAGCGCAGCGAAGCGCGCCGGGTATAAGCTAGTTATTCTATATTTTCTGTATAGCACAATTCGATAATTCAGTTGTTTTTAATTTTTATCATTTTATTTTTACCAATGTGTTATCACTTTTCATTTGATTGACAAAAATTGACTATTGAAAAGGACAAAGTGAAAACCAAGCATAAGGCATATTAGATGCCACCGAAATTAAAAAAAAGCACCAAAAAATGCACCAGGCACCAAACCTCATTTTTCTTGCGTCGAAATTTTCAAAATGCACCAAATCTGGTCGATAAAGCACCAAGTTGACATCAGTGGTTGCTGCTGACGTTCCTATGCTTGTTGCTTTAGTTCAAGGTTGATTAATATAGGTTAAGTCACTTGCAAGATTGATTTATAAGGTTGTCGCAGGGCTGATCGCACTCTCTTCTCAGTACCCATAATTGTCAAAACCAGCCAATTTTGTGAATGACTACGAAAGAAAAACAGATGATAAAAGAGAGAACTTAGAGATTTTCTATGAGCTGTCAACTTCGATTTGACAATTATGGGTACTCGCTCTCTCCCTTGCGACAACCTTATAAATCAACCTTGATAAGCACCAAACAAACATTTCAGCGAAGAGAATAAATAAACGAAAATGAACACCAAATGTTCGGCAATCATGTTTGGCTAGCGTTACCACGGCATTAGGGTAGTTTTGCTTTGTCCGCCTGATGCCTGAGAAAATAAAACGTTGCAATACGAAGAAGCAATGCATAGTTCATTATATTAGTTTATATTTGGTATTTATATAAGCCATTATATAAATCAAGAATTTACGAATATTGTTCAGTAACTGCTTGTGTTGTTGTAATTAATGCGTATGTATGAAATATTTGCGTACATATATTTTTTTGTTTTTGTTAATCTTCAGCAAGATGGGAGGGGGGGCGGGGGGTAACTATTTTCACACTCTTAGGAGCTACACGGTTAATTAATATTTCACGACTTTGAATCACATTATTGTTTCTAGTAGAAAAACTAACTTACATAAAACTTACTTTTAAAACTCATTTTAAAGGCAAAATCACCTTTCCAACGGTATATCAACAAACCCCACCAACTTAACCGTTACCGAGCTGTGATCGTGTAAAGATGAAATCAATCGGTTGAAACTACCAAATTTCAACTTTGAGTGCTATTTTGTAATTTATTAAATTTTCTTTTCAATGACACGAAAAAAATGATCATATCTTTAAAAATAAGAAAGTTGGCTGTACTAAAAAATTATAATTGTTTGAAAATAATGATCAATAATCACATTACAATTACAATAGTTATTTAGTAGATAATACCATTGTTTACTAATAAGTATAATTTTTTTAGTACAGCCAACTTTTTTATTTTTTAAGATATGTTTATGTTTTTCGTGTCATTGAAAAGAAAATTGAATAAATTGCAAAACTGATCCTAAGAAAAATTAATTTATTACACGAAATTCTGAGAAATTTGCACTCAAAATTGAAATTTGATACTTTCAATCGATTGATTTCATTTTCACACGAGCCCATCTCGGTAACGGTTAAGTTGGTGGGGTTTGTTGATGTGCCGTTAGAGGGGTGATTTTATTACCTTTATACTGGTCTATCAAAATAAGTTTCATGTAAGTTAGTTTTTCTGCTGGAAACAATAACTTAAGCCAAAGTCGTGAAATAGCTCGATATAACCTTTCAGCTCCGTAAATAGTTGCACTCAATTGCGGGACACCCTGTATATAACATATTAAAAATATATTTTGTTTGTTAAAATTTAAATTTTTAACAAAATTCAAAATATATTTAAGTTCCTTACTGCAGAAAAAAATAATAATTCATATTATTCCGAAAAATTTATTTCAATTTATTAAGCAAAAGATTGAATTATATTTATTTTTAACCAACATAATAATGAACAAGGACAGCAAATTCATCAACAAATATATCAAACGAAAATTCTACGTCCACACTTACGATACTATCGAAACTGTCTTTTTTTTTAAAGGTTACATAATATTAAAGCGATTAATGAATTTCATGCCGTTACCAGGCAATACCGTTGCCGATTAACTGGCCGGACACTGATTATGTCTGTAATCATGATACAATTTGAAGGCTCACATTAAAATGTCTTCTCAAACGACAGGTTTTGCCGCAACAAAGCTGTATAAATGTCAAACAATAAGGCAACAATTAAAAAAAAACGAAATGGCCATTCCAGCCCTTGAAAGGACTTTGACCGAGCTTCTTATGATCAATTGTGTTGTGTGTGTTGTGAAATATTTGAACACAAATGATTGAGAACTGGACCTACATGTTTTATGCCGACTCCGAACGGCTTATGTTCTCCAGAAGCTTTTCATGACAGTTTTTACTCTCTGAGGTACGCCATTGTCTGCAGATAGGTAACGGCTAAACAGAAAAGTTAATTCAATTGAAAAAACTTTATGTCAGGTGGGATCCGAACCAGGGTTCTCTGGTGTATGGGCCACACACTGTACCCACTGCGCCACGGCCGCCCAGGCAACAATAATTAGAAAAATAAAATTTGAGCAGCGGACTTTAACATACAGCTTCCGTTTTATACCGTACACACACTGACGACCTAAGCAACTTAGCAGCATCCAATCAATAATGAGAAATACATTTTTGATTGGCACTGCTTACACGTCATTCAAATTGAAGGATCATTCAAAATTTGTTGTTGTTTTCCCAGCAAAAAAAAAGATTAACTCTCTGCGAGAGCTCTAGACTTTCATCAATCAATCACAGGGTCGCATAATCAACTTTTCTAGTACTTACAACAACACATTATTATATTATTAATAAGACAAATATCATGGTAGAATAAGACAAGGTAGTGTTAGTAGTTAAAATTCTCTCTTGTGCTGGGTACCGCACCTGTCAAAAACAGGTTTTTATGAATAAAAGCAAAACAAATAGCACAATTTGCAAATTATTGTATTATATGCGTTTGACTGCTGCGGTACCCACCGCTCCGAGACGACACTACCTTGTTAAATATACCTTGGACAAATATAAAAAAACGCGTTTAGTGTATCTGGCAGTGCTGCACGAGGACATGTTTTTTCCCCAACAAAGGAAATTTTTTCTTGGCCAAAGTTGGCATCATTGGTGATATTGTAAAAATAATCGTAGAATAAAATCTTTGATAATTTTGTTTGTTTTATGTTTTAAAATCGGAACCTTGTAATTCCACCAATTTATGCTTATATTTATGAATTACTTACTTACTTACTTACTTACTTAGGTGGCCGTGACAACCCGTGTCCGGATTTCGACCGACCTCATCAGCTCTCGCCAAGCGCCTCTGCTTTGCGCGCGCCTTCTCCAATCGGATACACCAAGTGCGGTTAGGGCTTCCTCAGCCTGGTCCATCCATCGGAGGCATGGTCTCCCTCGTCGTCGTTGACCAGCGACCCTCGCTTCGAGCACCTTTTTCGCTGGAGCTTCGTCGTCCATACGATGGACATGACCCAGCCAGCGTAGTCGCTGCACAGTTATACGCCGAACTACGTCAATGTCTCCGTAGAGCTCATACAGCTCGTGGTTCATTCGGATGCGATAGTCATCGCCGACTCGAACAGGACCGAAGATTTTGCGAAGAACTTTTCTCTCGAACACCCCCAGAGCGGCTGCGTCAGTTTGCGAAACTACCCATGCCTCAGCGCCATAAAGCAGCACAGGTAAAACGAGCGTCTTGTAGAGTGTTAGTTTTGTCGATCGAGAGAGGGCTCTGGAACTTAGTTGCTTACTGAGCCCGTAGTAGCACCTATTAGCAATTATTGTTCTTCGCTTTATCTCCAGGCTGATTTCGTTGTTAGTATTAATGGCGGTGCCAAGGTATACAAACTCCTTGACTACTTCAAAGTTATAGCTGCCGGATGAAACGTGGGAGTCTAAACGCCGAGCTCCCTTGTTTGTAGACAGCATATACTTTGTTTTACCCTCATTTATCGTCAAACCCACTTTGGCTGATTCCTTTTCGATAGCGGCGAAAGCAGCGGTAACATCTCTCTTGGTTCTGCCAACAATATCAATATCATCAGCGTAAGCAAGGAGCTGGACACCTTTATAGAAAATGGTGCCATTACGATGCACACCGGCCTTTCGTACGATCCCCTCCATGATGATGTTGAAGAGATCGCAAGACAGTGGATCGCCTTGCCTGAAACCTCTTTCGGTATTGAAGGTTTCGGAGAGGTCATTTCCTACCTTGACGGAGCTGCGTGTGTTGCTCAACGTCATTCTGCAAAGTCTAATCAACTTTGCAGGTATACCGAACTCAGACATTGTTGCGTATAGGCAATCCCTTCTCGGGCTATCGAACGCAGCTTTAAAGTCGACAAAGAGATGGTGTGTGTCAATTTGATTTATCATATTTATGATAATCATATTTATGAATTATGAACTGAAAATGGCTTGAAATCTAAACTTAATAAATTAAAATATATTACCATCGACAAAACTTAACATAAATGCCTAAATGCAAGGGTCTTATGAAAACATAAGATTTAGAAGCACCAGTTTACGCACACTTCCTTTGTTTCTTTCTGAAGTGCAACATATGCTGTTCCAATATGCACAGTAGTTCTTCTTCAATGCTCAAGCATAATCTGGAAAAGGACTATCAACAAACTTCTTAATACTGCCCAGCAGGGATGATATTGGCTTTACTGTAAAAGGGCCAAAATTCATATAAAACTAGGGCCAATTTGACATTAATAGGGCTTTAAGATTTAAAAAATTGTAACTCAATATCAGAAACCGTGCCAATTATGCATTTTATAATAAAAAGCAAAAAATAATAATTATATTTTGACTTTTAAAATTTTGGGCAAAAAGTAATAATTATTGCTGCTTTTTATTTGTTAAGGCAAAAATGAAAAACAAAATCTATCCGATAATTTTTGAACACTAAATAACTGGTAAGATTTGATTTTTATTTTTTAAGGCAAAAATTAAAAGCAAAATGTGGATCTAAGGTTACGGTTGAACTAAAGTTTTACTAATTTTAACTAATTTTAAGGCAGAAAATGCACACTCCACGCATGATGATGATGATGATGATGACTCATTTAGAACTGTTATTAAAATGATTAAATGAAATCACTTCCATCTTAAATCAAAAATTGTGGGTGAAAGTGATATGGTTTAAGGTTATACTTTCAAAAAGATTTTATTTCACGCTTTGTTTGTAAACGTTAAAAAGACGCCAAATATAATCTATAGATAAAGTGTTTCTACAAGAAAATTTTTAACAAAAACATTATTCTGATAAGTCAATCCTAAATTTGATAAATAAAAATTGTAAAGCTTTTCCACAAAAACAACACACCAGATATTTCCATCTTGAAATAGTCGTAGAATGGCAGAACTAAATAAGCAATTTAATGCAAACTCTCTGTTAAGTCTTGCAAGAAGTCTATTTAATAAAGCGGGACTAGGGTTCACTCTTTTCATCTAAACTCAACTTGGGAAATAAACTAAGCTTGTTGAAATTACTAAAAAGTATGCTCTTAATGGGACAATGACTGTATATAACAAAACTTGTTTTGCTGAGAACATTTTTAAAGGCGATAGGAAATATCGCCTTTACATAAAATACAAACAATAAAAATTAACATAAGAAATGAAATGAAAAATCACCCAACAATTTTCATACAAAATTGGGGTGAATGAAATAAAAAATGAATGGGATATTCAAAAGAAAAATCACCGAAAAAATTGGACTTTTGCTGAGGGTTTTTTTATACAAAAATCACCTACTTTTTTGGATGCAATTTCGATTTCTGTTTTTAACTGATAGTTCACATTGACCACTAGTGAAATGGTAACTATAGCTCTTTTTTATTTTTATCACTCGATTATCATGTTTTTTAAAATTTCAAATAATTAACTAAAATCGGTCGAGGGCTATCCGTCACCTCTCTCCCCCCGCGGTTGTCTTACCTTTGCATGATCGCTAAAAGATAATTTTTTTTTCTTTCTCCAGATATTTCTATTTACGAAATAAATCATAGATAGCTTACAATTGGCTTCCAGAAATAACGAACGAAAAAAAATTACAAAAAAACCCAAAATTTTCCATACAAAATCGGGCTTAATTCGTCCAAAAACATTATGTAATTTTTTCGGGTGTTTATACCAATTAAATTAGGATCTTTTTTGCAAATACTTAAAAAGGAAGAAAAGCCCGAAAAATAAGCTTGGAATTTAGGACCGAAAAAAATCGGGCATTTTTGCCAAATTAAAAAAAAACCCGAATTTTTGTTTACCGAAAAGTTAGGAAATTTTGAATTCGTTACGATAAAATAGTTCGCCCTTGTAGGGAAGGTAAAAAACATTATTACGTAAAAGAGCAAATCATTTTATCATAAAAAATACACCACCTGGACCTTATCCGTACATAATGTCCATGCACCCCTTGTTCATAAATTACATCAAAAAACAAATAAAATGAATGAAATCTTTGCAGATATTTTTACAGGGGAATATTAATTTACTACTAAATTATATCCGAAAAATTATACCCTTCGTGACGGCGGATATTGTTTGTTTTATTTTTGTCAAGCACTACAACGCCGCTGAATTGCATTTTGGAACATTTTTCCAAAAAAATTTTGGACATTTTTTAGTTTTTATTGTGTAAAAAATTTGTATTCTTTTTATTTGGGGGATTTTTCATTTTATTTTTTCGGCGATTTTTCCTTGGCATATTGAAATCGTATACTTGAACCAATCATATTCTTTTCTTTTAAAAAATTCCGATTGTTTTTTTTGGTAGAATTTTCCAAAAGGGCCTAAAATGAATAACAAGGGCCTCAGGGCTTTTGAAATGAAAAAGGGCCCAATAAAGTCCTAAAATCCCCCAAATATCATCCCTGCTGCCCAGTATGAGTAAGAACCAATATCGATAATAGCGACTCGAAATATTGAGCTCAAAACCTTTACGAATTCTAAAAGAAGAAATATTTTAGGAACATTTAGATTTTTCCTTGGCATATTGAAATCGTATACTTTAACCAATCATATTCTTTTCTTTTAAAAAATTCCGATTTTTTTTTTGGTAGAATTTTCCAAAAGGGCCTAAAATGAATAACAAGGGCCTCAGGGCTTTTGAAATGAAAAAGGGCCCAATAAAGTCCTAAAAGCCCCCAAATATCATCCCTGCTGCCCAGTATGAGTAAGAACCAATATCGATAATAGCGACTCGAAATATTGAGCTCAAAACCTTTACGAATTCTAAAAGAAGAAATATTTTAGGAACATCACCTGAGATGTTGAATTTCAAGCCAACTGAACTTATGTGCGTCATTAAACAGCTCATCTTGAAATCATTGCTACACCATTGTAAGACTACCATACCAAATTAACTTTTGATCATTATTTTATGCTTTCTTATTTGAAGTATATCCGATACTACTCGGGTCTTAACCCCCAGAAATTATAGTTTTACTTAATACCTTGCAATACTCTAATGATTCCAAATTCATTTAATTTTTATAAGTTTGGCAATTTACATTTCGCCATGGTGAACGATTTAACTGGAAGTTCCCTTGAGAGTATATTTGTCAAATTTCAACGAAATCAGTGAAGCGATTTATATTTAAATAACGGTCAAACAAACAAACCAAATGAGTTTTATTAATATACATTTACTTAAGGCCAATTTCAATAATCGACATTACATTTTTAAATGAAAAAAAATCGTACGGCTCCACATTTTGTTATTTAAATACAGTAGCATACAATAAATAGGCAACGAATTAAGCTTCTATGAGTTTGCTTTTATAATACATAACTTTTGTTCAGACTCAGAGTTCAATAGCAGCAATTAAAGAATGAAATTTAGATTCAACTTGCTGACAACTCCGTACGTAACGGCTTAAACAGAAAGGTTGTAAATTGAAAATAAAACTCTTTTGGAGTAGCTTTTATACCATTTTGAGCATCGAAATTGATATTCCAAAGAACAATTGCACGGAAGAATAATACAACTTGAACTACATATGACAAATATATTATAGAAAATAAATTCTAATAAAAAGAAAACAATCAAAAATGTATTTCTCATCATTAAACTACATATTGTGAATATTTTACAATTTATGTCAAATTTAAGGTGCACGATGTACTGTATATTGTTTTTGTTTTAATTTAAAAGAAAAAAATCTTCCAGTGAATAATAACAGAGAGGAGAGAGAGAGAAAACAATGTTGGAGAAAACTGCACAAAGTATTTGATATAATTTAATAGTTACAATTATGTTTATCATAAAATATTTTATAAGCCACCCGCTCGCAAGTTGCTTTTCTTCTAAATCAGCATTAATTTTATTGATTATTACATATCGCTTGTATTCATGGTTAGCTTCCACTGATTTTTTTATGCCTGCTTAATAAGACTTGTTCAAATTTTTTTATTTTTTTCTTCTCCCTTCGCAATAAAATTGTTATTCTTTGGTAATTACACTTAGTACGCTTTGAAGTTGCACTTAGAAGCTCATGTAGGCGCGAGAAGTGGAACGACGACGCGCACACAAGTATGAAATAAGGATAATCATAATCATGCCAACTAGAGCGATGCCCACAGCAATGGGAACAATGCCAGGGTTGACGACGCTGTCGCAATCACGGGCTGGAGAAAAAACTGTCGAACTGCTTTCAGTGCGGAAAGCCTCGACTTGCACATCATGCACGGTAACAGTGCCAACAATTTGAGTGTCGATGAGAGTTTCGGTGAGATTGAATTGCTGTGGACGCGTGCAATGATAGGACATCTTCAAAGGAGATCCGAAATCGTTACCCATGTGCAGCAAAAATATGGTTTGGTTTTCCAAGGCATTAGGAAATCGCTCACCAACTATTGGAATTACAAAACGCAACATGGTCAACTGTGCGGTCTGGTTCTTAAGATCGAATCCCAGCAACATTGAGCTCTGTGCCTCAGGAGTGCCCCAGTTGACTTGAATGGTTTGTGTGACGGTCTTGCACTGTCCATCATAGTAGGTACCATTGGTAGGGATGTTGTACAGTGCTGTAGATGTGTTCTTGTCTTTGGTTTCATAAGTTATGTTCAGCTGTGCAGCCATTTGTACCATGATGCAACTAGAGTTCCATTGACCAATGCTGGGCGCTGGATAGGGTGTAGGAGCAGGAGCCGGTGTTGTGGTACTTGGAGGTGCTGCACTTGTGGTGGTACCAGCAGGGGTTGTTGTAGTAATTATTAGTGTGGTTTTAGCAGTTGTCGTCGAGAGGCTAGCGGATGTGGTACTTGCAGTTGTTGGAGGTGGTGTTGGGGCGACTATCGGTGCCAAGGTGGTTGCAGCCGTTTCCTCGTTACTGTCATCTCCAGCAACTGTTGGGTGCAATTCCGCTTTAGCCAAACTTATATCCAATTGTGCAGCCTTAATCACAGAGTGGTTGATTAGCAACAACAAAGCAAATATAATAAATCTATTATTAAACATTATCGTTCAATGAATTTCCTTCAGATTTCTTCCTTAATTAATGAACTGTTTGTTGAACTGAAGTGTTACTCGAGTCTGATAAATTTTTTTTTTATTGCGTTTTTCTGTTGTAAATATAAAACTAATTTATATACACTATTATATGTACATTTATACGCACTACACAATATTCAAGAACGAAGTGACTAGAAACAACACCAGTATGCTAAATAATTTATGTACTTTTCTTGAGATTCTTTTATTGATATTTGCAAATGAGAATTGCAAAAAATGTATATAATTGCACTCGAATATTGGTGAATAAGAATGAAAAACATCCCTGTAGCAGTCTTGCCACATATTTAATATCCAGTATTCACAGAGTCATAATACAATAATTTGGTATGGTAAGGAGATTCACCACACCGACCTGGAATGTCAAAATTATAAAATACTGTGCTGCCGTTTCTTATAAAATAGACATCACCACGAATACATCCGAACGCCTCTTCAAAACATTTGCTTGAAACATGTATACGTACACTCTATCATTGTCAACAACAACAAAACAAAAGTAAAACATTCAAGTACTGTACACAAAACCGAAATGTTTTCAATATGATATTTCCTCGCGTACTTGTGCTCGTATACCAAGTACATGCATATAAGTTAGATTAAATAAAAAATGTGAAAACAAATTATACAAACCTCAAAAAGAATAAAATCGAATATTTTAAACATCAATACTTTTAAAATAAAGTGAATAAAATAAAATTGGGAAACAGGGGGCGAACCTTCACATGGCAACGTGTCTGACCGCCTCAACCTGGCGAGGCCAGCGCTATCCATGTCGAAATCGTCTCAAGTCGACTCAAACCTCCAAGTGGTTTTCCCTGGGCAACGGCAAACTGGCATCCGTCAGTTTGACGGCTAATTTGAGCGGCGGGTCGATTCATAGACCTTGAACATGGAATGTGCGCAGGGTTTGGGTCCCGCCACATTAATACTGCCCAATGAAAACTAAACCAGCCTCGGATAAGAACCCCAATTACGTTGACGACCACCGCAAACGAAAAACGGACAATGATTTACGGATATGCACCTGGAATGTCCGAACCCTTTATAGGGAAGGTGCCATTATCCAACTGGCGGAAGCCCTCAAAACAATACAATCTAACAACACCGCCATCCAGGAAATGCGATGGAAAGGGCAAGGCTGCTCTAAACAAGCACACTGCGATATCTACTACAGCTGCCATGCGGAGAAGTGCGAATTCGGATGTGGATTCGTTGTTAGCCGGAAACTACGCCACCTTAATTCCCGGTTCACACCTGTGAACGAAAGATTGGCCACGATCCGCATCAAGGCAAAATTTTTCTACATAAGCCTTATTTGCGCGTACGCCCCGACGGAGGAAAAGGACGAAGCCGTCAAGGACTCTTTCTACGCTAGTCTTGAGGACGTATATGACCGTATATGACCACCTTCCGGTTCATGACGTGAAAATAGTCCTCGGCGATTTTAATGCGAAAGTCGGAAGGGAAGGCATCTTTGGCCCCACTGTCGGTCAGTTCAGTCTTCACGAGACCTCTACGAACAACGGTCTAAGACTGATCGACTTCGCCGCGGCACGAAACATGGTAGTTAGTAGCACCAGATTTAAGCACCTCGACATCCACAAGGCCACCTGGCTGTCCCCTGATCAAAAAACGCGAAACCAAATTGATCATATTGTAATCGACGGAAGGCATGCCTCTAGTGTTCTAGATGTACGTACATTTCGGGGGGTCAACATTGACTCCGACCATTATCTTGTTGCAGCCAAGATCCGCATGCGATTATGCAATTCAAAGAATATACGCACAGGAATGCAACGAAAGCTAGATGTCGCTAAGCTGCAATTACAACGGACTGCCGAAGCCTACTCGCTCAACTCTCGGTTAAGCTCAACCAACCAACCTCTGGACTCGACGACGCCGGTGGACTTTGGGCGCATATATCCCACTCCATGCGCGCTGTCGCTGAAGAAGTCATTGGTTTCCGGCGCCCGCAACCTCGGAACCAATGGTACGATCAGGAGTGTCGCATCGCGACTGCAGTAAAAAACGCCGCATACAGAAAAACGCTGCAGTCAGCTGCAACGCGAGCCGTGCGAGAAAACTACCGCGAAAAGAGGAAGGAAGAGAGGCGCCTTTTCAGACGCAAGAAAAGAGAGCAGGAAAAGCGTGAGCGTGAGGAACTAGAGGTATACCAGGGCAAGAAGGATGCACGAAAATTCTATCAACAGGTTAAGCGTCTAACCCAAAGTTTCAAGCCCGGAGCATCCACTTGCAGAGACGAAAATGGAGATCTGAATACGGATACACAGTGTGTGCTTAGATTGTGGAGACAGCACTTCTCCAATTTACTTACTGGCGACGATTCCACCAATGCCGCCCATCGAGAGCACAGTGCAGTGCCACCAATCGACGATGACGGAGTGGAAGTATCACCACCTAGCCATGAAGAGGTTCGAGTTGCTATCCAACGACTCAAAAACAATAAAGCAGTGGGTGCTGACGGCCTGTCAGCTGAATTGTTTAAGACCGGTAGCGATGAATTGATAAGGCGCATGCATCAGCTCATCAGCAAAATATGGCTAGCGGAAAGCATGCCCGACGATTGGAATCTCAGCGTACTTTGCCCTATACATAAGAAAGGAGACCCAACAATCTGCGCCAACTATCGAGGTATCAGTCTTATTTCCATCGCATATAAGGTTCTCTCAAGCGTACTGTGTGAAAGATTAAAGCCGATTACAAAAACACTGATTGGACCTTATCAGTGTGCCTTTCGACCTGAAAAGTCCACCATAGACCAGATTTTCACGCTACGTCAAATCCTGAAGGAAACCCACGAAAATAAAATTGACACACACCATCCCTTTGTCGATTTTAAAGCTGAGTTCGATAGCCCGAGAAGGAATTGCCTATACGCAACAATGTCTGAGTTCGGTATACCAGCAAAGTTGATTAGACTTTGCAGACTGACGTTGAGCAACACACGCAGCTCCGCCAAGGTAGGAAATGACCTCTCCGAAACCTTCAATACCGAAAGAGGTTTCAGGCAAGGCGATCCACTGTCTTGCGATCTCTTCAACATCATAATGGAGGGGATCGTACGAAAGGCCGGTGTGCATCGTAATGGCTAATGGCACCATTTTCTATAAAGGTGTCCTTGCGTACGCTGATGATATTGATATTATTTGCAGAACCAAGAGAGATGTTACCGCTGCTTTCGCCGCTATCGAAAAGGAATCAGCCAAAGTTGGTTTGACGATAAATGAGGGTAAAACAAAGTATATGCTGTCTACAAACAAGGGAGCGCGGCGTTTAGACTCCCACGTTTCATCCGGCAGCTATAACTTTGAATTAGTCAAGGAGTTCGTATACCTTGGCACCGCCATTAACAACAACAACGAAATCAGCCTGGAGATAAAGCGAAGAACAATAATTGCTAATAGGTGCTACTACGGGCTCAGTAAGCAACTAAGTTCCAGAGCCCTCTCTCGATCGACAAAACTAACACTCTACAAGACGCTCGTTCTACCTGTGCTGCTTTATGGCGCTGAGGCATGGGTAGTTTCGCAAACTGACGCAGCCGCTCTGGGGGTGTTCGAGAGAAAAGTTCTTCGCAAAATCTTCGGTCCTGTTCGAGTCGGCGATGACTATCGCATCCAAATGAACCACGAGCTGTATGAGCTCTACGATGACATTGACGTAGTTCGGCGTATAACTGTGCAGCGACTACGCTGGCTGGGTCATGTCCATCGTATGAACGACGAAGCTCCAGCGAAAAAGGTGCTCGAGGCGAGGGTCGCTGGTCAACGACGACGAGGGAGACCATGCCTCCGATGGATGGACCAGGCTGAGGAAGTCCTAACCGCACTTGGTGTATCCGATTGGAGAGGCGCGCGCAAAGCAGAGGCACCTGGCGAGAGCTCATGAGGTCGGTTGAAACCCGGACACGGGTTGTTACGACCACCTAAGTAAGTAAGTAAGATTACGTTAACTCTTTTTATTCATAGCACAGTATTCTTCACAGATTTCGCAGGATAGGCCTAGTTGTGTTAAACGTTTATCAACTTTACTAAATGAAAACAAAGCAAATTAATATTTCATTGATTAATTTGAGTAAAAAAAAATTAAAGCAACAAAACTGTTTAATAATTTTTTATACATACATACAAAAAATTTTTCGCTGTGTAATAAATCTATTTAAAATTGTAAATATTTTTCTATTGATGTAAATTCAGAAGTGTCAAGTACAACCAACAAAAAAAAACGCTAACGACTTCGGCACTTAGTGGCAGCACTACGACATCCACAAATTGACAGTCGACCCAGCTTAAATTAGATCTTTTTTAGATTTTGTAAACAATTCGCTCCATATTTTGTCCAAAATCATTGAAAACATAACAATTCCGAACTTATGCTAACGCTTTAAGTTTAAAGACGCTTTTAATGGAAATCAGCATCAAATGGAATATTTGTCGAATTTGTCTGGAAGGGGTGAGTGCAAAAGAAAATGATAGCAGCGGTGGTGATGGATGCCAAATGCGGCATATACACAACGACACCAAGCTGTCTAAACAGATCTACGAGTGCTCGGGAGTGCTGGTAAGAGAAGATGACAATTGGTTAGTTTTATTAAGCATTTGGATTGATTTTCCTTCTAGGTTGATCCGGAAGACAGCATGCCAGATAAGATATGCAAAAAGTGTATGACAATGCTGCGCTATGCAATCAACTTTCGAAACACTTGCCGAAATTCAGATGAATATCTGCAGTCAGTGCTGAAAAAGGCAAAATCAGCAACATCGCTATTTAAGCTGGAAAAGCAACGCAAAGAAACTTTGCATCTGGTGGATGATGTAATAGAAGAAATGGAGGAGCATGAGTTAGAAAGTTACGCAAGAGACGAGTTGCAGGAGGACTACAATAATGAGAAACGCAAAAGAACTCCTACGAATTCTAGCAAAGAGCAAGTGGCAAAAAAATCCAAAGTCAAAAATTTGCCAGCAGAAGAGGAGGAGCCAGAAGCTGAGGAGGAGGAAGAGGAGGACGAGGAAGAGTTTGTGTTGGTGAAGAAGCCAGCATGCGTGAAGCTCGGAGCAAACACTGAAGCTGCTTTGGAACAAGCAGAAATTAATACTGCTGCTAGCGTAGAATTAAACCAAATACCGGACGAGTCGGCAGAAAAACTGCTGCAAGATTTGGTAGACGAAGTAGAAATCAAAGAAGCGGTATCGAGAGCAAATGAGCCAGAACACAACGTTGAAGAAGAAGAAGACGAACAAACGCTGAAGGACAGCGTTCCAATACATAACACGGCATTAGAAATAAAAAGAGAGTCAGAAGAGTCAGCTTTTCAAGCCGAATCTGAGTGTAGCAACACTGAAGAGGAAATCGGTTTATTTGAAGAAGCGTTTTCCGATGACCAAGAGGAGGAGGAGACAGATATTGCAAACACCCAACAGGAGTCTAACTCAACAATAACAACAAACCGAACAGAATTGTGTGCTAGTAAAGAGCCGCTTCAAGAAGAATCCATACTGCAGATTTCTAACCAAGAGAGCAAATGTATTTTACCCATAGCAGATGGTGAAAGAGAATTCTTCTATTTGCTATCAGTTTCTGAGACGAATGACATTAAATCAGAATGTATTGAAGGTGATGAAGATTTAAATACTACTGATCACGCTGAATACATTGAAATGGATGAAGAAACTAAGTCGGAATGCTATAATGTAAATATTGTGGAGGAGGGGGCCGAGGAAGATGCGGAGGGTGAGGAGGAAAACATAGAGTATCTTATTGACAGTTCCGATGAGCATTCGCTGACTGTGCTTGAGTACAAAGGTATTCACAGTGAGCAAACACACTCTGAGAAAGCTATAAAACGTGAGCGATTCAAACGTCGAGCAACAGGTGAAATCCGCGTGTATGTTTGTGAGGTTTGTGGCAACCACTTTACGAATAGAAATCTGTTAAATTTCCACATGAAAATACACCGCAATGAAAAGAACTTCGAGTGTGAGTAAGTTTTTTGTCTCTTAATTAATTTTTTGCGTTATCTATTTTTTAAAATAAATTACAACATATTTTAGATTGTGCTATAAACGCTTTAATGCTGCTTGCAATTTAACGGCACATATGCGCATACATACCGGTGAAAAACCATTCGAATGTCAATACTGCGCTCGGCGTTTTGCTGATCGCAGCACACACATCAAACATGAGCGGTGAGCACGCAAATATTTTTAATTTTCTTATCCTAAATTATGTGAATAAATATCTACTAGTATCCACACTAATGAAAAACCATACAGCTGTGGAACTTGTGGCAAAGCCTTCTCGCTGTCCACCACTCTCAGAGCACACGAAAAAATTCACACAGGCGAAAAACCATTCAGGTAATTATATTAATAATTCGATTTTAGCGAAATTTTTCTTGTGCATGAATGTACACTTACACTTTTTTCCATTTATAACTATAAAATATATGTACGAAAATGTGCTGGATGTGTGGTAACAGCAACAGAAAAAAATAACTTTAAAAGGTGTAACGTTTCTTAAAAAGCTAAAACCGCTTTTATATTGATTCATAAAATGTCACAAATAGTGCTTCAAATGTGGGTTTAAAAAAAAAAATGTTGTGCTGTAATGTGCTCGAGATGTACTGCAATGTGTGATAGAAAGATTAAAAGAAATGAGTTTATTTGCGATTTTTAGGAGATATTAATAAATTTTGTAAGAGTTTTCCCCTTTTTTGTTTCCCTTATTATAAGTTTCACGCGAATATATTAAACGCTTTTTCCATATCTAATAATAACATTTAATTTCAATTTATACAGATATATTAAAAATTCTTTGAATATTTGCAATTGAAAATGTTGCCAGTGATAAAAATGTGGATTGTTCAACAGCTATTTTACCCGTTACTGATAAAAATATTTATAAACTTATTTGCAGATAACTAGTAACCATTTTACTTACTTAGCTGCCACTTAAAATCGTGAGTCGTTCTTGACTTTATATACAAATTTGCACCAGTCTCCTGTGTTGTCTGCTTGCTGGCGGCAGTTGAAAATTTCCACCTTTAGAAAAAAACACCATCTCAGCTCATTAGCAAAATATTTTTATCCAATACCGCGCATGATAGCACACATCGGTCGCATCATAGCACATATGTTTTTTTAGTTATTAAATAAAAAGTGAAGTACGAACTTCACGTACATAAATTATTACATTTTTAGTGTTTTTATTTCCTTACAGATGTGAACCATGTTCGAAGTCATTTAAATTACCTCATCAGCTGAAGGCTCATCTTAATACACATTTACACAAGCTGCTATCAGTTGAGCAATGAAAAGAAAAAAATAAAACCTTAATTTTAGTAATAAATAAAATTAGAAGAATTAATTTCCTAATAACAAATTTATTAAATTTGTGGATTGTATAGCGTTAAAATATTTCCCATTCCTGTTTAGATCCTTATTCATACACCACTTCGTAGCCCTCGCCAATAAATTGGGATTCTTTCTGTTTGTGGGTAATCGTCTGCAAGTGAGCCTTAAGTTGGTGATGCAGCGTGAAGGCTTTGTGGCAGACCAGACAACTGCGGAGTAAAAAAAAATAACATGAGGAATGAGTGTATCTTCTGCTGACTAAATTGACTACTTAAAGTCCTTTTCGCCTGAATGCAGTTTGGAGTGATTTTTCAAAATAGCGGAATACATGAAACTCTTGCCGCATACATTGCAAACATAAGGTCTAGTATTTGTGTGCACTCTAGAAAAATTTAAAAAATCAATTTCATTTGCATTATGATACAACCAAGTTGAAGTAAAATAAGAACCTCTCATGGCGGTGTTTCTCGCTGCGATCGATGAAACGTCTTTCACAATAAGCACATTTGTACGGACGCTCACCTGTATGGCGACGCATATGATTTTTAAGCTCGCTCGTTTGACGAAAAGATTTGCCGCACAATCTTAAAAAATTAAAACATTAAATAAAAAATGACGCGCATTTTGCTTCCAACATACTCGCATTCATGCGGCCGCGCATTGGAATGCATGCTCATATGATAGGCGAACGATGCTTTTTTGGTGTAAACGTTCCCACATATGGAGCACATGTAGATGGACGGCGAGGGCGGCCGATAGCGTTTTTTTGGTATAAAGCCTCCAGATTTCTTTTGAAAATTTGATTTTTTTGGCAAACTTTGCTGCTGTCGTTGATTTGGTGAGTTTTCCTTTTCCTTATCCACATCCTCTTGTTCTTTTTTAATGTTCTGTACAATGTGTGCTAATTCGGTGTCAGATTCGTCTGCGTCGAGTGGCAGAGCTTCATAAAATTCATCACTTGTGTCGAAATCACCTTTTTCCGACGCCGAATCATCTAAATTTATGTCAAGACCTGAGTTTTCGTTGCGGGCTTCATTACGAAATATTTGTAAGTCTTCGAATAAAAAATCCAAATAGTCACTGTCATCGCTATTTTTGGGACGGTCTCTATCCGTACACAGACTCTCGAGATAAACCTGTGAGTTGATACAGAGCTGACGAAAATTGAACCAGATGCGTGTCATATCGAAGCATTTGATGCAGATTTTGGAAGGCATTTCGATAGACTCGCGTATCTATAAAATATCAAGGCTCATTAGAAACAGATTTCATTGCCACTTTGCGAGCACCTACCTTGACGCCACAGCAGTATTCCACTTTCTCGCTGAGCTTGAGCATTGTACCACTTGTGCTATTGCATTTAATCGGAGCGAATAAATCGAACATTTCTACTTCATCGAAATCGTCCAAGCATACTCGACATTTGAGTATGATTTTATGTTCCATTATCCTGGTTTACCAGCCACTTCATAGATTTCAGTTTAAAACAAATTGAAGCAAGGAAATTCTGTTGTTCCTGAGTTTTTTTTTTATAATCTGTTTTGGTTGTCAAAAAAAAAAGCATTCAAAATCAGTGTTGCAAATGGATGGCAGCGTAAGATGTTCAGCGTTAAAAGGTAGCAATAGAGACATCCTTGCATTTTAGGCATTTTAATTATTAGTGAGCTGTATCAGAATTCTCAAAAGCTTTATTATAGTATGTTCACACTAAGGCCGAAAAGCCGCTTTTCGAACAATAATGGCTTTTCAGCTGAAAAGCTACATGATATTAAGTTTTTCGCCATAGAAGAACTGTCAAATGAAAAGCGGATATATGTTTGCTTTTCAGCGAAAAACTCTGAAAAGTTAGAAAACAACCCTGGTTTGGAAGTCTGTTCGTTGAAGTAAAGTCAAAATCTATTACAAAAATCCAAGTTGTCACTGATATTTGACATTTCGTCTGTCTGTTTTCATTTGTTGTGATTTATAGACAAACTCTCTTCCCAATTATAAAACAACCTGGAAATTGAAAATAAATATTACAAGGAGCGCGTGAAGTAGAGTGACCTTCATGAGGCGATATTTGTTTGCTATGCCAAGCACAATAAAACAAATCGCTATAATAACAAACATATGGCTACTGTCTGTCAAATGAAAAGCTGCTTTTCAAGTGTGAACACCTTTTTCTGAAAAGAGGTTTTTCAGCTGAAAAGCGGCTTTTCAACCTGTGTGTGAACATGCTATTAGGCCCGGTCACATGATCAAATTTTTCATCCAACAAGTCATCAAAAAATTTGACCAACAGAAATATATATGGAATTTGACGAAAAAATTGACATGTGAACACTCATCAAATTGTTGGTCAAATCGTTTGACGAAAATCAAAATATTTTGATTTTTCGGTTGTTTGACCAACAATTTGATGAAAAATTTGACGTGTGAACACTCGTCAAATTTTCTAGTGCGATTTCATCACTTAAAAAAAGATTTCAACGCGAACACATCAATTCAAAATGCCCGATGAAGAAGATTTTTGTCCATAACTGGCAGATTAAATCGGAAATTTACAAAAAAAAAGATAATTTAGAAATAAAGCATATGGAGTGCTGCTGATGTGTTCACTTCGGTGTGCAAAACAATAATGAAATTTGATGAAAAATTTGATAATATGAACACTCGCGTGGTCAAACTGTTTGACCAATATATTGATGAAGACTTTGATAATGTGACCGCCCCTATTGACGAATGCTGCTGTCGTTTATTAACGAAAACGGTACTTTTTTATGAACGTGGCGGCACGCACAATGACCGATAATGACAACGATTTAATTTGAAACCTTTTTAAACCAAAAATTTTTTTAGGAATCATTCTACTTCTGAAGTAAATGTTTTATTTTTTTTACCGGAAAATCTACTAATAAATATTATACGGGAAAGCGATTTTCTCGAAACTTGATAATTGCAACATATCACCTTCATTTATTCATGTCTTCAATTATAAGTGCATTAAAAATATCATTACCTACGACATTGCAAATTTAATTTACATTACCATTTATGTGTAATTTTTTAATTTAATAATTATATGTAACCTATATTTACATTAAAATAAATAAATATTGAATTAAATTTTAAGTTTATTAATGTGTTTGACAATTTTAAATATCTATCCATAGAGAACAAGTTTTAGAACTAGTGCTATATCTGCCCCAAGGTACTAGTGCAATACCTCTCCCAAATAACCAGTTCTTGCAATAGTACGCGTTGATGCAGTGGGTGAAAATTTACCCTTTTCGTAGGACAAGCCCATGTTAAATGCGACAGTCAAAAGCATTGCTTGGAGATAGGCGAGGTACTAGTAGCTGTCTTCTTAGTACTAGTGAATTCACTATTTTTGTACCAGTTCTTGACGCTGCAGGGTATTTACATCATATATAACAGGGTTGCAAAATCATTGAATACAGCAAATACATATTGAGGTGCTCATAGTTTCAAAAATAACAAATGCTATAAATACGCTTTGTTAATTTACGTTTAATAGCCCAATTATAAGACGTTTTAAGCGTAAGCACCCAAAAATGTAATAATCAACAGAAACACTTCTTTCTGCTGCAACTCTTTCAATATATCTAATTTCATTTGGATCGCATGCGCATCCACTTTTTTGCAGATAGAATTAAATAGCTCTGTTAATACTTCAAAAATGATTAGTAAAAAAAAAAAGGTAGATAGAAGGTCTGAAGTAGATAAAAACCATTAAAAAGAGTAAATTCAGATGGAACCCTCTTTTTCTCGTCGCGATATGTTGGTAATTTGTCTCTGATTTTAAGCTGTTTGGTATTCCATTATTTCAAAAAACAATTTTTTTAAAGAAAACACATCCAAATCATTATTACGCATTATAAAATTGCGTGTTGTATTATTTGAATTTTTTATCAAAACTTAATCTTAGCAATACGTTTCAGTCTTTAAAACAGTTATTTACAAATATTTTCTAGAAAAAATGAAAAATTTTGTTAAAAGTATTATTTCGATAATTAACTTTTTAGAATTTCAAGTAAATTTTGTTAAAGCAAATTTACAAGAAAGATATACGCAAAAACCAATAAAGTGTTGATTTGAGCATTTAGCTATGATTATGTCAGCAGTGAGAATACCAAAATTGACATGTTTTTTTTTGGTAATAAGCAAGATATAAAAAATGTAATTAAAACAATTATGCAATAATTTGTAGAACTAATGATTTTTTAAAAAAAATTGATTTTCAATTTTAGAAAGCCAAATATTCTGGTCTAATATATCAAAATATTCAAAACATCTATTGTAAATTTAATTATTATTATGAAATTAAGTACAAATTTTCGAGTAGATAAATATTTTTTGAATAATAGAGTTCAAATAGTCAAATAATCATTTCTTAGCAGTAGAGTGGTGTCAGTATTCCACTCAATTGTAAAAAGTACTCTTTAGAATATGTTATACGTGGCCATGCTTAATTACCCGAGCACAAAGAACGTGGATCAAAGCTTGGTAAACAACAGAACTTCAGCAAAAGTCGTTTGGATTTCCGTGGATAGATTATAAATTGCCCTATCACAGAAGAAAAATCGAGAAGTAGTTCCATTTAGAACTTATTCCATAACTACTTCCTTGGAATGTAAAATTTATTCCATTCTCGCTTCTCGAGAGGTTATAGTAGAATAAGTTCATTTAATGCTTTCCTCCGAATTGATTTGGAATTAAAGCAACCAATTTTTTAAACTCAACAACTGAAAAATTCAAAGGAAAAATTGTAAGACCATATTTCCGTTGTTCTTTTATTGCTTGGTGATAATGTTCAGTTGTGATTTTACTTTGTGAATGAATGAGGTCATATTTGGATAGGTCTACGCAGTGAAAAATACACACTTTTATCCAGGAAGTATTTTTGTATAAAATTAAAGCAATGACCCATTTATCATAGGCAAAATAAAAGCCGATTTTAAATTTAGCATAAGTTTTTTTGACAGTTTTTCAAAATAATTTGTTGTCAAATAGATTGCACTAAATTTAGAGTTGACTTTTATTTTACTTATGAAAATCGTCCAATGTCTTTAATTTATATTTTTAGGATCAGTCTTAAGCAATGCAATACAAATACCTGGTCTAATTACATTTTTTATTGCTTTAAGTCTTTTTTCCACGTGACCCTTCAGTATCTTATCTTATCCCATATCATCATCTATCAGCAATTTAGATGAAGCATTAACGCTCTTTCTTTGTAACAAAAAAAAAGTCTGTTCATGTGCTTACAAATTTGTGAAAGCTTTCGAAAATTTTCGCTGCTTTTTACTAATTCCTGTTCCCGTACGCGTAAACTTGCAAAAGAGAGTGATAATGAGAGTGAATCATTTTCCCTCCTTGAGAAAAGTTGCAAGTTTCTTCTACACAAATTTCGTGTAGTAAAACTTGTAAGTTGTTATGTGTTGATAGAAATGTCAAAATTTTGCGCAATCAAAAAAAGATTTTTATAATAATCAGATTACTCGAATCTTTTCGAGCGTTTTCGAAAATCTGAAATGCCTATGGAACTCTTCTTCAGAATATGAGGGAACAGCTTCACTTAAGTAAATTTCAATGCAGTTACTATTTTTTTGAACACAGTGAGAAGTATCTCCTTTAAGTTTTCATCTTCATATTTGTTAATAATTTAAACATTTCCGTCACCATCACTTTCAGATTCACTTGAAACAAATCAACTAATGCAGTTCCTTTTTCAGACATTTTCGAAATCTTCAACACATTTTTCGTCAAATTTACAACATATGTTTTAGACGTTTGATTAAATGTTGCAAGTGTTTACTAAAAAGCGATCCAGTACTTTTGCAACTTTTATTGCTCAGAGACAATTTTTTGCTTACTCTCTGAAATTTTGTAACTTGCAAGTTTTTGCTACAAAAGTACGGAAGCATACCTAGAGTCAAGGTTGATTTATAAGGTTGTCGCAGGACTGATCGCACTCTCTTCTCAGTACCCTTAATTGTCAAAACCAGCCAATTTTGCGAATGACTACGAAAGAAAAACGGATGATAATAGAGAGCACTTGCAGATTTTCTATGAGCTGTCAACTTCGATTTGACAATTATGGGTACTCGCTCTCTCCCTTGCGACAACATTATAAATCAACCTAGAGTGATGCAAGAAGATAACAGAAGATCAGATGGAAACGCGGCTTTAAGTATTTGTGTACTTATGTATACAAATATCGTTTAAAACCAATAAAATGGTATATATAATTGCATATAATTTGGAATAATTTCTAACTTTTTTAATTAGGACCTTGTGTAGTGTATATATATGCAGTATACGCTGGCTCAGGAAGAAGCGAGAATGGAAGATATTCTTGATTCGCTTCTATTTCATCAATAGTTAAGAAGCTATATAGGTTGAAGTTGATATTGATTGGCCCCAATAGAAGCGAAAAGTGAAGTACTTCTTACATCGCTTTTATTTCAGCTAGATGAGGGCTCGCTCATAAACTACGTTATCAATTTTTTGCTTTTTTTACTCCCCCTCCTCATCCGTTACTTTCCGTAGTATATATCAAGCTTCTCTTTCCCCCATATAAAGTAACGTAACATATGAAAAATAACGTGCTTACACTCGTCAATAGTTAACCGTCAATTCAGATGTTCAAACATGAATATGTACGGAGGACAGTTTTTTCAAATATTGAGGTACTTTTAATAAGAATTTTTTCGACCTTTTTAAAATTTTTTGTAACGTTACAATATATGCAACCCCTGCCCCCTCCGTTACTTATCGTAGTGATTTTCAAAACCCACTTCCCCCTAAATTGGTAACGTAGTTTATGTACGGTACGTAGGGGGCCTTTTATATTTCGGGACTTGGCAACCCTGGTGTTGCAATCTGTCAACTGAAAGCTCTATCGCAAAGTTTGACATTTGTTGGCTTATACGTACTCAGAACGTTTTGACATACGAGCGCTATTTGTGTTGTTTATAGTAACTTAAAAGATTCATCTCGGTCTAAAAATGGAATTAAATCGTGAACATTTTCGTGCGATTATTTTTTACAACTTTCGACGTGAATTAACACAGCAACAGTGCATGGATGAACTTAATTCAATTTTGGCGATGAAGCTCCATCAAGGACCAGTGTTTATCGATGGTATGGTGAATTCAATGGTCGTAGTTCACTCCAAGACGAATTTCGTGAAGGTCGTCCGAAATCAGCTGTTGTTCCGAAAACCATTGATGCTGTGCGCGAACTGATATTGCAAGATCGTCATGTTACCTATCGTGAGATTGAGGCAACCTTAGGCATAAGTGGGACCAGCATACATTCAATATTGCATAAACATTTGACTGTCAAAAAAATTTGTTCGCGTTGGATCCCACACAATTTGTCAATCGCTCAAAAAAAGGCTCGTGTCGATTGGTCGAAGGAAATGCTCAAAAAATACGATCGCGGTGCTTCGAAACACGTCTATGACATCGTGACAGGTGATGAATCGTGGATTTACGCGTATGAGCCTGAATGTAAACAGCAGTCGACTGTATGGGTGTTTCAAGATGAGCCAAATCCAACAAAAGTTGTTCGCGCAGGAAGCACTTCCAAGCAAATGGTCGCCTGTTTTTTCGGAAAATATGGACATGTCGCAACCGTACCACTAGAACAACGCAGAACAGTCAACTCTGAGTGGTACACAACCATTTGTTTGCCAGTTGTCTTCCAAGAAATCAGGAAAACCAACCGCCGAAGACGGATCACTCTTCACCACGACAATGCGAGCTCTCACACATGGGCTCAAACAACTGCATTTTTGAGCACTCAAAACATCGATTTGATGGGTCATCCGCCGTATAGTCCTGACTTGGCACCGAATGACTTCTTTTTATTCCCAACCGTGAAGAATAAACTGCGTGGACAACGATTTTCGACGCCCGAAGAAGCGGTTGCGGCATTCAGAATACATGTTTTGGAGATACCTCAATCAGAGTGGCAAAAGTGCTTCGACAATTGGTTCAAACGCATGCAAAAGTGTATAGATCTTAATAGAGAATATTTTGAAAAACAATAAAGTGATTTTCGATGATTAATATTTGTTTTTGTTCTCTAATCCCAAAATATAAAAGGCACCCCTCGTACTTATAAGTACTAATAAGTACTTATCTTTTCTGCTGGGGTATAGAGTTATGAAAAACTCAACTAAATTTAAAGGGTAAATTCAGACCAAAATGGGTTTAAAAAATAATTAGACCTATTCGGCACAATCTGTTAGGAAAAAATCTGTTATTCTGTTGATTTCCCATACAGATTTTTTGACAGCTCAAAAATTTAACAGATTAAAGATTTAATTTAAAAAAGTTAAAATTTAAAAAACAGAATTTATTGATAACAGGTTGTGCCGAATAGGACTAAATGTCCTTTGTTATCAAACTTCTTACCCTAGTCCACTCCGAATAAGAAAGAAAATATCTTATGATCTTTTTTAGGTCGCCCTAAGTGTGGTACAAGACAAGTTGGGAGTGCTCTGATAGTACTTTGCTTAGAACATGGTATAGCTGTAATAGTTTTTAAAGCGAAGCGGCTTGATTTAATTTAAATTAGAAAAAAATAAACTAGTTTTGGTATCATATTTCTATAAAAAAAAATGCAACTGTGTGTAAGTATTATTTTGATTGCACAAGTTTTAACGGTTTTCTCTAGCTCCCGTCGACCGAGTGGAAGTCACTTCAAGCAATTACTAGGGATAAAATATATACATGGGTCAGTATCAGGCAATGAAAGAAATATGTAGTATACTTTATCAACTTCCAACAGAATATTTCTAAATATGGTTAGGTACTAGGCTATTACTAGTGTCTGACCGATTAATCAACATGGAATCCAAGAACGGGCATCAGAAAATAAAAGAAATCAGCATCTCGGTGACATGAGATTCTGCACTGAGTGTGGACTGTGATCAAAAAATCTACTTAACTGCCAGTTTTCTAAAAAAACTTTTTTAATATGACAGAACCGTTTTGAAGATTTTGAAATATTTATTATTTTATATATATTTAAAAAAATATCCATTCCGTTTTGCTCAAAGATCTATTAACAATTTAAAATCTGTCAAGTTCTTATTTAATCTAAGTAGTGCTGCAAGAAAAAGCGCAGTTATATTAATTATATCAAGAGTTGAACAAAAGAAACAGGTACAGCAGTCCAACTGTTTTCCTTTTTTCCCTTTTCTTTTTTAAGAATTTTCTCTAATTTTTGGTATTGAAAACATCAAGTATTATAAAGTTTAAAATCTTAGACGAGTTAAAAAATGTATTATCGGTAGTTAATAATAATATTGATTAGAAAAACTGTGTTGAACAATAAATCAAATGCTATACGAAATTTGTATTTGCTTCCAAAAGTCTAGTACGACGTGGACGAGCTTACGGATGAAGGCGTTGCTTCTTCACTGTTGTCCATATCGTCGGCACCCTCACTGAACTCCATGGAGGTGCTTTTGCGTTCTCTACTAGTGCCGTTCTTTGTAAAGACTTCGTTTGTAGCTCTATTTATGATTTCAAAATAGTCCAATGAATCCGCAACAGCACGCGGTGGCACATTGAATAGGGGATGTGTGGGTAATAATTCATTTACGGGCTCGCCGAGCACTTGTGGATTTAGTGTAGATTCTGAGTGTTGTGCAATTGCGACCCCGCTAAGTGTATAACAGGTGTGGTAGAGATCCTGGGGCCTGTTGGTAAAAATAAAGTGTTTAATAGAGTAGAGCGACAGAGCGTTTAAAGCTACTTCAGAGTTTAATGAATAACGTACTTGCCGGGCTTGTCGATGAGTCCACCATTTGGCTTCTGACAGCAGAGCAAAATATATTCCTGCAGCGCTGCGGTGTCGAACAGTGACTGCTTTGGTTGGCAACCTTTTGACAAAAATTATTTCTATTTCTCTTTGCTTATGTCATTATTTTACCATCTTGTGCTATAATCGCTTGTGTTATAGGAATTGTTGCGCCTACCCAAAACGAGTAGCAACCGTCAACTAGTTTATTTGTGCGACCCTGAAAGCCACCCTCAAAGGCCATTTGACGTTGTAGATTCCATTTCTAAGAAAAAGTTAAAATTTTAAGCAGCACAGAGCAAAAGTTTTCCCCACTCACCAGTAGTTGTTGTTTATCACATTTATCTGCTTCGTCTAAAAGCGCCAAAGCGGCGATGCCACAAAATGTATAGCCGCCATGTGCCTCCAAATCAGGCGCTCCACCAAAGCCACCCTCATAGGTCTGACAGCTAGCAACCCAGTCACCTGTCTTATCAAACAGCTTTGACAGCACTGATAATGGCACGTTGGTAAGCTTTGCGCAAGAAATCGCACAGTAGGCACCACGCACATCAGTCTCTCCATCGACATGCAAACGAAACGAGCCATCCGGCTCGCGCACCGAAAACAAAAACTGCACTAAGGAATCACGGTCAATTGCACTATAAGCACTACGTGTGCCAATCATACAGAGGCTATTGACTGCTGCATATGTAGGTGCTAAGTGCGGAAACTGCCCGGGACCTCCAGCAAAGCCACCGTTTGAATGACGACATCTGTAATAGCGCAATTACAAAAAAAATTATAGCTGCTGCGCGTGAATGCATTGCTTGCTTTGTTACCTACTTGACAAGGAACTGCACTACGTTTTCCAGAGTTTCATCGGCGAATGTAAAATTGAGCACATGCGCCGCCTGTAAAATCCAGTAAACATTCCATGGTCTACTGCTGTCTAAACATTCGTAGTTAGTTGGCAGTCGGCGCAACATTATCTCTAAATAGCGCTGGTGTTCCTCGCGATGAAACTTAGCTATTTTGGGATCTAAATATTGCAACTGCTGGTATCGATCGAAGCATTTCTCTATTGAATTCTCCGTTTTTTGCTAAATAAAAATAGTCAAGTACTTTGTCATCTTTGCGGCTTCCTTATTATTAAGCTAGACATTGAGCAACACTCACTTGTTCTCTTGAGGTCACCGTCGAAACTTTTTCATCATCGAACTTGAAAATCTTTTGCAGCGTATAATCACGAAAAGTGATGCCTTTTTCCATGCTTGCTAATGTTTAAGTTTAATTTTTAAAATGACTAACTTAAATAAATGAATTAGCAACAAATAAAATAAAGATAAATAAAATCTAAGAAATTCTCATTGAGCCAATTCTATTTCACTCAAGTAGAATGTCAAATGTCAATTTACAATTTTGAAAACTGAGCCGTAGTGCTGCCACTGTTTTATTTTTAGCTCTAATGGGATTTAGTTATGCATTGCTGATTTAACTATGAGTTTGGGTATACGTCGAGTTGAGAAAATGGCGTGGCTTATTTGAAAATGCTTCTATGCCAATTCTGGGTTAAAGCTGAGTTGTACTGCATAGTTGGATTCGATTTTACCGACATGTTCGAATAATTTACATTAATAATTTACCCGGCAGACACACGTGCACGTGCAAGTCTGAACATTTTTACTAACACACTCACATTTTCGAACTTGCAGCATACTTGCAAGGACATTTCAGAGAGAGTGTGTTTCGTCACTTTGCAGCAATTCTGTAAATGTTAGAGAGTCTGAAAAAGTGATGTTTTTGTTGTGCTTTGTGGATTTTTCCGGAATTTTCGCAATTTTATACATTAGTTACATGTTTTCCTAGTTTTCCAACTTCTTCATTTCAAGCAATACCACAATTGCAGGGAGACCCTTTGCATTCAACGACATTTTTAAATGAACTTACACTTGCACATGTGGCCGCTGAAGCAACTAGCAGCTAATTTCGAACTTTTTCGAAGACAATATATATTCTGTACTTGTAAGTGATTACTTGCACGTGTGCACGTAGAACTTAGGATAATTCCGAGTTAACTCTATGAAACAATTTTAAGGTAGGATCGTTTTAACACGTTCGCGGATGCAGATGATATAGTATTCATTTTCATAGTGATGCAAAATGACGTGAATGCTAGCATTCAAATTTAACAGCTAATTTTTATTCATAAAATTTTATATAACCTTAAGATTTTGTAATTAATATACATTTCAAAGTAATGAAAAATGAATTCATTAGGTACTATCAATAATTTTATCTTTTCTTCATCTATTCTCCTTTCTGTCGTAAATTTCTTGAGGGAACATGGTAGAAGGAACACAGAAAATTTCGAATTCGAACAGCTGACCTTGACATCTAGTTCACTTTTACTTCTATATGAGCCATTCTTGTTATTCGAGACCTTAAGACCTTAGACCTTAATACGATGCGTGAGAAAATACAAGGATATATGAGGAGGTTAAAGGCAAATTAGTCCAAGCCACATGCAAGAAAATGCAAGGATATATGAGGAGCTTAAATGCAAAATAGTCCAAGCCACAAGCATTGAAATATTATGTTATCAAAGTTGCTTTAAAAGATTATATTTTTCTCTCCTAATATTTATTTAGTTATACATAGTTATATATATATAGTTATTTCAATTCTTGTCTCATATTTGTGTATTATTTAAAACAAATCACAACATAAATTTCTATATTTCGTAAATATGATCCGACCCAAATTAAATTTTCATAGCATTTGAAGAGATTTTAATTTTTGGTACATAGATATTGTGCAGGTTAGAACATTTTGCAATTTGTAAATTGAATTGAATTGAAATTTTGAATTTGTGTTTTTGGTTACTTTTGTAAGTAGCTTTAGCCACTTGTAATAATTTTTCTTTGGTTGATCATATTATTATCATATTTCTATAATCATGTATATTATATTTCCTTGGAAGATATTGAATTAAAATTAATGAAAAGTACGATATATTTCTTTTGTCACATTAAAATAATTATTCCAAGAATGTTTAATACAAATTAATCCATGAATTTTTGCAATACAAAGTGATAAACTTAAATTTCAAAACTGAAATCAAAAAATTTAAATCATATTTCAAGGTAAATTTTTTTTGTTAAAACTAGAAAGGCAAAGAAACAAAAGAAAAATCTAGAACTATAAAAATTTTAGGCAAAATAACTTTCCAATTACTGAATTTAATATTCCTGTCAGACTAGAAATCAAAATAAACCAGTTACATATGAATCATGGCTGGAAATGATTCATTAATTTTATCAATTTTTTTTGCATTCATGTATTCAAAAAACCTCCTCATAATAACATGATTTTTTATAACAAAATATTATATGATGTTTTGATTGTCAATAATTTGTTTATGAATAAATTGTTGACTGCCATTTCATTTAAGCTGTTTTTATAATTTTAATAATTTAAAAAAGTTCGACCTAAATGAATAAACTTCTTTTAGTAAAATGAAACTATTTATACTTGCCCTTCTTGTGAGTTTTGATGTCAGCTTTGTGGTTGCCATTCTATCTATTACAAAAGTTGTTGTACGAATGCCAAAGGAGAATGATATTGGCATTATATTTGGTAAGTTTTGTCTTAAAAAAAATACTTATATTTACGGACTTATTAAAATGTTTGCTTTTTTTAATAACAATATTACTTGCAATAGATTTATGCGTAGCAAATATCGATCCCGACTCAAAAGAAACGGTAGAGTTTCTTATACGCCCAAATGGAGGATGCTTCCTTAATTTAACTAACACAAGAGTTATGGTTAATGTATGTTGAAATTATAAAAGTAATGTTCCCGATTATTTATATATTTTGTTTTTACATACATAACTAGGCTAGCCGAATAGTTGGTGGTAATTTTGGTTCAATTGAAGCAGGAACAGTAGAAACGGTTTCTCTCATATGGCCAACGTTGGTAGGTCTGCAAGAAAATTTGAAAAAAAATTACTGTGTATATATCTTATATTATTTTAAATATTTTGCTTTTTAGTCTCTCTATAATCGTGTCGGATGTTGTCCCATTAGTTTAACTTCAACAAATTCGAAGCTTGAACAAACCTGTGTAAAGCAAAATTTACATTTTGATACACGCTTTGAGACAATAGATCCGGAAGGGCTTACTTTTCGTAAACGTAATAAAATATATAACTGAATATAAATAAATAAAAACATAAATATATAAATATTTGCAGTAAAACTCTTTAATGATTGTGAAAACTGGGATAAGGATTATTTAAAAAATTGCACACCAGTGAATTGTGAAGAGCGTTATTTTGGACATCGTAGTTTTTATAATCCAGAAAAGGAGCAATGCGAAGAATCAGCGCGATGTACGCAACCATACGAGGTATGTCAAACGTTATTCAATTTTAATGATATCGTATTAATAAATGTATATTATATTTAAAATAATTTTTTGTATTAATATTTAAGATTTACGATGAATATGCAAATGAATGTATTAACACAAAATGTGTCATTGATGAAGATGATATTGAACAAATACGAAAGGGAAATTTTGAAGATAAAGATCTATGTTTGAGGCCTGCTTATGCACCGGTAAGGTGAATATATTTTTATATATTTTCTATAATTGAATTTTATACCAAATAAGATATAGAATATATAAATTCGATGAAATAATTAAAACAGAGCTTAATTTTTCTATACTCTTAAACAGAAAGTCGTTTGTTCAAATATGAGTGTCAAATTTGACTATATTTAGGGCTCTCTGAAGTTTTGTGGGCGAAAAGATTTTTTTTTTGAGCAACTATTTTCTTAGGTAAATTTTTTTTTGCATTATACTAGGTGAATCAAAAAGTTTGGAATTATCTGAAGAGGCGTTAGTATGCAGTGTTGTAAACCATTTGAGCCATATACAGCCGTGGACACATAAATAGCACAAAAATACATGTAGGGTGTTTCACATAAATTTAAATAAAATACATAGAGGATAACAAGAATTTATTTCATGGTATTTGAGTTTAAACATTATAAACTTAAAATCAGTAGTAACTTTGTAACTACGAATTAAAAATTAGAAAATTAATGAAAAATCTGAAATTGTTCCTTAGCTGAAGTTGACGTATAAATAGCACAAGTTGGATTCTAAAAAGGAGACATAGTGATATATTTTTATTTTACAATGAGCTTACGAATATGTTTACTAGTACTTGGTACTGTATCCCGAATTGTATTCAAAATATTTATTTTTTCCTTTTTTAGCCAATCAATCACAACCTTTGCTGTGTGTTTTGGATCATTAGTGTGCATAAAAATTCACCTAATAGGCATGTTCTCAAATGCAAATGGTTCCATCTGGTTATTAAGAATATCTAAATACATATTTTTGTCCATTATTCCTGGTATACGAAAAATTGGCCCAACGCCGTGCCAGGAAAAAGCTCCCCAAGTCATTAAATTCCCTCACCCATGCTTTAAGGATTTATTTGTATACTTCAGATTCAACTCTTGGCGTTTGGGGCGCCGAACAAAAGTTTTTCCATCTGGTTCAACCCTATTAAATTTAGTTTTGTCAGTCCAGAGCACGTTCTTACAAAACTGGTCTTCTTTATTTACATGGGCCCTTGCAAACGCTAACCGATCCTTTAAATTTTTTTTGGTTAAGAGCGGCTTTCTTCGGCTAATGCGTCTATAAAGATTAGCTTCATGTAGTCTCCTAGATACTAGTTTTCTTGCAACATTAAGGTTATTTTCTTCATTTATTTCCCTCATAATTTGCTTTGCTGTCTTGAAAGGATCAGCCTTACTTTTGCGAACTAAAGTCATTCAGAACAATAAATCAGTGGAAGCGCTGGTTTTACGTCTAGGATTGCGCGGCTTATTCTCGAAATTATTTTAACCATTTGATGTAATCAGCTTGAGTGCATTATAGACCATTTTTGGCGAAATTTTGAGAATATCCGCGATTTCAGATGGTTTTTTGCTTATTCACTTAGTTCGTCAATTATAGACCTTTTTTCCGGAGTGCAATGTTTGCCACGACCCATTTTATTTAGAATCGGCGAAATTAACCGAATAAAACTCTAAATTTTTACAAACACCCGATATTTTTAACTTTTATTCACCATCTTACATGTGTGCTATTTATATGACCACAGCAGATCGTACATGCCTATACAGATAGAGATGACCTGAGCAAATAAAAGTAAGTAACCATACATCTCTTTCGGAGTTTTAAACAACGTCACACTGGAGTCTCAAAAAATAATAACTACGGTTAATATATGCACTATTAGGTTCAAACGAAACGTTTAAAAAATAAGTTGACATTTGTGCTATTTATGTGTCCATGGCTGTATGCTTTCGCATTTACAAGTTACAGCAGTGAGAAGCGAGTCTCTGTGTTTTTTTAAAAATTCAAAACATGACTTTCGTGTTCTAAATAAACACAATTATTTATACAGAGCAAAGCCAAGCAAGATAAGTATTATCCGGACTCTGCACTGTCAATAAATGAATTAAAAAGTGGTTTTTGACATTCATTGTGGCCGTCCAAGCACTGATGATGACGCCAGTACACTAGAAAACGTCAAAAAATTCCTAATATTGTGTTGAATGTCTACAAAGAGAAGTTGACAGAACTAGCTGAGCCCACAAAGATGTTGTATGCCAGTGTGTTCAATATCATACATGCGAGCGATGGGTGCCACGTTTTTTACAGTTGACCAAAAACGAGTTCGTGTTACGACTTCTAGGCAGAATTTGGCAAAAAAGTTCTCTTTAAACACGACAGTTCATCGATAGTTGCGCCTGCTAATTCTTCATTAGTCGCGCAAACAAAATTGCATGAAATCGGTTTTGAAGTGGTTCCTCAGCCACTATGATCGCCAGATCTGTCCATCAGCGACTTCTGCCTGTTTCGAAACTTGAACAGATGGCTTACTGCGATTTTACTCATAGCTAAAACTGAGAAATATTTTAGAGAGCTTCTGATGAATTACTTCTCAGATGGGATGAAAGAGTTAAAAAATCGTTGGGCTCGCTGTACCAACTTAAAAGCAATGTATGTTGAAAAATAAAACCAAATTTGGCCAAAAAAATGTTTTTTTTTTCACATATTCGGAAACTTTTGATCCACTTACTAATTATACAATTCTTGGAGAAAATTTTGTAAAATTTTGGATAAAAAAATTCATGCATATAGAGCAACAGCTTATTTCGTAATAGAATCTGAAATTTGCGGTAAGCATGATTATTCTGAGCTCGTCCTCCTATAAAAAAAAAACAGTTATTTATGTTCTAAAATACTTTTTGTGCAGTTAATCAAAGATTTAAGAATAATTAAACATTTTGCAAAATGGTTGAATGGTTTTTGCAAAGTTGAAGTAGTGATTTCGGACTGAAATCGTTAAAAATGAAATCGTTATAGGCTTCAAAATCAAAAGTATTTAAAAAAAAAAATCTAACTTGCAATTACATCAGTTTTATTTGTTTAACAAATGTAAAATTTGGAAGCATAGTTTTCGACCACTATCAAAAAGTACTTTTCAATATATAACTGATTGCTGCTTTATTCATAAGAATTTTTATTCAAAATTTCAAAAAACGTTCTGCAGAAATTGTATAATAATAAAACAAAAAATTTTTCCTTAAATAAATAATCTCTTCAAAATAAAAATTCCTGAACAGTGTTTTTCGCCTAAAAAACCTTAGGCGATTAAAAAAAAAAATTCAATGTCAAAAAAAATTTTAAAAAACCAATTTCTTGAAAATTCTCAAAATTAAGAAACAAATATTTCAAAGAAGGAAACGACCTTAAACGAATCGGCTAAATAGTTTTTCTAAGCATTGTAGAATATAGCACAGTGTGGGATTTCTTCATTCTAGTGAAAAATTCATTTTTTCTAATATATACCTATAAATAGCTTGACATTAGGTCCAGTTATATTTGAAACTGTAGTAAGAAAAATTATGTTTTTTTATAAATTTTTTAATTATTTCTCCGTCTTAAATAATTAGTTTTTGTATTAATATGTTCATCACAGTAGTGAACTTTGAAAATAGTTTTGTAATAGAAAACTTTTGCAAGGTATGCATATTAATATCTAATAATATTAGTTACTCAATATAACCAAGTAATATTAAAATTATTAGAAATATATAAAAACAAGTAGATTACACTTTGTTGGTTTGTCAATATATGGTATTTGTGCGCTAGGTATTTAATTAGATCAGAGCTGTGCAAGATTGCAATCATTTCCCGTTCCAAGTCTTTTAATTTTCTTCAAATTGATTGCAATACATAATTCCTGGTCGGTACCGCTGACTTGCACATTTGAAATTCGCAATCATTTGCCATAATTTGATTGCAGTCTCGCATTCATTTATGGCCTTTTTCACACGGAGCAATTGAAAAACAACGCAACATCAACAAATGTTACTAGCCCGTGTATGTATACCGAAACTTTCAGATGAAGCAACTTTTTCACAACTAGTTGTTGGCAGCACGTTTGCGATAAGTTTTGTCCAACACATCTTGCTGCAATTTATATCAGCGACTTGTGTTTTTCTTAATAATTTAAAACAATTGTGTGGTACTTCAAGGCAAGGAAATTATTAATTAAATTCAGAAAAATTGTGCGATGACCGAGCAGTTAAAAATATAAAGCTTGTATAAGCAGTAGAGTACATATATCCCTGCTTATTTAATTATTAGCTGCAATGAGAGATCAGTGTTGCGTTGTGCGGGACTTTCTCATCTGAAAGCATAAGTTGCAATAATGTTTGGAATTGCAGTAACTTGCAACTTTCTAAGGAGTTGTGTTGCAGTTGGGGTACTTTTCAGTTTCTCCGTGAGGTAAAGGCCTATGTGGCAATTGATTTCATTCAAGTCACTTCAAGTCAGCTGGGACTTCAAATACCTTGATTGATTTTTTTTTTAATTCATTAATACAATTATTGAGAAAAATTACAGCCATGTATTTACCAGGCCTCGTGAAACGCAGAATAAATATCGAAAATATTGTTATTGATAATTCCCATCCAAAAAAACGAAAAAGAAAATACGTATGCGTTGTCGGCCAAACGAGAGAAGCAAAGCTACTTTACTCCCATATTTAAGTAAATAAATGCAAAACTGGGCGTAGTGGAATGAAACGGATTCAGAATTAGCACAAAATTTTGCTTAAGTATATTGCGTAAAAACTTTTAAATTCTTGTTACTTGAAATCAAGTCATGATTGCAAAAAATGATTAATAAATCAAAGTCATTCAAAATGATAGGAGGCTTATTTTTTATAAGTCTAATTCACGAATAAACACTGCAATTAAAAATTGTACTAATTGATTGCGACTTCAAAGAATGCAGTTCCAAATGATTGCAATCTTACACAGCTCTGATATAGATTATGTTTTTTACTAGCTAAACACCCGCCCGCCTCGCCAGGCACTTTTTTAACAGGATTACATATTGGCAAATCCAGGAAATGAATCCAAAGGTGCAAAATGAAAAGCTATTAGACACTCATGATTTTAGAATATTATCTCAGAGAAACATTTAAATTTTATTTATTTAAGCAATTTATACATTAATTCATTTACCATGATGATCAGATTACCAGCACTGGTTCACAAATTTTTGTTTTTGTAAATATTTTTGTTTTATTAAAAATAGAAGGTATCGGATAAAGATAATAATGAAATGATTGAGGCAAGGAAAGAACAATATATCGTCGTTGGGCGTTTAATATCGCGTATATTGCAAAAAGGCCAAAATTGAAATTTGCATTTTAATTCAATTTAATTTGTTAACAAAGGGTGCATTTTTCCCTAATTTAAATACCGAATAAGGCATAAGGCTGTGCGACCTATAACACCAAAGGGAGAGGTGGCATGTTCTTGTCCAATGCCTGCCCATTGGTTCGAACGGCACCAAACTCAAGATACTCTCGAGACTTTGCTTACACGCCGACATACATAAATACATTAATTTTTATGTATATAGATAGAGTATACTCAACAAAAGTCTTGGGTCGGTTGATAGCAACGATCACTCTTTTCATAGAATGCCTCAAAGAAATCTTCCTTTGAAAACATTCTGGAAGCACTTCTGGAGAATGACCCAATTACATGGATATGCTGAAAGAATGCCTTCTGGACATAAAAGTGGAACGGATGAAATTCAATACTTTCCCTTCCACTTTACCTTCTTTTGGAATCACTTTTTTGCTGGGATGTTAATCGCAATAACACATAGACTTAATTCATTTCATTTTTGCTGAAATCGGCTCAGCTGTTCACGTCTTATTATGTTTTTTTTTTTAAATTAGGTGAGTGGGGCAGGCAGACTTGGTAAACTACAAATCTGCAAGCTGCAAATCGATTAAGCCGTTCTCTTCTTGTTATATTTTTCAATATTGTGAGCGTTTCTAAATAGTGTCATCTAAATGCAATCAGAATTTTTTTGGTTTATATTTTGTTCAAATCAATTCAGTCGTTCACTTCTAATTATGTTTTTCAATGTTAGTAGGCTTCGCAGGAAGGCATGGCAAATTTTGTTTTTCTCATCTAAATCTAATACAAAACAATTTGATACCGTTTTTGTTCAAATAGGCTGATCCGTACTCGTGTTATTTTGTTTTTTCAATATAGGAGGCGTGGTTTTTAAACCTTTTTTAAATAAAATAACATCGATTGCTGTTTTTACGTTAAAATCTCTTGAGTATTTCTTGCTATTTTAATCCAATACCCGAGTACCCATGTTTACCGAGATATAGTTATTTATTTATAGTGCCACGTCCATTTGACTTATTCAGCCCACTTTTTCTACTGTTTTTGAAAATGATCCTACACACATCTGTATCAAATTCTAATACTCTAGTACCCATATTTAGCGAGATACAGGAATTTGCGAATATTTCCCCATATACACCATATACGCACAAATACATGTTCAAATGCCAATAACTCATGAACTAATATACATACAAAGACTATTTATACATTAGAACCTCCGTATTAACGTCACCTTTCATGGAAAATGAAAAACAAAATCGGTTTACGCATTACAGAGAACATTTAGTCTTAAATACATAGATTATGCTTAACTGCTTTATTTTGTATATCGAAAATGCAAACCAACGACAAGTAAAGCCTGAAATACAATAACGCGATAGTGCGATGAGCAGAAGCTATGCGATTTTGTTACGAGACTTCGCGCGCATTGCCCTCGCAAGCAATGTCAAATTAGAAGCGTTCGAGAAACGTGAATTTTGAGTGACAGTAGAAAAGTAAACAAACTCCAATATTGTCGTGTATTAATTTGTGTTTCAGAAATGAGAAATAATATTAGCAAAACTATTATTGCTGGTTTGGCTGGATATTTAGCTCTAGAAGAGTTATTTTGAAGTGACAGTAGAAAAGTAAACAAATTCACGTATTTTCGTACATTAATTTGCCTTTTAAAAATGAAAAAAATAATATTAGCAAATCTTTAATTGCTGGCTTTGCTGGATATTTAACTCTAGAATAGTTAAAAAATAATAGAACCCATCGAAGAAGGAGATGCTGAGATGAAAAAAAACTTTCAAAATGATGAAGCTAGACTATTCGGAGATGTTTGCAAAGGCACCAAGAATAAGCGTTGCTAATTTTAATGACCTTTAATGCGGAGACCAATTTCTTCTGAATATCGATTGGCCCTTACTTTAATGTTAAGTTTTTTTTTATATTGTTATTTAAGTCTTTGTTTTTGAAGAAAATTGTTATGTGGTTCTCAAATTGTTTATTATTTTTCAATACAATTTTTATGGCAGTTAGTCATCGCATGCGTCGTTTTTCAAATTTTTGGAAATGCCTCGCACCGCTCAATCGCATCGCAAAGCATTGTAGATTGCTACATAAAAACTGTGCTTATGAAAGTGCTTTGACAGCTCATGCGAGATTTTTACGTTGTCTCGCAACGCACTCTCGCTCTATTGTACTTCGGGCTTAAGACACGAGAAGCAAGACTTTTTTATAAACAAAATTCTATTGCTTCTCGTGTTTTGCCTGTCGTTGGTTTGCGTTTTCGATATATGAAATATAATGTATGTAAAATTTTGTACATACAAAAATTTAGTTGCAACTTTTGGCAATTTTTTCTCTCATGAAAGGAATTCTCCGATGTCCTTATAAAACTGAATGTATTTTGAAATACAATTTTGGGTTTCAATGTTGAAAATTTGAAAAATTATTAAATGAAATAAAATATTCTGCATATATAAAAGCGCGTTTTAAATAGAGTCCAACTCCTAAACGTATGCGTATAAAATTCATAATTTTGTTCTACTAGATTTATCAAACTTCACACTAGTCGTGGATGCCAACCTTAATTGTAGCAAAAATAATCTTTTTCCTCGTGTGACTCTTTAAATAAAAAACCAAAGTAAAATAAAAATATTTCATATAACGAACTGTGATTGAAAAATTTCAGTAATAAAAAATCAAACAAAATTCTACAATATTTTGCAACAGAAACTTGCAACAGAATGTGCATATTGAAATCATATTAATGTGTGAATTGAAATATTATCACTTGATCTCTTGGGAATGCTTGTCGTTTTTATCATAAATATATTAGGAAAACGAGAGAATTCATAGATTTTCTAAAACGCTTTAGGTGGCAAGCATGATAAAAGTTATGTGTTAAAAGTAATAGATTTCATGTTAAAAAAGCTTTGTTTCCTTGTTCAAGTTTTATAAGCTTTTCAAAATAAAGCTTTTATTTTTATATGACTGCTAGGCAGTTCATTTTTATGTGCTAAAATATATTCAGGTATTCAAGGGCGCCGTGGCTTAGTTGGTTAAAGCGCCTGTCTAGTAAACAGGAGATCGTGAGTTCGAATCTCGCCGGGGCCTTCGATTGTAGTTACTTACTTTTTTCTATCAAATAGATTTTTATTTTTTTTTTTTGTTTCAAATAAAAAAACAATTAAATTTCAGTTCAATTTTTGGTTTCTTGTTAGCAATCTTCAGGAGTCGACAGAGCGTTAAATGAAAACTTTGCTGAGGAATTACAAGAGCAGCAACAGCAGCCACAACAAGTTGTCAAGGATGACCTTGACTTTGATATCAAACACAATGTCATTCGCGAAGTTGATGATCTCGATGACACGGAAACAAGCACGCTACCCTATTGGCTACAGGGTCTGGCTGATGGACTGCTTATTGTAAATAATTTATATTGGAAAATTTTTAATTGATTGTTGCGAATTTAAGAAAAGGTTGGTGTCATTATATTCTTGCAGGTTTTTGCCACAATAGCAATTTATGTTCTAATTTGTTTTATCATATTTTTGATTGTTTCGTGGCTCTCGAGAAGACAATCACGCATGGGCTCTAGTTTAAAATGTGTGACACCAACCAGTTCTGAAGGAAATATACCGCTCTTTACACGCTCCAGCTTAATGTCACAGCGATAACATAAACATATTTTTTGTTTTTTTTTTTTTTTTTTTTTTTTTGTAAACAAAAATTCATTGTAGTTATTTATAGTATTTATCATTTAATATATTTATACTTATCGTATGTAAACATTATTTATATATTTCCTCTAATGTGCTTATTTGTAAACTTCTTTGAAATGTTTATTGAATTAAAATTGAAACCTTCAATTCATGACTAATCTATAGAATTAAAAAAAACTATTTTGAATAATATATTCTTTTATATTTAGTACTCTTGTAATTTTTGAGCTTGAGGTTATGTTAGTTGCTGCAACGGCGGGTTTTATTTTCGAAAAATCAAAGTTGAAAGTTTAAGGTTATGATTTTACCAAAAAAAAAAAATAGTTAATTTGATTAATTTCGATTTTCAATTAGTTATCGAGTTATTTTTCTAATCTGATGATTAGAACTTATGGAAGAAGTAGTAGTAGCTGTTGCCACAAGGAATAACAGCGACTAAACTCAAAATATCGCAAAAAAGCGATATGTCATTTTCTTTATTGACAATCTTTGGACGGATGGAGAAATCCATTTTTTGCACAGAATAGATAACCACTTAGGTCTTTACATATTTTGTTAGTTTAACGGTTCATATATTTCAGAATTGCAATTAAAATTTAAAAATTAAAATATAGTTTTTTTACGATATTTTGAGCTTAGTCGTTATTCCTTGTCGCCACAGAAATATGTGATTAGCGCACCTAAATTACTCTGAAAATGTTTGGAAATATGATTTTGATAACAGTTTGCAAGAGGAGCATAACCAGAAAATTTTTTTTTTGGGTTTTAAGTTTTTATTTGTAGACTTATGAAAATTTTTGAAGTGAAAACTTCTTTAGGTGCGTTGAGCACTTTTTGGCAGAGAGCAAAACAATAGATTTGGGATATCATCACGCTGTTGGCGATATCATCACGCTTTTAACTGTTCATTTCTGTTGCATTGTACAGCATTGCTTATGCCGTGGTTATGCTAGACAAACATGTTTGGTAAGCTTTTTTTTTTTAACCAATTACCGATAATCGAAGCGACTACCAACCGATTACCGAACCAATTAGCGATTACCAAAGCGATTGCCAACCGATATCTGAACCATTTACCAATTACCGAAGCGATTACCAACCTATTACCTGTTACTGAAGCGATTATTAACCGATTACTGAATCGATTACCAACCCATAACCGATTACCGAAGCGATTACCGAACCGATTAGCAATTACTGATGTGATTACCGAACCGATTGCCAACCCATTACCAATTGTCGAAGTGATTGCCAACCGATTACCAAATTCCAAAGCGATTACCAACCGATTACCGAAGCAATTACCGAAGCGATTACCAACCGATTACCAAATACCGATGCGATTACCAACAGATTACCGAAGCGTTTACCAACCAATGACCGAAGCGATTACTAACCCATTACTGAAACAATTATCAACCGATTACCAATTACCGAAGCGATTGCCAACCTATTACTGAAGCGATTACCAACTGATTACCAATTACTGAAGCTATAACTAACCCATTACCATTTACCGAAGCGATTACCAACCGATTACCGAAGCGATAATTAACCGATTACCGAAGCAATCACCATCCGATCATCGAAGCAATTACCAACCGATTACCAATTCAATTACCGATTACCCGACCAAAGTAATTGTGTTACAAATATAATATATACAGGGTGGCCCAAATGAGACCTAGTGATGTTAAACACGTATAACTCTTGTAATAACGTTTTTTTTTAAATGATTTATTTTTATATGTTAAATACATTTTATGGAAATTTAACGTGACTATGTGTGAAATATGACATCAGGCCAATGACCACCATTTTGCTCGATACAGGCATTGGCTCTTTTTAGCGCATTTTGCATTACACGGCGTAATGTTTCTGGTTGCAGGCGCCGTATTTCGTCTCGAATATTCTGCTTGAGCTGTCCAAGTGTCTGTGGTTTGTTTACATACACTTTGTCTTTTAAATAACCCCATAAAAACTAATCGGGAGCAGTTAAATCTGGTGAACGAGGAGGCCAAGGGAAATCTGAATTTTTTGAAATTATGCGTTCACCAAAAATTTCACGCAGCATGCCCATAGTTTGCCTAGCAGTATGCGAAGTGGCTCCATCTTGTTGAATCCACAAATTAGGATGTTGCTCCACCATTGGCCGCAAAAAGATGTCGATCATTGTTCTGTAAGAAGCCCCGGAGACCGTTTCTGGCGTTTCATCCTCATTCTCAAAGAAATATGGGCCGATGATTTTTGTGGCCATAACACCGCACCAAACAGTGCATCTGATTGGGTGTGACTGATGCTGATGTATTGCCCTTGTATTTTCGGTGCCCCACAACCTGCAGTTTTGTTTATTCACATAACCACTTAAATGGAAATGCGCTTCATCCGTCATCATAAGATTATTTAAAAAATCATTTTGTGTGGCTAATTGTGTAAAGCGAATAGCGTATTGTAGTCATTGTTGGGGGTCTTGCGGTAGAATCTGTTGCACAATTTGAACTTTGTGTGGATACATCTTAAGATCCAACTTTTAAATTCTCTGTAATGTTCTTCTGGGTATACCCAATTGGCCGGAACGGCGACGAGTTGAGACAGATGGATCATTTGCAACACTCTGCTGCACAGCTTCCACGTTGTTTTCAGTACGAATATTTCGATGAGCACCTCTTCCTGGACGGTCGGGAACTGAACCCAGTTCCTCAAAACGGCGAACTAAACTTGTAATCATGGAAGATGTGGGCGCTGATCTTACGTTAAAAAAACGGCGATAATTTCACTGCGTCAGAACAATTGATCGTTGAGAAGAATAATAAAAATCGATAATTTTAATGCGTTGTGGTGGACTGTACGTATTCATTTAAAATTTCCAAGAGTTCAGTTATAATATGCAAAAAGAAAAAATAAATTAGGTTAAAAAAATAAAACTTTTTTTTTTTTTTTAAAAAATAAAAAAGTTATTTGTGTTTCACATCAGCTGGTCTTATTCGGGCCACCCTGTATAAACATTAGCTGCGTTCGATTCGCCAGCCTATACTCAATTAATGTAACTTATTTCAAAATTTGTATGGGAAAACAACAATAAAGTCATCAGCTAGTTGAGGATTGAGTAAGGCCTTTTCCTTTCACGGAGCAATTGAAAAACAACGCAACATCAACAAATGTTGCTAACCCATGTAAGTATACCGGAACCTTCAGATGAAGCAACTTTTGTACAACTAGTTGGCAGCACGTTTGCGATAAGTTTTATGCAACACAGCTTGCTGCAATTTATATCAGCGACTTGTGTTTTTCTGTTCTTGATAATTTAAAACAATTGTGTTTTACTTCAAGTTGAGAAAAGTACCCATTAAAGCTCTGCAAGGAACCATCCAAGCATACTAGTTATGTGTTGTTATTTTTTCTTATATCAACTTGTATCGATTTCACTCTCTAAGCATTGATTATGCATGGAATATTTCTCTTTTACATAACGATAGAACATGTATGAGAGTGTGAAATTATCAAACATCAAGAATACTAGTTTGAGAACATACGCAACAAAGTGATATTGAGTTAAGTTTCTTTCTTAAGTTTCTTTCTTATTATTTTTTTTGGGTATATCTTTAAAGTTATTTCGTAAGCAACTTTCGTTAGAATTAAGTAACGAATAAAATACCGAAAGTTTTATTGAATTTTGTTGCGTGTTAATATCTTTACAGGGCTTTGAAGTTATATTCCTAAACATTTGCTCAGTTATGCTAGCTACTGTACGTTCATCGACCAATAAACACATCAAATAGTGCGATGTGAAAAAGTCATCAAAATAAACTTGATGACGAGCAGGAAATTTCAGCTGATTAACTATGTCCATTACGACAGAAGCGTCCAGTCCGAAATTCTTGTCATACCTGTCATCAGTGGCGTACCGAGAGGTAAAGCCGCCTGGGGCGGATTCCTAATTTGCCGCCCCTCTAATATACATACAATTTACAAAACAAAATTTAAATTTTTTTGATATTAATAAAGGGTTTTGTAGGCAAAAATTTTGTATCGACACTTAATGTAGCATTACATTTTTGACAATTGTTATACCGAATGTGTCGTCAAAAAAAACTAATATGTACTTAAGTTTTTACCTTCAATAAAACTTTTAGTTAGGCTGATTGTTTTTAAATACAGTGGAAGTCAGTTATAACGACCATGAAAGGGCCGTCGTCACAACCGAATGTCATTCTATCCGCACATAAAACATAAGCAACTAGAACATTTCGACTTCGAGAATTCGTCGTTATAACCGAAATGTTGTTATAACCGAGGTCGTTATAATTGAATTCCACTGTATATCTAATAGCTATAAAAAAGTTAAATTTTAAATGACACCGAACGAGAAATAAATAAAAATTAAAGTATTTATTTTATATGAAATCAAATTAATTTTTTATTAAAGCGTGATTTTTCTTGCTTTTTTATTTGCAAAATCGTTAATGACATTTTCGAAGTCTATTTCATCACTTAAACTACGTTCTATAGATAATATGGCAAGATTTTGTAGGCGCAACGTACTCATTGTAGTCCTTAGGTAGGTTTTTATAAGTTTTAGCTTAGAGAAGCTCCTCTCACAACTGGCGACACTAACAGCAATGGTCAGAAATATTCGCAAAAGTATTACAATGTTTGGAACTGTATCTTCTAGACCAAACTTAAATATAAACTGTAAGAGTTCAAGCGGACCTTTCAAACATATCTCAGTTTCTTTCACGGCTCTACGACCGTCACTTCTTTTTCATCAATCATAACGTATCGGAAAACTTGACTGGTTTGGTCTTTGTGTGAAATATCAGGAGTGCTGTCGAACATCATTGAATAATACTTTGCTTTTCGAACTTGCTCTAAAATTTTGCTTCTTACTTCCTGCCCTAAAATGTTAATAAACTCATTTTGAATATGAGGCGACAAATAGGATTTAGAAATTTTTTTGCCAAGCTGGATGTTAAGAATATGTTCACGAAGCACTGGGTCATATTTAGCTAGCAAATGGACTAACTCTAAAAAGTTTCCCCTATTTGTGGAAATTTCAGATCAATCATTTGTCGCATATTGAATTTCTTCTCTGTGTCCTCTTAAAGGCAAATTTTGTTTTGCTAAAAATCGAACAATATCCAGCAATCTAAATAGGACATCTTTCCACTTCTTTGCTTCTTTCTTACAGTGGCCTTGTTCAATTTTATCAATTGTCGCTCCACGAGTAATTCTGATTTCCAATTCCTTCCATTTTATGAATGATTGAGCATGGAGCGCACTAGACTCATGCCCGAAAATTTTTGGATTTAATTTCCACCACCTACTAAATCCTGATTTAAAACTTGACTGACCTGTTTCTTCAAACAATCTGCAACAAAAGCAGTAAAGGGCTTTCTTTGCAGGAGAATATATTAACCACGACCTCAAAATCTTTTCTTCATTTGGCAGAGTTCGAAAAAACCAATCTTTCGTTAGTTTTCTGCTCCGACCTTTTGTTGATTCACCGTCACGAAGTGTTTCACCAAAGTCGCTATTTAGATTTTGAACCACTGATGAACCTTGTTGAACAAGTAAGATTCGTGTGCTATCGTTAATAGTTACTGGCCAAAGACCAATATCTTTCAAGTCAGTAGCTAAAGAATTTTGCACGCCACACTCGTCATCGCTGGCTGAAGACTCATTTGAATTGAACGATGGTATGGTTTGGGAAACTCCAATTCCTTCTTCCCTAGCTTTTTTCTTCTTCTGCAATGTGGCTCCACTTTCTTGTACTCGTTTCATCTAACATTCCGAAGGAAAATAGGAAAAAAATGTTTATAATATTTGGCTTGGGTACCTTTTGAGCATCACATTCTTCATCGCTGTCTGAGGACACATCTGAATGTAAAGATGGTATGTTTTGAGAGACTTCTTCAGAAACACTTTTAGAACTAGGTTCTCGATTAAGGTATTTCAGTAAAGAATTTTCGTTAATTTTTATTTCATCTTCCCTAGCTTTTTTCTTTTTTCGAAAGGCAGCTCCACTTTCTTTTACTCGCTTCATCTGAAAAGCCGGAGGAAAATAAGAAAAATTTGGCTAAGCTACCTTTAATAGCTGTCTGACTACCTTTAAAAGTTACAAGCACGTTCTAAATACTCCAATTAAATGTTTTTTTATTTTTAAATATATTTAATTTTGTAGCGTTCCAATTTAAAGTTTTAAGCCGTTTTCGATGAAACCTATCGCTATGTTTGACTTTAAGCTGTCTCTTTTTATTGTTCGACATCTAATTTCGAGACTCGAAAAACGATTTTGCGTTTTGGTTGTGTTCAATGAAGAGCTTTTAAAATAATTACAATTACAGTGGTGGCCAAATTCAATTGTTCAGATAGTGCGTTCTTGTTGGTTTTTATTTTGAACGTAAAAATGTTATTATACACGTATTTATTTTGAAAATACTTAATTTAGCTTCAGTGCCGCCCCCAAAATAGTGCCGCCCGGGGCGGACCGCCCCCCCCTCGCTACGCCGCTGCCTGTCATTAGCTCCACCATAAGGCTGCATGCGAAACACGTAGCCAGAAGATGACACAAGCAAACTTACGAAAAATATTATCTGCTGGCGCTAAACGTGTCAAAACATGCTCCCACATACCCAGCTGCAGTCTCATAACTTGTGATGTTGAGTTGTGCGCTATGGCCATTGTTCGAGTTTTCGAACAGCTAGCTAACTTTGGACTCTCCAAAACTTTTTTTTTGTACTGGATGCATCTGTTACTTTATCAGAACACATTTTTTGAACCTTTTTCTTTAAAAATAATATACTTTTGAAAAAATATTTGTTTTTAATATGTCTTATTTTCCTTTCAGAAAATTGGTCTACATGTAAGGATTTTTTGTCCAAAAAAGGCACTCTAGGGGAAGCTTAAACCAAAATGGTGGTCTTCTGAACTGAATGGCCTAAGAACTAATTGCAGGAAGCTCTTCACGCAGAAAAAAGCTCGAGAGCGGAACACGATTGGGCTGCCTACAAGGTAGCTCTTAAAATTTTCAAAACCGAAACAAGGAAAGCTAAAAGATCCTCTTGGAAACAATTCTGTGAAGGAATTGAAGATTTCTCAGAGGCATCCAGGCTGCGTAAAATTCTTGCTACTACACCATGCACACCCGGCTACCTCAAAAGGTCAGATGGCTCATGGACAATGTCTAGCGAGGAATCTCTTGACCTTCTTTTAGACATGCACTTCCCTGCTAGTGGCGCGTTCGTGTGTGCGCCTGCCCACCTCAGCTCTTCCCAGCATGAGGTCGAAAGCATCGTCTCTGATAGGAAGTTAAAATGGGCGGTAAGCAACTTCAAACCCTACAAATCACCGGGACCTGACGGCGTTTACCCTATAGAAATACAAGAGGCCATGCTTATCGTAATACCCTGGCTTCGTACAATTTTTAATGGCTGCATAAGTCTAACGCATATTCCCACAGCTTGGAAAAAGGCAAGGGTGGTCTTTATACCCAAGGCAGGGAAGGCATCACATACCACCCCAAAAGACTTCAGGACCATTAGCCTAACGTCTTTTCTATCAAAGACGTTAGAACGATTTTTAGATTTGTACCTCTGCAGTAACATTGATTCTGCACTACTATCGGCTTTACAGCATGCCTACAACAAAGGAAAATCCATACGCTGGTCGGGACCATAGGAAAATCCTTCTTAAACAATAAGTTTACTTTGGTTTCCTACTTAGATACAGAAGGAGCTTTTAATAACGTAACACCTCAATCAATACGACGAGCACTAGTCGGACTAGGCGTGAACAAGATCATTACAGAGCTTATAGACAAGTTACTCAACAGTAGAATAATTCTATCGGACCTGGGTGCATACAGCGCCATAAGATCAGTCTCAAGAGGAACGCCTCAAGGAGGTGTTCTCTCTCCACTCCTCTGGAATTTGGTAGTTAACGATATGCTGCTGTCTCTGGAGAGAGATGGATGTATAGTGACAGCTTACGCCGATGACCTAGCAATCGCAGTCAGAGGCAAGTTTCCTACTACTCTATGCGACATTATGCAAAGGGCCCCTTGCAGACTTGAGCAATGGACCAAGCCCTGTGGTCTTGGAGTTAATCCGGCTAAAACAGAGCTGGTTCTATTCACCAGGAAATTTAAAATTCCGTCCTTAACACCAATCGTACTAAATGGGTCTGTTCTGTCCCTTGCGGATAACGCAAAGTACCTGGGACTAATACTCGATAGAAAGCTCAGCTGGAAGTTAAACACAGCAGAGCGCACTAAAAAAGCCACAGTGGCACTTTATACTTTAAAATAAGCCATAGGGACAAGTTGGGGGTTTTCACCTCGTATCGTTCACTGGCTGTATACTGGGGTCATAAGACCTATTCTGTATGGAGTAGTAATATGGTGGCCGTCCTTAGACAAGTTCACATATATGAAACAACTTCAAAAAGTGCAGAGAATGGCATCTATATGCATCAGCGGTGCTCTGAGAACAACACCGACTGCAGCCTTAGAGACCATACTTCATCTTCCACCACGGGACCTGGCTGCCAAACAGACAGCAGCCTGTTCGGCGATAAGACTAAGAGAACTGGGAGTATGGAAAAGTCTGACAACGGGTCATTCATCCATACTTAACAACTTCAACTTCATTCCATCAAGGACTGATTACTGCAAGCCCTCGCTTTCCTTCCAAGGAAGGTATAGTTTATTATTATGGCTTATTCCGCCTAGGACATACTGGGCCAATGGTGCACCATGGAAACGAGGGTGTCTTTATTTCTATACAGATGGATCACAATTAAACAACAAGGTCGGGTACGGGGTCTACTCAAAAGAGCTTGGGGTATCTCTGACTCGTAGGCTTCCTGACCACTGTAGTGTGTTTCAGGCCGAAATAATGGCAATAAGGGAGGTTGCATTATGGCTTTCAAAAAACGTTATCTCCAATTTATATCTTCTCAGATAGTCAGGCTGCGATAAAATCGTCAGAACAAGTAGCCACAAACTCTAAAGTAGCCAAAGAATGTCGTGCTTCATTAGGTGAAATGTCGATATACTTCAGCATCAACCTAATATGGGTACCTGGGCATAAAGGCATAAAAGGTAATGAAAAGGCAGATGAGCTTGCTAGAAATGGGATTCGAGCGGTATCATCTATGGTGAACCCACCGGGTATCCCGTTAGAGACTCTTAAGCTGCTAATCAGAAATAGTATCATATCGGAAGCCAACACTAGGTGGGCTGAACTCTCGACATGCAGAGCATCAAGGCTTATCTGGCCGACACTAGATCCCGGGCGATCGAGAGCCCTTCTCTCACTGGCAAGACCAGAACTACGGAATAGTGGCTGTCATCACAGGGCACTGCTTGATAGGCAGACATGCCCACAGGCTAGGAGTTATCTTAAATGACTTCTGTAGAAGCTGCAGGGACGAGGAAGAGGAAGAAACCATCTCCCATCTTCTGTGCTCCAGTCCTGCGCCAGCCAGAAATTGGCACGAATATTTAGGCTTTTTTTTCATGAGCTTGACGACCTATCTTCGACTGCTGTTAGGCGTCTAATAGGGTTCATCAAGAGCTCAAGTTGGTTCCATGTTTGAATGAAGGCCTGTGTGCAGCGGTATCACAATGGACCTATCTGGTCTAAGTGAGCTGGTGTATGCTATTTTATATACACCGGCTGCTGCCTCTACCTAACCTAACATAAGGATTTTTTCAACACCCCCTCATAGCACCCATGTAGGGGAGGGGTGGGAAATGTAATAATTTTCTGAAAGCCAACAAAATTTCCTATAAAACAGAGCTGTAAAGTAAAAAAGAGTAAAAAAGTAAAGTAAATAAAAGTATGCATCGCGCATACTTCGTCATAGAAAAACATTGTGTTGAAAATAACAAAAGTTACTGTTCGAAAACTCGCTGTTCCTGAATTTTTGATATACTAAAGTGTGACTCCTTAACTTTCATAAATTATAAAAATTTGCTGATACTTTTTTTAGATATATTCAAAAAAATATGGTGACTCCTCCCATAGATAAAAATTAAAGAATGATGATAACAAATAAAGTAATATCGATATCGTTCTAAAGGTAAGACAGCCACTAAAATAGATTAATACAATTGTTTAAAAAAGTTTAATTTGCGACCGCCAGGGTTTCCAAAAGTTGACTGGTTTTATATGAATTTTATGTTTTGTCGGAACGTAAAATTTAATTTTTTTTTAAGATATCTATCATTGTCGTCCGCAGGATTTTCAGTAAGAGAGAATCGGGAAGAGGAGGGAAGGGAGAAATAGCTTTATAGAAAATTTACATATTTGAGAATAGTTTAATAGAGTTTATTACAAAATTTGACATTTTCAAAGTAATCAAATAGCTTACTTGACATTAAAAAATTTGATGTAAAACAAGTATATACAAGACATAGGGAAAAGTAAGAAAGTGGCCTCTGCCATATGAGAACACAATTGTGCAAGTATGGGAAGAGTTTATTTGGAACATTTGTGGCCCAAAAAAGCAAAGGTCACGCCTGCAAAGAAATAGCTGATGTCGCCGTCAATTTAAGACTCAAAATTTTCTTTTTTTAATGTTATATGAAGAGTTTGAACATGTTATTTCTCAATTTTATATTCAGTGATTCAGTTATAATTTGACCTCTAGTTGGGTTACAAGTGAGTAAAATCAAAATCAAAAATAAATTATCTTCTCTATGAAACTGCAAAGAAGCTTTACTTCTCTCAAGTATCCAACAACGTAACTTTATTTGTTTCATTCTTTCGCTATATTCGAGCCTTTATACGATGGCCACGAGTTGTTCACATTCATAAGTTTAAAGCATAATTTACTTAAGAATTCAAATTTTTCATTGGCCTCAATTTGCATATCGCGTTGCAGATATCAGACGAACGAACGACTGTTTGGCTGATAGGTCTGTCTGTATGTTCTTTTTTTTTTTTTTTTCTTTAATTAAAGGTAATTCCTTGCTTAAACCTTGCTTCCAATTCCAATTCCAATTAAAATGAGTGCAGCTTTTGCAGCAAAAATTCTACTTTGAAGTATGTAATGATAAGCATATAATTATTATCCTTGCGCGTTATTCAGCTGATCTGAAGGTCCTTCTTGGTGTTATGATGCAAGGTAATAAAACGCGTTCAAGTGTCTCGTTTAGCGATTTCTGCATTTATTCATTTTCCGCTAGGCAGGTGCGAGCTTTGTGAGGACATTGAAGATGATGATGTTAATCATGATGATCATTCTCTTAATGCAGAATTACGTCAATTTGTGTGCTTTATGAACTGGTTTAGGTTATATGATAATATAAACAGACATACTTGAAGTTAAATGTGGAAAATCTTGAGGTCAATGACTGATATAGTCAGTGTCCTGATAATTGGTCTTATATTTCACGTAATTTATACTCCTTGGAAGCAATAATTTTTTTGTATTCTTATTTATGTCCATGTCCAGCCAGCTGTAGTCGACTTTAGGGTTAGTTATTTTCATATGCTTGACTCATTTACAGCTCTGTGTCACGTGCCTCCATTGATCATGGTCAAAATAAATTGGTTTAGCGTAAAAAGTAATGACTGCATTGTTGTTTTTGTTGTAATTATGTTCAATGTTTGTAATGATCTTTAATCTGTTTTTATATTAAATTGTTGTGGTAAGTGTTCTTCACAAATTTTCTAGAAAACTAACTGCCAGAATTGAGAGGGCAGTTGAGAATTGAGAGGTTACATTTTTTTTCCCCTAGACGGTGTAAGCCACTCTCTTTTTATAAATAATTTTTCTAATATAAATCTTAATAATTGTAAGAAAATTATAAAAGTTATAAACACATATTTAAAACAACCTCTCTTCAACTCTATACATCTTTCTAATAGCGCTTTTATAGTGCCGACTGCTTGCTGTTTCGAGCCGAGCCGAGAAGGGAAGCTGAAAAAGTTGAAAAGCTCAAAGTGCGTACAGTGCCAGCCGAACAGGTAGCTTAAAGTGACTGGTTGACATACTCCTTGGAAACAATACTTTTTTTGTCCATGTCTATGTCCAGCCAGCTGTAGTCAAATGTAGTTCTTTTCATATGCTTGACTCATTTATAGCTATGTGTCACCTTGGTTGCATTGATCATGGCAAAAAAAAAATTAGTTTAGCGGAAAAAGTAATGACTCTGCATTGTTGTTGTTGTTGTAATTGTGTTCAATGTTTGTAATGATCGGCCGAAACCCGAGCAAGGATTGTTATGGTAACCTAAGTAAGCTTGTAATGATCCTTAATATGTTTTTATATTAAAATATTAAATTGTAAGCTAACTGACACATTTCCTACATAATTTCCTTTCAGTTCTATACATCTTCTAAGGGCACATTTATAGCGGCAGCTAGTTGCTGTGCCAAGCCGAACCGAGAAGGAAAGCTGAAAAACGCTGCACATACAATCATGTGAAATAAGCTCAAAGTGCGTACAGTGCCAGCCGAACAGGCAGCTTAGAGCGACTGGCTGACATACTCATTGGAAGCAATACTTTTTTTATCCATGTCCATGACTAGCCAGCTGTAGTCAAATGAAGGATAAGTTATTTTCATATGCTTTACTCATTTACAGCTCTGTGTCACGTGCCTCCATTGATCATGGTAAAAATAAATTGATTTTGCGTATTGTTGTTGTAATTACCTTAAATGTTTGTAATGATCGGCCAAAACCCCAACAAGGGCTGTTATGGTCACCTAAGTAAGTAAGTAAGTTTGTAATGATCCTTAATATATTTTTATATTAAATTATTAAATTGTTTTGGTAAGTGTTTCTTAGAAAATTTTCTAGAGAACTAGAGAATCCTGACTTCTAAGGGTACATTTATAGTGGCGACTGGTTGCTGTGCAGAGCCGAACCGAGAAGGAAAGCTGTAAAACGCTGGACATGCAATCATTTCAAATAAGCTCAGAGCCGCTTTAAGCTGCCTGTTCGGTTAGCTCTATATGAAGAAATGTGCTGGAGCTTATAGTGCCGGCTGGTGGCTGTGCCGATTCGAACTAAGAAAGAAAACTGAAAAATTCTACACACACAATCATATGAAATAAGCTCAAAGCTGCTGAAAGCTGCTCTAAGCTGCCTGCTCGACTGTCACTATATGAACTTTGAGCTTATTTCATATATTACATTACTCCAAGTTTGGAATTGAAAAAAAGGCGCTGTGGGCCAAATCTGGCGAATACGGTGAATGTTGTAGTAATTGAATTTTTAATTCCATAATTTTGGTCATCGCAACTGCGCAGAAAGAAGATCTTTATACGTTTCAAATGAGAACGATTTTCCTTGGTTTTATTGATTAGCCGATTCAATAACGACGCATAATACTCTACTATTAGTGTTTGTCACTTTTTGAAGTAATCGATGTAGATGATTCCACGTACATCCCAAAAAACCGTGGCCATAATCTTGCCGGTCGATTTTACTGTGTTCGCCTTCTTCGAAGCCGTTCGGCTTCAAAAATCCAGTTTTTACTGTTCCTTTGTCTCTGGAGTGTAATAGTTTTCCATGCTTCATCCACAGTAATGTATTAACGCAAAAAATGCTCAGGACTGCAACGGAAAAACGCCAAAACAGCCGAAGGCTGCCCACAGAGTGAACGCCGATGCGGACAGGTTAGCAGACAGGAGTATCTCTATATCGCTGGTTCTCATTTGTTTATTTTATTGTTGTTGTACCGTACTAGTGCCAACAAGCAACCTGTCTGTTTACCAGACGACATCGGCGTTTACTCTATGGGCAGCCTTAGATTACGAACATAGTGAACACCATAGTGGAGCAATAAAGATACTAGTTAGTTAGTTAGTTAGTTAAGTGAGGAGGGAGCAAGTCGCCCAGTTACTGCGGCCTCATGGGCCTATTGTAACAAACCTCTATAAGTTACAGTTCATCCATAATCGTTAAGTTCGTTAGGAACAGAGCGATGTCCTTGCGTGAACTATCCGCTATTAGATGCGGTTCTAGGTACAATGTACCTAATTAACGAAGTCGGGTCCTGATTAGACCGTTACAGTGACACAAGATGTGCTCGGTTGTTTCTTCATCTTCAATACATAATCTACACAGATCTTCCTGGACTATGCCCATGGTTTATAAGTGTTTATTTATTTTACAATGTCCAGTTAGGAAACCTGTGACAAATCTGATAGATCTTCCACTTAGAGTCAGGAATTGTTTCGTTCTTTGGAGCGAAGTGGTTGGCATGAATGTTTTAGCCTATCTGTTTCCTTCAGTTTCCCTCCATTAATGAAGTGCCTCTCTGTTTAGCCACATTTTAATTTTATGGCGCATAGTGCCCCACGGTAACCCACAGAATGGTTCTGGGCCTATGAAGGAACTTGTAGCCCTTTTCCTGGCTAGTTCGTCCGCGATCTCGTTTCCTAAATAGCTGCTATGTCCTGGTACCCAAATGAGATGGACTCTGTTATGGTTGGATACCTTTATAAGCAGCTCTAGGCAATCCCATACGAGTTTGGACGTGATTTTATATGCGCTAAGTGCAAGTAGAGCTGCTTTACTGTCAGAGTGAATGTAAATGTTTTTGTTCCTAGTGGGACCGTTTACATACTCTCTTAGGCAGATCTCAATGGCATGGACTTCAGCTTGGATGACTGAATTAGCTGTGCCCATGCTGGCATATATAGATTTTCCCTGCCTTAAGCCAAAAACGCCAGCTGCCACCCCTTCATCTGTCTTTGAGCCATTAGTATACCAGGCTTGAAAGTCACCAGTGAACCGTGGCCTCTCTTTTTCCATGTGGTTCTGTTTGGAAAGGAGACTTGGAAGTTTTTGCAGAAGTTGCATTTTGGAAGGCAAAGATCGTAGGGTAATAACCTTAGATTCTCGTCCTTAGTTATTTCGTCTAATAGCGCTGAGTGAGTATTACTTGGTATAATCAAATTATTGTCAATGATGAGCCTGACTGTGAAGAGCAGAGCTTCTTTCTTGACAAGAAGATGCAATGGTGGTATACCAAACAAAGTCTCCAAAGCAGAAGTTGGAGCAGTACGTATCGCTCGTGTGATACATACACAAGCTAGTCGTTGCAATTTGCTGAGCTTGGCTTGAGCTGTTTTAATAAGGAAACTAAGTCATGCATCTCTTTTGCTCTTACGTGTTTTTTGATATGATTTGCCTGAAGCGGTGTTAACTATGTTCGCAAGCTTAGAGTCGATCACACGATTGCGTTTATTCTCCACGGTGATCGCGGCACCCATCTACCGAGATTTTGTCACACCTAATTTTTGGTGCTAAATTGAAGCGATTGTGCCTTGCGATATGCATGCACACAGAAAAATACCCATGGTATATTGCCTAAAATGACTTGGGTAAATATTTTTGTATGAAGCCTAAGAAATTTGTGTAAATTTCATAAGTTTTTTGTCAACTTAGGCATGCCAAAATTGTATAGTATGCGGTCATTATTTGCTTTTGTTTTCTTATCATTTGCACTAACGTGCTTGTATTTCGCAGTAATTTAATCGTTACATTGACGAAACAATTGTAACATAAAACAACTTAGTGGATCACAGAGAGAATCACGCAAGACTACTGATAAGTTGACTTTTATAAAATCGAGTAATAATAAAGTAATAAAAAGTAATAAATTAATAAAGTAATAAAGTAATAAAAATCGAGTTAATTATAAATAGAAAAACAAAAAAGTGAAAAAAGTGTCAAACATAACTGAAAAGATGAACAAAAAAAAAAACAAACAAGCCCAATAAATATTGTGGCGAGGGGTGATTCGTTAACGAATCGCTTGTGAATCGTTTCTTTTAAAGTTTTCGAATAGTTTCATGCCGACTTTATCAGAGGTTGGCTTGATGCTTAAAGAAAGCACCGATTGAAATCATGACTTTCCTAAACTCCATTTAAGATGTTTTGAAACAAAAAAACAATTTTTTCCGACTTTTCATTATACAAATTTTTTTAAGAAAAGTATTTTTTATTATCTTTCTATTGTTATTACGTCATTTAAGCGTATATTTGCTTTTGAAATTTTATGTTTTTTTTTTTAATTTTAAGTGAAAAAAAACATAAATTTTTATATGAAAAAATTTTGTGAAATATTTTTTCTTCTGTTATGTTATTTCGTGCTTATTCTTTATATAAATAATTTCCACTTATAATTTGTTCAAGATTTTCATATGAATACGTTCTCGTTAACAAATTGCTTTTTGTTGTTTTGGCCACTCGTTAACGAATTGCTTTTTATAGTTTTGGTTACTCGTTAACGATGGCTTTTTATAGTTTTTGGCGACTCGTTAACGAATTGCTTTTTTTTTAGTTTTGGCGACTCGGTAACGAATTGCTTTTTCATAGTTTTGGCGACTCGTTACCGAATGACTTTTTACGGTTTTAACGAATGCATAACGAAGCCAAAAAAAAAGTTGGTCAAAAAATGTAAAAAAAAATAATTTCGAACTTTTGAAAAGCCAAATCTTTAAAAAAATAGCCAAATAACAAAATAAAAACAAACAAATTTTTTTTTTGCACCAAGTTGGGGTTCGAACATATGTCCGCGAATGCTGGCTTTTATTATCAAGCAAATTAAGCAAAATATATTCGGCATCTGAAATAGCCGAGTGGGTAAGGTGCCGGACTAGGATCCAAATAACTTGGTTTCAATTCTTGACGTAGTAAGCTTGAAATTACTTTTTTTTGTTCATTTTTTATTATTTTTTTATGATCTATATGATTCGTTATCGAATAGCTTTTTTTAGTTTTGGAAACTCGTTAAAGAATTGCTTTATATAGTTTTGGCGAATAGTTAACTCGTTAATTGCTTTTTAAAGTTTTGGCGACTCGTTAACGAATTGCTTTATTTGGTTTTGACGATTCATTAACGAAGGAGGAATTTCTCCCGCTCGCGATATTAGCAGAAGCACCCATTTTAGCAGAAGGCCTTCCACAGAACACACAAGCTCTAGCATAAATTGCGTAATGGCAAAACAATGCGATCGCCTAAATTTCTTTTGTTGTATTATACAAAATCTTAGATAACCCATTTTGGCCGAAGGTCTTAGGCAAATTATACCCAAAAATTTTCAAAATTTTACACTTATTTTTCGCTGTGTGTGGGATCTACTACTACTACTTCGCGCACATAAATCTATATCGTGGGTTTAGTCAATCATTTCGATGGGTGACACTTCCACAGGGCGTCCTGAACGGTGTTCATATTTTGTCGGTGTACGTATACGTTTAAACTAGGCCTGTGCGAGTTGCTTCGAGTTCGTGTGGAGTGAGTAGTGCAATTCGACTCGATTTTCGATTCTAGTAATTCGTTTTTTCGAATAACTCTAAATTCGAGTAACTCGAGGAATTATCGATTAACTCGAGGAACTATCGAGTAGCTCGAATTTATTTTTTGTATTTTTACTCTTAATAATACATACCCAGTAGAAATTAATGTTTAATGAAGAGAAGGGCAGATATAAATAATGAAACATGAAAGACATAAATAATTTCAACTTTTTTAGGTTTTTACTTTTTTGCGATCTCATTTTGTAGAGAGACATACTTTTCGATTTAATCCTCAAATAAACTTTAATTTTTAGGCTATTTTATGCAAATTACGAGTACACTTAAAGAGTTACTCGAAAACTCGAGTTATTCGATACGAGTTTCGAGTCGAAAAAAATAATATCTTACAACTTTATTAGTAATACAAATTCAATAATTTCAATAACTTTCCTCTATTATCTATTCTCCAACTATTGATGTAAACATTGTTTTATCCTACTTTAAAATTCTTAAATCTTTTTATAAAACTGGTCCTTATAACATTCCTTTTTTATATTAAAATATTGCTGTAAAGAGCTTGCAATTCCAATCACTTTGATTTTTATAAGATAACTTAAAGTTACTTAGAATAATTTCCTTAATTTAAAGAAACTATTCTTTGGCTGTAAGAAAAAGTTAAAATTAAAACAATGAACAAAGTTCCTTAAGCATTCCCTGCATTCGTAATATATGTAAATTTTACATGTACTCCGCATTAAAAGTATACGTAAGGTAAAACTGCCTTACGATTCTAGGGTTAATTTTAAAGATCGTGCATACGCAGATGAACTTGTTCTAAAACTTAAGTATAGATATTCATTGAACCAATGAACTTGTGTATTGCACCAATTTTAATGAATGATATTTTGTAACAAAGAACTTTTTCTTTGATTTTAAGTACGTTTTTGGTTTAGTGTAAGTTTCACACTTATGAATTCTTGTATTTTTCCCCAAAATATTTATACCCCAACGCGTACTGCGTAAGGATTATATTAGCTTTGTCATTCCGTTTGTAACGCCAAGAAGGAGGCGTGGCAGGTATAGAAAAATATATATATTTTTGATTATCATCACCTCCTGAGTCGATTTCCGTGTGCCCGTCTGTCTGTCCGTCTGTCGACACGATTACAGCCGCAATTTTAAAGCTCAATGGGCCAAATCGGATGAAATCCCACACAAAGTGACGTTATATCAACCGTAAAATCTCTTTAAAATTCCCAAAAATTAAGGAAATGCCTTGAAATTTTGCACCTAACCCTTGCTCTTCAATCCTAATTCTGGCCATGAAATTTGGGAAATCCGATGAAAACCACACCTACCTCCCATACAAAGTGGCTTTATTTAAAACGTAAAATCTCTTAAAAATCTGCAAAAATTAAAGAAATGTTTTAAAATTTTGCACATAAGCTTTGATATTTAATATAAACCATCTCTATTATATATGGCAAAATCGGATACAAACCACGCCCACTTCCAATACAAAGTGGCTTTTTTTTAAACGTAAATTCTCTTAAAAATCCACAAAAATTAAAGAAATGTTTTGAAATTTTTCACATAAGCTTTGATATATAATTGATATTTGGCAAAATCGGATCCAAACCACGCCTACCTCCGTGGCTAAAGACTGAGAATAATCCAATATGGCAGCGGGCGGGTATTTTAGCTTCGGTACCCTGCCGAAGCTCCATCCTTACTAATTTTATAAATACTTTTATCTTCTTGTATTCTATTTTGACTCACTTCTTTTCTAATTCTGATTTCAACACTTTTTATTTCTACTTTTATGTACTGACATATTTTTTTTTTGTTTTTTTTCTTGCTAGAATATCTAAAAAGAATTCCATGTGGCCGGAAATAATTAATTTACCGAATTCCAATTAAAATTTTTTTTTCGTTTTCATTAAACTCTGAATGCTCCAAGAGTTTTAACTTGGTCAACATACAAGCAATAACAGCAAAAAATTCAATTCAACAAGTAACACACTCAGTATATATATAAATAAAAAAAAAAGAAAGAAGCCCCATAAAAAAAGAGGGGCAGTAAGCAGTCCTCTGCCAGGCATCAGCAGACTTGTACAAAAGTTTAAATAATGAAATCTCTTCGCACCATCTCAAATTGCTCATTAACATTTTGTGTTTGCGATATCATTTGAGAAAATCGCGTACAAAACTGCGATTCCATGGAGGAGGCTGTAGAATTGCCTCTGCACTTTGTGCTCCATGACTGTTGGCTGCTGCTGGTCTTTGCTGTAGATGTGCTACTGTGTTGCTGCTGCAGTTGGTGCTGCTGTCGCAGACGATGTCGTTACTGACGACATTCTCGTTGCTTGATGCCTGAGAAGAACGAAGACTCTTTCGAATGGATTCTTTTCTATTTATTTGCTTTGCAGTTTGTATACTTGAGCTGGTATTTATTTTTTAAATACAATTAAAGTAGTCTGTCTCTTCAAATAAAACTTAAAATAGTTGAACGCAAAAAATCCTCAACAGAGCAGCGCCAAAAATCGTTCGAAGAAGGTGTAAAAAATAAACCGAAAATACAACCAGGTTTCGAGCTAATGTAGTAACCTATTGGTTTGTCGTGATTTGCCATGCTGTGGAACGTAACGAATTTAAAGGTCGTTTGCGATGGTGCAGCAGCAACAAGAGTCACACGACGTAAGATTTTGGGTGCCAGCACTGAAAAAAAAAATATTTAATATTATTTAAACAAACTAATAACGCGAGTGAAAGATACTATAACGTCTCGCTTTTATTCAGAAATATTCAAGAGACAACCCCGAATGGTCTAGGTTTTTTTAAGGGCCGATTGTCCTTAAAGTCATCATATTGGAACGAAGTGGAGGAGGCGAGGTTTAATGCGGATGGCCAAATGTATGGTGCAGGCATCGTAGATAACAGGCATGCTACACAGGCTAGTATACTGGCCCCCCTATAGGAACAAACTAACTTGTTTTTAAAAACAACTAATTAAAAAACTAATTTAGAATAAACCAGTATATGAACTACTTTGAATTATATTAAGGCGGCATCCACTTCAATTCTAAATAATTTTTTTTGCATTATATATGAAGTAATTGAAATACTACTTAAAAACAAGTGATTGATAAACTACTTTGAATTATATTAAGGCGGCAACTACTCTGATTTTGACATGTTTTAATTGCAAATTTTTATTAGATTACAAGTTTATATATTAGGGCGGGTCGATTTAAAAATCGCTCAATGCTCTGTGAAAATCGTATTCTAGGGATCAAAATAAGAAACTTTGCCGAAGGAACCATACCTCTAAAACGAATTCTGATGTCCCCCAATTTGGGTCGAACTTTTGGGTAGGGGAAAAATTTTGAAAAATGCCACTTTGACCCATTTAGAGTGCTCCAATCGAGTCGAAATGTATGACCGACCCCCACTAACTTTGGAGGCTTGACTCACCCATGCCAGTGGCACACCCCCTGGAACCCCCCTGTGGGGTTCCCCATACAAACATTTCAAAAAATCACCAGTTTTGGCACTTTACATTAAAAAATCAGCGAAATGGCTATGTTTTTTCTTTATTTTTATTTATTTATTTATAATAATATTTTGTTATTTATTTATAATAATATCTTTTTTTTTCTCTTTTGAAATTTATTTAGTCAGAACAAATGTAAATGAAAAAATTAAATTAATTCAGCGGTTTCATGTTCCAGTCTTACGTAACCAATCAATTCAGAATTGGGTTCTCTCAAAATAACAAGGTGAGGTTCTTTTACCATCCTAGTATGATACTTCTCATCAACTTTAGCTGTCGTTAAAGTATCATCTTTTCTGCCATCGAATGAAAACGCTTACAAATTGGTATGATCTAACCGTTTGCGAACCACTTCTTGTCTGCATTTCTCTTTTTCTCTGCGAACTTTCGATTTATCCATGATGAGAGGTTTGCCATGCTTATCTTTAATTTTAAAATCTTGGAAAAGAGCGGTTCCCAATGCCGATGCTACTCTATCAGGCACACCAATTCTGTCACATACCAAGGCAAAGTTAAAACAATCGTATCTCTCTGTGTATTGTGAACTTGTGCTTCTATTCATATCTTCTTGAACCGGTGGCGGTGCGTATGTTGAATCATCGGGATCTTGGTATGTTGGCATTGATGACATAGACGTTGCTCCTTGCTCTTCAGTTTCCATCACAACTGCATCCATTGTTAGTCTTCTCTGATTATGTTGATCGTGCATGAACTCTTTGAGGCGTTCGGGAACCCAGCCGCATGCACATGGAGCTGCCTTCAAATCGCATTTACATATTCCAATGTAAAAAATTGTTTCCAGAGATTTTACATACTCTGTAAATTGTTGGGTTTTGTTTGTTCTCTTCTTCTTGTATTCAATTTATTAAATACACTTTTTTCAGCATTGTTTCCATACCAAGTTTTTCCTAAATTCCATTCAACTTATCTTGTACTTGAATAGTGAATGATTTATGGGAAAACTTTTTTTGTTCTGTTTTAGCACGTTCGCTTAAGTAAAAATAATATCTCAAGATATCCAGATGGGTTGGTAAATTAAGATCAGTCAAATCAGTAGACACACCAAAAACAGTAACATCGTGCTTGGGAAAACCATCATTGGGTTTTCGATAGTTGTTGATGTTGTTGTTGCTTCATCTTGCGGTGTAGAGGATGGTGGATTCATTGTAAACTTTTTGATTTGGAATGGTCAACTTCACTTATTATTTTTTTTTTAAATATTTTTTTATCTGAAATTAGCACTTCACACTTTGAGTTCTTCACAACGACTTAATGCATTCACAAAAACTGTTGCGTTATACATATATGGTCTACGAGACGAGGTAATAAGAATGAAATGGTAATTTCAATTCTACCTGCTGTGTCTTGTGGTGGCTTAAAAACGCACACAAGCAATTTTAGGATCTGCAATTGTGTCACAGTGATACCTTAATTTTTTAAAAGGGTTGCGGTGTATTCCAGTGATACCTTAATTGTTAAAATGGTTGCATAAAACGCGCATTTCTTAAGAAGGTGCCATAAAATACCCACAAAAAGGGTTGTAAAAACAACCTTAATTTCTTAAGTAGGTGCTATAAAAAAACTACACAAGTAAGTTTACGAATTGCAATTGTGTCACAGTGATACCTTCATTTTTTAAAAGGGTTGAATAAATTTCTAAAGAGAAAAAAAACTCCAAAAAAAAAAAACATAGGCATTTCGCTGATTTCATGTAAAGTGCCAAAACTGGCGATTTTTTAAAATGTTTGTATGGGGAACCCCCAGGGTGTTCCAGGGGGTGTGCCACTGGCATGGGTGGGTCGGGCCTCCAAAGTTAGTGGGGGTCGGTCATACATTTGGACTCGATTGGAGCACTCTAAATGGGTCAAGGTGGGATTTTTCAAAATTTGCCCCTACCCAAAAGTTCGACCCAAATTGGGGGACATCAGAATTCGTTTTAGAGGTATGGTTCCTTCGGCAAAGTTTCTTATTTTGATCCCTAGAATACGATTTTCACAGAGCAATGGGCGATTTTTTTGCCTCCCCACAAATCGACCCGGCCTATTATATATATTTAACCATGTTATTTCATCAAATATTATTAACTAACTTTAGGCCATCAGTAATAGTTTTCAATTGGTTATTTTAAAGTAGTTAAAAAAATAATTTAAATATAACTAATTTAACAAGTAGTTGAAAATATATGCAAACGAAAGTCAATTGACTTATTTAGTGGACATCAACATACAAAATATGTTAGATCGTTCTATGGAAAAAAGTCAGAATTTCAACTAGTTGTGGTTGACAAAAAACTACTTTATCAACTACTTTTAAATTAGTTGATTTTCCTACAGGGCCTGTAGTTCGAAAAACTCAATACATTCACACTTTTTTACAAATGCACTCACACTGGATTCACTTTCACGGCACTTTCATCGCTACTAGCAACGAAATTTCAGAGCCAGTGGATTTTGACAGCAGCGGCTAGTGTATGTCAAAAAGGGGGATATCAGTGTTGTTTTTAACTACTTTTGGTGGATTCATTTCGGGTTTTCCCTCGAATCGTACTTTATTTCGGGTTTTCCTCGATTTCGAACAGGAAGCACCACTGATAACTTGTTTACATTTACAAAGCAAATGAAACAAATGTGAAAAGTTGCAAATAAAAGTGAAAAATATACAATTTTATTACAATACATATACAAAAAAATATATACAATGAATTAACTCAAAAAACATATCATTAAATTAAATTGATTCAATAGCAGCGAGAACCTTCGCATACGATGAAATTTTTTTAATGAACTTTCACTAGCCTGTGTAGCACCTCTTGCATGAAAGCATGAAAGTTCGAAATTCTTCGAATCATTCGAACAGTACACGTATTCTTTCGCACTTTCACTGTCACTGGTCTGTGTAGCCGGCCTGTAAGATGGAAAAATTGTCAAGGGTTTAAGTACTCGTAAAACTTTAAGCGCATTCTTATGGAAACTACTTTTTCAAACTGGGACAACAGATAACTTAAACCCCAGCGTTTTTTCGCTCTTTCTGCGCTCATTTCGTTTGTATTTCACTTTTCGCGCTCATAACTTTGTTTTTTTGTTTAGTTAGGCTGAGGTCAGACGATGATTGTTTGAACGGCGTTCGAAATGTTTTGTTGTTGCTTTCAATGCAAAACTGTCAAAAAACAGTGAGAGCGAGAGCGGATGAACACTTTGTAGGGCAATCAAAATTTATTCATTTTGGAACGCTGCTCATTAGGGTGGTTTTATCTCATAGGGCAAAAAAAAAATGTCAGAATTTTTTCTTTTTTTTTCTCCCCCTAAAATGTTTCTTTCTGTCAAATTTTAGGATTGCCAAAGTTTGAGCACGATTGAAAGATGTTAACACGGGCCTCAAAGTTTTGAAAATCTCGATTTTTTGGCAGTTTGGCGACTTTACCGACCCATATCTCTAGAACGGTTTAATATATTTGCCCGTGTCATACATCAAATTGAAGGCGATACAGTGAAGGCGATACCTATAATATTTTATATGCAATAAAAAAAAATACGTAAGTAGTACTGAATTCTAGATAATGAAGCCAATGTCCCTAAAAACGTGACTAGGTACCCCTTAGAGCGAAGATGGAACCTATTGTGAAAAACCCATTTTCCTTCCGATATTATCAATTTTTGAAATGAAAACAATTATATATTTAAAAAAATCAAGTATAATAAATGTCTTTTTCATTTTATTCTTATTGAAATTTATTCAATGGACTGACATAATGTGGTTTTGGAGCTATCTGGATACAGCTGACGCATCTGCTGACTACTTGGAGAATGTATTGTTTTTGTTGCTCGTCCTTTGTAAGTAATTGGTTGTAATATGTTATGAGCTTGACTCCTCGCTCTGCCATATCGTTCACAACTTTCAAGTTGTTTACCATCCTTTGCCCCTCCTTGTAGTTGATGTTCTGCGGCCAAGTTGCAGGATCTTTTTCCAGAAATTCGGTGTTAATGTTTAATCTCTTGAACAACAGGTAAGTCTCACTTGTAATTAGGGCTGGGAGACCTTTTTCTAGGAATTTTGGCAGTTATTCTTTTTTTAGTTTGGGTCGCATATTTCTGGAGCACTTCTCATTTTTTTCTGCTTGATTTGTTAAGATTTTTGTCGCCATTTGGCTCTTTACGGCGATTTGCACTGTCGGGTCAAACAATACCAGGGCAACAAGTTCAGGACTAAGATACCACAGGTGATTTATCATTTTGTTAATTCCTTTTTCTGATATTTTTTTGTCAATGCTTTCGTATTTCAATAGATTTTCAATGAGGTCTAGGTCTTGTTTTGGTGCTAAACACGCTCTGGGGGCGTTAAACCAGGCTTTACAGTAGACTTGAACGATGAAAACACAAAGTGCTTCTAGGGCCTCTTGTTCTTGGGATGTCAGCTTAAACTGGTCACGGAAGAGTTGTATTTTCAGACAGTAAGTACACTCTAAAAAATAAATACAAATTTACTATAACTATAATAGTAATTTTTTGCTTAAAATTCAACTGGAGTATAATTTCACTGCAAGTTTCATTGTAAATTTTTTATGTTTAAAATTATATACAATCTTTAGTAAAATTAAGCAACATATGTTGAATTTTGCTGCAATATTAATATTAAACTTTTTTTCATCATAAATTTCAAAGCCAATAGACATATGTATGTGTGTTGAATTTTCAACATCAATTGTATAATTGCATTATATTCTCATTCACGTTTGGTTATGAGCAAGTAAGCAGCTTATTATTCAGTCCGGTATCCGCTTCTCTAATCAAAAAAAATTGTGTTAAATAACATGTTTTAATTTTAAGCTAAGATTGTAAATATTTTTTTGCTTTATAATGTACTCAATATTTATACCGGAATGTGAGTGTGAGAACTGCTTAATAAATTTTTAAAAATTGATTTTAAAAATGCTTTGTTTTATTTCTATAACTCTAACGACAAATTGATATAGCTTCTTGGTGTAACGGACTTGAAAGTTTTTTTTTTATTTAGATTTGTGTGTTTAATTAAAATTAAATCAATCATAAAATTAGTTGAAGCTTACTTCAGTTTTAATTGCCAAAATTGTTGTAATTTTGCAATAGTAATACAAAACTGATAGCAACATTATACAACTAATGTTTAAGTTTACTACAATACATATATTAAAGCTTAAATATTACCATATATTTTAAGCAAAATTAAACACAAACTGTTGAATTTTACTACATACCAATAGTAAACAACAAGTGTTGAACTTTATAAAGGTGTGTAAATTTACTTCAGTTATAGTAGCTAAACTGTTGCCTACCACTATTGTAGTAAATTTCAACAAAAACTTTTCAGAGTGTAGCTTTTGCCATCCACCGGGCATGGTGTACTGGACCTGGAGACCTGAAGCGCACATCTTTTCCGTCAAGATGGCCATGATTTATCAATGCCAACTGTAACAGCTCTTTGATATTCTCTACTTCTTTGGGCAGTAGTTTCAAAACATTCTCGCCTACATCGAACTTGGATTTATCAATCGCCGACCATTCTTTTTGAAATCTCTTGAATATGTCTGTTTGAGGTCCCGATGTGCTTCCAAACTTGCAGTCAAAAACCCCTCTCAACAAGTCTTCTAAAATGTGGTGTCGGCACGCTAGGTACAGGAGCTCTCAACCTATCATCTGCTTCAGGAGATTGCACGCTCCATTGAGTCTCCCAGTATTTGATGCTGTTGTATCGAAGCACATAGCCACGACCGAGCTGGCGAAACCCCATTCCTCTAGACATTCGTACACTGCTAGGGCTTGTTTCTCCCCTGAGCTACTGTCAGTTTCAGGAACGCCCAGGAGTTGTTCTTTAGTCCCATGGGAAATTAACGGTATACCATAGCAAACATATTTAAATGAAATGGGATTCCAAAGTACAAGTATTTGTCCATAATAAGCAATAATAATATAAATAACCCATCTTCGCTCTCAGGGGTACCTAGTCACGTTTTTAGGGACATTGGCTCTATTTTTTCGGTTTCAGTACAAGTTGCGTGTTTATTGTGCAGAATATAAAATGTTAAGAACAGTATGGCCTTTAATTAGATGTATGACGCGGGCAAATAGCTTTAGCCGTTCCAGAGATATGGGTCGCCTAAGTCGTCAAACTGCCGAGAGATCGAGATTTCAAAACTTTGAGGCCCCTGTGGCACGGGTTAACATCTTCCAATTGTGCTCAAACTTTGGCAATCTTAAAATCTAACAAAATGAAATATTTTAGGGGGGTGTCCCCAAAAAAAATCCGACATCGATTTTTTAAAACCACCCTACTGCACATGGCAGCAATCATCATTCAGGACAGTGTTTTTAGGTGCCAAAATAACGAATATGCTTGCTTTTTCCCGAAGAACTAGTTCTTGCACTAGTACGAAGTAATGCAGCTGGTGAAAATTAATCCATTTCGTAGGACAAGCCCATGTTAAGTGCGACAGTAAAAAGCATTGCTTGGCGAGCTATTAGTAGTTTAACAACCTACCTATTAATAATATGGGGCACTTGTGCAAAACGCTTAATATGGCCTCAACATTAAAAACGCGAGTGCGGAAACGCCATCGCGGTGAAAACGCGTAAATTAAAACGGTTGCTAAAATTCTATAATGACGTCATCAAAGTGTTCGGGTAAAAAAATGTTTAAGCTTTGTTGCCTTAATGAAATTCTGAGAATTTCTCAGTGTAGCTTACCAAAAAAATTTTTAATGAAATGTTTTTCTGCTGAATGGTGGTGAGCGCAAACAATTTTTTATTTTTACAACAAATTTAGAAATGAGCCCTTTTAAAATTTTTTGGTTTTTTCTACAATTTTCTTTCATTGATGCCATAACGTGCACTTTTGGAATCACTCTTTGCGTGAAGTTACGCAGGCAAGGGACGAATGAAACAAAAAATAATATACGTTTTACATAAAATTCGTAAAAAACATTAAAAAAAAAAAAATTAAAAACTAAGATTGAAACGTATTTCAGTAGCCAACGATTTATGTTAAATAATGTGAAATAATGTGAAAAGAAAAAGCAAAAAGCACAGCAACAAAAATTTACTTCTGGAGCAAATGCCAGTTGGCAATAAAATAAATAAACTTTTGGCTTGTGACTCACGATCTCATAGAATAGAGCAGCTTAGGAAATGCACTGCGTCAGAAAATTTCGTGAAGACAAGCATAGACAGGAAACTGCTAGCTCAGAAAACAGCTCGTACTCAATGTAAAATGCTGCACCAGACTCCAGCACCTCATCAACTGTTGAAGGTGTTGAAGAAGAGCGCGCCGAATCACAAAATCAGATTTCTTAATTTAATTGGCTTTATGCAACTGGTAACAACAACTGTTGGCTTGCAAATGCATATGGAAACGAGCATACAACAAACATCTTTTATTTTGCTTTTATTTAGTGGATTCGAATAGCTTAGACAGGCTGTCTGCTGTGGACTCGACGTTGTTGTCGTCATCATCGTTTAAAGGCGTCTCGCTAAAAAGATGCTTCAATATGTTAACGTTGTCATTGTTTGTTTGTTGTTGTTGTTGGTCCTTACCCTTATGTCAGGTCAAATTAAAACACACATTCGAGCATCCCACAAACTGGCTGATAACATCGGCTCGTTTACCACAGTAGCTTAGCGCTCTGACGATGGTGTTGAAATTTTTACTTTCAGCATTTAAGTTTTAGTTTTTTTGCTTTGTTTATTTTGTCTTTTCATTTTTACACCTATTTTACACGTCACAAACAGTAGCTTTTTGCCATTGACACGATATTTACTTCATCATGTAAATAGTTTGGTAAAGCGTGGGAAAATATCGTTATTTGCATTATTAAAAAAAATTTATGATTTTTTTTTTTTTTACTTTTACTTTTTTTTTTACTTTTTACTTTTTTAAATAAATATTGATTATACGTATAAAAGCAATTTTATAGTTTTGGAAGTGCATAAAATATTATTTTGTCTTTCCAGTTGTTTTGATCATGAGAGTATAGACAGAGAGCTAGTCGCCTTGTTACTGCGGCCTCAAGGGCCTATTATAACAAACCTCTATATATTAAAGTTCATCCTTAATCTTTATGTTCGTTAGGCAATCGAACAGAGCAATGTCCTTGTGTGAACTATCCGTATTTGGTGCGGTTCTAGGTACAATACACCTAAGTAGTGAAGTCGGGTCCTGATTAGACCGTAACAGTGACACAAGATGTGCTCCGCTGTTTCTTCATCTTCATAACATAATCTACACAGATCTTCCCGGATTATGCCCATGGCTGATAAGTGTTTATTTACCTTGCAATGTCCAGTTAGGAAACCTGTGACAAGTCTTCTGATATACCTTCCACTTAGAGTCAGGAATTGTTTCGTTCTTTGGAGCAAAGTGGTTGGCATGAATGTTTTTGCCTGTCTGATACCTTCAGTTTCCCTCCAGTACTGAATTGCCTCTCAGTTTAGCCACATTTTAATGTTATGGCGCATACTGCTCCATGGCAGCCCGCAGAATGGTTCTGGGTCTATCAATCTCGTCACCGAAATAGCCGCTATGGCCTGGTGTGCCCGAATGAGGTGGACTCTGTTATGGGTAGATACTTTGGCAATATTTTCTACAAAGGTGTCCAGCTCCTTGCGTACGCTGATGATATTGATATTGTCGGCAGAACCAAGGGAGATGCTACCGTTGCTTTTACTGCTATCGAAAGGGAATCAGCCAAAGTGGGTTTGACGATAAACGAGGGTAAAACACAGTATATGCTGTCTATATACTGGTCTAGACTCCCACATTTCATCATTATATACCTCGGCACCACCATTAATAACAACAATAATGTCAGCCTGGAACTACGGGCTCAGTAAGGAACTAAGTTCCAGAGCCCTCTCTCGATCGGCAAAACTAACACTCTACAAGGCGCTCGCTCTACCTGTGCTTTCTAATGGCGCTGAGGCATGGGTAGTTTCGCAAACTGACACAGCTGCTCTCGGGGTGTTCGAGAGAAAAGCTTTTCGCAAAATCTTCGGTCCTGTTCGAGTCGGCGATGACTATCGCATACGAATGAACTACGAGATGTATGAGCTTTACGAAGACATTGACGTAGTTCGGCGTATAACTGTGCAGCGACTACGCTGGCCTGGTCATGTTCATCGTATGGACGACGAAGCTCCAGCGAAAAAGGTGCTCGAGGCAAGGGGGACGAGGGAGACCATGCCTCTGATGGATGGACCAGGCCAAGGAAGCCCTTGCCGCACTTGGTGTATCCGATTGGAGAAGGCACGCGAAAAGCAGAGGCGCCTGGGGGATGCTGATGAGGTCGGCTGAATCCCGAACACGGGTTGTTATGGCCACCTAAGTAAGAAAGTAATAATAGCTAAGATTTGACTTAGGTTGCGAGCATAGTGAATGCTCGTTGCTGAGTCGAGCCGAAAAACACATCGGAGCAATAAAGAAACCTATCCAGTCATGTATTGAAAAAAGGCAATAATATCTTAGAAGATGAACACGGCAACTGCAAAGCGATGTGTTGGAAATAAAAAACGAAAAATGCTAAAGTAAAAACAATATAAAATTGGAAAAAATCTGTCTTCATATCGACATCCGTATCCTTCTTTCATTGCCAAAAGAAGGTACTCGGATTCTTGACTAATCACTTCTTACGTGCTCGAAGATGTGACGAAGGGATTAATACCGCCTACGTAGCAGCTCCATAAAAAAAAATATAAAGAGTTGGAAGTGAAGAGGTATGATAGCCGAGCCTTAAGGGATGCTTTTTGGCACATTATTTAAGACTCGGCGTCAATAGTACCCTTCAGGGGTATTAATACCTTCATCACGTTTTCGAGCACGTAAGAAGTGATTAGTCAAGAATCCGAGTACCTTCTTTTGGCAATGAAGGAAGGATACGGATGTCGATATGAGGACAGATATTTCCAATTTTATTTTGTTTTTACTTTAGCATTTTTCTCATTTTCTTTACAACACATTGCTTTGCAGCTGTCGTGTTCATCTCCTAAGGTATAAGTGCCTTTTTTCAATACTGGAGGCAATATGAAAATAAAGATCGCTTTAGAGAGGTGTTCGCCTACTTTCCGACTACATGCATACATTGCGCTCTCTTCTGAGCGAGAGTACTGGTGCATGATATAATAATCTATACGTAGGAGTAACATTTCTTTCGCCGACCATCATTTGTCTAAAACAACTGTTCCTGCAACGAAAAAGAGATAATGAATTCGCAGAAAACAGATAACAAGTTATGGTCCAATTAGCCTAGCATAGCTTAGCACTGCATGTGTCACATGTAAATCTGTTTAACCCATATCCACCCGAACCTATACTCCCGTTCCAAAATCCATGAAACTCTATCAGGGGCTACATATAGGCTAACTAAACGGGACCACTGGATCATCAGTCAATTTTGCGTGCACACGGATCGCGGGATAAATGGTAGATCGTGACCAAACTATATTTGCCATCAAATACAAGTTGGAATTGATGGGAATTCAATTTTAGCGATTGTAAATATTTTTTCCGAATTAACAAAAAAACAAAAACAACAAAATAAAAAATCAGAGAATTGATTTGCGGTAAAGCTCGACAGAACAGGCAAATGACTGAATCTTACGAAACCAAAAATAATGTATGTTGACAAAAGTCAAAACTAACATATGTGCTAGGCTGCAAATTGATATCATTTTCGGGTCCACCTAGAAAATATTCGAAAGTGACTGGTCGAATACTCGACCACTGGACAGAAATGGGATAATGGCATTAGCGTGTATCTGGTTATGCACAACATGACAACGCATGGCAATGCTCAGATGAAAACAGAAAATCATCTCTGAATACATAGATAAACACAGAAGTTCTGTTTCGTTTTGATATTTGTGCATGCTTCATGTTTTTGACACTTGATGTTCAATACAGCACAGAACACTTGCAGCTGAAAATTTTGAAAAGCGCTAAGTTTGTGAAAATAAAATAGTTTTATAATAATTAAAGTTATTTCTGTTATTTGTTTGACCAAATGCTATGTTTAGTTATGTTTTGCATAATCACTTTTTATTTTGCCATGTGCGCTAGCACTTAATTGCATGCTTATCTAAGTTGCATGCGCCGTCAAGCTATGTGAGGCTAATTGGACTATTAGAATTTTGATTTTGACAATTGATGGTGGGTGCACTGAGAAAAAAGCCAGCTGCCAATTATATTAATTACCTGTCTAATTATATCATGTACTGGTGGAGAATTCATTAGGAAAGTGAAAGTTATGCCAAATTTTTATAGAAGGACGTATGTTTTTGACATTAATTTTTTGTAACGAATTTTTATTTTTTTCTAATGCAATATAAAGCGTTTTAAAGCCAAATTCTTCTGGAAAATTTATTGCTACCAATCCAAAAGGCTATGGCTCATAATCATAATCAAAATAAAAGAGACTTTAAATTTAGTATAATCGTTTTTGAAACTTTTCAATATAATTTTTTGTCAAATAGCTTGCACTAAATTTAGAGTTGACTTTTATTTTGTTTTTAATAATGGGCCTATGAATCCATAATGAAACAACAGTTCACCTTCATGCATGAATGCCAATTAATTTTTTGCAATACATTCTTTGGAAAAAAAACAAAACAAAAATTGACTTTTATATACTTAAAATTGCGAAATATTTGATTTTCAATTAAGTGAAATCAATAAACTAAATGAAATAAGCGAATTAAAATATAGTATCCTTAAATATAGTTTAACAAAAAGTATTTACAGTTTCAATGGCGAACTGGCCATACTGGAGGATCTGGAGAATTCCAGAAGGGCCAGTGCAATTTGGGGCCGGTTGCCGTATAGCACATAAGAAAATGATCCCTAAAAGTTTTAATTAGCAAAATTTAGTCTCTGTTCCACATTTGCATTTATTACATATCTTTCAAATAGTTAATATTTTAAAGCACATTTATTAATATACATATCAAATGAAAACAATTTTCCTAACAAACTTATAATATACATTTATAAAAACATAATTGCATAGCATTTGCTAGTATTTCTTGAAATAAATTTTTATAGAAATGTCTTCGCAAAAAAAAAAAAAAAAATTAAAGGAGGTTCCGAGAAAATATGGCTAATAATGCAACAAAAACGTTAAGAAATACCCAAAAAGCATCGAAAGAAGGTGAAAGTGATAAAATTGCTACTGTATTAATTTTATAATCTACAGAAAAAAAAGTAGAAGGTATACGCACAACAGAAGGTATATATATCTGTGGAAGAACATGCAAACACTTCTTCACACTTAAACTCTTCTGAAGCTTATTTATATTTTTTAATAGACACCAACATTGAAAACTTAAGTTACTTCAATCAAATATCGGAAGTAAACTCTTCGGCTCAAGTAAATACAAACAGGCGTGATATTCCTAAAAGAATTATAAACATTGCATAAATAATATGCAAAATATGACTGAGGTTCAGAGAATATGAAAAGGAGGCAGCTTATACGTTACAAAATGAGTACAATTTGTAATTTTGACTAATATTGATAAAGGCTATCGAGCTATCCATTTGCGTTTTTGAAGTGAAACTTTTATAGCCGCGTATATGTACAACAATACGGCGAGCTAGATGGGGGTAAAACCAATGTAACGAAATGGTTCGTATGAAAACAACAACACAGCAATTCGCCGCACTGGTTGTATAAAAACGAAAAAATGGCTATTTGAGAATTTTTCATATTTTTACCTTCACCGAGGATTGAACACACTACGTTTGTATCCATAGTCGGCTGTTTTAACCACTTGGCTACGGAGACATATTTGTTTGAGTAGCTCATACTTATGTTAAATTTTACAATCAGTACATCTTTTCTTTCTTTTATGATTAAATTGAGTCTTTCGTTCAATACTCTAAATGTACATTACGGTCTAAAAATTTGAATCTGAACGTAGCTTTTTTTTCAGAACATTAGCATACTTGTAGGCATCGCTCAAATTGAGTACTTATTGATAAATTCAGAAAGCAATTTTTAAAGTAGGCCTTGCATTGATTGATTTGGAAACAGCACATGCTGCAATATTAACGAATGCAACTTTGAATCTAAAATTTGTTTAATTCTTAGATCTGTGAATTTTCATATAAATACCATATCTTTCATATAATTCAAATGCAGTTTTTAACACACATTTACATCGGAATTAAAAAAAAAAAATCGCATGCTGTGATATTTGGACAAACAACCTAATGGTTATAAGTTCTTCCATTACCAACTGAGTTACCGGACTACCTACTCTGCTTTTAAATAAATTATAGAAAGTTGCTGCATAAGCCAGACTTGCAGAATATTCTTTAACGCGTCTGGCTTTTATTCGTCAATAACAGAATTGCAGAATATTCTTTAACTCATCTGCATTGGTTTCGTCAACATTAAAAAAAAAAAAAACAACGAAAACAGTAAAACACGCGATAACCGATAACTTTTCTCTCTTGTATATCTTGTCGAAAATTATTTAACGCGTCCAGCTTGTGTTCGTTCATTAAACAATTTGTCGAAAATTCTTCAACCTTGTGTTCGTTCATGTTTTCACTACAAATGCTTATATTTCGGGGTAATTTTTTCGTTAAAAGTTACAATATATATCATTTTAAAAAAGTAGCGTGATAATAGACTGCATCACTGATATATCAAAGATAACAAGTCAGAAATAAAATTATCCAATAACACGTTTAAAATAAAGTCAAAGAATATATAAAAAGGTTAAACAATTTTTTCATATTTCTGTCTTGTTTGTTGACGAAACTTCCGCAATGATTCAATAATATTTTCATGCACGAAAAATCTCAATATTTCTGTATTGCGTTCGTGCACGAATTTGGGAATTTTATATGGGATTTTCGTCAATGAAATGTATGGCCGAATCAGCATGTTTCGTCAAAGATGAAGAAAAATCATCCATGATTCGATTATCATCAAGTCTTTAAGACTTGGACTAATGGGAAATATCGTCGCAAATGCAACATAAAATACGATGCGCAGCTCTTGTACCGAAAAACGCATCAGCATTTGTAACTGTGTAGGCACGGTAAAATAAACCTAAACAAGTATGCGCGGTAGCATAAGCAAAGGTTTAGTGGTGCATTCCGCAGTTGAAATTTTGTGCTTTATTTTCATTAAAAATATTTACAATTATACTGGCAGTTTTTGTTTTTTTTTTTTTTAAGAAAAATTGAAAATAAATTATATAAATAAAGCCCGAGTTATAATCGATTAATGATTATTTTGATTAAAAAGTAATTTTTTTTTTGTCATCAATCCTATGAAATAAATTGGAAGATGTATGCTATCGGGTTTGTTCGTATATTGTGCTCTTTGATACAAGGGAGGCAATGAGGCGATGGTAGCACGTTCAACTTGCAGCCGAACTGTACGCGGTTCGATGCGAGTATCGAAAGGGAAAAAATGCATAAAAATATAATACACAAAAAAATAAAACAGCAAGATCTGTCGTATGTGCTATGAGGATCGAGCCTGGGTAATACTTAGGTCATCAAATTAAAATAATAAATCCTCGTCTGTGTCACGAAATTGTGTCACGAAAGTAAAAAAATAACTCGATCTAATTCTGTACGTGAATGTTGAACTTTCCAGTAACTGTTCATAAACAAAAGGGACAATTGATATTTCCCAACATATCGCCATGTTGATAAAACTAGTTGGCTTTATGAAAAAAGACAGTTCTTGAACTACTACTGGTATGAAGGCACACTGCTTTTCAACCATATGTTTGCACTGAAGGAGGGAATGTTAATAAAATAAACCAGCAATCTTTCCAGAAATTTAGTTTTTGGGTAAAAGTTTCACTTCTACCTTGCGTGGTGGCCACACACATATTGTTATTTGAAAGGTATCTTCTTCAGAACATGCTGCACCTTTATTTACGACTGGAAAATTTTAGACACCAGTCCGTCACTGAGCAGTTTAATACTATTTTGCAATTATCTGCTAGAGCTGATGATCCTTTTTTAATGAAAAAAAAAAAAATAATAGGAAAAACGTTGCTACATTGCCATTGTTCCAGTGTTTGCACCTGTTGTATTAATTTTCTGTAATTTATAACTGACTGGATGTTTTTCCAATAATAACGGCAGCCACTGATCACGATTTTGATAATGAAAAAAGCGTCTTTTTTTTTTTTTTTTTTTGGTTCAGTCTTTATGCAGTTTGCAGCACATAATTATTAAAGACTCATCGTACATGGGGAAAAACTGCGCACATCGGCTAATTAATATTATGTATGTCGCAAAAAAATAACGTTGTTCAAAAGAATGGCGCGTAGTAAAAATTTTGACAACGTGTCCTCGTGTTCTCTGGCTGCAGTGTTGTTGTCTTAAAGGACAACTTTATACAACCAGCAAGGGTTAATACGATAGAGTCTAACTTAAAGCGTTGCAACAGAAAAAAAAACAACTGAAATTAATATGCAGTATGTGCAACGTGACAATGTGTTCCTTTTGACGGATGAATGTCAAATTTTAAACACTAATAGCTGTTCGTTTAATTAAAGTGCAATTTTAGGACTTGTTTTAAAACGGCTTATCAAGATTGTCGCAGCCAGCACCAACACCAGCACAAGCACTAGGTGCTGTCTATACGATGCAAGGGGACCATAAACATGACTGTTTTCCTTACGTTAAAATACGTCTTTTTTTTAGAACAAGTTAAATACGAAAATTCCAGGAATTCTTAATGCAACCCTTTAATGCAGTTTTCTTGTTATGTGTTCTTTGAAAAAAAGAAAAATAACACGAAACGCACACATAAATTATTGCCCATTGTTTTTATGTTTCAATCAAATGCTCGTTAATGTAAAATATACGCTGTGGCAATACTGGCTAGTTGCGATTTATGGCAAAATAAAATATAATGTTGCAGAACGTAATTAATAAAAATCTATATTGTTTAAGATGGCGGCCGTGGCGTAGTGGGTAGTAGAGTGTGTGACTCTTACACCAGAGAACCCAGGTTCGAATCCTCCATCTGACACAGAAAATTTTTTCAATTGAATTAATTTTTCTGTTCGGCCGTCACCTCTCTGCAGACAATGGCAAACCTCAGAGAGTAAAAACGGCCATGAAAAGCTTCTTGAGAACATCAGCCGTTCGGAGTCGGCGTAAAACATGTAGGTCCAGTTCTCGATTATTTGTGTGCAAACATTTGACATCATACACAATACAATTGATCATAAGAAGCTCGGTCAAAGTCCTTTCAAGGGCTGAAATGGCCATTTCGTTTTTTTTTATATTGTTTAAGATAGTTAAGGTGATTTTTTAAAATATTTTTTTGTAGTCTTACAGACCTATTCTTGCAAATTGACAATAGTAAAACAGTATTTTTCATATTTCTATGTGTTTGTTGTAAGTTTTTGATTTCAAGAAAAAATTTGAAGCTCAAAAATAATATATTTTGATAAAAATTGTCAGCTGCTTTTCATATATTGACAATTTCAATGAAAAATTTTGTTTTTTGAGCTTCAAGTTTTGTCTTGAAATCAAAAACTTACAACAAACACATAGAAATATGAAAAATACTGGTTTACTATTGTCAATTTACGAGAATAGGTACAGAATACTACGTTCACACTGAGAGCTAAATCATCGTTGCCTCGAGCTCCTAGGCGGAGCATAGGGCCTCAAACAGGGCCTCAAGCATAGGGCCTTTGGGGGACAAGTTTGTTCAAAGGAGGTGCACTTAGGCTCGCCTTTGTGTGTAAAGCTTCTGACCGCCATTCACTTGGGAGTGGCCAGAAGTGATTCCTTCTCCCTGAATGAATAAAGCAGCTCACAACCTCCGGCCCTTATGGCCAGGTGTTTCCTGGATAGCCTACGGACATCCGTTCGGAAGCGAGCTAACGTGAGCTCTCGCCATGCGCCTCTGCTTTGCGCGCGCCTTCTCCAATCGGATACACTGTGCGGTTAGGGCTTCCTCGGCCTGGTTCATCCATCGGAGGCATGGTCTCCCTCGTCGTCGTTGACCAGCGACCTTCGCCTCGAGCACCTTATTCGCTGGACCTTCGTCGTCCATGTGATGGACATGACCCAGCAAATTCATCAATTTGATTGTTTGTTTTTTGAAGTGAAACTTTTATAGCCGCGTATACAACAATACGTCGAGCTAGATGGGGGGTAAGACCAATGTTACGACGAAATGGTTCTTATGAAAACAACAACACATCAATTTGGCGCACTGGTTGTATAAAAACTTTTCATATTTTTGCTTCCACTGAGGATTGAACACAGTACGCTGTGATCCGTAGTTGGCTGTTCTACCTACTGGGCTACGGAAACATATTTATTTGAGTAGCTCATACTTATATTAAATTTTACAATCAGTAGTTCTTTTCTTTCTTTTATGATTGAGTTGAGTCTTTCGTTCAATATTCTGAACGTACATTACTTACATACTTAGGTGGCCATAACAACCCGCATTCGGTCTTCGGCAGACCTCATCAGCTCTCGCCAGGCGCCTCTGCTTTCCGCGCGCCTTCTCCAAAGCGCCTTCTCTGTTGACCAGCGACCTTCGCCTCGAGCACCTTATTCGCTGGACCTTCGTTGTCCATATGATGGACATGATCTAGCCAGCGTAGTCGCTGCACAGTTATACGCTGAACTACGTCAATGTCTTTGTGGAGTTCATACAGCTCGTGGTTTATTCGGATGCGATAGTCATCGCGGACTCGAACAGGACCGAAGATTTTGCGAAGAACTTTTCTCTCGAACAACCCTAGGCAGCTGCATGATCTTTCCTTCTCTCGTGTGTCTAATAACGCAGCTGTGTTTTTTTTTGCAGAAATAGGTCAAAACTATTTCTAAGCCATCCATGCTAGTTGTTTTTTAATTTTGTATTTTTGGATTTTGGGCTTAGGTGAATCAAATATTTTTTTTTTGGCAAGGTGTCGGAGTATGTGCTTTCAAAGCAATGTATTAAGCAATAAATTGCTTAGGTGAATAAGCATAAGTTTGTAATTCACATACAATTCTCTTTACCCAAGCTGACTTAGGTGATTTACCTATTGCCTTTTTTCTCTGTGTACATATATTGAAATTTTTGTTGGGTTAAAGCAGTGTCGGTTGAAACTGTTACTGTTTTTTCAGTTGTGTGCTAGTGCGCGCACATATGAGAGCGACAGAGGCAAACAAGGTTCACGATGCACGCGTGCATATGCACTGGCCCACACTGGTCCACACTGGTATAAAGTATCGATGCTTTTACTTCAAAACTATGGTTAGCTGGCACAAAATCTATTGTGATAACAAATAAATTTCTTTACAAAAGTCGACTTGTATGATCTCACTAGGATTTTTTTCTCAGTGTAGTTTGAGAATTGCCATCGTTGCAAAATGTTTTTCGTTTTTTCTCTCAAATTGGCAGCCATGTAATGGAATTTGGCATTGCCTAAAATTTGCCCAAATTTTTCAACGTTTTTCTACAAATTGGTTTGAAATGATTTTTAAAATATAATTGCGGAATCCCATACAGCTGATGGGTCTAGAGCTGAATTTAGCTGAAATTCAATTAAAAACTGTTAAGTGAAATAGTTTTACAACATTTTAATCGACTGCAATGTGAGGAGAGGAGAGGAGAGTAGAGAGCTTATAAAAGAAGCCTGAGAAAAATGCACTTTACGTCAAGGAAAATGCACATTACGCCAAGGAGATGTTGATAAAAATCATGGCGGATATTTTATATTTTTGTTGATATAGTTTTTACAACACTGGGACAGCAGACATCATATGAAGCCCACACAGTGAGCCTTGCTTACTTTGTACGATTAAAATAGAATTATGCGCGAATTACCCCAATTTCAGTGGCACCTACATGGATGGAGAGTGTACAATATAAACAACAACAACAACAACAACAATAGTAAGAGCAGCAGAAAAAAAGCAATTTTCGCGGGCCGTTTTTCATCATCATCATCATCGCGTGCAGCTTGCCTTGGCTTAAATGTTAGCTCAAAGTTCAGTCATCATGGCTAACTTTCGGGCGGGAATGGAATGAACTGTACAGCATGTAATAGCAATGGCGGCGGGTGGCGCCGCGTGTGGTAGGTTCGTCTACTTATTCATCACCGTGAAATGGAAAAGAAATGCTCACATATAATTAAGCTATAAATTTATTTTAATGTTTTTGTTTTTTTTTTTCACTACCGGACTGCAACATTTTTGCATTTTAGCATTTTAGCTGCCTCTTTGAAGTTATGCATAATATTTTTTACAAACCAGGAGTAGGGGGCGGCCCTTTGCAGGCATGTTCGGGGTCGTAAGCGAGCAACACCATAATTTAAGGGAAACGGAAGTGCTACAATGCGCGCGCATTTAAAATATGTTCAAGTGTAGAGCTGACTGCAATATGGCGGCTGTAGTAGCTTTGGCAGTTGACGCCATATTGGTGGTGGTAGTAGCGGTTGACAGACCGACCGATCGACCAGGTCGGCCTATAAATGTCAAATGCATATGAATTGAATGCTTTTAACTTTATTTTATGCGATGCGACGCGCTGCAGCAACTTCACTCTAATTCACTGCATTTAATGGTGCTGCCACACTATTTTTTTCTGCAGTTCTGTTGTAATAGAAAATTAAACAGGTCTGTGCAATTTTGTATGCAAATTTATTTTGAATCGTTAATTTATGGTTACTCTCATAAGCACCACTCTGAATTGAACTGAACTGAAAAGAACTGTCGTGTTGCACTCAATACGATAAAGTTTGCACGTGAGTTGCTTGAGTTACCACCTTGCAGGGAAAAAGCATTTTTTGGCATTTATATGGTTTTCCCATTAAATTGACAACGACTAATTGTGCCACAAAATATTTGCATTTTTAATTGTTTGGACGCTTGGCTCCCTTATGTGCCTGTGCTTTTTATTTTGCATTGTTCTCTCTTGGGTCATCAGTGACCCAAGCGATCGCGGGTCTCCCTCGCTGGTTGCCAGCTCGACAGGTTCACAAGGATAATTAGCATAATCGGTTATGAAATGCAAAGAAGGTTTGCTTGTTGTTCTTCAAAAATTGCCTTTTCTTCGCCAAGAAAGGGGTTATTTTTTGCCGTCTATTTAATGTTCGGCAAGGGTAGCCAGTGTTGTTTGCAACAAAGGCAATAATTGCTTTGGATCTTATCAATGCGATCATTAGCTGCTCAGTCATGGCTTGTAGATGACGTGAGCTTGTTATTAGTTTAATACAATTGAAAGCCATAATTTTTAAGTGGCAGGCTAAGAGCATATATGGCTTTGAGAAAATTTTTATAAGAAAAAATGGGTTAACTTGGCAGGAGGTCATCGTTAAAAATGCAAATAAAAGTAGTTGTTACGAAATTGATGTTAAAATAGTCAATGGGGAGATGGGCGATGCAACAATGTTGCATGTGAGGAGTAAAAATGGTTAAGACATTTTTAAAACATGTTTTAAAAGAAAATAGTTATATAACTATTTGTGATCTATAGAAAATAATGATTGTATTATGATGAAAAATTATGGCAAAAATCTCGAACTCAATATTAATTTTAATTTTTAAACCAAACTTAATTTCTATCTCAATCTTGGTCTCAATTTCAATCTCAACCTGAATCCTAATCTTTTATCTCAATCTTAATCTTAATCTTTAATTATTCTTCATATAAATCTTAATCATAATCTGTATCTAAATCTTAATATTAATCTTTATCTTAGTCTTAATCTTAAAATTAGTCTTTATCTTAGTCTTAATCTTAAAATTAATCTTAATATTATTCTTAATCTTATTTATTTCATATTTATATACATAACCCATATTCATATTCATATTCATATTCATATTCACATTCATATTCATATTCATATTCATATTCATATTCACATTCACATTCATATTCATATTTATATTCATATTCATATTCATATTCATATTCATATTCATATTCATATTCATATTCATATTCATATTCATATTCATATTCATATTCATATTCATATTCATATTCATATTCATATTCATATTCATATTCATATTCATATTCATATTCATATTCATATTCATATTCATATTCATATTCATATTCATATTCATATTCATATTCATATTCATATTCATATTCATATTCATATTCATATTCATATTCATATTCATATTCATATTCATATTCATATTCATATTCATATTCATATTCATATTCATATTCATATTCATATTCATATTCATATTCATATTCATATTCATATTCATATTCATATTCATATTCATATTCATATTCATATTCATATTCATATTCATATTCATATTCATATTCATATTCATATTCATATTCATATTCATATTCATATTCATATTCATATTCATATTCATATTCATATTCATATTCATATTCATATTCATATTCATATTCATATTCATATTCATATTCATATTCATATTCATATTCATATTCATATTCATATTCATATTCATATTCCTATTCATATTCATATTCATATCATATTCATATTCATATTCATATTCATATTCATATTCATATTCATATTCATATTCATATTCATATTCATATTCATATTCATATTCATATTCATATTCATATTCATATTCATATTCATATTCATATTCATATTCATATTCATATTCATATTCATATTCATATTCATATTCATATTCATATTCATATTCATATTCATATTCATATTCATATTCATATTCATATTCATATTCATATATTCATATTCATATTCATATTCATATTCATATTCATATTCATATTCATATTCATATTCATATTCATATTCATATTCATATTCATATTCATATTCATATTCATATTCATATTCATATTCATATTCATATTCATATTCATATTCATATTCATATTCATATTCATATTCATATTCATATTCATATTCATATTCATATTCATATTCATATTCATATTCATATTCATATTCATATTCATATTCATATTCATATTCATATTCATATTCATATTCATATTCATATTCATATTCATATTCATATTCATATTCATATTCATATTCATATTCATATTCATATTCATATTCATATTCATATTCATATTCATATTCATATTCATATTCATATTCATATTCATATTCATATTCATATTCATATTCATATTCATATTCATATTCATATTCATATTCATATTCATATTCATATTCATATTCATATTCATATTCATATTCATATTCATATTCATATTCATATTCATATTCATATTCATATTCATATTCATATTCATATTCATATTCATATTCATATTCATATTCATATTCATATTCATATTCATATTCATATTCATATTCATATTCATATTCATATTCATATTCATATTCATATTCATATTCATATTCATATTCATATTCATATTCATATTCATATTCATATTCATATTCATATTCATATTCATATTCATATTCATATTCATATTCATATTCATATTCATATACATCATATTCATATTCATATACATCATATTCATATTCATATTCATATTCATATTCATATTCATATTCATATTCATATTCATATTCATATTCATATTCATATTCATATTCATATTCATATTCATATTCATATTCATATTCATATTCATATTCATATTCATATTCATATTCATATTCATATGCATATTCATATTCATATTCATATTCATATTCATATTCATATTCATATTCATATTCATATTCATATTCATATTCATATATTTATATTCATATTCATATTCATATATTTATATTCATATTCATATTCATATTCATATATTTATATTCATATTCACATTCATATTCATATATTTATATTCATATTCATATTCATATTCATATTCATATTCATATTCATATTCATATTCATATTCATATTCATATTCATATTCATATTCATATTCATATTCATATTCATATTCATATTCATATTCCTGCTATAACCTTGCCTGCTTGATTATGTGTCACGCCAATTAAATTTAACATTCTGGTGTAAAAAAGGACTTTGGTTATTTTCCTTCTCTGTGCATCTTTATGTTTTTCTTTTAAATAAATTTTTAAAAAATGTACAACAAACCAACTCTGTCATTGTGTTCAGGCCCCGGCGAGATTCGAACTCACGATCTCCTGTTTACTAGACAGGCGCTTTAACCAACTAAGCCACGGCGCCATATACAGGGTGTGTTCTAAAAATATGTAATGTGCCTTTTAGATTTTTGGCGCATGCGTACTTTTAACATAAAATCAAAAGTAGGCAAACGATGTCAAAAATAAAAAATATTTTATAGAAATAAAATTATCGTTGTTTTTATATTCTTACAAATTTTTTTAAATAACTTTTAAAATGTTTATAATAAATTAGCTTCTAATGAAGCTTCTGATGGAGCTTTGAAAACTCATTAAGAAAGCAAGCGCCAATCAGGTCCGCTTCTATTTATAATAGTTTTAGTTTTATAGTCTTCCATCTTCCAAACTCTGCTAGGCAGTTAACCAGACGTTGCAACGATCGTCAATCCATCTTCTAACAACCAATTAAAGTGTCAATTGCAGTTTATCTAATTTTAACAGTGGAGGATTATTTTTTCTAGCGATTTGTCGGTAAACGGGAGGCAATGGAATAGTCGTGCTCTAAGCCAGGCTCATTAAATCATTAGCCAGCCAATAGTAGTCGGCGAAAACCTAGAGTTAGACAATCATTTTCAAGCAGTCGATGATCGGAAGCAGCATTAAACGTCGATCAAGTGTTGCTGTGTGGCAATGAAAATGTTTCGTATAACACGCAATGTTTATGGAAATAGCTCAGAAATTACGAAAAAAGGTGTTGCATAGTGAAGGATTTATTATTAACAATGGGGCTAATTTTTGGCAACAGTTCATTCATGAAATTGAAAAATGTTTCAATTTATTTCAGATATTAAAGTTATAATATTATTCAAGCTAGCATTTTTGTATGCTTTTCAAAATTTCAAGATTGTATTAAAAATTAATTGCTTTTCTTAAAATATAATTATACTAAGCCAAAACTTTCCAGATGAAAGCCTAAAACAGCGGAAAAAAATTTTTATTACCGAAAAAATACCGACTGTATATCAAAGCAGCAGGTTATATGTTGAAAAAAGAAGTGTGAACACCCTTTGTTCGAAGTGTCAAGGCCCCGGCGAGATTCGAACTCACGATCTCCTGTTTACTAGACAGGCGCTTTAACCAACTAAGCCACGGCGCCACTTACACCGCCGTGAGCAAAATTAACACAGACACTTTTTATGCATCTACTAACAAATTTTCCATAGAAGCTATTTATGTGTAGCAATAGTTGATAAAAATTCTTATCAAACTAGTATGACGAGAAGCTATTGATAACACTTTGCGTGCCGCATTTTTACATAATAGATGACACAATACTTTTCTAATGGATCTTAGGCGACTAAGCACAAAAATCGCAAAAAAATTTTTATGGCTAGGTTTTTGAGATATTGATTTTTGACTTTTATTTGTATTATTGTCTGTAAGCCAATCAAATTAAACCAATTTGTTCATTTTTGTCATTCTTACAACAGGCACAAACATGGCATTGAAAATTCACTTTCGGCATTCCCACTTGGTTTTTTCTCGCTGAAGCCTGACGATTTTCTCTCTCACTGACGATCATGATAAACACTTTCATCATCGAATGAAAATCGTGGAGTAACGTTGCTAGTAGGGATCCTGAAGAGAAATTATCATGGATACAGATACAGTAGTATCTAGTATTGCCACGCCCAGTTCTCGAATACCGCCCACTTTTTTACGGGCACCTCCATGCTTATAAGATTTATCTGTTCACCAAAAATTATGGCAATCAGGCATATGGTTTAGGAGTTATCGATGTACATACATTTAAAAAAAAAAAAAAAAAAAAACCGACGAACTTGGGAACCTCCTCCTTTTTGAAGTCGGTTAAAAACAAAACTAAGCTTTTTAAAAACCTTGACGTAGAGGGATACACCTTGATCTATGTGAAAATACCTGGACCTATTCATGTGACACGCAGTGCATAAACAAGCGAACCACACAGGCTGCAGAGTGCGGCCGAGCCCTTATTGATACCCACTGAACCATAAGCGAAGATTTTGAGTAAGGTGAGAGTTTTGCGAACGTTTTTGGTTAGAATTTTTTTTTTAAATTTTCATTTTTTATTTTGTCGCTTAAAAGTGCTTGCTATAAAAGATTAAATTCGTGAAAGCTTTTCCCATAAAGAAAAATTGTACATATTTTGCGAAATTCATCAAAAACTTATTTTGAGTCGGAAATTAATCATTTTTGTATCATGTCAGTAGGTAAGACTTCCTTGCAAATGAACACTTTTTTTTATAAATGAGTTCGGAAATGAATCATTTATGTTTCTTTTTTGCATTCTGAAATGAGTTCAAAAAAGAATAATTTTTTTATCATATCAGTAGGAAACAATTTCTCATAAACGAACCATTTTATGTTCATAAATGAGTTCACAAATGAATCATAAATTTTACTTTTTATGTTCTAAAATCAGTTAAATAAAAGAACTTAAAATGAAAATGTTAACCTTCCTACAAACGTCATATGAACTTTTTTACCAGTGCGAGATGGATGTACTGCTACACGTATGAAAATTTTCAACATTTCTATCAAAAATTAAAATCAGGTCCAAATAGAATGAAAACCACTAAAAAATTCCATGCAAAAAAGTAATCAAATAAATTCCCCAATTAATAGCTTAACTATTTTGATATTTCATATATAATTTGGAAGTTTGTCAAATTGGAAAACAATCACGCCTTTTCCCCTTTCAAACATCAATATCATGAAAAACACAATGCGTGAATTCCAGCCCAGGTATATTAATTCTATTAACCCAATGATTAATATGATCTCTAATTTTAGCAATAATCATTTCTTCTTTAACAAAATATCGATATGTAATAACAAATAGTATTATGCAATAATAAAATTTATAATTCAAAAAGGTTCTTTTTTCAACTCATTACTGAACAAAAAAAGGTTTGTTGTTGAGAGGAAATTCAGTCCAAAGATGGATACAAAAAGGGCTCATTTTCAAGTGCCGAAAAATAGCTTTTTATGGTTCTTTTTTAGCTCATTTCCGAACAAAAACAAGGATAATTTATAGTTCTTTTTTTAACTCATTTGCGAACAAAATAAGGTTCGTTTTTGAGAGGCATTTTAGTCCGACGAATGATACAAAAAGGGTTCATTTATGAGTGCCGAAAATGAACGTTTCTACCCGAAAAGGTTCATAAATGAATTCAAAAACGGTAGTTTTGGTTCACTGGGTAGATACCCGTTTTTAAATTCATTTATGAACCTTTTCGGGTAGAAACGTTCATTTTCGGCACTCATAAATGAACCCTTTTTATATCATTCGTCGGACTAAAATGCCTCTCAAAAACGAACCTTATTTTGTTCGCAAATGAGTTAAAAAAATAACCATAAAAGTTATTTTTCGGCACTCAGAAATTAACCCTTTTTGAATCAATCGCCGGACGGAAATGCCTCTCAGAAACAAACTGTTTTTTCTTCGGAAATGAGTTCAAAAATGAACCATACAAAAGTTCTTTCGGAAAAAACCGAAACGAAATTGAACCCCTTTTGTGTCAATCTTTGGACTGAATTGCCTCTCAAAAACAAACCTTTTTTTGTTCAATAGTGAGTTAAAAAAAATAACCTTTTTGAATTATAAATTTTATTATTGCATAATACTATTTATAATTACATATCGATATTTTGTCAAAGAAGAAATGATTATTACTAAAATTAGAGATCATATTAATCATTGGGTTAATAGGATTAATATACCTGGGCTGGAATTCACGCATTGTGTTGTTCATGATATTGATGTTTCAAAGGGGAAAAGGCGTGACTGTTTTCCAATTTGACAAACTTCCAAATTATATATGAAATATCAAAATAGTTAAGTTATTAATTGGGGAATTTATTTGATTACATTTTTGCATGGAATGTTTTCGTGGTTTTCATTCTATTTGGGCTTGATTTTAATTTTTGATAGATATGTTGAAATGTTGAAAATTAATTAAATGTTGAAATGCATACGTGTAGCAGTACATCCATCTCGCACTGGCAAAAAAGTTCATATGACGTTTGTACGAAGGTTAACATTTTCATTTTAAGTTCCTTTATTTACCTGATTTAGAATATAAAAAGTAACATTTATGATTCATTTGTGAACTCATTTATGAACAAAAAATGGTTCGCTTAGGAGAAATTGTTTCCTACTGATATGATAAAAAAATTATTCTTTTTTGAACTCATTTCAGAATGCAAAAAAGAAACATAAATGATTCATTTCCGAACTCATTTATGAACAAAAAATGGTTCATTTGCAAGGAAGTCTTACCTACTGAAATGATAAAAAAATGATTCATTTTCAACTCAAAATAAGTTTTTAATGAATTTCGCAAAATATGCATAATTTTTTTTTTATGGGAAAAGCTTTCACGAATTTAATCTTTTATAACAAGCACTTTTAAGCGACAAAGTAAAAAAGAAAAAAAAACCTTACTCAAAACTCACCTTACTTAAAACCTTCGCTTATGGTTCAGTGGGTAGTGTTGTATACGCGGCTAAAAAAGTTCCATTTCAAAAAGAGATACAAAACGACATACATATGTAAAATTCCATTAAATTGTTTGCCCTACATCGATGGTGCGTTAATAACCAATGTATATTTGGTAATATTTGCTGGAAAAAACTGCCACAACAAAACTATTTCATCCATTCAAAGAATGTACCTCACATTGACTTTAGCAGCGAGCGGCTCATCTGAAGCACAGCTGTTTCGAACGAAGGCAAAGCAAAAAATGACGTCCGTGTAAAAGTGTAAATATACCCTCAGATTGCAATATATAAGCGTACAGGTGCAGGATGTCTGCTCAATGTCAATGTCAGAGATTAAAAAATATTAAAAAACAAAAAAATCAACCCAATAATTATAATCATACATTATGAGAATTGCTTGAAATCGGCTTGGCTAAATTATTATCCCATCTCTACTTTATTTTTACTACTTTTCTGTTATGCAATGTTCCTCAAAAAGGCGTTTTAATGCGATTATCCTTTGCCGCAAGGATCTTTTTGTGTCCATGCTGTGCTACAAGTGATCCACTCTGTATGCATAGAAATTTATCTTCATTGCACTGCATGTCGTTGACAGCTACTCGTATGCAAGCATGTTACACTCAGCATCCATCTATGCCGCATGTAAGCTTTTTTGTTTTCTTCTTTACTGATATTTTGATAATAATTTACAAAAATGCGGCCATATTGAAAATATAATATTTTTCGTATATCATTCTCTATGTGTTGTGTTATATTTTGAAGACCGGCGCTCTTTTACGTTCTTCTGTAATAACTCCGCCATGCGGATTGCTAACCTAGGCAACGCCCTTTGCCGTCACTTATCGTCAACAACTCACTGATTTTGCTTTCGTTATAGCGACTTGGTGGATGTCTCGAGTGGATTAACTGAAGTGTATTTGTGTGTGTGTGTGTGTGTGTGTATGTGAATGGGTATGTTTACATGTGCTGGGTAGACACACCTACTTCGTTCCAGATTTACAGCTTTACAATGCAAATGCTTTACAATGTAACGTTTTTTTGCTTCCAGAATTAACATTGTTTTCAAGGTTTTTTGCTATAAATTCTTTTGGATATAATGGAATGCTAAAATTTTTGACGTCTTACCACGAATGTTGCTCAAAAAGTTATATAAGGACATTTTCAATTTGCGGCGAATAGGTGGTGAGGACAGGGCTTTTGTACTGCAAATTTTTGTGATCAAAAGAGAACTAAAAAAAATTGCTCTCAAGTCTTGACCAATGTAAAAGGGGTCACAACATTTTAACGGAAATGTAACGGCGTTGCGTTCATTTATTACAAGCTGAGTAAAGGTGTTACAAAAAATGTTGGGTTCAACAGTAAAGATTGATTGAAGGGCCTTATGATAGCAATAATTATAAAAGTATGTATGACGTGATCAGGCAGCGGTGGTAGTCTCTTAAGCAACGAAACTGAAATATCGTTGCATGAAATTTTTACTCGCTGACTATAGGCGCTACGTTAAATTCTCAAAAAAAAAAAAAATATTAGATTGGAGCACAAATTGTGGATTAGTGAAGATATTAAGATATCGTTGGATAGGAAGAAAAGAAAACAGCCTTTTCATATTAAACGTCATATGGGTTGACCACCTTCGATTTTGGTTGAACTTTCAGAATTAAATGTTCTTGCGAAATAAACAAACTAGTCTGATTAAAAAATTACAAGTTTTTTTTTTAAACATTTTACGAATCATTCAAATTTGATTAATATGGAGGAAAAAGCGAAATTCTCTTATTTCCAGAAAATCAGAGAAACACAAAGACTTGCTCGATTTGCACATGAGAGGTTTCTTTAGTAAAATAAAATAGAGAATAAAAATTTAATAGATAAAAACACAAATCATGTTCTATAAGAGTTAAATTTTAATTGCACAAGTATGTTGTGATATATGTATATTTCAGGAAAAAATTTTTTCATAAATAGAAGTAAATGCTATATAATGGTGTATATAATGGTGTCAAAGGAAATTTCAACTAAACTGAAAGTAATGACGCATTTCTATATGGGTAAATTTCAAAATAAACGAATTCTCTGTCTTGCTTTTTCCAGTTTTCGTTTTCAAAAAATAAGCATAAAAATAAGCTAAAAAACAAACTGTTGTTAAATAAAAACAACATACAGTGTACCACTAAAGTCTGCGTACAGTAACTAGTTAAAACTTTATTGAAATATTGTTCATTAAGTATTTATTTTTAATACAGGAACAAATACTAACTCATTTCTTTATTAATTTTAAAGTTACCAACTTAAAATGAAAAAAGTCCCTAATATGGCTCCAATAAAGTCTTTGTACTCTTAATCTTTTCTTTACGCTTTGATCTCTCTTGCTGATTATCGGTCTTTGCTGATAACGGGTTTTTGCAAAAGTAAGCAGACGAAACACGTGGCTCACATTCAAAGTTAATATATGAAAGAAAATGAGAAGAAATTTTCTTAAAATATATTTCAAAATGCCTGGTAAATACTTGTCGGTTGAAGAGTGTAAAATTGTATTGAATTTGCACGTGAAAGAACAAAAATCATACACAGAAATAGCCAAACTTCTGTCCCGCAGCCGTTCTACTATCCAATCAGTAATTGGGTGCTTTAAACATGAAGTCCGTGTCGAGAATAAACCCAAATCAGGACGGTCTGCAATTTTCACACATAAAGATCGGCTGCAAATCAAGCGTATGATTGCCAAAGATCCATTCATAAGTGCACAAAAAATTAGCGCAGAGCTCCTCCAATCTAATAAAAAAGAAGTTCATCCCGAAAATGTTCGAAAGGCCGCAGTTACTGCCGGGTTTAAGTCTCGCACCCCTCGCAGAAATGCTTTTGTAAATACTATAAATCGGAAAAAGCGTTTGGACTTTGCTCGCAAATATAAGAGGCTCTTCAGGAGGAATGGACGAAAATCGAGCCAAGTTATGCACAGTTAAGTTATGGGCCGTTATTAAAATAAAGACACAGTTTCGATAGTATCGTGGACGTAGAATTTTTGTTTTACATATTTTTGTTGATGAATTTGTTGTTCTTCTTCATGTTTATGTTGGTTAAAAATAAATAAGTGCAATCTTTTGTTTAAAAAATTTAAATAAATATTTTAGAATAATATCAGTTTATTTTTCCTGCAGTAAGGAACTTATATATATTTTAAAGTTAGTTGAAAATTTAAATTTTAACAAACAAAATATATTTTTAATATGCAATATATATAAAATTAGTTCAATAAATATTTCGAATTTATTATATTTTAAAAATGAATGAAGTTTTTAATAGCATAACTATCAACTATAACTCAAGTCTCCGTATATGCAAGTCTGCATAGTAGTAATTCAAATTTTTGTATTATATATGTTTTATTTATTGTATTAATCTTGCTGAAGATTAACACTAACAAACTACAAAAACAAAACTATACAATGCAAATATTTCATAAACACGTATTGATTACAACAACACAAGCAGTTACTGAACAATATTTGTAAAACGATTGCTGATTTATGTAATGGTTTATATGAAAATAAAATATTAACTAATATAATGAACTATGCATCGCTGCTTCGTATTGCAACGTCTTATTTTCTCATTCATCAGGCGGACAAAGCGACACTACCCTAACTGATTGAAGTCTGCCAGCAGACTGAAAGCTTCTTAGCGGCGCAAGCATTTATATACGTATGCATTGCTTGTAAAGCTCTGAGAAATTCACAAAACGATTTTTTTCAACAAACAACAGGATGTTGCATTCGAGATTTCGGCACGAACTAAAGTAACAAGTATATGAACGTCAGCAGCAACTCAATCATCAATACATTTTTTTCATACAAAAATGTGAATTTTTCTTCTTTTCTTTTGCTATCGTGTGGCTTTATAAAAGAAGTGACAAAATCCAAAGTTAGATATTCCTTTTGTGCACAAAATAACAGATATTTTGGCACAAATTTTACGATGACTACTAAAGGCTGTATAAGGCCCTAAAGTCTTCCCCAAAAACGTTAGCATGGCCTTGAAGAAATGTGTGAAAATACCCCAATACAAACGCGCGCTGTAAGAAGATATTTTACGTCAAAATAAGGGCTACCCAACAAAATATTAAAAAAATTATTGTAAATTTTATTGAAATATTGAAGACTTTATTGGAGAATATACTTGCCTTTTTTTCAATTTAATGCTTACAACTTTTGAATTAATAAATAAAATGTATTACTTTTTGGTCCTGTATTAAAAATAAATGTTAAATAAACATGTATGCATTTAACCTTTTTAAGAATTCCTGCTATACATTACTACTTTTTATCAATAAAATTTGAACTAGTTGCTGTACGAAGACTTTAGTGGTACACTGTATAAGAAATAAGGCATTTGGAGTTAAGGAAAATTTCATAGTTTCATATTTACAAGCGATTATTTTCTCCACTCTCGTACCTGTTTCATAGAAAAGCATTTGTCCCCACTCTTATCTGCAGTTATTGAATATAGAAAAAGATAAAGAAAAGAAAGAAAAACAAAAAGAATATGCATTGATCAGCAATGCCTGTATAATTTCAAAGGAATTTTGGTTTACATACATAACACTAAAAGTTTACATAACACTAATTATTTTGCAGAATTTGTATTGTCACCGCTTCGTGTCAGGAGTGTTATGTTTTACTTTATTTGCTCTAATCTTTATTTTAGTTACTAATATGCCATCAAGTGCATAAATGCAAGAAAACACACGATTTATCGAGTTTAGTTTTACTAAATGTCATTTTAAGGTGCTTATTAAAATTTAATCAACAGATTACGATAAGTGTAGATTAATAAGTCAAGAGTGTTGTCTATGAATTTGTGGCTTTAAGTATTGGAAATAAAAATAAAACTAGTTTGTATTTCATTACTTAGTTTTAAACTGTTTCCTAAGTTTTTTTTCAAGAGCAATATCATTAAAAGTCCTGAGTGTTGTTTCAACACCAACGTCTATGCCGACGAATTACTAAATTTTTTTTTTTTAATTTTTTAGCTTTAGACAACTTAATTATGAAATGCTTAAATCCAGAAATTTTTATGAGACTTAAACACTTTTTAAAGGTATAACACTCAAGACATAAATCGTCTCCACTTCTGCAAAAACTTAAAAACATAAATTTAACAGAATTTTTTAAAGAGCGTAACAGTGATTTTCGATTCTACATTAATTTTCACAACAGTGGCCATGTTTAAAGTTGAATGTTATATAAGATGAAAAAAATTTAAAAATTTCTCTGTCATATCCATATTATTTTAAATTTACCCATATAAAAATTCCAGGGAACACAATTTTTATTGGTATAAAATCTGCAAGTTTTTAGAAAAAGTTAGAAAATTGTTTGCTTTGATTAAAGAATAATATCTCACTTATTAATTGAAGATATTTCTAATATCTTTTCACGTTGCTTGTATGCTGGCTTTTTCGAATATATTTTCAAGCTCATGCACCGTTTTTGTTGTATACCTATAGCTTTTAATATTCATCGTACAAAGATTAAATGTATGGGCATTTCCAGAAAGAAGTCCACCGTGACACGAAAATTAAAAGTTATTAAAAAATTATTATTTAATGTTACTATCTTAGAGAAACATTTAAATTTGATTGATTTAAGAGCAATTTTAACATAAACTCATCTACTTTGATAATCAAATCGTCTGCAGTGTTTCACAAATGTATTTTTTCTTTTAGTAAATGTTTAGTGAGTGTTTCGTAAACGTTTTTGTTTTAGCTAGAAAATAATGGAATATGGTTGAGGCGAGGAGAGGCAGAATATATTAAATTTGTTTTTTAATTACTAAATTACATAATTAGTTAATTACCTAACTACTGAATTACCCAATTGAATTACAATGGAAATTTAAGTAACGTAACGTCAGGAACGTCACGTCAGACAACTAAGCCTAAAAACAAAAAAACGGGAAAAGAACTTAAATTTCTTTTTACAGAGGTAAAGGTAAAGAGATAAAGAGGTTTTATACAAAAAGTCTTGCCCAATTCGCTAAAGCCTTTAATATTCATCGTACAAAGATAAAATTTGTGCCAAAATATCAGTTATTTTATGCAAAAAGGGAATAGCTAACTTTCGATTTTGTGACTTCTTTACTAAAGCCACAAAAGATAGCAAAAGAAAAGAAGAAAAATTCACATTTTTGTATGAGAAAAAATGCATTGATGATTCAGTTGTTGCTGACTTTCCTATGCTTGTTGCTTTAGTTCGTGTCGAAATCTCAAACGCAACATCGTGTTGTTTCTTGAATAGAATCGTTTTATGAATTTCTCAGAGCTTTACAAGCAATGCATACGTATATAAATGCTAGCGTCGATAAGAAGCTTTTAGTCTGCTGGCATACTCCAATCAGTTATGGCAGCGTCGCTTTGTCCGCCTAATGCCTGAGAAAATAAGACGTTGCAATATGAAGAAGCGATGCATAGATTATTTTATTAGTATATATTTGGTATTAAAAAAAAAGCAGCGCTACTACATATAAACCATTATATAAATATAGAATTGTTTTACTAATATTGTTTAGTAACTGCTTGAGTTGTTGTTATTAATACGTATGTATGAAATATTTGCATATAGAGGGTGTCCCGCAATTGAGTGCAACTATTTACGGAGCTTAAGGTAATGTCGAGCTGAGCAAAAAATTGTATTGGAGGGGGGGTCTATTTTCACATTCTTACGAGCTACAGGGTTAATTAATATTTCACTACTTTGGCTTACGTTATTATTTCTTGCAGAAAAACTAACTAACATAAAACTTATTTTGATAGCTCATTTTAAAGGCAATGAAATCACCTTTCCAACCGTATAAACTCCACTAACTTAACCGTTACCAACCTGTGCTCGTGTGAACATGAAATCAATCGATTGAAACTACCAAATTTTAATTATGAGAGCCAATTTCTCAGAATTTCGCGTAATAAATGAAATTTTTTTCTTGGATCAATTTTGTAAATTATTTAATTTTCTTTACAATGACACTAAAATCATAAACATATCTTAAAATATAAAAAAGTTGGCTGTATTAAAAAAAGTGTACAATTATAATATATACCAAAATTATATAATTATGAACATGAAAATGTATTTTATGCAAAAAGCAAAACAGCACATTTTAAACAGTGTAACTACCGCAATTTAAGTGCTTAACTCGGGCAGTTAAAACAATTTTAAAATTTATGACGTGCTTGTGGGAGTGACTTTGTCATAAATTTCTATGTTAGTACCTATGTTTAACTCATGGTAAATTTACTATTATTTTTTTACATTTCCAACTATTTCACATGTACTCAATGGCCATCAGAATTCTCAGTGCGGCATAACAATGCCGCAACCTTCACACAGAAAATTTTTCATCGAGAAAATTATTGAGTAGGTCTACTTTTGATAGATGTAGTTATGCAGGGAGCATGAGATGGTGGGGACAGATGGACAAACTGAAAATGGAACGATAGTACAGTTAAAGAGTAAGTTATACAATTGTCGTGCAGACAATAACATATATTGTGGTGAAAATCACAATTCTGACTAGACAGTTGCATAAATATGAATGTACGAGTACCCCAACCCGCATTCATACAAATAAATAACTAATTCTAAACTTAAAAATGTTTGTATTAAATATGTTTTCAATATCTTCGTTAGTGACTTTATTCGAGTTGCAGTGAAATAAAGATCAATATTGTTTGCATATGATATATTTCGTTACTAATATAAAAACATACACCATGGAGTCGAAAAGTTTGCTGAAGTTTTTACCACCAAGTTCTTGACCTTCGTCAAATTGTGGTATCAGCAACTTTTCAACACATTCCGGTCTACCCGCACCCAAAACATACTTGTAACAAACAAGTCGATGTTCTTCCAAAACATCATTATGCGGTATTTCGTTCATGTTCTTGTCATAATTTTTAAAAATAACATTCAAAGATTGCAGCTTCCAGAAAGGAGCATGTTGTTGTGAGCGTTCTTTAGTGACTTCATTGTTCACTTGGAAAGCAAATGGCAACAACATGAAAAAAGTTGCTCACAGCGTCGTATAACGTTTGAGAAGTTGGCTGATGTCCGAACCAGGTAGATGATGACAACTATTTAAAATAATTAAAAATGTAGTGTTGCCAGGTAGAAAATAAAGATATTAATTTTTAAGTAACTTGACAAACTATTTATGTAAGGAAAGGAAAGATGTAAGGTAAGAAAAAGTGTAGAAAAATTCAAGCCAAGCCAAGCCAAGCCAAGTCAAGTCAAGTCAAGTCAAGTCAAGTCAAGTCAAGTCAAGTCAAGTCAAGTCAAGTCAAGTCAAGTCAAGTCAAGTCAAGTCAAGTCAAGTCAAGTCAAGTCAAGTCAAGTCAAGTCAAGTCAAGTCAAGTCAAGTCAAGTCAAGTCAAGTCAAGTCAAGTCAAGTCAAGTCAAGTCAAGTCAAGTCAAGTCAAGTCAAGTCAAGTCAAGTCAAGTCAAGTCAAGTCAAGTCAAGTCAAGTCAAGTCAAGTCAAGTCAAGTCAAGTCAAGTCAAGTCAAGTCAAGTCAAGTCAAGTCAAGTCAAGTCAAGTCAAGTCAAGTCAAGTCAAGTCAAGTCAAGTCAAGTCAAGTCAAGTCAAGTCAAGTCAAGTCAAGTCAAGTCAAGTCAAGTCAAGTCAAGTCAAGTCAAGTCAAGTCAAGTCAAGTCAAGTCAAGTCAAGTCAAGTCAAGTCAAGTCAAGTCAAGTCAAGTCAAGTCAAGTCAAGTCAAGTCAAGTCAAGTCAAGTCAAGTCAAGTCAAGTCAAGTCAAGTCAAGTCAAGTCAAGTCAAGTCAAGTCAAGTCAAGTCAAGTCAAGTCAAGTCAAGTCAAGTCAAGTCAAGTCAAGTCAAGTCAAGTCAAGTCAAGTCAAGTCAAGTCAAGTCAAGTCAAGTCAAGTCAAGTCAAGTCAAGTCAAGTCAAGTCAAGTCAAGTCAAGTCAAGTCAAGTCAAGTCAAGTCAAGTCAAGTCAAGTCAAGTCAAGTCAAGTCAAGTCAAGTCAAGTCAAGTCAAGTCAAGTCAAGTCAAGTCAAGTCAAGTCAAGTCAAGTCAAGTCAAGTCAAGTCAAGTCAAGTCAAGTCAAGTCAAGTCAAGTCAAGTCAAGTCAAGTCAAGTCAAGTCAAGTCAAGTCAAGTCAAGTCAAGTCAAGTCAAGTCAAGTCAAGTTAAGTTAAGTTAAGTTAAGTTAAGTTAAGTTAAGTTAAGTTAGTCATTTATTTAGTCATAATTTGTCAACATTTTTTACAAAACTGGTAAGCTTTGTATTTGTTAACTGATTTAGCTCAATGGCTGGCCTGCTGGCGAGTCAAATGAGAGTGAATCATAATTTAATGAACATTTTTCACAATTTATTATAGAATGTATTGATTTCAGCATTTGTGAGAGGGTAGTTATTGTTGTTGTTGCTTTGCAGTTGTTTTTTTGGTTTAGTTTTAGCAGTTTTGTTGTTACTGTTGTAGCTAACAAAGTTATACGGTAGTTGCCGACATAAATAGCAGCAATTTAAGCAAACACCATCAGCAACACAATAAAAACAACAACAACAACAACAACAACAACAACAACAACAACAACAACAACAACAACAGCAACAGCATACACAACAAATACAACAACAATGATCAGCTAGAGTAAACATTAAGGTATGAGATAGCAGCGAGTGGAATTTAGCGGTCAACATGTGAGAATTGAGCGCCAATACGAGATGAACAAAACAATTCTTCCAAGGCAACATATTGGATGGTAGGCAACTTAAAGGAGAGCTTGGTCTGCACTGAACAAGGTAAGAATTAATTACATATCATATAACCGGCACAATGGGGAGTCGATATAGCTCAAAATTGACCAAATGAAGGGAGAAGCAGCAGCTGCAGAAGCAGAGTGTGTTTGCGACTGAATTTTCTCAACGCTGGATGCTGATTTAACAAATTTTTGTTATAATTTATAATCGCAAGGATTTGGAATTTTAACAGAAGCAGTGCGGGTGAATAGCGGCAAATGGAATGGCAGAGCATGTGCATTAAATAGCTTGAATTTTGATCGAAGTAATGTTGAATAAAGCGACATACTTGGTAAAATATATTCAATTTAACACTTTCCAGTAGTTTTATTGTTCCCTAAAAGTTCTAATTGCGTTAAAAATTCCTACAATTTATTGTACCATTGAGTTTATCAGCGAACTTTCATCAGCAAACTCTGGCTCATCAAAATTTTTGGAATATTGCTTGCCAGCTATATGATGATTGATCTGTTCTGTTTCAATTAACACACCCTGTAATTATTTATGATTATGTATGGAAATTTTTTTTTTCCCAATTGTTTTCTTGTAATTATTATTAATACGAATTTTGTTGGAATTGTAGTTATTGTTGTTGCGGTTGTCTCTGACAATTGTTAATAATTTAAATTGGTACAAAATAACAATAACTCACCACCATCACCATCATCGTCATGATGAGCAACATCATCATAATCATCACCACCATGAATATCAACAACAACACCACCATTAACAACGTTGTCTTTTCATCACACCCTCCAGTATAATGCTGGAGATTCTTTAAAGATTCGCAGAAACGCTAATCGACGATCAACGATCTGCGTTCTTTGCACTGACCAAAAGCATCCCAGAAATATTCAGTTTTTTTTTTTCCAAAAAGTATCGTTGCGCAACTAGCGCAAAGCGTCAGCATCGATTGAACCCATCAAGCTGTATTTCCTCAACGATCACTGGTGCACTGACGGTTACTCTAGCAGCTTTGGCTGTCAATCAAAATGATTTATGCTTCTTCCCACAGTATATCAACGCCGCAATTTATCTTTGTTGCTGATGCCGCATATTATTGCGCTGCTGCCATCGAGTTTTTTTTGCGCGTCAAAATTTCATTTGAATTAAGCTTGTTTTTCAGTGTTGCTTGTTGTTGTTGTTGTTGTGGAATTATGAATGAGCGGTGGACGGTAGTCATCATGCGGTGCAATATGTTGAAAAGATTGTTTGAAGCCGATGAAGCCGAGGATGGCGCTTAATTGTCGGCACTTAAACAAAACGTTTTGTAGTAGTTTTCCGATATCATTGTTATTGTTGTTGTTGTTGTTGTTAATAATAAAATAATTCTTGTTGTTAGTGCTTTTGTAAGAACGTGCCGCTTAAATGTTGATTTTTCAAATTTGAGCTTGTTTTAAATCTCTAAAGTGCAGATGGAGAATTAATATTGAGATGAAAAGAAAAATCACCAAATTTAGTCGTGAGGCCCGTCTTGAATTTATCATCAAAGCTTTCAGTTTTTTAGTTACATGAAGTTAGTTCTGATGGACATGGTAGAACGAACCATATATGTTTTAGAAATAAAATTGTTTTCGTGAACATTATAAAAAATCTGCAGATTTATCTTAAAAACAGTGAATAAATTCATTTTATCGCACAAAAATGTCAAAGAATCACATCAGGCTAAATAGGCAGGGACGTAACAAGAAATTTGCTTCAGTGTGAAAAGTGGGTGAGTGGGGGAAATTATAAGGACTAGTGTCGCCTGTGGCCAAAATTCTCCCATATCAAAATCGATTCTGTTTTTCTTTTTTTGCTAAACACATCAAACAATTTTTGAAATTTGCTAACTTTGAAATTCGATAAATACTTAATCGATGAATGCAATAAAAATATGCACTTCTGCAACGCTAATCGAGTGTGTTCAAAAAGCTGGGAAAGTAAAAACAACAACGACAAAGCTCTGTTGAAACTTTTGATTTTTTTCACTCTCGCATTCTACTCTCAACAGAGCTGTGTGGCTTGGTATTTTGTTGCTGTTTCTCTTATATTTCCTATATGTTTTAAATTTCTAATTTTTGCCTATCTTTACGACAAAACATTTGAATTAAAATTATATTGTGCACTTGGAGAGTGTGCATGAACCAGAGCTTTGAAGTAATGTAAGTTTAATTTGAAAATGTTGTCTTTAAAGTGGGTAAAAAATGTGTCTTACTTTTTTGTTCAAGTATTAAAACATACATATATAATGTGCCCAAATATTAAACACAATAAAATTTTCGAAATGTAAGCACTGCAATTGCAAGTAACTCACTCACTTAGGATACTTGTCTGTCAAACTTTTGAAGCTTCGCCATCTTTTTTCTCTCTCTTTCATTGGTTTGTCCACGGTATGCTACACATAAAGGGCTTTTAATAGGGACGCTATAAAAGTACACCGATAGGGACAGCAAACGACGCCATATTTTTCCCAGCTTTCTTGACATTTCTCTTCAGTAATGTTTGCCATTTCATCATGGAAAGATATACAAGCCAACAACGAGTCGAAATTATTAAAATTTACTACCGAAATTCGGAGTCAGTGACCTCAATTTTAAGAGCGCTACGTCCAATTTATGGTCGTCATAATCGTCCTACCAGATCAACAATTGAGCGTCTAGTGGAAAAATTTGAATCCACAGGCACAGTAAAAAATGTCCCCGTGCAAGTGAGACAAAGAAGTGCCCGTAGTGTCGAGAATATTGCTGCCGCTGAGGCTTCAGTTCAAGTAAGCCCAAATGTGTCTCTCGCACGTCGTTTTCAGGGCATCTCTGTGACGTCGTTGTGGCGAATTTTGCGAAAAGATCTTGGCCTACATCCTTACAAGATCAAATTGACGCAAGAACTGAAGCCGCTTGACCACCAGAAGCGTCGTATGTTCGTGAATTGGGCTGAGCAACAACTTGAAAATGATTCGGATTTTCATCGAAAAATCATCTTCAGCGATTAGGCTCATTTCTGGCTGAATGGCTTCGTCAATAAGCAAAATATGCGTTATTGGTCAGGTAACAATCCACACGTACTCCATGAGTCACCATTGCATCCCGAAAAAATTACGGTTTGGTGCGGTTTATGGGCCGGCGGCGTCATTGGGCCGTACTTCTTCCGTGATGATCAAGACCGGCACGTTACTGTGAATGGAAATCGCTACCGTTCAATGATAACCGAATATTTTTGGCCCGAATTGGATGATAAGGACTTGGACAATATGTGGTTTCAACAGGATGGCGCCACAAGCCACACAGAAAATGTCACAATCAATTTATTGAAAACCAAGTTTGATGAACGTGTTATCTCACGAAGTGGCCCAGTCGATTGGCCGCCTCGGTCGTGCGATTTGACGCCGTTATACTATTTCTTGTGGGGCTACGTCAAGTCTATGGTCTATGCCAATTAGCCAGCGACGATTGATGAACTTCGTTCGAATATCGAACGTGAAATTGCAGCAGTATCGGCCGATTTATGCTTGAAAACCGTCGAAAATTGGTTTCAGCGTCTGGACTTCTGCCAGCGTGCCCGTGGTGGCCATGCAAAAGAAATCGAGTTTAATACATAATGGCATCGAATGTACTTTCACAGGAATAAAGAATTTCATTGATATCCAAAACCGTTTTTGTTTTATTTAAAACAACTTTTGTAGCGCTCTTATTGAAAAACCCTTTACTTTTCTGTTTGGCAAAGCTAAAGGCAACATTCTTCCTTCTGTTTTTTGTTCAAAACCTGTTTTCTGCCAGTTGTCCAAACTGTTTTCGGCTTTGGACCTTGAACATAATTTGTCTGTTGCTTGGAAATTTTGGATGAGATTGAAACTCTCTCAAATAACAGTTTTTCTATTGTCCGCGAACCAACAACAAATTTTGTCGGTGTCCGAAAGTGTAGCCTGCACCTTTGCAAAACTTGCTTGCATAACTTTTTTTTTTGTTGTTGTTGGGCTATATGAGAATGTATACGTCTATTTTGAAATGCAATAATTTTATAATATATTAAATTTTTGTAAATTTTGGGACCTCTGTGGTACATACAGTATCTTTGAAATAATATAAGTATCATTCCCTTATTTTTATTATAAGTATTAAAAAAGTGTACGACAACATTTGATGGTTGTGTATTAATATATAGGCTGTAGATAAGGAAATGGTTTAAAACATAGATTTGTTTATATAACTTTGGAGTGGTTTAAAATATTTGAAAATTTTTTTCACAGAAATTATTGTTTAAGCTGTAGATATTTTTAAAAAATATAAAAACAGTAGGTATATTAAAAAATTTCATTTTCTTCAAAAAAATCATGGGGGTAAGCTCATGTTATTCGATGATTGAAACACTTAATTGAAATATGTGTTAAAATGAAGCAATTTGTGCGAATGAATTAAATGTCCAATGAAAGAAAGTGAAAAAAAAAATTTAGTAAAAATGAATAAAAAAAAAATGAGAAAAGTGAGTAAAAATTTAATATTTTAGAGGATTTTTGAAAACAACATAAAATACTAAATTAGTGAGATATCAGTAAATCTTTATTTGTTATTTCTCTACAGTAATTTAATTGAACTTTCAGACAAAGAAAATTTGATGAAAATCGGTTGAACAATGGCTGAGACATTTGCTTGCAAAATCAAAACTTGAAATTTCAATTCTTTTTTTCTCATTCTGAGACAATGACCTTCCTTAAAGATAATGCGTTGCTCGGACAAAATCTACAGTTTTCGAGATGTCGCAATAATTTTGATGTCAACGGGATTTTTTTTTAACACGCTATCCGTGAAAAATATTAGCAAAAAAGTTTTATATATCCGTCGGAGTATTTCGTAGCCCGTTCACTGAGCTAAAAAATAACGTAGAATCAAAGTAAACAACTTTGATTGAAATATTTTTCGGTATGAAAGTGCACCAAACACGAAAATATTAAATTCGAAGTGCCTCCACTTGGAAAAGCACATTTCATGTTGTTTCCACTTTAAACTGAAGTATTAACAACTTTAATTTAAAGGGGAAGCATATTCGATTGAAATACTTACGTCTTTATTTTGAATGCTCTATAACTTTGAAATAAATACTTTTCCACTTCGATTCCACAACGTTTCATTATTGAATCGAAGTGATTTCCACTTTGAATCAAATCCCAAACATTTTTGATATGAATGGATACAGGGTGCGTAAAACCAAATCAAAAAAATAAAACAATACAATTTTTTCAAAATCAGGTTTTATTGAAATATTAGATAAATATGGTAAATTTATATTATAATTATATGATTTTTCAAAACCTTACATTTATATAAGATTATAATTTTTAAAATTAGTTGAACCTATAAAAACTTATTTCTCACATACGTTTTACCGTTATTTATTTGGTATAAATGCAAAGGAACACTACTGTCTTCTAGACCTACTTCATATGATTGAAAATGTTTACAAAATTGTTTAATGTTTATAGGAATGCAAATAACATAAACATTTTGCTCTACATAAAAAAACAGATGAATCTTAAAAAGATGAAATAATGATGGATTCCAAAATGCTAAATAATAATTAGATTTATAAATAATACCTTTATATTGGACCCACTCTGAAACTTTTAAGGACGCAAAATAAAAATTATTAGAATGTCTTATTTTTGGAAAATATTCCATTTCATATAAATTAACTTCCGAAAAAATGCTTTTGTCAAAAAAAAGTTCAAATCCGTTTTCATAATTCATAAGAAAGTTGGAAAATTTTAAGGATGATTTCATGGCAAGTGAACAAGAGGGATTAAGTCTTGATGTAATGGTATTAAAATAAGCTTTAGCTTCTTTGTGTTTGGCTTCAAAGCGCATTACCCATGAATATTTAATGGGTCCACATTTTTGAATTGCTTGCGGATAATGCACCAAAAAATGGTGTTTTGGTTTAAGAGTGGGTCCATAAAGTTTTACAAAAAGTGTGTGATGCTCATAAATCAAATTTTTTAAATATAATAAATCATTTTGGGTATAGGAAGAATGAAATAAAAAGTCAGTTATTTCTATTAGTATAGTTAATAAAATCCAATGTTCATTGTCTTGGTTTACTAAATCACCTAACATAAGTGGAATGAAATGAATGAATGACATTACCTCACTAGCTGTCATTTTTAAATTATGTGACTTAAGCCTACTTATATCTAATGGAAGAGATGCATTTCCTATTTCTATCTCACCGTATTGAAATAATTGTTTTCTGCCATTTATTACATCTAAAGTTATTACGTTATCATTTATCAAAGCCACAAACATCGAATACACATACACCTTCCAAAATATCGTGCATTAAATCAAAATAAAAGTTTTCAGTTACATGAAAACTTTTTATTTGATTAAAAATGCTATCATGTTTTATGCCAGTTTCCAAGTAATTATTTTGCAGCAAATCGCTTTCATAGGATTCCTTGTCTCTTAAATAAGTTCCGAATTCTAGAGAGTCGCATTTCATTTGATCACGTGACCTTGTACAAGCACGACAAAATTTTTTTGAATGAAATGATTGAACAAAACCAAAAATGCTATTGAGATCTAAATTGTCTCCTACGATCAATCCTAAAACAAAATAAATTTTAACAGTTCCACTAGATGTTTGAATGTCGACACCATTTTCTAACTCTTGCAACTCATTTAATAAATGATGAACGCGATTTCGTTTCCACAAATTTTTAAACTTTCAGAAGAAATAAAAGCGCTGATTATAATCTGATGTGTCCACATTAACACTTGTAACTTGGTCAAAAGTATTAATAATTGCTGTGTCCAAGTTAAGAATTTGGCCATGCTCATCAATATACTGAACGTTTTCCATGGTTTATTTTTTAACTTCACTCGCTTGCATACACGAACTTACTGTTATTGAAACGAACGCGACGAAATTATGCTGAGCACATACACAAACACATGTTAGAACATATGCGTCCAACTTCAAACTGAAGTGTCTTCCACTTTGAAACAAATATTTTGAACTTAGTTTTTACAATTACAACTTTAAATTTTAAAAAATCTAAGCCTACTGTTTAGAAATTGAAATAAAGCAAGTTTTTCAACTTAATATCGAAGTGGATAATATTTAATTCATAAAGAATCTGAAGTGGATTCGTCATTATTTTAAAGTTTTCCCACTTGAAATTGAAGATCAAAATGTTTTCGTATTTAAATTAAAGGTTTTCAATGTGAATTCAAATACGAGTTTCTAAAAATAGTAAAACTTAAAATTGAAACGATATTATTTGATTTTAAGTTGCGACTTTTCCCTGAATGTTGAGTTTCGTATGTAAGTTTTGATGCTCTTGATTGTCGAAAACGACCCTTCTATACTCGTCCTTTAAAATGGCAACTCTTACACCTTAACTATTTAAAGATATTTTAAACTAGTACGGAATGGAGCTTTGGCAGGGTACCGAAGCTAAAATATCCCCCCCTCGGCCGTATTGAAGTATATTCGAAGTCTATAGCCGTCTATAAAATGTTTATGTATCATCTGCAAAAATATTTGTGTCACACGCTTTATTTTATTTTACCCTTAGCTGCCACATAGAGTAATTTGTAGACTAATCATTATGCTAAAGAATCAAAAAGAAAAAAAAAAAACAAATGGCCATTTCAGCTCTTAAAAGGACTTTGACCGAGCTTCTTATGATCAATTGTGCTGTGTGTGTGTTGTGAAATGTTTAAACAAGAATAATCGAGAACTAGATCAACAAGTTTTATGCCGAACGGTTTATGTTCTCATGAAGTTGTCTCATGGCAGGTTTTACTCTCTGAGGTTTGCCATTGTCGGCAGAGAGGTGACGGCCGAACAGAAAAATTAATTGAATTGAAAAAGGTGAGAATTTTTCTCTTTCTGTATCAGGTGAGAATCGAACCAGGGTTCTCTGGCGTATGGGCCACACACTCTACTCACTACGCCACGGCTGCCACAAGAATATATGTGCAAAATTTGATTGGTGTGTGCAAATTGATGCCAACGATGTAAAATAATTTCGTTCATAATTAAAGTGCCACGCCCCCCGTTCAATTCCGCCCAATTTTCTAGACTACTGACTGCTCATTGTTCTAAAGAATATGGACAATTTGGAAGAAGTCGGACAAACGGTATAGAAAGAGTTCGATTTAAATGAAAGTGGCACGCCCCTGTCTAATCTCGTCCAATTTTTCATCGACTTCAAAAAGGAGGAGGTTCTCAAATTCGTCGGTTTCTCCGTTTTTTTTTTTTTTTTTTTTTTAAATGTATGTACATCGATAATTCCTAAACCATATGCCTGATTGTCATAATTTTTGGGGAACAGATAGATATCATAAGCATGGAGGTGCCCGTTTAAAAAGTGGGCGGTATTCGAGAACTGGGCGTGGCAATACTAGATCTCGCAATACTAGATGTTACTGTATCTCCAATAATATTGATACTAGGGTACTGCAATTAAGTGTAGGGGTAGGCACAATTATTTCAAACTACCAGCAAGAAAATGGGCGTTATTCGACAAATGGGCGTGGCAATATTAGAAAAACAGTGTATCTTGAATAATTTTGAGACTAGAGTACTGCAATTTAGTATAGGGGTAGGCATTATAATTACACATGATGGTCAATAAAGTGGGCGTTATTCGACAAATGGGCGTGGCAATATTATAAAAACACTGTATCTCTAATAATATTGACACTAGTGTACTGCAATTTAGTGTAGGGGTAGAAACAGTTAATACAAATTACGGTCAAGAAAATGGGCGTTATTTGACAAATAGGCGTGGCAATATTAGAAAAAGAGTATATCTCGCATAAAATTGATACTATGGTACTGCAATTTGGTATAGGGGTAGGCATTATAAGTATAAATTACGGCCAATAAAGTGGGCGGTATTCGACTACTAGGCGTGGCAATATTAGAAAAACAGTGTATCTCGAATAATATTGGCACTAGTGCACTGAAATTTATTGTAGTAAAATTGCGGTCAATAAAGTAAGCGTTATTTGTCAAATGGGCGTGGCAATACTAGATCTCGCAATACTAGATACTAATGTATCTCGAATAATATGGACACTAGGGTACTGCAGTTTAGTGTAGGGTAGGCACAATTATTACAAATTACCGGTGTTACTCGACAAATGGGCGTGGCAATATTAGAAAAACAGTATATCTCGCATAATATTGATACTATGGTTCTGCAATTTGGTATAGATTTAGGCATTATTAGTACAAATTACGGGCAAGAAAGTGGGCGGCATTCGGCTACTGGGCGTGGCAATATTATAAAAACAGTGTATCTCGAATAATATTGACACTAGGGCGTAATTATTAAAAATTATGGTCAATAAAGTAGGCGTTATTCGATAAATGGGCGTGGCAATACTAGATAAACACTATCTCAGTTAATACTGACGCTGGAATACTGAAATGAAGTACAAGGGTATCCAGAATTATTGGAAATAACGCTCAAGGAAAGTAAGCGCTTATTTAACAAAGGGGCGTGGCAATATTAGAAAAACAATATATCTCGAATAATATTGACACTAGGGTAATAAAACTCGTTACAAGAATTGGTATAATTATTTCAAGACACTTGACTTCTAATTTAAATTTAAGAGACAGATATTTGAAATAACCAACAAACTTTCAAAATTTTAGAGAACAAATTTTTTCAGAACAATTGCATTTATGTTGTTTATACACATTTTTCGAAAATTTATCATATTCTCTAAAGAGGAAGAAGTAAAAACTTTTTAAAAAGAAAAACAACCCACTACAAATTCACTACAAAGTAAAAAATAATTTTAAAAATACTTTTCCTTTTAATTTCTTGGTCATATTTGATCATTTATTTAAACATATTAATATATATGAAATCTTATTATTTTAATTTTTTTCTTATGTGTTATATTATCATTAATAATGCTTTGAAGTTGACGCTTCTGATTAAAAGTTTGATTACACTGTGGAACAAATTCAGGTTAGCAAAAGCTATGTCGATTCTGAGAGTGAGGGGTGAAAATAGAGGCTAAATTAGAAGACCCGATTTTTTTTAGCGGATCTAAAGGCGTGGCAGGTATAGAAAAGTATATATGTTTTTGATCAGCATCACCTTCTGAGTCGATTTCCGTGTGTCCGTCTGTCTGTCCGTCTGTCGACACGATTACAACCGTAATTTTAAAGCTATCGCAATGACATTCAAAATATAAGCATCTTTTTAAAAAAGGGAAGATCATGTTTGAGAATGAGCAAAATCGGATGAAAACCACGCCTACCTCCCATACAAAGTGACTTTATTTTAACCGTAAAATCTCTTCAAAATCCACAAAAATTAATAATATGCCTTGAAATTTTGCACGTATGCTTTGATCTTCAATATAAATACTGGCTATGGAATTTGGCTATGGAACCGTACAAAGTGACTTCATTAAAATTGAAAAACTTTCGAAAATATATATAACTGAATGACATCGTGTCTGTATGTACTCAAGTTCCACCCACGTCGTTTATCCAACCCATACATATATTATTCGGTAAAATGTGGAGTCCTTATACTAGAAAAGTGGGTGTGGCATTTTACTTTGTTTAGAAATTACTCTAAGTGGCAGCTAAGGGTAAAATTAAATTAAGCGTATGACACAAATTTTATTTTTGCAGATTATATATAAAAATTTTATAGACGTCTAAAGACTTCGGATATACTTCAGTACTGCCGCAGGGGGGTATTTTAGCTTCGGTACCCTGCCGAAGCTCCATTCCTTAGTAGTTTTTTTAGAAATATTGATAGAGCAAATTCATTGACACCTTTTGTTATTGACACCTGTAAAAAAATTATCGACAAAAAACCCAGTGACAAAGCTTTTCCAAGAACGTCTTTGGAAAATGACGGTTTGCGGTGTTCTCTTTTGTCCTCTCTTTTGTCCTTCCATTTTAGGATAGGTACCTGGCTTTTTTGAGCAGCGATTTTTATACAAGCGATCATTGATATCTCTTTCAGCTGTGTTGTCAACAAAGTGCCAGCACCGCAATATTGCTGCAAAACGATTATAGGACATTTGTATGTTATGGATCAGCGGATGGTAAAAAATAGGATCTTTTTTCCAGTAACACTCTAATGTGGGGAATTTGATTATACCAGTCAGCAAGTAAATGCCCAAAAACTTTTCCATATCTTCCTTGTTTACTGGTTTCCAGCGATTCATACGATCTACTGGATTATTAGTTATAAGTTCATCAAGTCTAAGACATTGTCATCAACTAAAAGACGAAATATTGTAAAAATATCAGCATTTTCTGGAATGTTTTCAGTGTGTATGGTGTGTCCTTCACCACTAAAAACTTGCCGATCTATAGGCTGAATTCCATAATTCCATCCATTTTGCTCATAATTTTCTTTCATTTGGCTTTCTGTGGCTGGTTTTGAGCTTTTTCTTGGAGCTTGTTCAACTGCATTTAATGCAATGTTATTATCGTCGTCGGAATCAGAATGAATTGGTTGTCTAGGACTACGACTACCTAGGTTGGCTTCTTAGGAAAAAATACGGGATCTGTCATACTATAGTCACTATCAAAATCAGATACATCATATTCATTAGAGCCCTGCATGAATATATTCATCAACTAAATATACCCTGATTCTCTGCTGTAGCAGTCACGGAAAGCAAGGCTGCAAGCGAATAAATTTAAACAACAGGTCGTGTAGCAACAGGTCGTGTAGCGTAAGAGAATAACTTTTTATTTGTTCTCTTTTCTTTTTTCTCTTTTCATACACTTTTGCACTGAGGTCAGCTTGCGATCTACGCGTTGCTTCAGTTATTTCTCTGAGTACTTAATAAACTAAATGAATACACAGGAATCTGCTGCAGTGACCTGAATAAGAATCAGATATGTTGGTTTTTCCCCGCAATAAGCTTTATGTTTTTCTTAATGCATATTTGTGTTATTTTTTGTTGCTTATTCGCTACCTTCGATAGAAAAAACACAAAAGCTGTTGAAAATAGTTTATATCGGCCGTAGCTGAACTCCTAGAGGGGTAAAATATATGAGCTCGTCCTATTATTTTTTGTTCCTCTACATTTCTCCCGAACACACCTACCCCCTATCTACCACCCTTCTTTGGCTCCCCATACAATAAACACAAAATCTGTCGAAAATAGTTTATATCGGCCGTAGCTGAACTCCTAGAGGGGTGAAAAATATGAAATGGTCCTATTATTTTTTGCCCCACAACATTTCTCCCGAACACACCTACCCCCTATCTACTACCCTTTTTTGGGTATTAATACAAAAAACATACTTTTCGTTCTACGTACGAACGATTAAAAAAAATATTCGCTAAATATTCAGGGTATGAGCATGGTGTAAGAAAACCAGGTGAAAGCGTTTTTTTCACCTCTCTCACAAAAATTGTACCCGCATCTGTCAAAAACAGAAGAAGTAAATGACTGCGTTCAGCAGGTACAATCATGTTTCAATCATTGGCTGCATTCAGCGGAAAATTTGCTACGTAGCTGTTGAACAACTTTCGGGCTGAATGGTATGTTGCATAAAGTGCTCGCACAACATGTTCCCTGAGCGGTTGCCATCTTAGGTAGCGAAAATATTTTATGCTACTTCAGTTGAGCGTCTTACCATTACTTTATTTTGACAGATAAATATACCAAATATTAAATTTATTAATTACTAAAATATTAAATTGCTTAGTAGTGCTTTAAACTAAAACTATTTCTTTGAAGCGTGTGCCGCAGAACATAAAAAAAATAAATTTGAGACAAAAAGCATTTTTTGTCGAACAGCTGTTGGCCGTTTGACGTTTCAAAAAAAAAAGAGTTCAGCAGAAAGTATCACTTTATGCATGGCAGAATTATAAGGTAGGGCCGGTTGGCTCAGTGACCTCACGCGTCAACAAATAGTGGATAATGAAAAGGTTGGTAAGTTGTCAAAACGACGAATTTACAAGGAATTGCAAATGAAGAAAATATTTTATGTTTCCAAGTTGCAAGTCGTGCGGTCGCGTGTGTTAAATTTGTGATAGTTTGAGTGAAAATATTATTAAAACAGTGCAATAACAACTTTAAAATGTGAAAGAAGTCTTCAATTGGCAAAAAAAATTTTAAAGTTTTAACCTAAAATCGACTGCGAAACATGAACATAAAGAAACGTGAGATGAACAGCTGATTTTGACAGCTAGCCCGCTTTATTCTGCTTTCTACTTCATTTCTCTCCGCGTCGGCCCTACCTTATAATTCTGCCATGACTTTATGCTACTTCGCTACCAGAGCGCTCTTTCGGATAGAATGCAGCCATTATAAGGTTATCCAGATATTTGACATACCCTTATTTTATATAAACAAAAGACACAGCTAGATATTATCGTAGACGTAGAATTTATTTTAGCCATATTGTTTGATAAATTTATTTCAATCTTAGGCTTTATAAATGGAAATAAATATTTCGGAAAAATATGAATTTTTTTATATCTTAAATTAATTTGAAAATTTATAATTTTAACAAACAAAATATATTTTTATAAGTATGTAATAAGTATAAAATTAGTTCAATAAATAATTCGAATTTACTATGATAGTTAAAGAATCAACAGAGTTTTCATAGCACAATGACCATGCGCATTCTCTGTATATGTTAACCTGCGTAGTAGTAATACACATTTTTGTAGCTACCCTGTAGGAAAATCAACTAATTTAAAAGTAGTTGATAAAGTAGTTTTTTGTCAACCACAACTAGTTGAAATTCTGACTTTTTTCCATAGAACGAACTAACTTATTTTGTATGGTGATGTCCGCTAAATAAGTCAATTGACTGTCGTCTGCATATATTTTGAACTCTTTGTTAAATTAGTTACATTTAAATTATTTTTTTAATTGCTTTAAAATAACCAATTGAAAACTATTACTGATGGCCAAAAGTTAATAATATTTGATGAAATAACATGGTTAAATATATATAAGCTTGTAATCTAATAAAAATTTTCAATTAAAACATGCCAACATCAGAGTAGTTGCCGCCTTAATATAATTCAAATTAGTTTATCAATCACTGGTTTTTAAGTAGTATTTCAATTACTTCATATATTGAAGTGGATGCCGCCTTAATATAATTCAAAGTAGTTCATATACTGGTTTATTTTAAACTAGTATTTTAATTAGTTGTTTTTAAAAACAAGTTAGTTTGTTCCTATAGGGTACATTCTGGCTCTACAGCACATCTCTATAATACATCTGTATTGTTTATTGTATTTATCTCGCTGAAGATAAACAAAAACAATAACAAACGATAAAAATTAAAGCAGCTGATATGCATATATAACATTAATGTAAATTTTACATACGTATTAATGACAAAAACAATACAAGCCGTTTCTGAGAAATATTCGTAAAACAACACGATGTTGCGTTCGTGATTTCGGCACGAACAAAAGCAACAACCATAAGAACGTCAGCAGCAACTGAAGCATAAATGCATGATTTTTCTTATTATATAGATATAAGATATAACTGATTTTTGACATATATTTTATCTTTGTAAGATGCATATTAAAGGCTGTAAGTATATTCCAAAGTGTCCTCCAAAAACGTTAGGATGTGCTTGGAAAAATTAGTGGAGAAGACCCCCAAAAATGACAAACGTGCTGTAAGACGTAGTTCTACATCAAAAATATTTTTACGTTCTTGAAAAAATTACAATGGTTATATCACGAAACACTTAGAAGACATATTAACACAACCATTAACTATAAAATATAGTTTTATATATAATATAAAAAAAAAATTCTTGTTGACTGAACAAAACTAGCTATCTTTTATCAAAAGAGGAAAAAAGTAAAAATTTTTGTTTTCCCAAATACAAATGTAAAAATCACTATTTTTATACTTTTGGTTAAATAAACTATTTTAAACTATTTTGAAAACATTATTCCAATAAATTTTACATATAAACTGACATAATGAGATAATTTTTACTTATTTTTACTCAAATATAAAAAAATCAAAATATTCATACAAACTCTGTATGAAATGCGTACAACGTTAAGGAGTTTTATTTTTCCAATATTATTTTTCGTCTAAAATGTGACCATAACATTTCTAAATCTCATAATATTTTGCTTCAACACAAGCAAGTATTTCAAAAAGTAGTAGTCAAATGTATCTTTATTGGTTTGTACTATAAAAAAGTATGATATTCCGGCAACTGCGTGATTTTAATGTCCTTAAAAAATTGCTCTTTTGCTTTCCTCTTCAAATAAAAGTATACATTCTTGTGAGTAGACGTCAACTATCTGGACAACCTTATAATAATTGAATCATGCGGCAATGTTGTTGCCGTCGTTAATGTGTTTAAGCTATTATTATTGTGAGTTGATCATCATATTTATTTCATTTGTTATAAAAGCACACTTATTCTAAAAAAGCCAAATTTTTAACTGGAAATACTCAATTCGATGAGCAAATGTATCAAAAATATAAAGTGCGGCGAAAGACAGACATTTTCCCATGTTGTGATTAGACACTGATATTTTTTCGTTCAGCAGACACACACTAACTGGTTGCACAAAAGTTGTACCTGCTGAACGCAGCCAATAAAATTTGGCACTAATCAACACTTGCTCTCTTCCTGTCAGAATTTTTTGACAGCCCCGGGGCAATTTAAAGTGTGGTGAAAAATACGCTTCCACCTGGTTTTCTTACACCATGGGTATGAGCACTGATATTTTTGTTATTTTTTATTGCTTTATTTGCTACCTGATGTTATTAGTAAAGCATCGTGCTCTTATTCTCTTTGTTTCTTATACCTGAATAAAACAAAGAGAGTGTAAGATCAGGTATGAGCAAAGCAGAAAATGTATAGAGCAAGGTTGATCTATAAGGTTGTCGCAGGGCTGATCCCACTCTCTTCTCAGTGCCCATAATTGTCAAAACCAGCCAATTTTGCGAATGATTACGAAAGAAAAACGGATGATAATAGAGAGCACTTGCAGATTTTCTATGAGCTGTCAATTTCGATTTGACAATTATGGGTACTCGCTCTCTCCCTTGCGACAACTTTATAAATCAACCTTGGTATAGAGGAAATTGTTTATTCTATAGCAAGAGAATATATTCAGTGAGGCGAAAAAGCATACTCATGCATGGCTCTAATATTCATTCTTTTGGCTTTCTGCAGCTGGTCTTGAGGCCTTTCTTGGATCTTGTTCGACTGCATTGATTGCAGTGTTATTATCATCGTCCGAATCGGAACTACTTGGTGCAATTGCTTGTGGATTATCAGGAAAAAAATCAGGATCTGCCATATTATCGTCATCATCAAAATCCGATGAATTCTCTTCTAGAATTCTTTTCAATCGTAATTTTTGTTTTTCGGCTCATTTTTGCTCAAAGTTTAATCAATAGTTTGTTTTACTTGAATAATACTGTCTCTTAAATAGAAGAAACCCGTTATTGCGATAGAAAATCCATTATAAAAGTATTCGCAGCCCACATGTGGTCTGTGGGCTTAGAGGGCGGTTTATAGGAGATTTTGTTTCAGGGAGTCCACAGCCCATATATGGGCTATTAAAAAAAAAAATCGCCCTTTAAAGAAACATCCTTTATTTTAAAACATGTAGGTATTTATATAAACCCCTAATACACCGATTTTGCAAAAAAAAAAACAATGGACGTGCGAGGCAATCCTTGGACTGTTAACTGGTTAACTGGGCTACTTAACAATATAGAAAGTATAAACCGAATTACCTATCATTAGATATTTTTTATTTTGGCGTTTTAACGCCAGACGGAATTACTAGTTAATATTATTTTTTAAGCTTATTCTAAAATTACAAGAAAAAGCTTATAAAGCTATTGATTTATAATATTATTTTTTTAAGCTTATTCTGCAACTGCACCAAAAAGCTTATAAAAACCTTGCATGAGTAATATTACCACGAGGGTTCCGTTTCCATTTTTCTACAATTGCACAGATTTAGAATATTATTCTAAAGCATTTTGGCCGATTGGGATGTTTGTATATGAGCGCGAAAGGGCACCGAAATTTATTTTAAAGCCTGTTAGTGGCGCTTCGGAACTCTGCCATTGTCGACTGGGTGCTTGCCCGAACTTATAAAACAACAGCAATGCGTATGCTGTCAGACACACTAAATTCGAAGCATTACAGCACACATTGAAATATTGAAGTTGTTATAATTTAGGCTTCGTCACGACCTAATTTTAGAAACAAAGAACTGCCAATCCATTGCTGAGATCTGTACTCATGTGAGCTTAACCCAAACTATAAGCCACATTGTTGATAAATTTGTACAATGTGGTTGTTATTAAAAATATTTATATCACAATACAAACACATTCAGACGCCATGTTTGTTTTGCCCATAGCCACAATAGTTCCACAACAACTTCTGGTAAAATCACACAAACTAAAATACGAAAAAAGGTCCTTCAACATCTGATAAGAAAATAAAAAAAAACAATGTTTCTCTGTTTTTCTGTAAAATTCATATTATTTATTTTTTCCAGTTCAGTCTCGTAGGATGAAGCTAAGAGTAGTTGAAAGATGGTGGCTCAGTTGGTTGTTTGAATTACTGCAATCGTCGTCGGTCGGTGGTTGTACCCTATATTTTGGGCCTCCATTGTTTAATTTGCTGTTTTTGGGGCTTGCGTGCCAATGATTGAGATCTTGCGGCATGGAGAAATTGTACAATGTTGGGGAAAAATGGAAATTAATAATATGCAAAGTGGCTTTTTTTTTTTTTGTATGCCTATATTATTGCCCATGTTGTTGCCTTACTACTATAACCTACAACTAGTTATTGTTGCTGTGCTTCTGTATAGGCAAACATTTACACAAAAAGCTAACCAACACAATTATAAAAACAAACACATAAAAAGTGGTTGTTTTTTTCTGCATATATCTCTATATACCAATCAAAAATAAAGGTAAAAAAAAAACAGAAAAAAGTGCAATCAACAACATTCTCGCAACAACCACTTATTATGGCGCCCAAACGAGGACCAAATAAAAAAAAAATACAAAAAACATGGCTAGGAGATAAAATTCAACATAAATACACATATAAAAAAAAATCTGATCCTTTCTTTAGCAGTTCACTCTCACCGGGGCCGCCATGTGGAAAGCCAAGGAATCAATAATAATTGATTTGATTGATGGTTCCGACAAAAAAAAAAAAAGAAAACACTAAACAAAAAATATTCCCTCAATCCATTGGCAGAGATTCTGTAATTATTTCAAATGCTGTCCAATTATATATTGATTGGATTTCCTCCACTGAACTAATATGCATGGAGAGATATAAAAGGAGTGAGTGAGAAAGCGACAATGAATAAAGTGGCCCATATTATAAAATAAACACAAATATGGCTGCGGCAATCATTTTATGATATTTTGGGGATTATTCAAAATTAATATTTGGTGAAAACAAAAAGTTAAAGATTATTATCTTTCTTAGGTAATATAAACAATTTCGAATTTTCTGTTTTTTGTTGGGACAACAACAAGTTTAATGGGATGTTTTATGAATGTAACAAACTTTCTGTATTTTGAACTTTATCTTGGAATGTATTTCACTTAAATTACCCTGATAAGCACTGTTTGTGGTTGGCATAAAATTTATTGAGACGGATTCTGTTGTAACGATTGCAATAAAATTCAATGGAACTGGTTTTTAAACCCGACAAATATATCCCGAGTTTGCGTCTTATTTATTGGGTATTAATTTACCCCTTCATTTGGTATCATGAAAAAGCACACCAACGATAAGCAAGACACAAGAAGCAGTAGCATTTGACAGGCGCGTTCGCAGAGGGGGAAAGGGGGGGAGGGTGGAATTTATGTTGTTTGAGATACTATTGTCAAAATATTTTTTTTTCTCGGTTGGTATATCTGCCAGGAGTTTGTCAAAGAGTTAGCAAAGAGCTTCATTTTTCATTTTCATTTATTGAGCAGATAAGTTGGCATATAAGACAAGTCTTTTGAGTGCCGCAAATAAGGTGCATTACAATTTGGCTTAGTTATATTAATCTAAATTATAAATTACAAATTAAATTAAATATTTAAAAGTGAGAAGATCAACAGCAAATTTTAGCAATATTAGAATGTAAACAAAATAATTACTTAATGTGAAAGAGACAATTGAGATAAAAGCTATTGATAACAAATGTATTATGTGATACGTTTATCAAATCAAAATTAAGCAGTACAGAAGAAAGGGTAGGAGAAGATAGTAAGCAAGAAGATAGATTAAAATTATTAGAAGTATTCAAAAATTAAACGCTTGAAGGCTCTAGGGTTGGAAACAACTTTAATGTTGTTCGGTAAAGAATTCCACAGTCTAATTGCACTGACGAAAAAAAGTCTGCTAGAGTTTTTGTAATAATGACTTGGTATCAAAAGGTTCATGCTACGAGTTGATCTACAGAACTGAAGTTTTTCATAAAGGTAATGTGGGGAGCGCGAATAAATAATTTTATGTAGGAATATGCAATTTTGATAACGAAATAAGCAACGGCCAAGTAGTTTTGTGCGGAAAAATGAGACATGGTCGAACTTCTTCAGTCCATAAACATAACGGGCAGCATTATTCAGAGCAACTAGGAGCTTGTGAGATGACCGAGAGTGATGACAGGCATCAGCAGCTGCAAAAATAGTTTTCGTCTCGTTTCAACGGGAACAAATGCTGCAGTCATTCTCAGGTTTCTTAGTACAAAGTAGACCTTACTTACCCAAGAATTGACGTGATCTACACAAGACAGAGAAGTATTTATGTGGAAGCCGAGATTGTTAACCTTACTTACAACTTTTAATTCAACATTGCTGAGAAATATTTGAGGAAGATCGATATTTGATAGGGGGGTTTTTGAGATCGGTAAGACGTAAGACTTTAGTGGATTTAGTTTAAGTTGCCACAGTAATTAAATCATCATTCATTCTGACACAAAGATCTTCGATTAACCCGACAGGTCTGGACAAATACAGCTAAAGGTCGTCAGCATATGCATGCATTGCCACGTTACTGCACTTGTTGAATATATCATTGATGAACATAGAGAAAAGAAGTGGGCCAAGAACCGAGCCTTGAGGAACTCCATTATAAGTATGCCTATGTGATGAAAAATTGGTGCCCACTTTCACTCTCTGTGTTCTACCGCAAAGATAACTATTTAAAAGCCGGACTGAGTTGTTAGAAAATCCAAAGTAATACTTAAGTTTCTTACATAGTATGTTGTGGTTCACGGTGTCGAAAGCTTTGGAAAAGGCTAGTAGACAGAGCAGAGTCACATGTCCCTTATCGAATGGTATTCTAACATCATCCATTATTGTTACCATAGCAGTAGAACAGCTATGGCCAGGACGAAAACTAGACTGATGATCTGACATAAGACCAAATGTGTCGCACAGTGTCAGCATTTGCCGTTTAAGCGCTCAAAACTGTAAAATACAAAATTGAAAAGTCTAAATTGAACTTTTCAAATAAGTGGTCGTTTTTTTTGTATCTATAACACTTCTTTAGATATATGGGTGGAAAGTTTGAACTTTTTGTTCTTTGCGCAAATTTTTAACATTCAGAACTTTTTTTCAAATTTGAAATGGTCCTGTATTTGATTGTTTTTGTTTCCCTTGAACATGGGTATTGTAATCTATAATGATAAAAATCAATAAAATTTTCAAATCATTTACTGTTTGACCACAATAGCCATGGTCAGTTAACCCTTATTTTTCACGATTTTTGAGGTTAAGGTAAGGTTAAAAAGTAAAGATTCCAAAAGATTCGTGAATGACATGCATAAAATAAATTCTTGGAGTATCCTCCTTACATCCATATATGATATTCTGCCGGGCTCTGCCTAACGTTGAACAAACTAGTCATTTGAAGAAAAAAATGACGATGTTTCCTGATATGTATTGTGTTTTCATAATTTACTTATGCACTTATGCACTATAGTATAACTTAGAGTTTTATGCACTATTTCATTTTTTTTGTACATTCTAAATATGACAATATTATGGTATGCGACACAAGCCCAATTCAGCTAAGGCAATAGAACAATTGAGGCTATGTATGAGTCTCCTGATGATGCACAGATGCACTTTCACCTCTTCATGCGAGAATTAAGTTCATGGAACATTGTCTGCACATAGCTTACGACATAAAGTTTGAGAATTTTAAAAATTTCACGCTTGATTTCAAAACAGAAAACTAGAAGGAACAAGCAAAAATAAAGGAAGAATTCAGAAAAACAGAAAAATAAAGAATTCAAAACGAATTCAGGGATGCAATTGGGCTGCGAGTGGATTTTTCGAAACAAGGCTCGGGAAACAGCAATGACGGCAACACTGCTCGGCGTTTTTTTCAAGATGTGGAAACAACAAAAAACATTAGAAAACTTGATGGAGACCTACTTAGTCACGACACCTAATCGATGGTGACAAATTTGGAAAATTTGCACGATATACTCTTAATTTGTATAACTCTTTATATGGCGAATGGAGATATCTTACTCCAACCATACATAAAGTCTTATGCCATGGAGAGAGAATCATAAACCATCACTTCTTCGCTATAGGAGTGTTATCTGTTGAGGCCCAGGAGGCAAAAAATAAGGAATATAAAAATTTTGGATTATCTAATACCAGAAAAAATAGCAGAGAAAACCAGAAGTTGATCCGTTAATAACATCGTTTAGAAGTATTGAGAAAATGCCATATTCTGGAGATTATAGCAGTATATTCGGTGATTTAGAAGAATTGCTTAAAAAGTAGATATATATCAAATTCGAGTTCTATTCGAAATTTATATAAAAAGGAAATTTTGATTTTTATTTCAAATAAAATTTTACATTGATGATTATTAAATTAAATCATCTAATTTGACTTTATATTTGAAAGGTGTATTTTTAAAGGTACTTTGAGCAACAACGGGTTAAGAAATTAGAAAAATTTAAATGCCTTTTAATTTTCTTATTCTGTTAGAAATGATATCATTTCAAACAACAAAGCAATAAGAGGATTCTATGAGTTTTGACATTTTTTAATTAAGTTACAGGTAACCCTACCAAGGCACCTACGATTTTCTGAACATATTTTTTCTGTAAATCTTAATCACATCGATTTTTAATAAAACACAACAAAAAGAAATGAAATATTCCCATCCGTGAAAAAAATTTATAATTTCAATCAGTTCGGTGAGAATGGGGCAACGCAGCAAAGCCCCCTTTTAGCTTTTTTGTCAAGCTTTTTTTCTGTGTTCATAGTGACATAGATTTTCAAAAAAAAAAAAAAAAAAAAAAAAAAATTTGAAAATATCTTTATAAAATACAGGTTTTGTTACCTAGGAAGCACAAACTTATTTTTTAAGTTGACTTTGGGGCAACGCCACTCAGCTTCACCCTGCTCAATTGAACTTATATTTTACATTTCTGTAGCTAGAGCAAAAAAAAAAACCGGAGTAAATTATCTCAACCCGTTCAAAAGTTACATAATTTCAATCACCTAGGGAGCATTTCGCGACACTGTGCGTCGTGCAAGCAAAAAAGAGATATCAGCCGATCTAGGTGTCAGTGCAAAGCGTAATGCGCGATGTTTTTGGCATAAGGCGAGTTGAAGCGCGACTTGACAAAAACAACATTCATACCCTTCCACAAGCTCCTTATGCACTCGTCATGGCTCTTTATGCTGTGTCTATTCTCACGACTCAAGTTTCCACTTCACGAAAAGCGTTTTGTGGCGATTGAGACGGAAAAAGAGAATTCGCAGAAGGAGCTGAAGGTGATTCCAAAATCAGAATATGAAAGTTTTTTTTTTTAAATTGGAGAGTAAGCGTTGCAATAAGTATATTATTTGCAATGGAGAGTACTTTCAAGGAAATAAAATGAATATCGATGAATAATGGAACGAAAGTTCTAATAACAATAAAAGACAACAAAAATTCGCCACACACTGCAGTATAAAAACGACAAGCGACATTCGACATTCAAACGAATGACAAACGACATTCGAACCCGCAATATTTCATTTTTCAGTCGAATCTTCTACCTCTGAGCAAAGTAATTTTGTATAGATGCGTTGCTGATTAACTATTAAGTATTAGTTTCACTTTTTTGCATTATCTGATGGCCTTGGATTGTGCCTTGGAAATCCAATGTATCCAAACTGCCATGAAAAAAAAACAAAATGAAATGGCCATTTCAGCCCTTGAAAATACTTTGACCGAGCTGCCTATGATCAATTGTGTTGTGCGTGTTGTGAAATGTTTGAACTCAAATGATCAAAAACTAGGGACCTACAAGCTTTATGCCGACTTCGAACGGCTTATGTTCTCAAGAAGCTTTTCATGACAGTTTTTACTCTCTGAGGCTTGCCATTGTCTTCAGAGAGGTAACGGCCGAACAGAAAAATTAGTTCAATTGATAAATGCTAAATGCTCGGTCAAAGTCCTTTCAAGGGCTGAAATGTCCATTTTCGTTCGGTTGTGCTAAGTAGACTGGAGTGGGGTGATGTGTAACACGTTTTGCTTCAATAAAAGTGTTAAGAAATTTAAGTTTTATTGGCTTAAAGGGCTATACGTTGCAGAAGAACCAACTCGAAGTGAGTGTTTTCATGGCTATTGAATATTTTGAGAAATGGATGAAGGCCTTTTTCAAACTGATGGGGTGGTGTGTAACAGAGAACTGCACAAGCCTATTCATTTGCAATTTCAAGTACTTGCTAAATTTATGAATACAAGCGCGCTTGATCTTGATAATTTTCAATCAAGTTTAAGTATACTTGAAATTAGTCAAGTCGACGTCAGCTTGTCGCCTGAATTATGAACGCGTGATCTAAGACACGAAGTAAAATCAAGCGGCAGCAGACTTGAAACGTACGTCATAGAGATTGAAAAGCTTGAATTTGTTTGTGAATTTTCAATTAACTCAACTTACTTGCTTAAGAAAAGTATAGTTAAAAAAAATTGGTTGAGCACAAGGGTGTACCCAAATAAATAGTTTTAAAAATAATTTGTGAATATATGGGTCGCTGATAAGGGTGGTTCTCAAAAATGTTTTCTTCGTGCTTTTTTTTTTTAAATATTTTGTGCTATAAATCGGGCCAATTATTTGGAATCTGATGTGTTTCGACGTCCCCTCTAAAAATGTGCAAAATGGGGGATTGATAGACCCCTCTATTTGTGCGTTTCAGAAATGCTTTCCCCCTTAGAAACACCCAAAAAATGGTTAGATTTTACCTATTTTGCTTCCTTTTCGAGATATGGCACTTTTCTATGTTTCGAAGATTTTTCTCATATCTCGAAGGGGAAGCAAAATAGGTAAAATCTAACAAATTTTTGGGGGTTCCTATTTGAGGATGCATTTTTGAGACACACAAATAGGGGTCTATTAGCCCCCCATTCGACATATATTTTTAGGGAGGAAATGAAACACGTGTATGACTGTATGGGGGAGTGATAGATAGATCCCCCTATTTGTGTGTCTCAAAAATGCTTCCTCCTTTAGTAACCCCCAAAAAATGGTTAGATTTTACCTATTTTGCTTCCCCTTCGAGATATGGAACATTAAAATCTCAGAACAACATCTTCATAACATCAGAATCCAAATAATTGATCCGACTTAGATTGCAAAAAAAGGGAAATCTGTCAAAATCACAAAAAAGTATTGTGTAGACAAGCTTCCCAATTTGAACTATTTCATGGTTGAATAAAAGAAGGTATATGCACTTCGGACTGCGTTCTCTTTCTCATAGCCAAAATTGTCATAAGCAATACAAATCACTTTTTTGTTAACATGTTTCCAATTAAAGCTTTTTCATCGTTTTCAGATTTTCTATGAGCTATCAAATTCGTTTTGACAGTTATGGCAGTCTGCCTCTCCAAAATGCATCTACCTTCTCTTATTCTACCATGAACTACTTGAATACTTGCAAGGTTATAAGCTTTTGCCGAAGATATCAATCTTTTCAAGTATTTTCCCGAAAATTTCAAGCGCTTCAGGATTTTGTGCGCAGCAGACGAGTAAAGCTTGCGATTGATTAGTTTGATACGAAGCTTGCTTTGCTTGGTTTTTTCAAGTTCAAACCAAGTGAATTTTCAAGTACTTGAAAAAGCTAGATTTTTCAACACTTATGAAAAACTAGATGCTGTCAAAAAAAACATATCACATTTGTTTATTCACTCATATGTAGACATTTTGTACGAAAAATCGGCGTGTTACACATCACCCCACGGTACACATTACCCCACCTCACCCTAATAATAATAATGTTTGTGCACATTTTTTTTACTATCATTATGTATTGTCTGTGTTCAAGTACACAAACTGTAACGCTACAGAAAAATAAGTGAGGTCATCTACAATACATAACGTTAATGTACTGTTCTCTCAAATCTGCGTTAGAGTACGTTATCTTACACTACATTAGCGTTGTTTATCAGTAAAAACGAAAAACTACTAAGATTTTTTTTCCCAAATTCAGCGAAGCAAATGAGCTGTAGCAACATTTTAACCAGTTAAACAACAAAAAAGTTCAGGTACTATTTTTTTTTCTCATTTCTCTGCGAATTTCCAAGAGCTGATTTTCAAGCTGATCCAAGTTTGCTTGAAACTATTATATAGGAAAAAACTTTTGCCTAAAAATATGTCTGCAGTTTTTTTTTAAAATTATTTTTTTTCTCATCAAATGACTCTTTAATCACCTTCGACAGGACGTTGCAGACCGTTCAGCCAGTCGACCGACCAGCCAGTCGATTGCTTGAGGACGATTGCGCTGCAGCAACGCTTAAAGCCGTTGAAACTCAGGGAAATGATTGCCAATGATTGACAGGCTAAATGAGGATTTAATATGAGTTCGAGATGAAACTCGAGGAATTGGAGAACGTTAGTCAGACGTTGGCGTCGGCGCTGTTTATGGTTACAAATGCTCCGCTATGCTTCTGCAGAATTCTGCAAGCATTCAAAATGACCCTGAATGCATGGCTTGTGTTGAAAAAAGGGGGGAAAAAAGAAAAAAACAAAAAAATTATAAATTTAAAATGTACAAAATTGGAATGTTGCAAATTACCGAAGTCGTCAAATTGCAAATTGAGGTTAAAATTAAAATAAAAAAACATTGGACAAAAAATTATATTGAGCTCTTTTAAAAGATTTTAAGAGCTCGATTTTTTCCCGTTGCGATAAGTTTGGCATAATTGACAGCTTGATGAAAAAAGGTTAAAATGTTGGCTGCACTGATTTTGCTTTTTATTTATTTTATTTTTTTTTTTTAATAAAAACAAAACAGGAATAGCAACAACAAACAACAATTAGAAGCAGCAGATTTACTTTATTTAGCGTTTAAATTTTAGTTCTTGTTTTCTTCACTCTCAAACGATAAACTAAACCATGGAAAATGCATTTTTGCACGCAATTCGATGACATGCATTTAACGCGCGCTCTCTCTCTCTCTCTCTCTCTCGCTTACTCGCTATCGCTTCGTCTCTTTTCTGAACATAATACTACATATGCGGGGTCTGCTCCCCACCGTAACGTAACGTATGTCCAATGAACGCGACATGTCTGACGTCACTCGGGCGCAGACAATTTATACACAGACATTCATAAAAACAAGCATTCAAAACTTACACGCTTCTTTTGTAAAAAGCTTATTTTATGTGCGTGTCATCGAGCCGGTCTAAAGTGACAGTCGCGATTTAATGGCGAATGGATTAAGTTACAAATTAATATTGAATACAAGAAAATGTTAACTAGGGTCTAAGCAATTAGCACCTTGGCTGGCAGGCGTGCAGCAAAGCAGACTGGCAAGCAGGTGGAGGAGAGCTTGAATCACGCTCAATTTAAAAGAATTTTCAAGTGTCAGCTGAAAATGTTTGTCTGGCAAATTTTAAACTTTGTATTTTTGCTAATTGAATTTGATAATATTGCGCAATTTTGTTACGCTGACGCTGTTGCTGGACACAAAATAACTTATAATATAAAAAAAATAATATTGAAAAACACTTACATGAAAATTAGCGACAAAAAACTTTGCACCTATTTCAACTTCCCATTCTGCTACCCGCATAAACTGTAAAACAACCATCAGCAATTTCTCTGAAACAAACTTAACTACCATAAAAATAATCAGAAAATAAATAATTTATGCAATTCGCTGTGTTTGATTCGTTTTCAGATAACTTATCGGAAAATGTTAATGCTTGGCTCTAGTAAGCAAACAAGAACAACAACAAGTAATGCATATTTCCACCATTGCCGCTGCAACAAAGCAACAGCATTGTCAGATTACATGAATTAATGCATCTAATAATTGCAATAATCTTGAAAAATGCTCTAAAACGCTTCATAACAACAAAAACAAAAACAAAAAGAGAAAAAGCTCAAGCCGAAAGCGCATTATAATATTAAACGAGACACGCGAAATGAGAATACATTTATAGCAAAATAATGCAAATGGACGTCATTATTTTTTTTACAAGAAAATAAAAAAAAAGAAATTCTTATTAATAATTGCTTAAATTGTAGCAACAAGAACTGTGCAAATTATTGTTAAAATGCTGCATTTAACGAAAAGAGTAAAAAGTGACTCAGCAGTTGAAAATTCAAAAAAGTTTGGCACTGATGAAGATAATACATTGGAACAAAAAATAAATGAAAAAATTATATGTATACAATAATTGTGAAAGTGGTTGGGAAAAGGATTTCAATGTAAATTTCAATTTCATTTCAATGGAATTGAATTCACTATATAACTACAGTGAAAGGTCGTTTAACCGAACATCCATCGTTGCGGTATTTTTGCACGGTTGTGAGAGATGTTCGCTTACGCTGCAGCCACACGTGATAGTACTGGCATGCCAATATACGTAACGAATATGTATTTACTTCGAAAATATTCCGAAATAATCAACAAATTACGCTGCGGCCACACGTGATAGTAAATATTCATTTGAAAAATGTTGCCAAAGCCGAAGGTTAGACCACTTTTTTATTCCGTTTTCTTTTATTCAGTGATGATTTATATGCCAACACAGCACCAAACTTAAACGGGAAAAAATGGGGAACTAATTATGTTGCAAAATGTGTTAATCAATCTTTTTCAAAATGAAATGCAACTTCTTCATATGATATTTTATGTGTCAAATAAGGGCAATTAAAATAATTGCATATATTTCACTACAAGACATGAAAGAAAAGTGCATATTTAAAGTTCGAATATTTTAGGGAGAAAATACAACACTGTTTTCCTTACTTCGATTTCGCACTGGCTGCGGTTATCAAAATTCACTGTCTCAGTAAAAGTTGTTGCCAGTGGACTGCCAGTGATGTCAAGGTGTGAGTGTATTAGTGAAAAGTGAGAGTGTATTGAGTTTTTCGAACTATTACTGTCTTCGAACTGGCACGTGTGGCTAGGGGGTTATGAGAGAAGTATAATTTTTGAAGTGATACTTCTTAGGCGGCGATGTGACGATTTTTATTGAGGGAAAAATTTCAAAAAAACATGTATGCATTCTTATAAACATTTAACAGAAAACCCACCGGGAAAAAGAGCGCTTCAGAAGACAACCTGCAGCGCTGCCCTGGTAGCATGCAAGTGCTTGCATCCTCCTTGCCAAACATTCGTCTTTTATCACTGGCATATCCTAGGATGCATGATACAATGATAAGGTAGGCCCATTATACTAAGTGCTCTCACGCGTCAACGAAGAGTGGATAATGAGAAGCAACATTAATGTCAAAACGACGATTTTCGTAGAAATTGCAAATGAAGAAAATATTTTATGTTTCCAATTTGCAAACAGTGCGGTCGCGGGTATTAAATTTGTGCTAATTTGAGTGAAAATATTATATAAAAAGTGTAATAAAAACTATAAAATGTGAAAGAAGTCTTAAAATTGCAAAAAAAAACCTGTAACAGTTTTAACCTAAAAAAAACTGCGAAACGTGAGCATAAAGAAATTCGCGATGAACAGCTGATTTTGACATCAATGTAGCTTTATTCTGCTTTCTACTCCATTCCTCTCCGTGATGACCTTACCTTATAATTCTGCCATGCTAGGAAGGGCACCGCAGCTGTCAAACACATAGAATATTATAATTTGCAAATTTGTTATTTGTTTTGGTTTTATACGTAAAAACCTGGTTTTGACAGGTGCGGTACCCAGCACAAGAGAGAATTTTAACTACTAACACTACCTTGTCTTATTCTGCCTTGGGAAGAAAGCAGTTCGAAGTTAATGTCGAAAAAGAGAGGAAGAGCGAGAGAGAGAGAGGGAGCGGACAAAATTAGATTGAGCCATGGTGTAAGAAAACCAGGTGGAAGCGAATTTTTCACCACACTTTAAATTGCCCTTGGTCTGTCAAAAAATTCTGACAGGGAGAGAGCAAGTGTTGAATAGTGCCAAATTTTATTGGCTGCGCTCAGCAGGTACAACTTTTGTGCAATCGGTTAGTGTGTGTCTGCTGAACGAAAAAATATCAGTGTCTAATCACAACACGTGAAAATATCTGTCTTTCGCCGCACTTTATATTTTTGATACATTTGCTCAACGTATTGAGTATTTCCAGTTAAAAATTTGGCTTTTTTAGAATAAGTGTGCTTTTATAACAAATGAAATAAATAACGCAAAATATAACGAGAAAACACAATTTTTCCCCTATTTGATCACTTTCAAAACAATTGTGTTCACAGAAATAAAAAAGGAACGTAAACTGATACCTGATCAGAGACACAACATGTTGTACCCATTATTCAATTATTATTAGGTTGTTCAGATATTTGACGTCAAATCACAATAATAATAGCTTAAACACATTAACAACGGCAACAACATTGCCGCATGATTCAATTATTATAAGGTTGTCCAGATATTTGACGTCTACTCACAAGAATGTACATATACTCTTATTTGAAGAGGAGAGCAAAAGAGCAATTTTGTAAAGACATAAAAATCACGCAGTTGCCAGAATATCATACTTTTTCATAGTACAAACCAATAAAAATATATTAGACTACTACTTTTTGAAATACTTGCTTTTGTTGAACCAAAATTATATATGAGTAAAAATAAGTAAACATTTTTAGTCAGTTTATATGTTTCTTGTATAGTGTTCTTGTGTTTCTTAAGTATAATTTTTTTAGTACAGCCAACTTTTTCATTTTTTAAGATATGTTAATGTTTTTTATGTCATTGAAAAGAAAATTGAATAAATTTCAAAATTGATTTAAAAAACAGTTTCATTTATTACGCGAAATTCTGAGAAATTTGCACTCAGAGTTGGAATTTGGTAGTTTCAACCGATTGATTTCATCTTCACACGATCACAGCTCGGTAATGGTTAAGTTGGTGGGGTTTGTTGATATACCGTTAGAAAGGTGATTTCATTGCCTTTAAAGAGCTATCAAAATTTGTAAGTTAGTTTTTCTGCTAGAAACAATAACGTGAATCAAAGTCGTGAAATATTAATTAACCCTGTAGCTCCTAAGAATGTGAAAATAGACCCCCCCCCCTCCCATACAATTTTTTGCTCAGCTCAACATAACCTTTCAGCTCCGTAAATAGTTGCACTCAATTGCGAGACACCCTGTATATCTATTGCCAAAAAATAAAAATAAATAATTATTGTTTTTTAAAATTATTTACAAGGACTGAATATTTTCTCAAAATATTGTCTTAACCGCATAGACTTAAAAATATATCGTTCTTGACATACATATAGAAAAAATTGCTGTACCAGAATAGAAAATGCATTTTTTAACAATCACCTATTTTTTTCTTTTTTTCTGTATTATTTTTTTTTTTTTTAATATTGATTGACAGTATGATTCAAAACGGAAAAGAACACAACAGTTTGTGGTTGTTTTTTTTAACTAAAACTTGTGTCTACCAATTCTTGGGTAAAATTGGCCAACTGTTGTTGTTCTTGCTGATACTATGTATTGTCATTGGTGTTGTTGTTGTTGTTGTTAACCGCTGTTGGCAATCGACAACATTGATAGACAACCACTTGGCTGCCGGATCAACCAAATCGAAGAGAGCCAACGAAACGATCGTTCAGCGCCGGATGCCAAGTGGCCGAGGGGCTTAGCGGAAAACCACAATCAAGTGAGTTCTTTGTTGCTATAGTTGTTGTTTTTTTTTTTGCTATTATTAATATAATTAGTTTTATCTTTTGCCGCATAATTGCATATTGTAGCTACATATGTATTATATGTTAGATTTGTATCTCTTCAAACTTCTCTTTATTGTCATAATTTTTCTAATGTAGGCAACAAAATGTGCTTTTGTTGTTGTTGTTGTTTTTTGTTTGGTTTAAGTGTCAATCTTCTTCAAATCGAACACTTTGTTGTTATTATTAAAACTCATAATTAATATTATTAGCAGAATAATTAGCTGTTGGCTGATCGCTATAGATGATGATGGATAGATTCGAAAATTGTTAGATTTTATAATAGTGTATTTTATAAAAAAGTTGAAAAGAAAAAACTTAAATTTGAATAGTTTGTTTTTTTTCTTTATTTAAAATCAACTAATAATTTTGTTGATTCTAAGTTTTTTTCTTATGAAGTATTTTGCTTCTAATTTTAACTAAATTTTTAGTCAACCTTAACCCAATTTTTTTTTTTGTTTTAAAGTGCACAACTAATGTATCACTGTTTAAAAAATTAACTATATTTATTTATTGTAATGCGTTGCTTGTTTATAAATAATTTTTACTTATTACTTATTTGTTATGCGTTGCGCGTACCAGTTATTGTTGTTGCTACTGGAGGTAGTGTTGGGCGGGTGTGTGTAATTTTCTTGATGAGAGATTTTCTATGTGAAGGTTGTTGCAAAATTACAACAATGCCAAATGCAATTTTCTGCTATTTTATTGCTAGTTGTTAGATTTGCAATTTAACAATCAGTGTTTGTTGATTGTTGTAGTTGTTGCTGTTGTTGTTGCCATTGCTGTTCACTGTTGCTCATTTAATCAAACGTTTGTAATAAGCATTTAATTGAAAGGGAAAATTCTGAAAAAAACCTTGTTATTTGTTCTTTGCTAAATTAAGCCTCTTTAAAGTGAAGTTTTATTTAATTTTAAAATAATATTAAAATAAGTTGAGAATTTTAATACGAACTTTTAATATCTTGAAGTATCAATTTCCGATAAGATTAACAGAAGCTACTTATAGAAGTTAAACTAATTATATAAACGCTCCTTATGACTTTTTTAATGAACGTTTTATAGAAGGATTTTAAGATTCGAGAGGAGGAAAAAAAACTGTGCCGAGAACCTCACCTCAATCAACATGCTGTCTAATCTGCCAAATCGTATTATAGCAAAACGCATGCAAATTGAAGGTATTTATGCTCATTAAAGATGTGCCAGTAAGTGGCGGCCGTGGCATAGTGGGTAGAGTGTGCGACTCTTACGCCAGAGAACCCAGGTTCGAATCCTCCATCCGACACAGAAAATTTTTTCAATTTAATTAATTTTTTTGTTCGGCCGTCACCTCTCGGCCGACAATGGCAAACCTCAGAAATCTCGTGCAGGGCCCTTTCCCCGGATGAACTCTATTCTAAAATAAAGCTTTTTGGGGAAAGCCTTAACTTATTAAATAATAACTTCAGAGAAATTGTTTCATTTTTTAGCGAAGTTAGTGACGCACCCACTACCAGCGTTTCTGATGAAATTACTGTTCAGGATAACATTTCGGTTCCTTCGTCCATGACTGCATCTTCCGGAATTTTGTCAGTTTCATCAGAAAAAGACCTTAAAAGCTCTAAAAGACAGAGGAAAAACAAAAACAAAAATAAGCGTCGGAAGGCGTCCTCCAGACCTTCCAAGGCAGAGCAGCCCCCAGCAATGCCATCAGAAAAAAATAATACAGTGATTTCTTATACACCATCTTCTATTCCTCCATTGATTAGTATTCCAAATACGATTTCAACTACGCCTAACAGTCATTTGACTTTAAGAGCAGTTTCGAGGACCAGAAATGTTTTCATTTCACGTCTTCAGCCCGACACATCAATAGAAAATATATTGACGTTTGTCAGGCAATCCAAGTTAGTGAACTCAAATGCATTCTTTTCATGCAAAAAAATTGGTAATAAGCCTTCCCATGCTTATTTTATTCTAACGGTTGCAGCCGAAGATTTTACAACTGTTCTTAAATCTAATTTGTGGGCCGATAATATTCTTGTTACTGAGTTCAAGCCAAAAAATAAGTCTAAAAGGGTGACTCAAGCCGCCCGCCAGACTCAAAAAAACTAAATAGGCTGTCCCTTTACTATCAAAACGTAAGGGGGACTACGTTCTAAGACGCAGAGCTTATTTCTATCAACTCAAAATTGCTCTGAGGATATTATCGCGTTAACAGAAACGTGGCTGAACGGAAGCATTACTGATTTGGAATTGTTTGACAATAGTTTTCAAGTTTTTAGAAAAGACAGATACACTGACAATATTTCTTCTGTCGGTGGTTGTAACTCCGCCAGGTTTCGGCCTGCCTGTCCCAAGCCAGGATAAAGGAGGAGGGTTGGTTATGGGATACGTCCCATGCTGTAAAAGGCTAGAGCCAACCAAGAGCTCGGGGTGGCGCCCATCTTGGTAGCAGTTCAATATGTATAACATATTGAAAAAAGCCTGCGATGGAATATCAATGGTCCATAAAACTTGTTAGCACGGGGATAGTCAAACCCGTCGAAGAAAAATGAGGTGACCTTATCTATCTACGGCATGGAGACATGGCCTATATGGTCAACAAAAAGGCAAAAAATGGTGTCTTAGGGCACAAGGAGTGTCACGTATGTGGACACAAAGGTCGACCTGTGACGCTGGGCACAGGTCAAATTAAATCGTAGGCGCTTCATATAGGGTATGGTGATAAAACCATGCCTTGTATGGAAGTGCCAGTCAGATACGAAACAGTGCTATGGGCACGGTCAAAAACAAAAGTTCTTATATATCCATATAAGAATTTTTTGTCTCTTTGCTGGGATGTTGTAGACCCCCATTTTCGACGGGACCGAGTTGCCCAGGTGACTATCATGGGTTGGCCCTTCGGGGAGACTCGTGCTGGCTGTGGTTTGTGCACATCGCTTGCACAGGTCTAGATTGACCGGCGGGGTCGCGCAGTTGTACGACCGGGCTGGCATACCTGCTTAGTATGCAAGAGATTGGATAGGTCTCGTGGTCTCAACCAGTAGATGGTAATGAAGGTACGCCATCTACCGGTAGCTAAACTGGTACTATTAAGGGCAGTATGGAATTATTATTGCATACTGCTTTTACAGAATAGGGCACAGAGTAATGCTATTGTGTTTGTGAATGTGAAAACTAGTACGTGGTTGCTCTTCTAATGTACTTGCAAATTGCAGGTCTGGAAGAGTATTTCAGGTGCACATCCTTTTAGGATGTGCATTTTTTAATACGGTTGATCATTCATGAACTATAACTCCAAAGTTTAGAGCCCAGAGGGATTAAGCTATAATGGCAGGGGCCCTCTATAAAGATCCAAACATGGGCTTTCTGTCGGTGGTGGTGTCCTTTTGGCTGTGAGGAACTGCTTTGTCAGTTTTATTGTTGACATTCCCTGCTCTTCTAATATTGAACTAATTTGCGTTAAAATTATACATTGTAACTCTAATGTATATGTTATTAATGCATATGTTCCTCCTAAGAGTAGTGTAGAGGTCTATGCAAGCCTTGCGGAGTGCATAGATTACATAATTGATTTACTTGACGTTAATGACGACATTTTATTATTGGGCGATTTTAATCTACCTGATTTAAAATGGCATTCTTCTGACGATGATACGTACTATTGTGCATCTAATTCGAAGACCCGCCAAGAACATATATTTGTTGATAATATATGTTCAGACTTACAACAAGTGAGTTGTATTTATAATAGTCTTGAAAGACTTCTTGACCTGGTCTTAACTACAGACAGTAACAATGTTGTTTTTAAGAGGGCCTTTCATGCTTTAACTACTGTTGATGAATATCATCCACCATTGAGTATTTGGTACAAATCCGACAGAGCAAATATAGTAAATTCTAATTCAGCAGATAAGCTTTATGAATTCAATTTTAAAAAAGCTGACTTTTTGAAGTTGAATCAGTTGCTTCATGGTAAACTTAATGCAATTTTGGAATATATAAATGGAAATCGTCTTGATGACTCCATACATTTTTTTTATATGGAACTCTTTGCTGTGTTTTCTCAATCCGTACCTTATAGTCTCAAATTTGTGAGGAATTCTGCGTACCCGTGGTACACAAAGGATTTAAAGACTCTTCGCAACAACAGGAATAGGGCATGGAAGAAATACGTCTGTAGCTTAGGCTCAAACGACCTAGAAACTTACAAACGTTTGTTTCTGGAATTTGAAAATCGCTCAGCTACATTATATCACGAATATTTAGATAATGTTAAGCTGAGAATATTGACAGATCCAAAGAAATTTTGGGGATTCGTAAACACAGAGAAGAAATCTGATGGATTTCTTTCTTCATTTAGAACTCCTGAGGGATTTACTGACAATCCCGTCAAAATTTGTGGCCTATTCGCCAATCTTTTTAAAGAATCATTCTGTTCAGATTCTTTTACTCCTGATGAAGAGTACTTTGAATATAAGAATTCCGAACCCAGAGTATCTGTGGAACATATATCTTTCACTCCAGAGGATATTTTAATGTATATTAGATCGATCGATGATCAGATGAGGGGTTAAGCCTATGCAATGAAATGGTTCTTATGAAAACAACAACACAGCAATTCGCTGCACTGGTTATATAAAAACGAAAAAGTGGCTATTCAAGAATTTTTCATATATTTTTCATTCAGAGAATTTTTCATTTTCTCGCTTTCATCGAGGATTGAACACACTAAGCTTGGATCCATAGTCGGCTGTTCTAACCACTGGGCCACGGAGTCATACTTCATCATTTGTACCTTACAATCAGTACATCTTTTCTTTCTTTTATAATTAAATTGAGTCTTTCGTTCAATACTCTGAATGTTATGAATACTCTAAAAATTTGAATCTGAACGTAGCTTTTTTTTTCAGAACATTAGCATACCTTTAGGCATTTCTCAAATTAAGTTTTGATAAATTCAGAAAGCAATTTTCGAAGTAGGCCTTGCATTGATTGATTTGGAAACAGCACATGCTGCAATATTAACGAATGCAACTTTGAATCTAAAATTTGTTTAATTTTTAGATCTGTGAATTTTCATATAAATACCGTAGCTTTCATATAATTCAAATGCAATTTTTAACGCACATTTATATCGAAATTAAAAGAAATCGCATGCTTCGGTGTTGAGCTACCGGACTATCTACTCTGCTTTTAAAGAAATTAAAGAAACTTGCTGCATAAGTCAGACTTGCAGAAAATTCTCCCTTTAGAAAACAAAGCGCTTTGAAACCACTTTAAAAGCACTTTTAAAATCACAGTAGCACTTTCTTCTCGCTTTAAATAGCGCCTTTTTAACATTGCCATGTCATTGGGAAAAATACCTTTGATCTCGCTATGGATGGTGATTCAAAACAGCGCTTTGCTCTCGCTTAGTTCTCGCTCTCGGAAAGTTATTTAAAAAAGAGGTTTGTTCTCCTTTCAAAAAGTATTAAAAAAAGCGCTTTGTTCTCGCTTGACCCCTTTCACATTGGTCAAGAATTCAAAGGGAGAAAATTTGTCGGTTCCAATGACTCTTTTCACATTGGTCAAGAATTGAAAGCAATGCGAATAGAACAAAAAGTAACACGAAAAAATTGACGGTACAGAGACATATGTTCGGAGTTTACAAGGCATTCGCAATAATATTTAGTGTCTTTTCTTTTTTGAAAGTCGGCATCAGTTCTTAGCTCTGCAACTGTCGTACTATATGTCAGGCGATTGTGCTTTTTTGAGCTTCCTGATAGCATTTGTAGCATCCTTTTGAAGAACTATGGCCAACAGTTTCGGATACGTATATTCCAACGTCTACTTGTAAAATGTTGACATCTTTTGTTAACGTCAAATCGAAAATCTGACAAATATTTTTTTCTGACCCGTAGTGAAAGTAGTCCCGTAGTAGCGCTTTGAAGACGCTTAAGAGCGCTGCCCCGTCACGACATAAAAATTGTGCTTGGTGACTTCAACGCCAAGGTGGGCAGGGAAAACATCTTTGGTCCAACAGTCGGAAAGTTCAGCCTCCACGACAACACATCCGATAACGGAATGAGGCTGATTGACTTCGCCGCAGCACGAAACATGGTTATAAGTAGCACTAGATTCAAGCATCTCAATATTCATAAGGCCACCTGGTTGTCCCCGGACCAAAAAATGCGCAACCAAATTGATCACGTTTTGATTGACGGAAGGCACTCTTCCAGTGTATTAGATGTACGCACGATCCGTGGTGCTAACATAGACTCGGATCATTGTCTTGTTGCAGCTAAGATCCGTACACGTCTGTGCGCTGCAAAGAATACGCGCAATCCTACACAGATAAAGCTAGACGTCGACAAGCTGCAATCAAAACGGACAGCCGAAGCCTTTGCCACTCGACTCTCACTCCTGCTTCAAGAAAGCACTCCTCCGATCGACGATATATGCGCGCAGTGGGCACACATCTCCCACTCTCTGCGTAGGGCTGCCAAAGAGGTTATTGGCTACCACCGTCCTCGCCGAAACCAGTGGCACGACCAAGAGTGTCGCGACGCCACTGCAGAGAAAAATGCCGCCTACAAAGCCACCCTGCAGTCGGTTGTAACGCGTGCTGCTAAGGAGCGATACAGAGAGAAGAGGAGGGACGAGAAACGTCTTTCAGGCGGAAAAAACGAGAGGCAGAAAAGCGTGAGTGTGAGAAGATTGAGATGTATGGTGACAGGAACGAGGCCCGAAAATTCTTCGAAAAGATAAGGCGCCTGGCCGATGGCTCTAAAACCAAGGCCTCTTTCTGCAAGGATGAAAACGGGAATCTAGTGACAGATGTCCAGAGTACACTGACGTTATTGAGGGAACACTTCTCTAGTCTTCTGAATGGCGATGAAGACAACAATACCGCCAATAGAGATGATATCCCGGAAGCCCCAATTATGGATGACAGCGTTGAAGTTCCGCTGCCCGACTATAATGAAGTCTTGACAGCAATAACACGGCTTAAGAAAAACAAAGCCACGGGAGTCGATGGTCTTCCCACTGAGCTGTTTAAGAACGGAGGCGAAGCTCTATTTAAATGCATTCACGAGCTTTTATGCAGAATATGGTTGGAAGAATGCATTCCAAACGATTGGAACCTCAGTGTACTCTGCCCAATCCCCAAGAAAGGCGATCCCACTATTTGCGCCAACTACCGTGGGATAAGCCTCCTAAATATCGCCTATAAGGTTCTGTCTAGCGTATTATGTGAAAAACTGAATGCCATCGTAAATCAACTGATTGGGCCTTATCAGTATGGCTTCAGGCCTGGAAAATCCACCACCGACCAGATATTCACGCTACGACAAATCTTGGAAAAGACCATAGAGAAGCAAATCGACACCCACCACCTTTTTGTCGACTATAAAGCCGCTTTCGACAGTCCAATAAGGAATCACCTATACTCCACCATGTCTGAATTTGGTATACCTGCAAAATTAATCCGTCTATGCAGGATGACACTGAGCAACACCAGCAGTTCAGTAAAAATCGGGAAGGACCTCTCCCCCCCATTTGTTGCCAAACGAGGTTTCAGACAAGGTGATTCTTTATCGTGCGACTTTTTGAATCTAATTATGGAGAAGATCATTAGAGCTGCTGATCTGAGACAAAGCGGCACAATATTTTATAAGAGTGTTATGCTGCTAGCGTATGCCGATGATATTGATATCATTGGCCATAACACACGCGAAGTCAGTGCAGCATTCTCCAAATTAGAAAAAGAGTCGAGTCGCATGGGTCTTGCAGTAAACGCAGATAAGACGAAATATCTGGTGTCAACAAACAAACAGTCCCAGCGTATTGGCACCCACGTCACTGTTGACAACACCTCCTTCGAGGTTGTGAAGTACTTCGTCTACCTCGGTTCCAGCATTAACTCCACCAACGATATCAGTAGAGAGATAAAACGAAGGATAACTCTTGCCAACAGGTGTTACTTTGGGCTCAGTAAGCAATTGAGAAGCAGAGCCCTCTCTCGACGAACAAAAGTCACACTCTATAAGTCACTAATCAAGCCCGTCCTGTTATATGCTGCACAAACCTGGACGTTGAGCAGCTCTGATGAAAAGATTTTAGGAGCGTTCGAGAGAAAGATCCTTCGTAGAATCTACGGACCAATCTGCGTCAATGGCGAGTACCGAATACGATGGAACGATGAGCTATACGCCGACATCGACATAGTAAAGCGCATAAAAATCGAGCGGCTTCGCTGGCAAGGTCATGTTGAGCAGATGGAAGACGACGCTCCAGCGAAGACAATATTTGATTCGGTACCCAGCGGCAGACAACGCAGAAGAGGACGACCGCATCTCCGTTGGAGGGACCAAGTGGAGGACAACCTGACGAAACTTGGAGCTTCCAACTGGCGCCAGCAAGCGCAAAACAGAAATGGCTGGCGCAATTTCTTACGACAGGCGGAAACCGACTTACGGTTGTAGGCGCCATCTAAGTAGTAAGTAAGTGAAAGTAGTTTCCCGGACTAGCTTCGCGTGTGTAAATACTGACATTGGATTCCGTCTCTGAAAATAATGTTTTTGGAGACGGGGGCACTTTTAACTCTCACTACCCATTCTCCAAGCTCTTTTTAAATGTCAAATTCGGACCCAATTTCCATTGCTCCTCTTTCTTTTTCATTTTCACTGTCGGCACTTTGAATGTAGTTCGCACCACAATGGACGAAATATGATGAAATTGCTGTTTCATTTTGCACTATTTTATTACTTTATATATCTGCGGCTGTTGCGCCTTCATCGTTTGCGCCTGCATGTGCAGCTTCTTTATTTATTACGTCTATTTTTGCTGCTACCAATCTTTTTAAATGACGTTTCGAATACCCTTACCTCTTGCCACTCATTTTATAACTTTTAGATTATTACTTTAGATAATTATTTCCAGTCTCAGTAAATTTTTTCCATTTCACTATTTTTATATTTTCAGTATTTGTCGAATTTGACAAGATATTCGAATAGTGGCAAACATTTTTACGACACAGCCAAAGCCCTCTTTTGTTTCAGTTCGTAGAGAGAACAAAGAGCTTCTCAAAGCACTATGCCAAGGTAGAATAAAACCCTTTTTACTTGCTTTTTAATAAAGTGCGTTGAAATTCCGATAGGGATTTAACTCATCTCCATTGGTTTCGTCAAAATTAAAAAAAAGCCACAGTTTCGATAGTATCGTAAGTGTGGACGTAGAATTTTTGTTTGATATATTTTTTGATCAATTTGTTGTTCTTGTTCATTTTTATGTTGGTTAAAAATAAATATAATTCAATCTTTTGTTTAATAAATTGAAATAAATCTTTCGGAATAATATGAGTTTATTACTTTTCCTGCAGTAAAGAACTTATATATATTTTAAATTTAGTTGAAAATTAAAATTTTCACAAACAAAATATATTTTTAATATGTAATATATATAAAATTAGTTTAGTAAATAATTCGAATTTATTATATTTTAAAAACAAATTAAGTTTTTAATAGCATTAATACCAGCCAGCCTCCAGTCTTCGTATATGTAAACCAGCAGGGTAGTAATATAATGTTTTGTAACAAAAACAATAAAAAAACTACAAAAACGGAAGAAATATATGTATGCTAATATTTCATACATACGATTCTTGTTACGATTCTTGATTTATATAATAGTTTGTATGTAGTAGCGCTGCGTTTTTAAATTCCATATATAAACTAATATAATGAACTATGCATCGCTTCTTCATATTGAAACGTCTTATTTTCTCAGGCATCAGGCGGACAAAGTGACACTTCCATAAGAGATTGGAGTCTGCCAGCAGACTGAAAGCTTCTTAGCGGCGCAAGCATTTATATACGTATGCATTGCTTGTAAAGCTCTGAGAAATTCATAAAACGATTCTATTCAAGACACAACACGATGTTGCGTTCGAGATTTCGGCACGAACTAAAGCAACAAGCTAATGAGCGTCAGCAGCAACTGAATCATCAATGTATTTTCCTCATACAAAAATGTGAATTTTTCTTCTTATCTTTTGCTATCTATTGTGGCTTTATTAAAGAAGTGACAAAATCCAAAGATAGCTATGCCTTTTATGCACAAAATAACTGATATTTTGGCATAAGTTTTATATTTGTACGATGAATATTAAACGTTGCATGGCCTTGAAAAAATTTGTGAAAATATCCCCCATACAAACCGCGCTGTAAGACGTAATTCTGAGTTAAAACAAACAGAACAAAAAAAGAAAAAAAAAAAAAACAACGAAAACAGTAGAACACGCGATAACCGATAGCTCTTCTCTCTTGTAATTTTTGTCGAATATTCTTTAACACGTCCGGCTTTTGTTCGTTCATTAAAAAATCTGTCGAAAATTCTTCAACTTTTCTGCTTTGTGTTCGTTCATGTTTTCCCTACAAAGGCTTATATTTCGGGGTAATTTTTTCATTAAAAGTTACATTATATACCATTTTAATAAAATTGGCGTGATAATAGACTGCATCACTGATATATTAAAGATAACAAATCAGAAATAATCTGATCCAGAAACACATGTAAAATAAAGTCAAAAAAGGCATAATAAGGTTAAACAATATTTTAAATTTTTCTGTCCTGTTTGTTGACGAAACTTCCGCAATGATTCAGTAATATTTTCATGCACGAAAAACCTCAACATTTCTGCATTACGTTCGTGCACGAATTTGGGAATTTTATATGGGATGTTCGTCAATGAGATGTATAGCCGAATCAGCATGTTTCGTCAAAGATGAAGAAAAATCGTTCATGATTTGTTTATCAATTCTTTAAGACTCGAACTACTGGGAAATATTGTCGTAAATGTAGTTGAAATTTTGTGGTTTATTTTAATTAAAAATATTTACAATTTAACTGGCAGTTTATTGTTTTTTTTTTTTAAGAAAAATTAAAAATAAATTATATAAATAAAGCCTGAGTTATAATCGATTAATGATTATTTTGGATAAAAAATTAATTTTTGTGCCATCAATCCTATGAAATAAATTGAAAGATGTATGCTATGCTTGCTTTCGGGCTTGTTGGTATTTTCTTCTCTTTGATACAAGGGAGCCAATGGTGTGATGGTAGCACGTTCAACTTGCAACCGAATTGTACGCGGTTCGATGCGAGTATGGAAAGGAATAAATGCACTATTCGCACCACAGATTTTTCGACAAATTTTTTTCTTTTAAATATTTATAAATAAAAATTTAATACACCCAAAAATAAAACAGCAAGATTCATGGGCGTAGCGAGCGTAGGGCAAGGCGGAAATTGCCACCCACTGAAAATTAGAAAAATAAAAATTTTAGTATTAAATTAAGAAATTCAAAACATTTGTTCCTATAATAAAGAAGCTTAGAATATATCAATATTTATTAATGCTTTATTTTTCTTTTTTATATTCTTACGGCGGACACATTTTTTTTTTATTTATCAGTCACATGAAATAAATAATTTTGCTCACCTCTGAAGAAAATCCTGGCTACGCCCTTGGCAAGATCTGACGTATGTGCTATGAAGATCGAGCCTGGGTACTACTTAAGTCATAAAATTAAAATAATAAATCCTCTTGATAACCAACTGTGTCAAGAAAGTAAAAAAAGCTGCGTTCTAATTCTGTACGTGAATATTGAACTTTCCAGTTAGTGTTCATAAACATCAGGGACAATTGATATTTCCCTTGATATCGCCATTTTGAAAATATTAGTTGGCTTTATGAAAAAAAATACCGTTCTTGAACTAATACTGGTATGAAGGCAGACAGCTTTTTAACCATTTGGTTGCACTGAAAGATGGTTTTTTATTAAAATAAAGTTGCAATCTTCCCAGAAATTCCATTTTTGGGTAAAAGTTTCACTTTTATCGTGCATGGCAGCCACACACATACTTCTTTGCAACTGCAGGGCTGGCCCATTGTTTTTGCTGTAACAACATTCCCCTCGCGGTTTGTATACTTCTTGCCTACCGTTCTCCTCCTTTTTACTCTTGCTTTTGTCCACACGTTGTAATTTTTACGCTTTTTTTTCTGAATTGGAGATAAACCAATAATGCCTGGTAAAAATCTAAAAAATAATGGTTTACCTTTTTGAGCAAGTAATGTTTCGATTAAAGCTCTGCAAAGAACCATCCAAGCATACTAGTAATGTGTTGTTATTTTGTCTTATATCACCTTGTATCGGTTTCGCTCTCGAAGCATTAAGTATGCATGGAATATTTCTCTTTTACATAACGATAGAACATGTATGAGAGAGTGAAATTATCAAGCATCAAGAATACTAGTTTGAGAACATACGTAACAAACAGATATATCGGTAATTTTGTCTCTCTACTTGGAACATCTGGATATTTGACGCCAAAAGTATAAAGACTAAAGAGCAAATTATTTCAATAAAATAATAAAAGAAACACTTTATATAAGTGCAATGCATTCAAGTTTTTAATTTATTTCATAAAAAAATAAACATTTTTGTCGACAACTTAATGAAATTAAAAATGAATTAATTAAAAATTTATAAATGTGACACAAGTACCTTATAGAAAGCTATCGATTTAAAGAATTCATATTCATTGCAGCATTATTTTTTTCTTAGTAGCATAGAAAAAGTAAAAGCACGAGATTAACACAAAGAGAACTATCTGGAATATCCATTTTGAATGGAGCAATGGAGCCGATAAAGAGAAGAAAGCTTATGCTACAATGAGAGCCAGAGAAAGAGATGATACGCTCTCTGCTTAATCCAATACATGTAAGCATAAGTTAAGCTCTACTCGTTGTTGTATTTGTACCAATAATATCAGGTTTTTACTTGTTTTATCTGTTTGTACAAGTAGAATGGATGGTTCTCTGCAGACCTTTACTTTCGATGCTTGATGTGTTCTCTTCGTCAGATTCATTTACATATTCTGAACCAGGGATAATATTGACTTAGTTGGAAAAGGGCCAGAATTCAAACAAAAATTGGGCCAATTTGACGTTAATAGGGCTTTTAGTTTTAAAAAGTGGCAATTCAATATTGAAGGATTCTATTTGGTCACACGGTCATGCCATGGTCTCACAAATAGCACACTTTCTAATAATCTCAACAAGTCCAGTTTATTTTTGCTGAAAGTAGTCAAAATTTTAAATTAACAGTTTTGGGAAATCAAAAAACTTTAACTTTTTCGTGTTTTATTTCGTTTGTGCCGTTTAAGCCGAACTTGGAAGGAAGTTCTTGGTTGATCACAAAAATAGCACACTCTAATTTAAATGATTAAATTAAATCACTCTCCATCTTTATAGTGTTTAAGGTGATTATTTCAAGCTTTATTTTAAGGTGAATGAGCAATTTAATTAGACTCTTCTCCGTTAAGTCTTGTAAGAAGACGTTGATTAGAAAAAATTCACTGCTGTCAAAAAATATATTGAGCCATGGCTGAATTTAACAAAAAATAGTTTCATAAATGACCACAATCTTAGAATAAAGAATTTTGCAAGAAGAAAATTAAGTCAAATTACATCTGATGAGATGACAAAACAATCGCCAAGAAATAAATTTGAAATTTGCTACCAAAACTTCATCAGGGTGTAGAGAGATGGTACTGGCCTGATTTTCTTGGCGTTTATATTGAATTGATAACAAAATTGATTAATTTGTATGTATATACGTATTAAGGCATTGTCAGGACTACGATGGAGCCTTTAGGGCTCGCTCTTTTCATATAACGTGGGAAACAAATTAATTTTGTAGTTGAGATTACTAAAAAGTATGCTTTTTAAGTGATCATGGCTGTATATAACGGAACTTATTTTAATGAGAACATTTAAAAAGGCGTTAGGAAACAAAGACTAAATAAAAATCACCCAAAAATTCTCCATAAAAAATTCGGTTAATTTTCGTTTAGAAACCGCCAAAAAAATTATGCGGATATGCACGTTTTTGGACGAAATTTCGTTTTTCCGTTTAGCTATTTGCCATACAAAAATCACTTTATTTTTGAGGACTAAATTTCACTTTTTTTCGTGTGATAGTTCACATTGACTACTAGTGAAATGGTTATCTATATTATTGTAACGCAAGCTAATTTTTTGTGATGACTATCAAATCTATACTGTAGACGCGATTTTCATAAATTTTAGGCAATTTTTTTTATGCAAAATTTTGGGCATATTTTCGTTTTTATTATGTGATTTTTTTACATTTTTCTTTAATTTTTTTTGGGTAATTTTACGTTTTAGTGATTTTTTAATTTTATATTTTGTGTGAATTTTCTGTGTACGATATTTCCTACCTCCAATTTCTACCTCCAAATTTAAAATATTGTAGAACGATGGCATAGTACACAATGTTGTCAACGGACATCAACCATAAAACTTTTCTTCTTAAAAATTCCGATTATTTTTTTGGCTTAAACTTTTTCAAAAGGGCCTAAAACGACTAAAAAGGGCCTCGGAGCTTTTACAATTAAAACGGGCTAAAAAAAGCCCTAAAAGCCCCCAAATATTATCCCTGTTCTGAATCCGATACCAAAAAATCTGATTCAATTTTACTCATTTTCACTTATTATTTAAACCAAATCACAGGTAACAGTGACGTCAACAACTGTTGCACTTCAAAGCAATAAGCTTAACCTAAACTAAATTGCATCGCATACTCTCATCTAAAAGCACCGTTTGTTTGCCTATGAAAACCTTATTTAGAGCGGTGCAAAATCAATACAATTCCAGGAGTTTACACCGAGTAAAGCTCAGTATGCTGTAGAAACGAAAACAAAATTCACATAAGAAGTACATTGAGCTTTTTGACAGCGAACAGGCAGCGGAATTTTTTTTTCGCTAGGTAGTACGCTGTTGAAGGAAAAAATTTGTTCAGTGAAGCCAAGTTCACAACCATGTGTGGAGAGTTAAAATGGAGAGTCGCTGGCATTATATGCCCGTATATGTAATTGGAGTGGAAATTTGACATTCAACAATAAAAAATAAGCAGTAAGTATGTGTTAGTGTTGAATTTGTTATTAAATAAATTTATTTAGTTTTTATAAATTTATTTATCAAGTGCTTTTTCTACACAAAAAAAGTTTTGACTCTACACCAAAATTTCGCGTGTAGAATTATATGCCCACAAATTTTCGTTCCAACAGCATACTAAGCTTTACGCGGAATTCTTTTCTTTTTAATATCTGCATCAAAACACAGCTGTTATAGATTTTAAATTTGAAAATTTTAAGCTGTGCTACTTCTGTGGTTAGGTTGCAGTTTGTTAAAAGCCAGTGAATGCAAGAAAAATATTTTACCAAACAATTAAGTACATATTTGACGTACTTCCAACAAAAAAACCTGAGAATTTCTACAATTCCCAGATTATCTAAAAAGAGTTTTGCATAAAATGCTAGTTTTTATTTAAAAAGTCTTCTTAAAATAACGCTAATTACAGCTCTTTTTTTGTGTGCTCCACAGACAGCGGCAACGAAAACATAAATAAAAATAAAAACAAAAACATTAGTAATAAATGTCAAAATGACATTTCGCTAATTTCATGTAATTTTTTGTTTACTTGTTACTATATAATTAAAAATAAATATTGTCGTTGTTGTGCTATCGGTGTTGTTGTTGTTGTTGTTGTTGTTGTTGCTGTCCTCGTAATAACTTGTTATTTTGATAATTGCTGTCAATTATTAACTGATTGTGAGCATTTTTTTTGTCGTCATATTAAAATTGCTGGCGGTTCGTTGGTGGCTTTTTGTTTAAATTGAAAAAAAAAAATTTAAATTGTTTCTATAATGATGAAATTTAAAATTTTTTTTATTTAATTAGTAGGAAAACTTTGTTTTGACTTATTTTGTTTATTGTTTTGTAACGCGCGTCGTTTTTTATTTCTTTTTTTCTTTGTATTTTGGGAAAACTTGAAATTCGTTGAGCAACTAAAGAAATTGTTGAATTGAGAAATAAGACTCCGCCTCCGGAATTTTATTATTCAACCACCAGCAGCAACGAGAGCAGCACAAAAACAATGAGCACATTAGCAGGCATGTAATAACAAAGAAAAACAACAACACGAACTGCTACAACCACTACATAACGTTGTAGAGAACGCCAACAACAATAACAAGAGCATTTACTGCAACTACAACAACAGCTAGAGAGAGTTGCAACAACAATCCAACATGGCGCTGTTTCATTTCTCATAAAAGTCCGCGTATTTCATTCCACGTTTTTAAATATCCTGAGTTACTGGAAGCTTTTGAGTCAGACCTAATTTGAGTAAGACTCAAATATAAGGCATGTTTTTCCTCCAGTTGAGTTACATATTGTTAGTGTTGAGCTCATTGTTGTTATTTTGTTCTTAGGTCCTGTTAACGCAGCGCAAGCTGTTAGAGTGAAATATATATTTATTTCACATAAAATTTGTAAATATATATTATTATAATTTTGTTTAACCCTGTATTAAAGTTTCTTAAATAAAGAGTAAAAATATTTTTCTTTAAGAGTTGTACCCAGTTATTATATGTTTAAAGGAGTGTTTTATAGGGAGCTGGACGGGGACTGGTAAAGGGAAATTCTTTTGGGAAAGCTCCCATATTTGAGAATAGTTCCATAGTGCTACACCAAAGTCTTCAATTTCACCAAAACAATTTGTGATAAAAAAAAAAATAGCTTAAAACAAATTTCGTCAAAATAACAACATAATGTTATCAATTTTTGTGTAAATATTTAAAAAATTCTAAAATTTTATATAAAAAATACATTTTGAAATTGATAACATTTTGTTCAATTGCAATTATGTTTAATTCAGTTACAATTACATCAGACTGTAGATTTTTTTCCATGCAATAATATAAAAATTATCTGTTAAATAAAGTTGTCTTAAATTTTTTTTTACATTCCAATTTCATCAAAACGATACGCCTATAAAATATGTGGTAATTAGATTTTTTTCTATTCTCCCAGCAAAAATTTCAATGCGCATTACTTGTATGCACATAAAGAGCGCTTTATTCTCCTTACAAGTAGTGCTGTTCGTATAGCGCTATATTTGTAGCACTTTCCGTAACGATAACGTTGCACTTGAAAAGTAAGTGTTAGATATTAATGTCAAAAATTTTAAAAATTCATCTAATCGTTTCACGTGAACAAACAAAATTTGATTTGATTGCAGACTGGTTGACGTGTTTGCCTTGTAAATGACATGTCCGGTTCAAACCTGGCTGGCGGCGATTATTTTTCGTTTTTGTTTTGTTTTAAAAAGTTGCTTATAAGTTTTTCTGTTATTATAACTCAAATTTTACACCTAAATTGTGGCGGTCATGGCATACCGGTTGGGGTGCTTGCTTTGTAAGCGAGATGCCCGGGTTTAAACCCGTGGCTGGGTGATTGTTTTTTGTTTTGTTTTAAAAATTTTAAATATTTACGTATAGCGCCTAGTTCTTTGTACGTTTTTATATCAAATACCAGGAGAGCAAAGCGCTCGGCTCTCGCTACGATTTCATATTTTCTACAGCGGGAGCGGAGCGCATACATCTGATGACATGACTATGCTAAAAAATGCGCTATACACAAGGAGAATGAAGCGCTCTGCTGTTTTTTTGGAGCGCTTCAGATGCGCTAATGAAGCTTTAACTGGCGGCCATTTTGTCAGCTGTCAAGTGATTTGTGTTTAGTTTGGTTTTGCATTTCAACATGAATAGCAACATGACGCCTGAACAACTCTTCCAAATTGTGCAAATTTATTTTGAAAATAATGGTTCTGTTCGAAATACGTATCGCGCACTACATTCGGTGAATGGCACCAAAACAAGATTGCAGTTGATCCCGATTGTCATAAGAGCATTTTGTTTAGCGATGAAGCTCACTTTTGGTTGAATGGCTACGTTAATAAAAAAAATTGCCATATTTGGAGTGAAGATAACTCACAAGCGTATGTTGAGTCACAGTTACATTCAGAAAAACTGACTATTTGTTTGTTACTTCTCTAAAAACGATGCTGGCCAGAACGTTACAGTTCTGACTTTTTCGTTCCTCCAACATATCACAGCTCGTGCCACAATTGATTTACTGAAGGAAACGTTTGGTAACCGCATAATTTCACGTTACGGACCCATGAATTGGCCTCCGAGATCGTGTGATTGAACGCCGCTGGACTATTTTCTGTGGGGACATGTCAAGTCGCTAGTCTACGACGATAAGCCCGAAACGATCGACCACTTGGAGGACATTCGCCGCGTAATTGCCGATATATGAAAACAAATGTTGGGAAAAAGTGTTTGAAAATTGGACCTCCAGATTAGATTACGCCCGAGCCAGCCGTGGCGGTCATATGCCAGAAATCATATTTAAATTATAATGCCAAAAGGTTAGCTCTTCAAAAGTCAATTTCATGTCAATTTTCAAAAATCATTCTTGTTTTATGCCATTTCAAAGTTCTATACCAGAGACCTGCATCAAGTACTTGAAAAATCAAGCTTTTTCAAGTACTCGAAAATTCACTTGGTTTGAACTTGAAAAAACCAAGCAAATCAAGCTTCGTATCAAACTAATCAATCGCAAGCTTAACTCGTCTGCTGCGCACAACAACTTGAAGCGCTTGAAATTTTCGGGAAAATACTTGAAGAGATTGATATGTTCGGCAAAAGCTTCTAAGCTTGCAAGCATCCAAATAGTTCAAATTGGGAAAGCTTGATGTCTTGGGGGTCGCTGATTGCGATTCTGATGTCAGAATATAAAAAGTTGTTTGGACACTAGGGTGACAATACTTTTTTGTGATTTTGACAGATTTTGTCCTCTTTTGCAATCTAAGTCGGATCAATTATTTGGATTCTGATGTTATGAAGATGTTGTTCTGAGATTATAAAGTTCCATATCTCGAAGGGAAAGCAAAATAGGTAAAATCTAACCATTTTTTGGGGGTTACTATAGGATGAAGCATTTTTGAGACACACAAATAGGGGGCCTATCACTCCCCCATTATCCACATTTTTGAGGGGACGTTGAAACACGTGCTTAACTGTCCACTGAAAGTCAAATTTTAAGTCATACACGTGTTTCGGTTCCTCCCTAAAAATATGTCGAATAAAGGAGGGGGTTAAAAGACCCCCTCTTTGTGTGTCTCAAAAATGCTTCCTCAAGTGGGAAGCCCCAAAATTGGTTAGATTTCACCTATTTTGCTTCCCCTTTGAGATATGGAAGAACATAAAATTGTAAGATATCGAAAAATTGTCGAAAAATTCTCGAAAAATCTTCGAAAAAATAGAAAAAGTGCCATATCTCAAAGGGGAAGCAAAATAGATAAAAATTAACCATTTTTTTTGGGGTTTCTAAGGGGGCAGGATTTCTGAGACACACAAATAGAGGGGTCTATCAATCCCACATTTTGCACATTTTTAATCGAAACACATCAGATTCCAAAAAATTTTCCCGATTTACCTCTAAAACAAAAACACCATTTACTTAACCCATTCCAGCCTGATGGGGTGAAATTTCACCCCTCCATAAGTATTTTTTCTTTTAGCGTTCAAGACTAAAGGCCTGACTATAACAGCCACATGCTGGCAGACTGATCTGTCAATATAAAACCGAACCCATATAAATATATGAGCTTACCCATAATTAGAATTGCCACAGTTTCGTTAAGTTTCGTTAAGTTTCGCTAAGTTTCGTTAAGTTTCGTTAACTTTCATTGGCTTTTTGTAGAGCGATTCAAATCGCTCACAGCATAGGCAAAAGTCAAAAAATTTTTTATTCAAATTTATTAAACAAATTATTCAAGCCAAACGGCAAAGGATGCTATTGTTTATTTTTTTATATTGTTTTGTGTATAAATTAAAAAAAAATCGCACAATTAAATGCAAACAAAACCGCAAATTGTAGTGTGACATTTCTCAAAGTCAATGCATGGTAATTATGGCTATTTTTTATTCTGACAACAGATGGCTGACTTTCCGTTTAGTTTTTGGCATTAGAGTATGCCAGCATGCGTCTATTATAGTTAGACCTTAAATGGTCGAAGCTTTTGGTTTGAAATTTTGTGGATTGAGAGATAATGAATGGCGCTTCAATTCTTTCTTGAACCATATTGTAAAATATTCGCATTTATTTGCTCTTACCCATGGTAAAAATCCATTAAATTTTTTTTCGAGTATTCTCCAACATTTAAAAAATTCTAAAAAAGTAGATGATGTAACAAGTAGTTTGTTAAGCAATCTATATTCTGTGAAATTTTGCTATCAGTCGGAGTATTCATCAGTGTATTATAAACGATTTACTTGAAGCGGGTGACATTTCACCCGTCTGGCACTAGGCGTACCAAAATTAAAGGCAATTGTGAAAATTCTATGTTTTTTTATGCTGGTGCAAATAAATATAGTTTTTTATTAATAAAGCCTCTTTTCAACATTTTATAATAACTTTTACATTAATGTGCTGTTTTTAATTGTTGGAGCTTCGCTATTAAGGATTTTGTGTGGTAATTTTTGGATTTGATTGCTTGGGTAGTGATTGACTGCTTGACGGACTCTATAAAAGATCGAGTCAGTATTAATGAGTATTTCTGATACGTCATCATTCAAGTTATGTAATGGTGCTTTTGATGTATAGTTAAGATTCTTTTTCCCTCTTTGAAATTGATTGTCTGAACTCTGATAACGCACTTCACAGTTTGAAGTTTTGACGCCCTTCGGTCAAAATTTGGCAAAGGGTTAACTATATTTGTGGGATAATTTCTTCATAGTTCCGTTTTAGTTAAATCGTCAAGGAAAGCAACTAAATAACTTTTCACAGCCTATGTTACCAGTACCCAGACCCTTAGTACGATAATAAACTACGTAATTATCTTCATAGGAATGGTTGTTCTTGGCACCTATTTTATATGATGTTAACAGTGTTGTGGAGTACTCGGTTATAGTTCCGTTTTGGCTACATCGCCAACGAAAGCAACTAAATAACGTTTCAAAGCCTATGTCTCCAAACTCTTCATACAGATGAAAAGCCTTGCAATTTGTATTTTTATACGTAAGCTTGGCTATTATGCGTATTTCAGAGCATAAGCCAGAACTAGTTAATGTCTTCACAGAATAGAAATTTTTTAAAAATTGTCTGTCCAAAAGGCTGTTGAGGCGGTTGGAGTCTGTGGCAATTTGATGTAACAGGTCATTCAATAAGTCCGTAGGATAAGTAAGAAAAAAACATTATTTTAATAAAACTCGATTATATTATTCAATATACTTGTCAATATTCGAAGCGTCCATCTGGCAACACTGTAACTTTCCGCAGTGATGCCAAATCGACTAATGACATACCGCGTTTGAAGCGTCATTCCAAGCAAATGTTTACAATGGAACAGTACACGCCACGCGAACGCTCTAAAATTGTTGAAATTTACATTCAACAAAACAAGTCAATAGTGAAAACTCAACGTGCTTTCAAAAAAATAAATAAAGTGAAAAGTGCGCCTTCCAAGAAAACCATTTATCGTTTGTATGAAACTGAAAATCCACAAGAGATTCAAGAGGTACCTCTTCACGATGCAAAAGTCACTGTTTGGTGCGGCGTTTGTGCTAAAATGCTCATTGGGCCGTTCTTTTTCGAAGATGATAATGGCCACAGAGTTACTGTCAATCAGGAGCGTTATCGCGATATGATAAACAATTTTTTCATGCCAATCGTTCGTCGAAAGCGCATCAGGCACAACTGGTTTCAACAAGACGGCGCGCCACCACACACAAGCCGCACTACAATCGATTTTTTGAAATAGGCGCTTCGAATATGGACAGCCCTGTAGTTGCCTTCGAAAGCGATACAACGAGTATAGTGATTTTTCAACTTTTCGATACCACTTTTATAGTACGACTTCTCTTTCTCGTCAAAATAGGCCTCAGTTTCAGCGATTACTTCATCATTGGACTTGAATTTCTTTTCAGCAAGCATTCTTTTGAGATCTGAAAACAGGAAAAAGTCGCTGGGGGCTAGATCTGGAGAATACGGTGGGTTGTGGGTAAGCAATTCAAAGCTCAATTCATTCAATTTTGCCATCGTTTTCATCGATTTGTGACACGGTGCATTGTCTTGCAGAAACAACACTTTTTTCTTTTGCAAATGTGGCCGTTTCTTGGCGATTTCAGCCTTCAATCGATCCAAAAGTGCACAGTCATAGTCGCTGTTGATGGTAGTTCCGTTTTGGAGATAGTCAATGAATATTATTCCTTTCGCATCCCAAAATACAGACGCCATCACCTTACAAGCCGACTGTTGGGTCTTTGCTCGCTTTGGATTCGGTTAGTCGACTGCTGTCCACTCAGCTGCCTGTCTTTTGGATTCTGGTGTGTAATAGTGAAGCCATGTTTTATTCATTGTCACATGTCGACTATAGAATTCGATTTTATTGCGGTTTAACAGCGCCAAACGCTCCTCTGAAGCATCAATTCGTTGTTGTTTTTGGTCGACTGTGAGCTCACGCGGCACTCACTTTGCACAGAGCTTTCGCATACCCAAATGTTTGCGTAAAATGGTAAAAACACTACCATCTGATATCTTTACAATGTCAGCTAGCTCGTGTATCTTCAATTTGTGATCGTTCGTAACCAAATTTTGGATTATTTTGATATTTTGTGGAATAACAGTCTGATTTGGGCATTCACTGCACTTTGCATCATTTGTGCTGGTACGACCACGTTTAAATTCATCAATCCACTTTTCTACCGTGGCGGCCGTGGCGTAGTGGGTAGCGTGTGTGACTCTTACGACAGAGAACCCAGGTTCGAATCCTCCATCTGACACAGAAAAGTTTTTCAATTAAATTAATTTTTGTGTTCGGCCGTCAGCTCTCTGCAGACAATGGCAAACCTCAGAGAGTAAAAACTGCCATGAAAAGCTTCTTGAGAACATAAGCCGTTCGGAGTCGGCGTAAAACATGTAGGTCCAGTTCTCGATCATTTGTGTGCAAACATTTCACATTACACACAACACAATTGATCATAAGAAGCTCGGTCAAATTCCTTTCAAGGGCTGAGATGGCCATTTCGTTTTTTTTTATTTTTACTCTTCTACTATTTGTCTCGATGGAGCAGAGTCCGAATAATGTTTATCAAGCCATTGTTTGGATTCCACTGTTTTTTTTTTTTTTTTAAAACAATGCTTTATCAAAACTCGAAATTCACTTTTCTCCATTTTTTTTTTTTCAATAACAATGGTTCCACACAAAATGCTATTCGAATCAATTGTCAGATTGTTGTCAAATTTTTATACGTGTCGTTTGAAGGTTGGTACTAAATAAAAGTCATATGGAAAAAATCTAGTAATGTCATCTATATGTCATCCTATGGACTTTTTGAACGTACTTATATTTATATATTTTAAAAATTTCTTAAGGTTGATTAATTTAAAAAATTTGCCTTTAATCACTCATAGCATTAATTTTAAAACAATAGAAATTCTTAGTAAAATGAATTTTTGAATACAACAATGTTATCTGAAGCAAGAAAAAGTTATCATAATTTTAAAGTTTTGACTTTCGGTGCAAGTTACTCTGCTGTTTTTAAGGAGGGACACGACATTCGCGGCAGAGAAAACAGACCTTTTTTTAAAAATTCATAACTCAGTCAAAAACAAGCATTTTTCTAAAATTTTTTTTTTATTATTGTAGAGAATTAAACAAACTACAAGAAAAAAAATTCAAAAAAATATATTTTTCACTCATGGTTTCAAACATGGTTTTATAGAGCTCCAAACTGGCGGCAGAGAAAAAAATGGGGCCTCGTGGTTGCAGCGCTGGGGGTTGCAAAAATTGTCCGATCTGGAAAAAAATTACTTATTTAAATCTTAACAAAATTGGTTATTGTATGACACGAGCTTTTTTTAAATTTTTTTTTTCAATTTTTGGTGGTGTTCCAAATTTAAAAGTGTGTTTTTTCGAAAAAAATGTTGACTTTAAATATTCATAAAAAATCGAAAAAAAAATTTTAAAAAAAGCTCGTGTCATACGATAGCGAATCAAGTTTAAAAAATTACAAAAAAAAAAAAATTTCTTAAAAAAATGAACCCGCTAGTGCCGCAACCAGTACGAAAAACATGGTTTCGAGATAAATGCGTTCAAAGTTTGTGAACAAAGAAAAAAAAAGGTTAAAAGTTGAAAATGTGCTCTCACTAATCCGGCTGTAACTTTTGAACCCGTAGGAATTTTTTCATGAAATTTGTTTTCTTAGAATTTTTACTATTTACTAAAATATAATATAAAGAATATTTACTAAAATACAAAATTATTATTATAAAAAATAATCGATTTCTAAAAACTGCCAATGTCATGTCCCCCCTTAAATACATTTAACTCCGGTTACCGGTTTGAAAGATGCACACAAAATTTCTTCAAAGGTTTGTGAAAAGTTTTTTCAAATCGACGAATGAAGCCAGGTATTCAGCTAGTATATAAATAATAGAAACTTTAATTTCGTTAAATTTTCATGGCAACATATAAAGAGAGCATAAAATCCATAAATGGAAAGATATCGCAAAATTCTTTTAGATTCATAGAATTAAGACTCCAAACTATAAATTTTGCATACTTGCAAAATTTTTTTCCATACCTAATTTTGTCCCATTCGTTACAATGTTCGGCGTTTGATCTCTCGCAATGATTGTAGGCTTTAAAAATGTAGGTTTTTTCTATAGTTCACAAATACTAAAAAATTGTATAGTCCGCAAATACTAAACAGGACCAATAAATGCTGGGGAAAATATTCATACATATAACTCTCTACACCGAAAAAAAAGTTTATGTTAAATTGAAAAAAACCTAGTATAATTTATAAGATGGCTTTGGCAGTATTCAGTCACCCAAGTACTTTATCAAAACGCCTAAGTTTTACATGTTGACTTGCCAATTTTTATTGGGTGATAAGTAAGTATTTGGTAATTTTTTATACACTACTTTAAAAAAAAAATTTAATTTAAAAAATAGAACTTTTTTCGGGTTTTGGTTTTTTTATTTTACTTTTTTTTTGAAGTGCCGCCTCTCGTTCTGTGATTTCACCGTTCATCAACACCGTTTTTTTCTTAGAAATTAAAGACTTCTCGGCTTTTTTTGCTGCTTGACGTATATTATAACAAGAACATTAAATTAAATTAAACATCAAATACAAAAATTTTACCTTCGCATGCCGTTGAGATTCGAACCCACACCAACTGATACCACTGTGTATGAAGACACTCCGCTACGAATTGAGCTCCTTCGTTATGCCCGTATGATACTTAATTTTTTTTGTCCAATTTTAAAATCTGAAAACAAGTGGCGCGTGGGCAGGACAGACATATTTTGTAAGAAAAGTATAAACGTTGTTACTTTTTTATATCTGGTGTTTTTAAGAGCAGCTGCATTAAATAAATTAATATTAGCTACACACATCACTTCCAATTCAGCATACATTTATATTAAATAGTTTTGTTTACTCTTAAAATGTCAAATTAATTATTAACAGCACAGTAAATATTTGATCGAAACTTAAAGAAGAACGAATTAAAAGAAACGGCAAAAAAAAAAAAATGCAAAGAAAATACAGTCCGTCCTAGAAATTTTTCTCCAATTCGTACCATATGCGTACTCACTCACACCAATTGAATCCATGCATTCGTGCTATTTGAACTGCTCTAGTTATAATTTTCAATGATGAATTTAATTAAGTATCATACAGGCTTTAGGCTGAGTGATTTATTCAATATTAATTACAACTGAAGCTAAGCTGCAGCTATCAACAGATTACTGCGGCAGACTGCATCTGTTAATACAGCATCTGTTAACATCTGTGAATCACATATTTTTTTTTGGCAGGGTATCGAAGTATGTGCTTTCAAAGCAATGTATTAAACAATAAATTGGTTAGGTGAGTTAACCTAGCTGCAGTTATGTCAGCAAAAAACAACAAAAGTTTTCAGCAGTCTTTTCCCGTCGAGGCATCGTTCATATTAAAATCAAATCAAATGATGTTGCCATGCCCATTGACACGATGAAAAAGCTCAGCGACGCTGCTGGATCTGTTAATGAAGAGCAACCCAATAGCTTTCGAGAAAACGGTGATGACAACAGCATCAAAAATCTTCCTGAGGTATTCTTCAAAAATCGTGAAAATGTCAATGCGTTTCGCTATTCTGAAGAGCAAAATAACAACAGTACTCTTCAATCATAAACTCACCGCCGATGAAATCTCTTGCTCTCTGATGCCGAGATGCTCTCGTTTGGTTGCACTTGTTGTATCTTTTTATTTCCTGCTTATGCTTACTATTTTTATTATCTTTTTTATTTTTAAAAGGTTTTATTATATAGCCACTTTTAATAGAAACGCTGTAAAAATCCGTACAAATGTTTTTATTTTTGTTATTCATTTCAATGGACACTATAAATATGCGTGTGTTGCTTTTGCTGGAAATTTATTAAATTCAATAATATTTAATAATGTATTCATCAAATAGTCATCGGGGAAGCTCCAAAGACAATACCAATACGCTAGTTCGTATTCTAAGCAAGCAAAGGGTTGGTTTAAGGGTGTGTCACATAAGCGCTCAAAGTTTGAATAATAAAATCGACGAATTCAGAAATGTTTTTGAGAACTCAGGCTTGGATGTTATATGCGTTTCGGAAACTTGGTTTAATCCAAGCGTAAATGATAGTATTTTCAAAGTTAGCGGTTACAAGATATTCCGAGCGGACAGAGCAAGGCATGCTGGAGGTGTTGCAGTGTTTGTAAGGGAGGGTATATTATGTAATTTGGTTAGTAAATCTAGTCCGGATGAAAAAGTCGAGTTTCTTTTTCTTGAACTGGTACACGAGTCAAGAAAACTTCTCATTGGTAGCGTTTACTGACCTAATTGCAATATAGATACTGCGGTTTTTTTTGATAGAATTGAGTCCCTAATACTACCATATTCCGACATAATTGTTTGTGGTGATTTCAACAGCAACATATTAGAAGATTCTCGTCGATGATATGAATTCTATAGGACTTTGTTCATCCAACACATCTATGCCGACACACTTTTCAAAAAATAAGAATATTTTGCTTGACCTTTTCTTCGTGAATGACACTAGTAAAATCAGACTTTATGATCAGCTATCCGCTTCCATGTTTTCAAAACATGATCTTATTTTCCTGACTTACGATTTCAATCATGTTTCACAGGAGCAAATATTCAACTTTCGTGACTTCAAGAACATAGACTCTTTGTCCTTGTTTTCGGAAGTCGAAAATGTAAACTGGTCTGCTATACTCTCCATGCCACAAGTAAATAACCAAGTGATGTTTTTCGAAAATAATATTAAATATCTTTTCAATAAGTATGTTCCCCTTAAAACAAAAAAAGTCAAACATTCACATCCAATTTGGTTTTCAAATAGTATAAAAACTATTATTGAGAAACGTAATGTGGCGTTTAATAGGTGGAAGCGTTTTAGGACGCCGGAATCACATGAGCGCTTTAAATGTTTAAGAAGGGAAGTTGTACGGACGGTAGCAACTGCCAAACAGAAACACTACGAATATAAGTTTTCCTTAGCAGTGAATAGCAAGCAGAAGTGGCAATTGGTGCGTCAAATTGGCTTAGGAAGAAGTGTCGCGCGTGCTAAAGGAAATGTAGATGCTAATGAGCTCAACAAAAAGTTTTCTGAAACGCCAATGTCCACTCCAAGCCTTAATTATTACAACAATGTCCGCCGTAGCTTCGATTCATTCTCTAGTTTTAGTTTTTCTTGTGTAAATCACTCTGAAGTTTTAGAGAGCTTCTTAGCTATGAAGTCGAATGCAATGGGCATGGATGAAATGCATTCAATTTTCATCAAGCTGCTGCTTCCTAAGCTTCAGCCATTCATAACTCATATCTTCAACTCTATATTAACTACATCAGAATTTCCCCTAAGCTGGAAAAAAGCTAAAATTGTCCCAATTCCCAAATCGGGCAATGATTTTCGACCAATCGCAATTTTGCCCTATTTTTCGAAAGTTTTCGAATTTATTGTAAATAAACAAATTAATATCTTCATAAGGCAAAACTCTCTACTGACTGAATGTCAGTCTGGTTTTAGGGAAAAACGGGGCTGCGTTACAGCCTTACTTGAAGTAGCTGAAGACATTAGATTTAACATTGACTCCGACAAGGTAACTCTTCTAGTACTTCTAGATCACTCTAAAGCTTTTGATACTGTTGATCACAAAATGTTAGGTACAAAACTGGATAAACTTTTTAATTTTTCTTCAGCCGCTACAAAACTTCTTATGTCATACCTCGAAGATAGATCACAGGCAGTAAATATAAATGATTCTTATTCAAATCTTCTACCAGTTCCCAGAGGCGTACCGCAGGGTTCCATTCTAGGTCCTCTTCTTTTCTCTTTTTATATCAACGACCTTCCGCAAGTCCTGCAACATTGCAAGATACACTTGTATGCAGATGATGTGCAATTATATATAAGTTGTCAACCAAATGACATTCAACAGTGTTTTAATATGCTTAACGCAGACTTACTTCGCGTTAGTGAATGGGCGTCGGCCAATGGTCTGGACTTGAATCCAAAAAAATCTAAATGCTTACCTATATCTAGAAAAACTGTTGTGTTGCCTGATTCTGGAATCTTTATTAGTGACTCCAGAATTGAGATGGTGAAATCAGCGAAGAATTTGGGCATTACTTTTAATAGTACCCTGACATGGTCAAATCACATACATGAACTTATTGGAAAAACCTATGGTATGTTGAGTAATCTTTGGGCCACGCAAAACTTCACCCCTCTTAATATAAGAATGCTACTAGCTAAGACCTATTTGGTGCCAGCATTACTATACGGCTGCGAAATCTTTGCAGTTTGCGATTCTGCGAGCTGGCGTATGTTTTCAGTTTGAAGCGCTCCGATCATGTCTCGCAATATGCAAGAAAAATTTTCAAAGTTTCCTTTGGATCGCTTATAAATATCAGAGTGCTGTTAATGTTGCATAAAATAATAACTACTAAAGAGCCTGTATATTTGTTTCAAAGACTACGTTTTCTTCGATCAAATCGAGGAAACAGTCTTGTTCAACCACTTTATACGTGTCTAACCTCTGAGCGTCAATTTTTTGTCCATTCCATTCGTCTTTGGAACTCACTCCCCCATAACATTCAGAAAATAAAAAGTGCAACGCAGTTCAAAAGCAATATAATAAATTATTTTGTCATGTGTCCATAATACGAGTATTAACTTAAATTTTAACATAAACTTCAATTTTAAATGCTTCGTTCACATTTGTACACTTTTATCTCATTCAAATTATTCTTTTTTAATACTTCATGTAATGTTTGAAAACGGATCTAATTGTTCATTATTATTTTTATTTAACTCAATTCATCTTTAATTTTTTATGTGTAGTTCACATTTTTGTAATTTTATTAGAGTAATTCAACTAGGCTAAGTTTTTTATCCATTTATATTGTCATTTATCTATTTAACCATGTTAATAGTGCTTGCCATAAGATTTAAATCTTGTTAGCACTAAAGTCCTATGATTAAAAAAAAAAAAAAAAAAAAAAAAAAAAAAAAATATTAATGAATAGATTATAAAATAGACATATAACTCTATAAGACATGACTCTATATATATCACTTTTAACAACAATATTTCTTTAAGAATTAAAAAAGATAGAAGGAAAAGAAAGATAATATAGTATTAAGAGAAAATTTTGAAGATTTCATACTTAAATTTGCGTTTATTCGTTATACATTTGACTGATGAAGGCAACGAATTCCATATTTTGATGGCGTTCACGAAAAATAATCTGCTGGAGTTCAAAAAATTAGGGTCAGGGATTATGAGGTTCGTGTTTCTTGTTGATCTACTAAACTGTAGTTTATTGAATAACACAGTGCAACACGAAAAAAATAACCATATACGGACACCCCTACGTGATAAAAGACAAAAAAAAAAAAGACCCCTGTCCCGCAGTTTTGCCCAAAGTCCTCTAGGTTTTTTTTTATGGGCCCACAAAGAAGTGGAGCCTTGGTGTCATTTTTGGAAAAAAGTGATAATTTTCTCAAGCTCATATCTTGCAAACCGTTCGGAATTTTGACTTACTCTCTGAGGCAAAGTTGTAGCTCTTCTCATAAAGCACAAAAATTTAATTTAGTTAGCATATAAAATAAAAAAACTTCATCTTCAAGGTCAAAATCGCAAAAAAACTTTAAAAAATGAGCGAAAAATGGCCCAAAAAGGGTTTTTTTTTTATTTTCCGCTTTTACGAACAAATTTACTTAATAAAAAATGCACCAATTTCTTTGGCCTGGTAGGGCTTACAGCGCTGATTAAAACCCCAAAGTTTTTTTAAGGAGGTCGATCCAACTTCTTGAGATATAGGCCTTTATAGCTTGAGTATATAATCGCATATATCTCACCCATTTCTTATCCGATCTGGTTGAGATGGGTATCATTGAGAAGACCTTTGAAAACGCTATAAATCTGAATATAAATATGTTAATTTTTATTAACTCATTGGGGCAAATTAAAAAAAAATATGTTTTAACCTCACTTTTTTAATAAAAATCTGGTTTCTCAAAAAACAGCCCTAGTACACTTATTTCTACCTAGACTCAGTAAAAGACAACACTTCAAGCTTTTTTTTTAAGGTATAATACTCCGCATTAACCCTTCTAAGACCGGAGATAGTGAGGTTTTTCTAACAAAAGTACTTTCTGGGAGCCAAAATTTCACTTAAAAACAATTGAAGTGTAAGAAAATAAGCGATTTCTTAAATAAAATGTTGATTTCAAAACTTTGAACGTAAATAATTGTCAGTCAGGAGGCCGAGTGTGTGAGTGCACTGTACCTTCACTGATAGTAAGTGCATTCTAATAAAAATTCTCAAGCTGGTGGGTGAGTTCCCGTGCCCAAACTATGAAACAACTACCTGGAAGCAAACTATGCATTGAATTCACATAAAAACAACCCAAAATATACAAAAAATACCTGGAAACACATTGTAGCTCTTGTCATATAGATGAAATTGTGAACATATAAAATCAAAAAAACTTGTATCAAAAAACTACCAGGAAGCAAACATCTGCATTGAATTCACATTGTAGCTCTTGTCATGTTTAATTTCTTGTATGTTTAACTAATGCTCAAAAATGAAATATGCCTGGCCAGAACCATGTGTTTGTCCAAGGGTTAACACCGTTTAGGTAGCGCTTAGGTATCACGCGATCACGCACCGACCGCAGCAGCACAGGCAATGCAGTAAGCTCAGCACACACAACAAGGGACGCAGCACACAATATAAAAGCGACACGACGCTCACATCGAGGCATTACACAGCGCGACGTCAACGAAAGCTCAGCGGTGAATGTGAAAAAGTGAAAGTAAAAAAGTGAAAGTGCTACAGCATAATTCGCACACAACATTGGCAACTGACAATTACAATATGCAGTGTGGAAATATTGATTTATTTTGCTACGTTTGCGGTCATCAAATCAGAAAAAAAGTTCTACAAAATTTCAAAAGGAAAAGAATCTTTTAACTAGTGAATTCAAGAGAGCATATAAGTTGTTTTTCGACGAAGAAGACTTGACCGGTGAAAATTACACACCTAAAACAGTGTGCCGCTAATGTTATAACTATATCATGGCATGGTTGAGTGGTGGCAAACATAGTATGAAGTATTGTAAGCCGGTAAACTGGTTTAATCTCCCAGGTGATAGTGATGAAACCAGTTGCTATGCATGCGTAAATTACACATGTGGTCTAAATCGATATGCTGAGAGGAACAAAACTTATAAAGCAACTGTAACAGCCACACTACCAGTGCTTGCACCTGAAAATTTTGTATCACCAAGGCCGCCAACTCCAGATCGTAGTACAGAATGACTCAGCCATCCCTGCTGAGACTACTAATCCTACAATACTGAATCATTATTACTAAATATCCATGCAACTACTCTTTGTTACAACACTAACTCTAAATGTCAACCCATACCACCTAGGAACTAAGATTAATAAAATCAGTAGTAGTTTAATAATGAAACCTGCTACATGCCTTTTCACTTACGGGAGAAGGCTTTATAGTATCTCAATGTTGAAGTAAAAAAAAAAACAAATGAAATTAAAAAATTATCGGTAGATTTTTCACTTTTGCAGCTACCTAAACGGTGTTAAGAATCATTCCTAGGAAGTTCATATGTTCTAGAAAGTTGTTTATTGAGATCTTAGGTTTATTTTTGTAGTTGATTGTTTCCTTGAATTTTGAATGGTTTCCTACCTATGAACCTGAACAGGGGGAAAAAGGTAAAAAAAAAATGATTTGATTTTATATGTTAACAATTTTTGTTCTTTATGACAAGAGCTACAACTTTGCCTCAGAGAGTAAACCAAAATTCCGAACGGTTTGCAAGATATTAGCTTGAGAAAATGATCACTTTTTTCCAAAAATTACATCGAGGCCCCACTTCTTTGGGGGCCCATAAAAAAAAAACCTGGAGGACTTTGGGTAAAACTGGGAGACAGGGGTCTTTTCTTTTTGGCCTTTTATCACGTAGTGGTGTCCGTATATGGTTATTTTGCCATGACTTAAAAAATTACACACTGTGTAAGTATACTGGAGTTTGTGTATTAAGGCGGGACATGATATTCGCGGCAGAGAAAACAGACCTTTTTTTAAAAATTCATAACTCAGTCAAAAACAAACATTTTTCCAAAATTTTTATTATTGTAGAGAATTGAACAAATTACAAGAAAAAAAAATTCAAAAAAATATATTTTTCACTCCAACACTGTTTTATAGAGCTCCAAACTGGCGGCAGAGAAAAAAACAGGGTCTCGTGGTTGCAGCGCTGGGAGTTGCAAAAATTGTCCGATCTGGAAAAAAATTACTTTTTTCAATCTTAACAAAATTGGTTATCGTATGACACGAGCTTTTTTTTAAAATTTTTTTTCAATTTTTGGTGATGTTCCAAATTTGAAAGTGTGTTTTTTCGAAAAAAATATTGACTTTCAAAATTCATAAAAAATCGAAAAAAAATTTAAAAAAAAGCTCGTGTCATACGATAGCGAATAAAGTTTAAAAAAATACAAAAAAAAATCATCAAAAAATGAACCCGCTAGTGCCGCAATCAGTACGAAAAACATGGTTTCGAGATAAACGTGTTCAAAGTTTGTGAACAAAGAAAAAAAAGGTTACCTTCAATCTGCCATGCCTGCTTCGTACTGTATGCGTTCGTTATCTTGTGTTGTGCTGTTTCTTATAGTTTTTTTGCAATCGTTTAGCAATTCGAGCTTCACCCTTCACCCTTCAAGTAGGTACGAAAAGTCAGGTAGCAAGTAGAACAAGTATATACCAGCTGCCGTACGTAGGTAGCGCAAAAGTTAAAAACGCGCTCTCACTAATCCGGCTGTAACTTTTGAACCCGTAGAAATTTTTTCATGAATCTTTTTTTCTTAGAATTTTAATAATATGTACTAAAATACAAAATTATTAAATTTTGATTTTCGAAAAAAATTTTAAAAAAACTGCCAATGTCATGTAACCCCTTAATCAAATTGTGTAAAAAAATACAATTTCTAGCATTCAAATAATTAAAAATATTGCGACGAAGTAATTGATTGCTCAAATGACTTGTACGGTCAAATTTTTTAAGACCAATTACGTATCTTACTGGCGTTATTAAATGCAAGTTGTAACTTGTGACTTGACCTAGAATCAGGATTACTGTTAACCACCTCTGAATACGAAATTATAGGTATTAAAAGCTGGATAACTAACTTTCTTCTGGTATCAACAGGCACAAAGGATGCAGTTCGTCTCAGATTACGAAGGATGTAGTAAATTTTTCAAACAACAAGTAAACTTTACAATTTTTGACCAGCTAATTTTAGACTCAGCTGAACTATATTGCTTGTATGAAAAGTTTAAGGCTCATTTGGTCACTACTAATAATGTTCATATATTACTGTTGTACTATAAAAGTAAGCCTAATTTTTACAATAAACAGGAATCAACATTATAATTATGCTATATGACGTTGTTTATTATTACTTTGGTGCTTTGACGTGTTTACACAGACCGGCGTAGAAAGTTTGCAGACAGATAAAGTCTGACATTTTCCATTTCATCCATTATTTGGTAAGAAATCATTGCGTTATATACAGCAGTTGTTCGCATGACCCAGTGAACCAAAAGTACTACTGCCACGACACAATCGTTTAAATCGGTCAATGAACAAAGATGGCGACGAGTTGCTGAGGATTTCATCTTTATACATGTACGTGCAAGACGCAAGCACGCTACTTTGCGTTTTCCTGCCGGCGTCATTTGGTGAGCTGTTGTTGTTGGTTTCGCTAAATGAGATATATGCACATAATGTCAACTTAAAGTTTGGCAGCAACAGCTGCTACTCAATTAAATAGTCGACCTTTTATGAAGTTTCCGAATTCGTCTGAATTCATCAAAGTTTATAAGAAAAATAAAAGTTATCGGCATCAAAATCGACAGCAGCAGCACCAACAATATTTCTATACGTCACTTGCAACAACTATGAAAAGCTGCTTATAAAATTTAGAAGCATAGACAGAAACGTGCGCAGCAGCTATACGAAGCTATTAAAAATTTTATAAAAATAAAAAAACACTTTTATAATTATTGCAACAACAAAGCCGCTGTTAAGGTTGCTGCTCATCAGCCGTTGCAATGTTGGCCACTTGCAACCACTGCTTTATTGTTGGAGCTAACGTCGTTGTGTGTTACAGTTGCTGTTGGGCGGTGGGTGGGTTTTAGTGTTGTTGCTGGCATGATTTTCGCTATTGTTGTGCTTTTGTAAAATTGTGCTCGTTATCAGCGTTTTCATCGGATGCGCGCATTAAAATGTTTAAAATCTGACTCGACGTAGCTCAACAGCGCGCTACAGCGCTTTACCCGGTGTTGGCAGCCAACATCAGTGGCGTCAAATTGCAGACAATGAATGCTGTTTAATGTACAGCGCAAAAGTGCAGCAAATAAATTTTTATTATTTTTATTGTTGCTCTTAAATTAAATGCGGCAAACTGAGTGAAGCACATAGAAAATAGCTGCTGCTGCACTCGGTGCACGTCCATCGCTGTGGTGTGCTGTGGTGTGCTGTGGTGTGTTGAGCTGGACGCCGTCATCGTCATTAGACAAAATGTCATTTACTGCTGAACGTTTGCTTAAATGTTTAGCAGCACGCTACAAGTCTGCACACTAGCTTATCTTTAAAAATAATTTTTATGATTTAAAAAAAAAGAAAAAAGTAAACACAATACAATTAAATAATGCGGCCACTTAATTTTGACGGCTGGCAATGCTTTTATAGGATATATAGCTTTATCAGATATATTAAATACTCTAATATTATGGTTGTTTTAAAATGTTTGCTTATTGAAAAGATATCTTTAGCAGCTTGACGGTGATCATCAAGGGCGTTCGCAGGGACAGGATATGGGGGAAGTCCCCCCCTCCCAAACATAGATTTCAGCAATGGAAAACAATTCAAAAAAGTAAAAAAATAAACATTTTAGTGTTTGTCTTACATTCTGGTTTGCCTAACACAGTCCAACATTTTTGAACACATAATTTTAGGACTCAATTCTGACAATTGCACGTGAAAGTAGGCCCAAAATGAAAAACTTGTGCATCATTTGTTTTGTCTTCTTGCCTGCCAAAATATTTTTAATATCGATTTGAAGTTAGTAACTATCGTATAGGGTAATTTTTGACGTTTTAGGCTCTTTTGTTTGACATAACTCGAGAACTACTAGTCCGATTTAGCTGAAACAAATTTAGAAAAATTAACAATTACAATTTCTCTAATCTGTTCTTATACCGATTGTCATGATTCTCATGAGATCTGAATACGGATACACAGTGTGTGCTTAGATTGTGGAGACAGCACTTCTCCAATTTACTTACTGGCGACGATTCCACCAATGCCGTCCATCGAGAGCGCAGTTTAGTGCTACCAATCGACGATGACGGAGTGGAAGTATCACCACCTAGCCATGAAGAGGTTCGAGTTGCTATCCAACGACTCAAAAACAATAAATTGTTTAAAACCGGCGGCGATGAATTGATAAGGCGCATGCATCAGCTCATCAGCAAAATATGGCTAGCAGAAAGCATGCCCGACGATTGGAACCTCAGTGTACTGTGCCCTATACTTAAGAAAGGAGACCCTACAATCTGCGCTAGTTATAGAGGTATCAGTCTTATTTCCATCGCATATAAGGTTCTCTCAAGCGTACTGTGTGAAAGATTAAAGCCAATTACAAAAACACTGATTGGACCTTATCAGTGTGGCTTTCGACCTGGTAAATCCACCATAGACCAGATTTTCACTCTACGACAAAACCTGGAGAAACCCACGAAAATCAAATTGACACACACCATCTCTTTGTCGATTTTAAAGCTGCGTTTGATAGCCCGAGAAGGGATTGCCTATACGCAACAATCTCTGAGTTCGGTATACCTGCAAAGTTGATAAGACTTTGCAGAATGACGTTGAGCAGCACACGCAGCTCCGTCAAGGCAGGAAATGACCTCTCCGAAACCTTCAATACCGAAAGAGGTTTCAGGCAAGGCGATCCACTGTCTTGCGATCTCTTCAACATCATCATGGAGGGGATCGTACGAAAGGCCGGAGTGCATCGTAATGGCACCATTTTCTACAAAGGTGTCCAGCTCCTTGCGTACGCTGATGATATTGATATTGTCGGCAGAACCAATAGAGATGTTACCGCTGCTTTCGCCGCTATCGAAAAGGAATCAGCCAAAGTGGGTTTGACGATAAATGAGGGCAAAACAAAATATATGCTGTCTACAAACAAGGGAGCTCGGCGTTTAGACTCCCACGTTTCATCCGGCAGCTATAACTTTGAAGTAGTCAAGGAGTTTGTATATCTTGGCACCGCCATTAATACTAACAACGAAATCAGCCTGGAGATAAAGCGAAGAACAATAATTGCTAATAGGTGCTACTACGGGCTCAGTAAGCAAATAAGTTCCAGAGCCCTCTCTCCATAGACAAAACTAACACTCTACAAGACGCTCGTTCTACCTGTGCTGCTTTATGGCGCTGAGGCATGGGAGAAAAGTTCTTCGCAAAATCTTCGGTCCTGTTCGAGTCGGCGATGACTATCGCATCCGAATGAACCACGAGCTGTATGAGCTCTACGATGACATTGACGTAGTTCGGCGTATAACTGTATCGTATGGACGACGAAGCTCCAGCGAAAAAGGTGCTCAAGGCGAGGGTCGCTGGTCAACGACGACGAGGGAGACCATGCCTCCGATGGATGGACCAGGCTGAGGAAGCCCTAACCGCACTTGGTGTATCCGATTGGAGAAGGCGCAGAGGCGCCTGGCGAGAGCTGATGAGGTCGGTCGAAATCCGGACACGGGTAGTTACGACCACCTAAGTAAGTAAGTAAGTTACTTTCGGCAATTTTACTAAAAATGGGTTTCCACGCCCTCTTGTGCCACTCATAAATCAATGAGAATGCTATATTTTAGACGGCTGTGATCGTTTGTATGCTTACCGTCGTCAACTGCACTAAAAACGGGCGTGGTATCACTTTACTTACGACCACTTTTTAGAAATCATTGAGACTTCAGGACATCTGGGCCGATTGCGCTGAACTTTGAGCCCACAAATACAAAGGTATGATTGCTGCAACATCCTGCTATTTTAAATATAAAAATAACCCAATAGGCAATGAAGCTAGGCCTCTTCTTATGAAGGCGTGCATTTACTGCTACTTTTGGCGGTAAGACACATGAGTTCCTCGCTGCTTCTGCGAGCGCTTCTATGAGGCCTAATTTTTCGCTAGCCAGGGAAGTACAACAATTATATTTTTCCTACAAAAACTGGTTCTACTTATATTTCAGGGTTACTTTTTCGTTAAAAGATTACAACTGAATTATAATCAACGCCATGACTTAGAAATATTCTTATCTGACAAAAATACGTAAAATAAAATAAAATCACAGAATAAATAGGTAGGTATACTTAAAAAGAAATAAAAAAATAAATATTTTTTTAATTGTTTTGGTTAACCTCTTCTTTAAGCCATTCTAAAGGAGTGCTTATAGCAGGCCTCTTTAAAGCAGGAAGAGCGGAAGGCCTGAAAAATTTTCTCGTTTCATATAAAAAAGATATGAGTACTTGGATATGAGTACGGAAGCACTTCGAAATCCATATGATGGCCTGCTAGTAGCGCTTCCAACTACTGTCATTGCCGACTCACACTTTGTTATTATTCCATATTTTTCAAGAGAATATATTTTAAGTCTTAATGAAAAATTTCCCTCCAAATGTATACCAGCCTTTGCAGCAAAAACATTTCTATTGTACTGCCTTGGATAACGAAAAAGCAGGCCTTATAGAAGCGCTCGCTGGAGCAGCGAGGAAGTCATGTCTCTTGTCTTCAAAAGAAGTAAATGCGTGCTTTCCTTCGCAGAGACCTTAACTTACTGTCTATTGGGTGCAATGGAGACGAGGTAAACGTCAACGAGAGCGTGGTCAAAATAAAGTCTGCAACAACATATTTTAGGATACAAGCAATATATGGGACAAGTTTCCACTCAGTTTCTTAGATTTTTATACCGGCCAAACAAACAGAACAAGAGTTTTATTAATATAGCTAGATTATGTAAGAAAACAATAAAAAAATGTTTATTGTTTTATTAAAAGATATCTAAATAAATTCTCAAATAAGCCAACTTTTTTATTTACTTCCTCAATTCATTTTTTATTTATAAGATTAGCTTAATTTATGGAAGCACTAGTTATAAGCTGATTTAGCACATAATTCCAAATCTTTTTATTACCTTCATGCATCTGGCTAATCGGCTGTACTCGACGAGTGCTATTCAGTGACGCTTAAAAGCAGATTGTAATAAATCAAATTTTTAATTTCCTAAAAATTTTCTACTGTTATTTTTATTTTTCTGCAAATGAAAATTGAGCTTATCTCACTAGCCAAAACTAATATTATTCATAAGAATTTTTTCTTTTTTTTTTTTTCTTTTGAAACTTATAAAATTATTGCAATTTTCGTTGTTGCAGCTGTTGTTATTGTTTTATTTTGTTTCTTTGTGTTGCCTGGCCCGCTTAATAATAAAGCGATAAAATTGCATTTAACATTTTCTTGGCTTTTTCAATTTGGCAAAACACGTAAAGCCGAATTCTAGCCGCGCACGTATGCAGGCTTTGGATATTAATTTAAATCAGCATTTTTTATTGTTGCTTAAAAGCAGCAATAAAAAGGGTGTTATGATATTGTTGTTGCTTATGTTGTTGCTGTTAATGCACTTTTTTTTTTCATTGCTGGTAATTGTAATTATAATTAAATTAAAATAAGAATTTTTTAAGCTCAGCACACAGCAATTGCAGCAAAAGAAATGGAGCAGAAGATGATGAGGCAGGCAGAAACAGACTGAGAGCTGCAGACGAGCAGATAGGCGGACTGGCGGCAGGTGGGCAGCTTTAAATGAAAATAAGAAAAATAACTAACACCGCTGCAACAAAACAACAATTATAAGCAACCCAAATGAAAATGAAGTCATATTTCATAAATGATTTATGAAATGGGAGCGAAATAAATAACAATAGCAACAACAACAACAACAACAACATCGGCCGCAAATTTCTTTGTGATTTAAAAGAAAGAAAAAAAGTTTTTTATTTGCGCTGTTTTAATTTAACTGCTGCTTAAGTAGGTGTTCATGTTCTGAATGCAGCGCGCGACCCTCTCGCGGCGCAGCGGCGCGCCAACGTTAAAGACGGCGACGACTGCTGTTTGGCTGCCTGGTCTGATGCAGTCTCAGAGAAAGAGTTGCATTAGCATATCGATGCACGCACAGGAGGCTTGAAATGCAACAACAACAACAACAACAACAACAATAAGTTGTGCAAAGCACAAGAAAAAAAAAGTACTAAGAAGCAGAAAAGGCAGAACAAGAAATCGCGCATCAGCCATGAAGAATGTGAGTAAGAAAGCGCAGAGTTCGCGCGGTGTAAACTTCTTAGATAGCACTAAAAGCTAGTCAGCAGCAACAACACAACACAACAACAACAACAACAACGAGCTAATAAAAAAATTTCGTTGAAATTTTTGCACAACACTTGCATTAGACTCTGACTGCTTAATGTTGCTCTTATTGTTGTCTCAGTTGTTGTTGCTAGTTGTTGTAGTTTTTTTTTTTTTTTTTTTTTTTGGCTTTTAAGATAATCATGCAACTTAATTGCTAATTAATTATAATCACTAACTCTGGCTCAGCGCCTATATCTATCTATCTATCTATTGGGTGTGCACCTGCCTTATTTTGCATCATGTTGTTGTTTGTTTCTTTTTAGTTGCAACTTAGATTGTTTTGATTGTTGCCTTAACTGCATTTTGACCAATGAGCACAGCAGCAGCAACAGCAGTTTAATCAATGTTGTTGCATTCAGCTTTGCAAACACTTGTTTTTGTGTTGCAAAAATTGTTGCATTTTAATTTAATGCAATTATAAATAAAACTACAACAACATGTACAAGAAAAGAATGCTGTTAAATCTGCAACAACAAAAACAGCAACAACAGCAGCAGCAGCAGCATGTTGCATTTATTGCTTTTCATTTGCATTTGAAATTGTTTGCAACAGAAGATTGTTTCAGTTCAAAGATGCATTCGTTGTTAGTTGTTGTTGTTGTTGTTGTTGCCTGTTTTATGGCTTCATTGGCAAAGAGCTCAACAACATGGCGTATGAGCAACATTCGATTAAATTATTTCATATAAATTGTTGGGTTGCTTATAGACAGCAATAAATTTAAAAATAACTGATGTTGTGTTGATGTAGTGGGCGTTGCCTCAGACTTTAGCAGAAATTTTATTTTGGTGCCTTAATATAAAATTTCAAAAATATTACAATATTTTGCGTTGCTTGTGAAAAGCATTTGTTAAATTTAAATTTTTTTTTGGGCTGAGTAAAACCAAAAATTTGGTAAGACACAGTTGGTAACTTTTGGCATACGTTAGTGGTTTAAACATTTTTCGCTTAATTCAGGTTTATAGAACTGAAAGATTCGACCTGAATCGGATGAATTAACAATTATTTAAGTACACCATTCTTTGTGAATTTGAAATTAACAAACTAAAGCACTTAGTTGTAGCATAAGATAGTGTCGTAGCGAGAAATATAAAAAAAACTGTTCTTCTCTTTTCCTGTTATTTGTTAGTTGGCGTAGATTAAAGGAGGTTAAGTAAAGTAAGTTTGAAGTTTTTAGCTTGATATTAAATTTTAGCTCTGCACAAAAGTTTTTGCGAAATCTGAGTACGGAATCGGATTAAGCGACCAATTCTACATGGGGATAGAACTTTTTTGTAATTTTCGTGTAGCTTTAATGTCAGTACGAAATTTAATAAATTCACATTAACCGTGAGGGCTCGAAAATCACGTTTTTCACTGTAGCTCATTCAGTTTATCAAAATTTTGGTTTTTTTTTGGCGTTTTACTATTTTTATGCAAGCACCTTTCATATGAGGGGGGGGGGGGGGGGGGTCACGGTGAATCAGAAACACAAAAAATTAAAATGAAAAAATGTTTACAATTTTTAATTATTTAATTTTATTTTAAAATTTATCGTAAATTTACATTCATTTAGTTAACCATATTTTGCTTAAATATTGTTTGATGTGCAAAATTTTTTCTTTAAATATTATTTACATTAAGCAGGCTTCACAACTAAAATGTTTAATTTTGAGAAGAACATCATTATCTACCAGATTGAGAGATTTGAAATAATAACTGAGTGGAAAACATCAATTCGCGTTTATTTGCTCCTGGTGACCGTAACTTTAATTTTTTGCCAAATCGGAGTACGGAATCGGATTAAGCGACCAATTTTACATGAGGATAGAGCTTTTTTGTAATTTACGTGTAGCATTAATGTCAGTACGAAAATTAATAAATTCACATTAACCCTGAGGGCCCGAAAAACACGTTTTTAACTGTAGCTCATCCAGTTTATCAAAATTTTGGTCTTTTTTTGGCGTTTTACTATTTTTATGCAAGCACCTTTAATATGAGGGGGGGGGGGGGGAAGGAGAATCAGACGCAAAGTAGGATTTGGATGTATCTACTGAACATAGGCTATATAAATTCTGCCACGACCCCTTTTACCGCCCACAAATCACTAAAAATGCTATATTTTAGACGGTTTTGGCCGTATTAGACTCGAATTTAGTTAAGTTTGTATGATGAGTGTCGGCAAAGAAACGAAAAATGGATTTGCCACACCCCCTTTTAACGCTCACAAAAAAATAAAAATAATGGTTTTTTCAGATGGTTTCGGTTGTATTGGACTAAAATTTGTTAATTTTGCTGACTGTCAGCAAATATCATTAAAATGGGCGTAGCTGTAGTAAGCCTATTCATTAATAATTATAAATTACTAGCAGAGTACCCGACCTTGTTCGCATAGAGCGAACAATTGAGTTGAATTATATTAATAGCAAATAAGGATTAATTCATATTCTTTTTACTTGAAAAAATAATTTATTAAAGCCTATGCACACGGTCTTGGAGAGTCTGCTTAACACATTAATTTTACCATAACTTTTCATGAACACTATCCTGCAGTGATATACTTGGCAGTACATTTGGAAAATGGACATATAGTATATTTTACTGCAGAAAACATACACAGAGTGATTCAAGAAATACCTGAAATCACATTGATTGCGTTTTTTAAACTATGTTCGAGTGATGATTTCGCGAAGACCTTGCTCTGAGCCAAGTTTCTTCATATTATACATGAGCACTAAAGAAATAGAATCTACGGAAAAGAGCACAAAATCGTGAAGGATGGGTTGAAGTTAAATGAGATTCGGCTCTAGGTAGAGTTTTCACGAATCATTGTAATTATTCTGAATACTTTCACCATCGACCTCTGTTGGAACACATAAAGCCCTACAAGTTTCACTTATTTAAGAATTGAAGATGGTGTGTTGCATCCCACATACCGCGTTGCATGCGAAACTTTAGGTCTTCTTGAAAGTGGCGGTCATTGGAGAAATGCACTGTCTGATGCCGCCATCTCTGAAAAAAGCTTTCCGACTCAGAGAGGTGTTTGCAATAATGCTGATTCTTTGCCAAATGTGCAACGCGTTACATTTATGGAACGATTTCAAAAATCAATTTTGCAATGATATTTTGCACAGACATCGCTCACAACAAATTAATCAGGAAATACCTTACAACGATACGTTACCTTTTTTAACGAGGGTTTGGCTTCGATTGAGAGTACGATTTACATGCTTTTAAAACGTTTAAACGATTTCGGTTTGCCAGAATCCCAAAGAGATAATACTGAAGTAGATATATCTAAGGAGGAACTAAAATTAACTCCAGAACAAATAAATGTCTACAACAAAATATTACAAAATGTAACGAATAATGAAGTGTAACAACAAACATTTTTTTATTGATGGTCCTGATAGTACCTGGTAAGACCTTCCTGACTAATATAATTCTGGCTAAAGTTCGTCATGTACGAAAAAATTGCAATTGCAGTAGCATCCTCCGGAATCGCAGCAACACTTCTAAGTGGCGGTCGAACTACTCAGTCAACATTTAAGTTGTGGCTTTCAGTTTTACCAGGCAAAACAACACCTTCATGCTCAATCTGCTGCACGTGATATTGCAAAAGTACTCAAAGAAGCATCATTAGTTGTTTGGGATGAATGCGCCATGACACATAAGGCCCATATCGATGCTGTTAATGCTATTTTGCAAGATGTTAGGCCATCAGGTCGTGTGATGGGTAGTGTAACTTTTTATTCTCTGGTGAATTTCGTCAAACACAACCGGTTGCACCTAAAGCCACCCGAGCTGATACAGTAAGAGTTATCATGAATAAATCAAATGTGTGTCAATATGCCAAGAAACTTCATTTCACAACAAATATGCGTCTTCATTTAAGAGGAGATCACGATGCCGCTATATTTGCAGCTCTTTTACTAAAAATAGGAAAAGGAACATTGCCCTTGAGAATGGATTGCTTCATGTTTTAGATACATTGGGTACATGCGCTTCGACTATAGACAATTTGGTTTCAAATGTTTACCCAGATATCAAAAATTTGCGTGAAAAATCTGCTGCATGGTTATGTGGAGAGCTATTGTTTCCACCAAAAATTCAGATGTGGATGTAAAAGCCAATCGATACGATTGTTAATGAAGATGATGTGATTCACTATCCAAGTGAATTTTTTAATTCATTACATTCATGTGGCATTCTCCCACATAAACTAACATTTAAAATTAATCCAGCTAGAACCCAGCAAGTAAAGCAACTTTCACCAAATATTATAGATAATCTATATAAGCGAAGGGCACAATTTAAATTATCAAACACGCGTGTTTGGAAACAAAATGCTGCTTGCGCGGCGTCGACACAAGTACTCTATAAGCTCCTTCGTGTGGCTTTCGATCGTGTGCGTTCGGCTGTTGCTTTGTTTTCATTTTCGCTTAGCAAATCAATTCAGTTGATATTCAGCACTTGCCAAGGTAAGACCGCGCTGCGCAATTCAGTTGATATTCAGCACTTGCCAAGGTAAGACCGCGCTGCGCAATTTTTAAAAATACAGAGAGAAAAATGTCCCCTGAAGAGTGGGCAAATGATTTCTTTTTTATAGAAAACGATGATGGTGATTTGCAATGCATGATTTGTAATCGCATTATGAGTCGCAATAATATGTTTTGTTTAAGAAGACATTTTTTCTCTAGCCATGAAAATTTTACTTTGTTAACGGGGGGTGAACGAACAACAAAAATTTTAGAGTTAAAAGCAAAATTTTTTTTAATATATATGGTTGATAAAGGTGGGCTATCCGCCAACTCTATGGTAGATGAAGCTCATAGTGATCATCAGGAAGAGCATCCATTGAATGAAAATAACAATTTGTCTCTAAAAAAAGCATCATATACCGTAGCCTTGGCTTTGGCAAAGCATTGCCGCCCATTTGATGATGGCATTTTTTTTCAAAATTTAACATCAGACGTTTTAAAATGTTTTGGTAAAAAATGCTTTGAAACTTTGAAACTTTGCGAAAATATTCCCTTATCCCGACGTACAGTCACACGGAGAACAGAAGAGATAAGTAAATTCATCCATTCTGAAGCTAAAAACAGACTGCAAAATTGCAAATACTTTTCAATTTCGTTGGACGAGAGTACAGATATTAATAATATTTGCCAAGTTATCATTTGCACGAAAACAGTGGATGCAAATTTAACTTGTTTTGAAGAAATTTTGGATGTAGTTTCTCTTCATGGTCATGTGACGGGTGAAGTTTTGTATGACGCAATAAAATCGAATGTTTTTTCATTTGTAGACAAATGTAAGCTAAGTTCAATATGTACGGATGGAGCAAAAGTGATGAGAGGAAAAAACAAGGGTCTTTTGGGGTTTTTTAATAGAAACGGAATTAATTGTCCAGCATTTCACTGTGTAATACATCAGCAAGCTCTTTTCTCAAAAGAGTTAAGTATGACTAGCGTAATGAACATAGCTGTAAAAATAATAAATAAAATAAGAGGAGGACACAATTCACTGACTCACAGAAAGTTTAAGAATTTTTTAGATAACTTTAATGCAGAGTATGGTGATCTTTTGCTGTACACAGAAGTTCGATGGCTTAGTCGAGGTAGAAGTTTAGAACGACTTTTTAATTTAAGGAAGGAAATTGTAATTTTTTTAAAAACAGCACCAAAACTGGACACCGAAGAGCTTATTTTTTCACTGGAGGACCACAATTTTTTATTAGACTTAGCATTTTTATGCGATGTCACCGAAATATTAAATGAACTCAACCTAACTCTTCAAGGTAAGAATATGAGCATTTTTAAATTAGCAACAACAATACGCCATTTTGACAGAAAAATGAATTTATTAATCCAGCAACTCCAAAACAATACCTTAGTCAGCCTAAAGAAAACTTCGACCATCTTTTTTGAATTCAATATCAATAGCTTTGTTAAAATTCAAAAGTATGCTGAAATCGTTCAAAATTTAAAAAAAAATTATGAAAGTCGGTTTCAAGATTTGAAATCTACTGAAAAGTTGATTGAATTGCACGACTGTCCACTTTTTTGTGAAATAAAAGAGCAGGATATCGTACTGCACGAAGAGCTCAAACAATTACGGGATGATCTTGACTGTCCTCTGGAAACTGGAGTAAACTTTTGGGCGCAAATTAATGACAGTAAGTATCCAAACCTTAAAAATGTAATTTATAAGTTGTACTCAATGTTTGGTACCACATACAACTGCGAGGTAGCATTTTCCCAACTAAAAATTATTTTGAACAAGCTACGCAATAGGATGTCCGACCAACACACAGCCGATTTATTGCAAATTAGGGAGTACAGAGGAGACATCGATTTGGACAAGTTAGCTGAACAATAATTTTCTTCTTAAAGTGGTATGTAATATGTTAATATGAATTTTTAATTTTCTATAAATTTTGTTAGTTTATTTTGTTTATACATATGTATATTTTTTATTTTCTATATATTTTTTGTATTATTTGCATAAGTGAATATGTTTATAAAAAAGTTTAAATAAAATTATATACTAAAGAAGCAACCAAAATCTTTTCTTTTCGACAGTTGAATAGTTTTTTCAGTGTAAAACTGGCGACCGTCAAGCGTGATCTTCGTTTTTCTCTGCTTCACACACAAGCAAAGTATGTGATAGTATGTGTGTGCCCATCACTGCCCTGTAGGAAAATCAACTAATTTAAAAGTAGTTGATAAAGTAGTTTTTTGTCAACCACAACTAGTTGAAATTCTGACTTTTTTCCATAGAACGAACTAACTTATTTTGTATGGTGATGTCCGCTAAATAAGTCAATTGACTGTCGTCTGCATATATTTTCAACTACTTGTTAAATTAGTTACATTTAAATTATTTTTTTAATTGCTTTAAAATAACCAATTGAAAACTAATACTGATGGCCAAAAGTTAATAATATTTGATGAAATAACATGGTTAAATATATATATAAGCTTGTAATCTAATAAAAATTTTCAATTAAAACATGCCAACATCAGAGTAGTTGCCGCCTTAATATAATTCAAAGTAGTTTATGAATCACTGGTTTTTAAGTAGTATTTCAATTACTTCATATATTGAAGTGGATGCCGCCTTAATATAATTCAAAGTAGTTCATATACTGGATTGTTTTAAACTAGTTTTTTAATTAGTTACTTTTAAAAACAAGTTAGTTTGTTCCTATAGGGTGATCTATATTAATAAAAATCATTATCTGCTTGTTTGTTTGTATGTGTGTTTGTTTGACTTTTAACGGCTGTACGGACATCGCTCAAGCTTAAAAAGTGTTTTACTTGCACCACATAATAGGTAATTGCATACTTAGTTTTAACCACGCTCCCTTTTACCGCCCACAAATCAATAAAAATAAAAATGCAATATTTCCGAATGTTTCGATTGTATGAGACTAAAATTTGGTAATATCGTTTGTATGGTAACTTTCGGCAATTGTAGCAAGAATGGGTTTCCATGCCCTCTTTTACCGCCCTCAAATCAATGAAAAAGGTATATTTCAGACTATTTTATTCGTATAAGGCTGAAATTTGGTAATTAAGTTTGTATACTTACCGTCGGCAACTGTGCTAAAAATACGCGTGCGGGCACTATAATTACGCTCACCTTTAAGAAATCATTGACTCCAAAACTTCTGAGCTGATTGCGCTGAAATTTTGGCAGTAGATTGTTTTCGAGCACGAGATGGCTTATGGAAAAAATGTTTGCCACACCCCTTTTACCGCTCTCAAATTAAAAATATAGGGTTGCTGGAACGTCCGTGGCGAAGCCGCGGACAACCGGGTCCTGCCCATCGATGATTCAGCGACTATCGAACTATCGAATCAACTGATATATTATGCACATGTCTGAAATTTTTGATTTGTATATGGATCTGTGCGAACATTGTTTATACAATTCATAGATACTAGTATCGCCTATAGCCGAAATTCAACCATGTCAAAATTGATGCTGTTTTTCTTTTTTTTTTTTCTAAACACATCAAACAATTTTTGAAATTTGCTAACTTTGAAATTAGATTAATGCTAAATCGATGCATGTCTACTTCCCAATGCAATAAAAATGAAGTCACTACACTACACATTGAGCCAAACTCCTTCGTTACGCGGAGTGCTTTATTCAATATTAATGATGAAGCTATTCTGCAGCTATCAAGAGAATACTACGACATTCTGCATCTGTTAATACAGCATCTGTTAACATCTGTGAATGAAATATTTTTTTTTTTGGCAGGGTATCGAAGTATGTGCTTTCAAAGCAATATATTAAACAATAAAATGCTGAGGTGAATTAACGTAGCTGCAGTTGTCAGCAAACAGTAGCAAGGCCGCTTGGATTAGTTGGTAGAGCGATGGACTGGCACCAAAAGTTCCAGGTTCGATTCCGCACGGCGGGAACGGACATTTTTTTCATTTCTTTTTGTTGATGAAATGTAGTAAAATTTACTGGTGTGAATATTAACGTGTGTTTTTTAATTTACTTTATGTTATTTTTGAATTTAAAAGTGGTTTTATTACAAAAAAAAAACCATTAACTTATCAAATCTATCCTTCTCTCGTGTGTCTAATGACGCAGCTGTTTTCTTTTTTTTTCTGCAGAAAATAGCTCAAAACCATGCTTAAGCCATCCATGCTAGTTGTTTTTTAATTTTGTATCTTTGGATTTTGGGCTTAGGTGAATCAAATATTTTTTTTTTGGCAAGGTATCGAAGTATGTGCTTTCAAAGCAATGTATTAAACAATAAAGTGCTTAGGTGAATAAGCCTATGTTTATAATTTCCATACAATTCTCTTTACCCAAGCCGACTTAGGTGATTTACCTATTGTTTTTTTTCACGGTGTACGCAGTATTACGCGCCCAACCACGATATATTGTTCTTTCCTTGCCTTAATCATTTCATTATTATCTTTAGCAGATACCTTCCATTTTTAATAAAACAAAAACATTTACAAAAACTACATTTGTAAAAGAGTGCGGCTAATTTGATCATCATGGTGATTGAATAAATGTATAAATTGCTTAAGTAAATAAAATTTAAATGTTTCTCCGAGATAATATTCTAAAATCATAAGTTTTTAATAACTTTTCATTATGCACCTGTGGTTCTATTTAATGGATTTGCCAATATTTAAGAGTGATAAAAAAGTGCCTGGCGAAGCGGGTGGTGGTTCAGTTAGTAATGTATAAATTACCAAATACTTGGTTAATTTATCGCCCAAATAAAAATTGGCAAGTTAGCATGTTAAACTTAGGTGTTGGTAATGAAGTACTTGGGAGGCTGAAACTAGGTTTTTTGTAATTTCACATAAAATTTTTTTTCGGTGTAGTAGAATAGTATATAAAGTATTATTAAATAATTTAAATTATAAATAAATTTTAGTTCTCATATAAAAATTTCATTAAGTTTTGCTCAATATTTCTAAGAAATCGTAATTTAAGTAAAAAAGCACATACAAATTAATTTGTAATAACTAAAAACTTTTAAAAAAGCGCTAACTGAAAAAAAATTAAATTTTGTAGTATTATAAATTGTAGTAGTATAATAAAATATTTTAATTATAAAATATTTTAATTTCCCTTAAGTCCAATCCATTAAGTCCAAGTCTTATTCAATATTTCTGAGAAATCACAATTTAAGAAAAAAAAGTGCATAAAAATTAATTTTTAATTTATTATTTTCTTTCGATTAATCTTTAAAAAGCGCTAATTTAAGAAAAAAATTGAATTTAATCAATAAGTCGTCAAAGTTCTACAATAAAAAGTTGATGTTGAACAAGCAGATTTTTGTAGATCAGTTTCTTGTAGAAAAATAAGTACTTCAGTTATACAGTGATTTTTGTTTTTTTTGCAAGCAGGCGCCATGCCTACGAATATTAGCTCAATATTGCAACGCTTTGACCTCGCATCGTGTTGGAATCGATCCCAGCTGCTGACTTGTTTTTAACTAATTTACAGGACAGGCACACAAACGAATGCTACAGCAACGAATCCTGCGGCTTATTTAGTGTCATGTTTGCAGCAAAAGATATTTGTACAAAAAAAATTGTTGCTGTTCAGTTCAAGTCCCTGTTCTGGTTGTTCTTTATAGATGCAAATTTACTACATATACAATATAACAATGTTACGTACATAGGATACGTTAAGATGCTGTGCCAACAACATTGGCGCTACACGCTGCGGCAACAAAAAGTCTGACAAATTTCGCTGTTGGAGACAAAATATGACTTGGTCAGAATATGAAGCAGAATTTGAAAAAAGTTAACATTTTCTGCATCAAAAGTTATGTGACTGTAAAGTGCTGTTACCAAGGGAGGGAGCAGCGAAGTTGTGTCTGCAGTTTGATCTCTTATTTTTGAATTTTCAAGTTTTTGCATTTTAAAATGCAATATTTTTTTTTATATATATTCACAATTATTGCTTGAATCAAAGTTGAAATATATTCGCTTTACTCGCATAAATAACAGTTGACACGATATTTCTGCGCGCTAATGTTCTCATTACGTAGGCCATAATAGTGGCTGCTGCTGCAATTGTCAGCAACGCCAATTATTTTCACCCCATCATCCCATTGTTGGTCAACATCGATGACACTAAAGCAAACATGGTTTTACTTTTAAATAATGCCCCGCGATGTTTGGGTTTTTTTTTTGCGGTTTTTATCAATCCGCCGGAATCACTATAAAAACTATGACAGCAACTATTAAAAAATGCAGCCATTATATTAGATGTTGATATAGAGTTAATTTGGCTCCGTCATGTAAAAAAAATAGACGCGAACTGTTTTAAAAGCTTGCGAACGATGATAATTTTGAAGTTTTTCTTACTACCAACGCAAAAGGGGGATCTACTGAAGGATTTTTTGTGCTTACACCGAGAAAAAAGCTTATGTTAAATTGAAAAAAAACCTAGTATAATTTATAAGATGGCTTTGGCAGTTTTAAGCCTCCCAAGTACTTCATTAAAATGCCTAAGTTTTACATGTTAACTTGCCAATTTTTATTTGGGTGATAAATTAACCAAGTATTTGGTAATTTATACATTATTTAAAAAAAAAAAAAATTGAATTTCAAAATATAACTTTTTTGGGTTTTGGTTTCTTTTCTTTTCCTTTTATTGAAGCCCCTCTCGTTCTGTGATTTGCTTTGCTTGACTAAAAACGGCAACTGCACAAATTTTTCTTTTATTAACACCGTTTTTCTTAGAAATTCATGACTTTTCGGCTTCTCTTCGCTGCTTGCGTTCATTAAATTAAATTAAATTATCAAATATAGAAATTTCGCCTACGCCTGCCATGGAGATTTGAACCCAGACCCACCGATACCACCGATTAAGAAGTCACTACACTACGCATCGAGCCAAACTACTTCGTTACGCAGAATGATTGATTCGATATTAATTACAACTGAAGCTATGCTGCAGCATAACACAATAATCTATTAATAGATATTTGTTGTATGGCTATCAACAGAATACTGTGACATACTGCCTATGTTAATACAGCATCTTTTAACATAGCTGCAGTTATGTTAGCAAGTAGCAGCAAGGCTTCTTGGATCAGTGGGTAGAGCGATGGACTGGCACCAAAAGTTCCAGGTTCGATTCCGCACGGCGGACAAGGAATTTTTTTTTCTATTTTTCTTTTCTTTTTGTTGATGAAATGTAACTAACTGGTGTGAATATTAACGTGTGCTTTTTAATTTACTTTATGTTATTTTTGAATTTAAAAGTGATTTTATTACAAAAAAAAAAAACCATTAAATTATCAAATCTATCCTTCTCCCGTGTGTCTAATGACTTAATGGCTGTATTTTTTTTTTTTTTTGCAGTAAATAGCTCAAAACTATGCTTAAGCCATCCATGCTAGTTGTTTTTTAATTTTGGATTTTGTGCTTAGGTGAATCAAATATTTTTTTTTTTTTGGCGGGGTATCGAAGTATGTGCTTTCAAAGCAATGTATCAAACAATTAATTGCTTAGGTGAATAAGCATAAGTTTATAATTCCCATACAATTCTCTTTACCCAAGCCGACTTAGGTGATTTAACTATTGCTTTTTTTCTCGGTGTAGGATACTGATTTTGCTGGTGTTTGAAATCCATTGCATATCAAATCGAATCTAAAATCGAATTGAACCGAAACTGAAATTTGAGCGAAAACAAAACCGAAATTTGTCGGCTGATTTTTTTTCTCTTTTTAACCCATTAACACCCAGGAATTAATGTATTCATAGGAATTCATAGTATTTTCTGTTTATTAAGATGAAAGTTAAGACATATACATAAATAAAAAGTGTTAAAATATTTTAGTTTAGGAGTTATAAAGGTGCACTTTTTTTAGTACAATGGGGTCATGCATACCATATTAATTTTTTTTAATGTGAACATTTTTTAATGTGAAATAGAGTGCATTGAGTAACATAGAGTAACATTGCACATTTCACAGCACCACTTTGATCTTTAATGACACTGGCGACATCTATGTTGATTAGGAAGTTTTTTGGGAAAGTGGAACCAAGCGCTCTCCGCAATGCTTCGATTGACAGTAAGTTTAGGATATCCTTTGTTGACAGTATGAAATCTGAGGTAATGAAGTGTTTTTGCTCTTGTGAACTCTAGTAAATCACCTCTGTAGTTGTTTACTAGCGTGTGGAGCTCCCAGGTATTGGGCGTAGTAGATGAAATCATAGCTGTGAAAAGGTTCCACCACCACTTTTTGCCTCTTATATGAATGGAGTATGTATTGATGAACATGTTTTAGTTTTTTAAAATTAGGGGCTGAGGAATATACGTATGTACTTTTTTCTATTGCTCCTTGCTCCACCTTTTGACATTTTCACAGGGTTCGATCTGGTCGTAGTTGGTGGCCATTGTTACGATGCTGTTGTCCTTATATTTGACCTCATCAAATTGGTGGTTAAAAGTTCCTCTTTTCTGCTTTTGAAATTCTTTATTGGTAGGAAGAGGACATTTTTTTAACCGATTATCATTAGTCTAAGTAAAAAGGTTATCATTCATCTATAGATAAATGCTCATGCATATATCCCCACTGTTGAAATTGTTGGCACAAAAGTTTACTAAGCGGACGAAGTGTTGCCATTTTATCGTTCAAGTCAAGGTTATTGTTATCAGCAAAATTAATAAATCTTTTTATTTCTTGGAATCTGTTCCTAGACAAACTGTTTGCAACAATAGAAACATGTGATCAGCTGCTTGTTTTCAGTACATAAATTCTCTAGCCTCAGAATGATACCCAGAAAATAGTAGGATTGCAATAAAAACTTTTAAATCTTCTTCATTGAAAGAAAAATTGTGTTGGTTTTTTTGACCTTCATACAAAATTGTATGGCTAACGATAAGTTACCGTTTAAGTAACGTTTGGGTAACGAATGAAAGACTTCCACTTCGTTGAGTCCAACCAAATTTGGAGCACAGTTTTAGATTCTAGCCAAATAATTATCTGTTCATACAATACCGTCTTTGGATGAAATGGACTTTGTCCATAGCGGTGGAGCAATTGACTTTTTTAGCTCTGACAAGGGAATGTCTGTCACAGCCATCGTCGTCTGGCGCTAAATAAGATTCCACAAAAATCTCAATCTCTCCTGGAACATCTTGCGGCATCTCTACTGTTTTTATGTTGTCTTCATCTATATCCTCTTCATCCGTAACATAGTCCACCGGTGGAGGAATCGGGACGATATCAGCATTAACTATCTCCATATTACTCTCAATTTTATCTATGGCGGAATCGACATTGTGGAAACGTTTTCCATAAAAATGCTTAGTAGAAATGGTTTTCAAATCCATTCTGGACATTAAAAAAAAAAAAAAAAATGTACGAATAAACACACTGTACTATTTAGAGTACATCTAACTTTAGCTTTGCTTACCTCCGTACATACTATGTACAAAAATATGTGGGGACTTATTTTTCACTGAACTTTATGTTTATTTTATTTGCAACTTTTTGTATGCACAAACTTTTTTGATGGAAGCAAACGGAAAATCATTTTACACACGCCTACTTCGATTTAAAAAAAAAAAAATTTGTTCAGAAAAATTCAAAAATACTCCATAAAGGCAAATAAGCTTTCAAACATGGAATTTTTATTTCATAATAACTGCATTTTGCTGTAATTTGAAAAGTACAATGGGAGAGTATGGGTTTAAACTCAAATTGCCGCTTTTAGGCAGCTGTTATTAGTCGATAGAAAATATTAAAGATAGCTTATCATGGGCGTAGCCAGGATTTTGTTCAGAGGAGTACAAAATTATTTTTTCATGTGACTGATAAATAAATAAAAAATGTGCCGCCGTAAGTTTGTAAGAAAAAATAAATTAAAATTTAATACATTTTATGGTTTTTAATTCTAAGAAAAAATGTTTTGAATTTCTGAATTTAATATTCAAATTTTTATATTTCTTATATTCAGGGGGGGGAGCTGCCCTCCTCTACCCTTACCTCGCTACGCCCATGTAACTTATAAAGTATATTATAAGTATATCGCACACTAAATACAAAACAGCCACAACTCAAAATTTACAAATTTTTACTTTTTAATGTAAAACTCTTCGTAGTGATCATATACTTTGACTGTAACTCATCAAATAAATTTTGTACACATCCATTTTCTCTGTTTCTATGGAGTTCCTTCAAAAATAAAATTGTTCTTTGCTTTACCTAGACATTTAAAAATTTTGAGTTGTGACTGTTTTGTATTTAGTGTGCGATATTATTTCGGAATGGGAAATAATTACTGTGAAGGCGATACAATAAATTTGAATGAATCATAAATATTTTGTGTTTTATTAATCAAATCCCGCTACTTTTTTCACATAATGTTCGAGATTTTTATGTTTCGGTTTCGGTTTCGGTTTATGTTTCGGTTTCGGCCATATTACGTCCAAAATCAAAACCGATTATTTGGTCGCACACTAGCCATAATATTTATATGTTGGGGTGCATGGGTGAAGGGGGTTAATTTATAATGAATTGTCTTAATTGCAGTTGTAGATAAAAATAACATTGGCATTAGCCATTTTTGTTTTTTGTTGTACTCTGTAGAGTTAATTTTTTTACAAAAAAAAAAAAAATCATTATTTATTTCCTTGTAATAGTTTTTTTTTGTGTCGCATTTAATTTATGGCTAACAATCAAACAACCTGTTTATGGCAAACATTTTGTGCTGCAGGTTGGTGTTGATAGTAATGTTGTTGTTATTGTTGTTGTTGTTGTTGTTGTTCTGTCAGTTGGGTGTTTTTTGTGCCAGGGTAGAATTTTTTTTTAAAAATATTTTTCGTTGGTCGTTTGTTGTTTATCGTTTGTCTGTTGTTCATAATGTTCAGTGAAAGCAATTAAATATAATTGTGTACAAGAACAACAACTTAACGTGCACATACACACATGCATACATACACACACACAGATAAACCTACTTGTATTCATATTTATGGTCATTGTAAATATATTTTTGCTTAACCGCTGATTGATGGATGGATGCATGGATTGTTTTGGTTTTCTTTCTGTTGTGTCTTGCACCTTTGTCCAATTGGAACACGTCTGGGACAACCACACGTCGTTGGCACTGATGATCAATTGTTTGAGATAAGCTTCAATTATTATGCTTATTTGTGGGGTGTTGCGCACACATAAGTTCAGGGGTTGCTTCAAGCGTGTCCTTTACTGGGTTTCTTTATTTTTTTGTTGCTCCTGGTGGCCATGTTTTTCTGTTAATTTTGGTATTTCAAATGGTTGCCTTTGTTTTCTATCTCTGCATTTTAAAAAAATAATTTTTTTTTTTTATGTAAAACTTTTAGTTTTATTAAAATTCTTCAAGACCTTCAAGTCTAAAAATAGGTCGACCAAAGCGAAAAATATTGTATACAATCTGCTTGAATCTTCAGTTGCTTCAATTCTTAGGCATGAATTTTTCTATATTTTATAGAGATTTCTCCTTAAAAGGAAGAATTTTTACATGGTTTAATGAAGTGAAGTTTTGATTTTGAGAAGTGTTATCGAAACCGGTTCTTTGTTTTGCAAACAAGTTTTTACTTAAATATAAGAGATAAAGATGGCTACGATAAGTGTTAATATCTCCAGAAATTGTATAAAAGCTGAAATAATATGAAGAAAAACTATCTTTATATCAAGTCCACCGCATGCAACACTGTACAGCAGTGATTTCTCACATTTGCAGAAGTATTAGCACTGAGCATACAGTGAATGCTCAGTGGTATTAGTTTAAAAGATTAATTTAATTCCTGAATTAAAAATAACTCCTGAATTAAAAAAAAAATACTTTCTATCATAAAAAAACTTGTGTCGCATATTTATTTCAAAAATAGGAAAAAACTAAAAAAAAAAAAATTGTCTGAGCCCAGATTTGAACCGCTGACCTCACGAATTAGTGAGCTCACTAGATATTGGTAGAGTGAGCACTGCATTTCACTCATGAATTTAACACGGAGATGTCATTGCCGGCAATGATTCCCTTACTCTCTGCATTACACTGCATCACTAGCTTTTTCATAAGTTACTGCTCTAGTTCGTGAAAAATAAAGCTAATGCATTTCATTACCTACACCGAGAAAAACAGCTATAGGTAAATCACCTAAGTCGGCTTGAGTAAAGAGTATAGTATGGGAATTATGAACTTATGCTTATTCACCTAATCAATTTACTGTTTAATACATTGCTTTGAAAGCACATATTTCGATACCTTGCCAAAAAAATATTTAATTCACTAAAGTCCAAAATTAAAAAACAATTAGCATGGATGGCTTAAACATAGTTTTGAGCTATCATATTTTATGCAAAAAAAAAAAAAAAAAAAAACCAGCTGCGTCATTAGACTTATGAGAAAGGGAGAGATTTGATAATTTAATGGTTTTTTTTATAATAAAACCACTTTTAAATGCATAAATAACATAACGTAAATTAAAAAACAAACGTTAATATTCACACCAGTAAATTTTATTATATTTCATCAACAAAAAGACAAGAAAAAAAAAATTTCCTTACCCGCCGTGCGGACTCGAACCTGGATATTTTGGTGCCATTCCAACGCTCTACCCACTGATCCAAGCAGCCTTGTCACTACTAGTTGGCATAACTGCAGCTATGTTAACAGATGCTATATTAACAGATGCAGTATGTCGCAGTATTCTGTTGATAGCCATACAACAAAAATCTTTTAATAGATTTGCTGCAGCATAGCTTTAGTTGTAATTTAATTTAATAATTTAGTTGTAGTTTAAAATTTTATAAATTTAAAATTTAAAATTTGAAAATTAAAAATAAATAAATGTGGCACAAGTGCCTTATATAAAGCTATCGATTCACAGAATCCATATCCATTACACCATTACTTTTTTTTAGTAACATAGAAAAAGTAAAAGCACCAGATTAACACAAAGAAAACTATCTGGAATATCCATTTTGAATGGATATATCCAATTAAAAAAAGAGTTAAAACAGCTACTCTGCTTATTGGAGCCGATAAAGAGAAAAAAAGCTTATGCTACAATAAGAGCCAGAGAAAGATATGATACGCTCTCTGCTTAATCCAAAACATATAAGCATGAGTTAAGCTCTACTTGTTGTTGTATTTGTATCAATAATCCCAGTCGGAATATGAATCCTTAAAGACGAAGTCTTCGATACCGTCTCGAAGACCAAGTACGCATATTCAGAGCGAACGCTGACGCTCTGTAAGACATGTCATTATATTGTCAGCACAAAACCTTGAATTATGTGTTATAAGAAATTTGCTTTTTAATGCTTAGAGGTCAATGCGGACGCTCTACAATACTCGTATACATATTTTCAGCAAGCAGCTGAATGGTCTCTCATCGAGAAATTGTTTTTGTAGTGCAACGATGTTAATGCGGACGCCCTACAAGACTCGTATGCATATTTCCAACATGTCTCTATTATTCAATTTTTTTTTGTTATTTTGAATTATCGACGCGGTTGTCAAGTGGCACTCAGTTGTAATTAAATTGTGAACATAAAGCACTTGCTAATTGATTGTACGCGATTTTGATTTTACACGTAAAACTTGTGAGCTTTTTTGTTAAATAATTATTTATACAATATATAAATAATAATATATAAATATAATAAATTTATATAATTTAATAATTATAAAAAAAAATGTTAAAGAAGGAAATATCCTCAATCCGAAAGGAAATAAAAAAAAAAGAAAATATATTCAAGTGTTTTGAATGAGTGCACAGTTGTTGTTGATCGGCAGCGGGCATTGGTGCAATCACGTGAAGTTGTAGAAGACTTTCTTGTAGATTGTGAAAATTTTGACCAAAGCATTGTCTAACCAAAAGCTCCATCAACAAATGAAAAACTTAGTAGTTTATTCAAAAAACATAGAATCAGAAGGAGCTGTGGAGATAATATTTTAAGTTTTTTAAAGTTAGAGGGCATAAATATTCCAAAATCCACTAAAACCCATTTAAAAATAAATAAAGGTACCATAATTCTTCGAACAGTCACTACGATGGCATCAAGATGAAAAATTCTTTAAAGGAGCTAACACCTTTTCTCGATGCGCTTTTTGGTAAAATTTTTAAATAAAATAATCACTCATCGTTTCCTTTAATTTATTTTTTATTTTTCAGAAGTAATATCTAAGACAGCTTGACCTATACAGAACATGTAACTCAGCTTAGAAAAGTTCTTAGACTCTGCAAAAACAGGCTACAAAAGCAAGACTTCAGGTCCAAAAATTCGGAGGTTGCAGAGAAATAATGATTGTTACCTTTTTTAAGACATATATTCCATTTGTTTAAATCGTTTTTCTTTTATTATCTTTTTTAATGAATTTTTATATTGTTTTTGTTTTTGTTTAGTTTGTTTTGCTTTAATAATTATCACTGGTTTATTATAATTAGAAATGCAAAAAAATTGAAAACAAAACATCTAACCCTGTATATTTTGATGTGTCGTTCTCTTTCTCTCTCTCTCTCTCTCTCTCTGTCTATAATTTGCGCTCTCTGAGTGCAAATATTTAACTCATGAAACAAACATTCATGCAAGAAGAGCGCATCGTTTTGTTGATATGCGTCCACTCTGCAAAACATGGATTGACGCTGTCACTGAAGACTTTTAAGCAACATGTCTTGCGTGTCGCAGTTGACTTCTGTTTGAAAATGTCTTCGAGGACTGCTATGGAAATGGATCGATCCGTCTTGCAAGAAACTGACATGTCTCGAAGACGTCTTCGAAGACGGATCGATCCATTTCCTGCTGGAATATCAAGTTCTTACTTGTTTTATCTGTTTGTACAAGTAGAATGGATGGTTCTCTGCAGACCTTTAATACAAAGCTCATGATAGAAAAAAAATTAAGTGGTGTGCAACGCAGGCCAGATGGGCTACTGGATGAGCATGGTTTATAAGAAAGAAGCTTTTGAAAAGGTGCATATTTGTCATTTTTATTTTTGGAATGAAGTTCTTAAACGCGGCTTGTGGGTAGAGTAATTTGGTAGAAATCGTCACATAACAAAAATATGCCAACAATAAAGAAATACCAAAAAAATACGCACACACAGCAGTAATCTAAACTATTTTATGAAATTGAAGTGTAAATTTTTGTAAAACTCCGAAAGTACTGGGCCGATTTTTATGAAATAAGTTTCAAAAAATATTATGTTTGGGCTACAGCACATTAAATATGAATTTTCAGCACAGCACAGCACAAGAAATAAATTTTGTTGTTTTTGTGTGTGTTTGAATATGTTCGCTGGTGATATTGTAGTGAAGTAAAAATACTTTAAATTGAAAAAATCGTCGAATTTCAAGAATTAGATAAGTTTTTTTTTATTGATACGACAAAACGGGACATTTTATTCAAAATATGTCCACAAATCGATCTCAAATTAAAAAAATAAGAAAAATTTGAGGAAGGATTGCTGTTAAAACAATTTTTGAAAGAAAAAGTAAATTTATATTTTGTTTCTGGTAGAACACTGGGAACGACTAAATATGGTACAACCATTGATGCGATGTTTAAACGATTTGTAAATCATGTATTTTTCGATGTTCACGTGTTTAATAATGATAATACTATTAATAAATCCATCAATTTACATTATACAGAATTTATGTAATTTATTAAGTTATATATTTTAATATCTATGAAGTATTCAACCATTTCAGTAATCTAAGTGATGCCAATATTCACCTCCTTTGCCTATTATATACAACTCAGATTTGAAGGAAATCCTTGTAGAGGAGTTAATTTGAGTTTTTTTCGAATTTTCTATATTTCGTACCACTTATAATTTGAATTACATCCGAAGTTTAAAAAAAGCGAAAGGAACTTCATTCCTGACCGGGGTATCCTCCTGTACACCCCACACCGTTAAGCTACTTTGATTTGTTTTCATCCAATTAAGAATGATATTTCTTTCATTATTCCTTTCATTTTTCCATGATAAATTTATAACAATATACACACCTGATCAAATTAATAGATACACTTAAGAGTTTTTTATGAAACAAAACAGAAATACGTTTTTATTAAAGTAATTAAAAAAACTTACAAACACATTTATTCTATTATAGAAAGTAAATAAAAAAACAAAGAATTTCAATGATAATGCTTAAATGAGTAGATATAAGAACAATTACAAAACTTTTGCTCAAATTTTTACTGCTCAAAATAATAGATACACTTTACGACGCTGTATAAAACTTAAAAAAAAACTTAAAGAAGTTTTTAAAGTTTTTAAAGACTTTTTTTATAATAATTTCATTATTTAATTAATATCCTGTGTATCCACCTCTGTTTTGAATTGTTTTTGCCATTCGATTGGGCATGCTGTTAATAAGGTCCTGACAGGTCTTTATTGGAGTTTCGTACCAAGTTTTTTGGACAAATTCCCACAGTTGCTTCTTATTAGCGAAAGTTTTTGCTGCCAATTTCTTCTTTAAGTCACTCCATAAGTTTTCAATCGGATTTAGATCCAGAGACTGACTTGGCCAGGTGAGCACATTTATTTTACTATCCGCAATGCACTTTTTTACCAGCTTTGAGGTGTGCTTTGGGTCATTATCATCCTGGAAGACCCAACTAAGAGGCATGTTCTCCTCGGCATATGGAAGCATAACGTCTTCCAAGATGCTCTTATATTCTGCTGCTGTCATTTTATGCGACGTTTGGTAAATCGGACCTACACCATGCCAGGAAAAGCATCCCCACACCATAATATTTCCGCCACCATGTTTAACAGTTTTCTTAGTAAAACGGACGTGAAATTCCTTGCCGTTAGGTCGTCTTACATTCCTTTGTGCATCATTTCCAAACAAATTAATTTTGGTTTCATCACTCCATAGTATATTTTGCCACTTCTTCTTACCCTCGGGTCCTACCCAGCTGGCGTGATCTTTTGCAAAATTTAACCTCATGCCCACATTTTTTTTTCGCAGCAAAGGTACCTTTCTAGCAATTCGTCCTGGCAGTTTTGCTTGTTGTAGACGACGTCTAACCGTTGGAGCGCTTATTATGTTGCCCATTTCCGCTGCAATATTTTTTGAAGACTTGAATGGGTCCTTTTTTGAGAGCATTACTATGTGGCGATCATCTGCCAGGCTTGTTTTTAACGGTCTACCACGCGTTTCTTTGTATGGCTTGTTTTTAAAAATGTTTTGTACGAAATGCAATGATCGATTTAATAATCTGCCAATGTCTCGCAGAGATTTTCCATCTTTTCTAAGATTCGATGCCAAGATCTTCTCTTCAGCGGTGCAATGCTTATATCGACCCATCTACATTAAATGTTTTTCGATATTTTATAAAATTTAAATTCATTATTGAGAACACTTACTGTTTCCTTAAAAAAGTTTAACAAAATTTGTAATACCAGCTCAAAATACCAATTTAACTTTTGTTGTATCTATTATTTTGATCAAGCAAATTTTCGCACTTTACACAAAAGCTTAGGAAGATAAAAAAAAACAGGGATGCACACTCTAAATTCTTCGATCAAAGGCGTTACCAGTTTGCATTTTTTAAATTAAAATAACAGCTGTATACAAAAACTTACTTAAATGTGAATTTATGGTGAACAAACGTGAAATCTTCAAGGTGTATCTATTAATTTGATCAGGTGTGTATCTACAACATATTTGAAAATCTTGCGAAATTTGTCATTCTAAAATGTTTCTTTAAACTTTTCTATTATACCACTTTTAGCCTGGAGGATATTCCAACTAACGGCTTGCTTTGCTTTTACTGGAGTAGTAAAAAGTATTAATGTCGGTTCTTGTTTGTATTGGAAAATAATTCTTTAATGTGCCGTAAACCAGTTAAGTTCGCTATTAAGATGTAAACTAGATGATGTGAATGCAGAAAAATTCTCTGCTTCTCTATTCACCGCCAGTAACAGGCAATGCAATGATTTTCCTCCTATTTAGATATCACTTTTATTTGGCAGGCTGATCGGATCATTGTTCACATTACTATTACCATTATTATTACTATTTGTTTTGCCCGGAGGGTCTGCCATTGATCACAAACAAGAACTAAAACAATAATAACAACAACAACAATAGCAACAAGTAAAACATTTTCAGCAGTTTAACGCCGCAGTTAAATAGACGCGCGCGCAAATGCGGAAACCATGAATCCAGTCATCCAGCCATCCAGTCATCTAGTCATCTAGCCATACAGTCGTCGATACCACAAATGATCAGTGAGTCAAGCTAGTCAGTGAGTCTGCGCATGAGCAGCGCCAGCAACTTTATTTTATACATTTTTTCTAGATTTTGTATTTTTTATTTGGATTATTATGCTTGAATTGTATGCAGCTCGGCTATCAATAGACGGACAAACTGCAGCAGGCGATCGTGCGCGGTCAATGTCTGCGCTAGATTAAATCAGTTCGCAGGCTTAAAAGCGCAGAACTCTTCCTATTGCTGGCTCTTGGTCTGTTCGATGTTTGTTTCGGAGTTGAATATGGATTGAATTCGCAAATCCATCAATAGTATTGAGCCTAACGCCATCTAGCGGTGGTGGTGGTGGTGGCAGAGGTGATACTGATGCTGTTGGTGGTTTTGTTACTGATGCTTGGTTTGCTTGGTGGTAGAAATAACGCTTTAATATTCCTTCAGCCACACGCTGAAGTGTTTTGCCAAATGTTTTCGGCAGCGACAAACGGATAGAAAACAAAAACAAACAAAGACGCAATTGCAGTTTGGACAGCTAGCTAAGTCGCATGGTTGCCAACTTATTTTTCAACAAACATACATTTAGTATAATAAAAGAGTTTACATTCACATAAAATTGCTTGGGTAAAAACTGGTGAGGAAAATATCGTATTCATAACATACGAGGCATGTAGCAAAAATTCATTCGAACAAAAATGCAGTTATAGAATCAGTAAAGGAAGCGAAGAGGATCATCTGAAAAGCATTTCCGCATCATCACTTGAAGGAAGAGCTAAAGAAAATATTATCAAATATTCCATCAAATTGGAAAATAAGTAAATATTTGTAAGGCAAAAAAACAACAATAGGACAATCAAAGATGGAGGGAAGTAGGTTTCAGAGAAGATGGAAGTTTTATGTATCTTAACTTGGCGGATTCTAAAAAAAAGATAATATTATACTAGAGGATCGTGATGGGTTTGTAAAACCAAAAGACGATCTAGCTGAACAACAAGATAGAGATATACATATAATAAATCGGGGATTAGCCGAAGCGGACCACAGTGGATCCCTTTACGTCCCCTATTGGACAAAGGATGCTACTGCTCGGAGCACTCATACGTGAGCATGCTCCTTATATAATCATTCTTTGTCACCTCAAGCATATCCTTGTAGGTCAGTTGACCAATCTCGGCTTCGCCAATAAATGAACGTTCCAGAATGGTCAATCTTATGCTTGCCTCCACTGGACACTGGCACAGAATGTGTGCAGCTGTTTCCGGCTCCTCTAGGCATAATCTACACGTATCGTCCTCGGTTAGAGTCATATTACTGAGATGGTACATGTAGGGACCGTGTTCTGTGACCAGTGCAGTAAGCCCGCTTAAAGTCCTTCGATTGTATCGGAACACTTTTGCTGCCTCATTACGAGTCCACTTCATGGTCGCCTCTGATTGCCTGCAATTAACAGCTTCTTCCCACCTTATACGGTGTTCTGAGTCCGTCCATTGCCTAATAAGGCCTGCCACCATGTTGTCGCCTAAGGCGATACGTGGTTCTGGTCCACAGAATTCTTCTGCTGATCCTTTTCTCTATAAAGAATCAGCATTTTCATTCTGTTCTATGTCAGGTCAGAATGTCCTCTCACCCACCTAAGTGTTAGCTTATTTGTCAGAATGTCCTCTCACCCATCTAAGTGTTAGCTTATTTGTCTGAGCGCACCTACTGAGTTTGGTAAGACACTCTATGGCCAACCTGGAAGTGATGTCTGTCCGTTGCATCCTAATCACCATCCTAATCACCGACTGATTGACAAGGGCAATGACAATTTTCTTGCCATTGACCCGGTCATCTATCAGGTGGTCAAGAGCATACACCACACCAAGCATTTCCGCCTGGTATACAGATATACAAATCTCCCTAACCTCAGTACACAGGATAGGCTCAACTCTTCTGAGTAAACGCCTGCCCCGGCTCTGCCATTCACCATATCGTTTCCACTGATTTCTTCTATAAGAATTTTATAACATTTTTCTGTTAATCTTACTCTCTGCCTTCCGTCCATAGGCTTCTGTCCATTGTTAATTTTAATCTTGTATGAAATATTAATCTTGTATGAAATAACAGAATTTTGTAAGAAAAAATTGAGACTGCATTCTATCTACCTCTAATTTACTCGTATATTAAATACAAACGGAACTGTTTTAATAAAAAATAATTAAAATAAATGAGATAAACTGAGAAAAGCACTGTCTCCATTTCGTGGTGGTTCAACAATTCAGAAGTGAAAATTTGGTGGTGTTAATAAATAAGAGTGTTATATAAATATCGATCTCTAAAGAAGACAGGTTGATATAGAGCCCCTATATAACATGTAACCCTAAAGAACTAAAGAAAGTTGAAGCCTATGATTACCTTAGATACTTTGTTTTTGTGAAATAGTCTAAGAAGTAAACCAGACCAATAAGCAGTTTTAACCTACTATCAGATAAGTAACAATATCAGTTAAGCTCTACAATACTGTTTTGGTACTAACAGCATCATTATAAGGTACCGAGTTTTTTATCATATAAAATATCAGAGAAAATTCCATCCACCTTTAATGAAGTACTTACGGAGGTCTTAAAAAAAACCAGGAGACATAGATGCTTATGACACAGAATATGCTCAGAAGTAGAATACTAAAAGAATTCAAAAAAATTAAAAAGACATAGCTCAAATGGTTTGGGATGGACGAGTCAAGAAAAGCTGTACAGATACTGGAAATAAAAAAAAAACTGCTCCGAGTGAAATATCCCAAAAAAACACGAGAAAATTGTGTTGAATGTAGGATGTTGGAAGGATGATGGATAAAACTCCAGAAGAAATGAGAAGAGAGATCCGGGACCGAGTTCATCAAATAATTTGGGTACCACAGCGGATATCTCGAGGCTAAATCTATTTGCAGATTAAATATGAATATGAATATGAATATGAATATGAATATGAATATGAATATGAATATGAATATGAATATGAATATGAATATGAATATGAATATGAATATGAATATGAATATGAATATGAATATGAATATGAATATGAATATGAATATGAATATGAATATGAATATGAATATGAATATGAATATGAATATGAATATGAATATGAATATGAATATGAATATGAATATGAATATGAATATGAATATGAATATGAATATGAATATGAATATGAATATGAATATGAATATGAATATGAATATGAATATGAATATGAATATGAATATGAATATGAATATGAATATGAATATGAATATGAATATGAATATGAATATGAATATGAATATGAATATGAATATGAATATGAATATGAATATGAATATGAATATGAATATGAATATGAATATGAATATGAATATGAATATGAATATGAATATGAATATGAATATGAATATGAATATGAATATGAATATGAATATGAATGTGAATATGAATATGAATATGAATATGAATATGAATATGAATATGAATATGAATAAGAATATGGAGATGGAGATGGAGAAGAGTACGTATATGAAAATGAAGATAAAGATGAGGATGAAAATGAAGACAAAGATGGAGATCAAGATGATATAATGATCAAGATGAATACGAAGAAGATGTCGAAGATGTAGATGAAAATGAAGATGCAGATGAGGAAGATGATGAAGATGAAGATAAATATGAAGATGAATATAAAGATAAAGATGAATATGAAGATGAAGATGAAGATCAAGATGGAGATGAAGATGATGATTTAGATGAAGACGAAGATTTAGATGTAGATGAATATGAACATGAAAATGAAGGTAAAGTTGAAAATAAAGCTGAAGATAAATATAAATAAGAATGAAGATAAAGATGTAGATGAAATTGAATATGAATATGAAGATAAAGATGAAGATGAAGATGGAGAAAAGGTGATGATAAATATGAAGATGAATATGAATATGAAGATGATAATGGAGATAAAGATGAATATGAAGATGAATATAAAGATGAATATTACGATGATGAAGATGAAGATGAATATGAAGATCACGATGAAGATGAAGATGATGATCAAAATGAAGACGAAAATGAAGATGAAGATGACAACGATGATAAAGATAAAGATGAAGATGAATTTCATATTCATGAATATAAAGATGAATATGATGATGATGATGAAGATAAAGATAAGATGAAGATGAATATGAAGGTGAAGATGACGATGATATAATGAAGATAAAGATAAAGATTAAGATCAATATGAAAATGAAGATAGAAATAAAGATAAAGATAAATATAAAGACAAGAAAGAAGATATAGTTGCAGATGACATTGAAAATGAAGGTGAAGATGAAGATGATAAGATAACATGACAAGATAACAGACGCTCATTTTGAAATACATTCAAAAACTCCGAAATCAATTCAGTAGTTTACTATTTTTTAATGGGGAAATTTGTTTTGATTATTGAGAAAATTTTCGATTATATACAAACTTGGAGCGTATATATTATCGTTTTTATATTACTGAAAACTACATTTTTCTACGAAATAATAAAAATCCGTTAGAGATCTTCTTCAGCTTTTTCGTATTACTCACTTTTGTCGAAAACAAAATTAAAACCGTAAAGATCAAAAAATTTCTTTTCAGGCGATGGCAACTCTGTATTGTCTCGACTGCACTTTGTCTGTTTTGTATATTTTATCTCAATACAAATAGTATAATTTTTCTATATATTTCCTATTGTTCTTTTCTTTTTACCTTGGTTATCCTCCTCCCACTACATGCGGTTCATAAATCATCTTGATAACAAATTACCGCTTCCATGGAGCCGTTGTTGTAGTAGTTGCAGCTCTATTGCGGTTGCAACTCTTTCCTTAAGTAGTAGTATCTAGTATAGCATAGAATGCCCTAGCATGGAATGGAAGTTAAAGCAGATCAATCTTATTTGCGCCAACAAGCGGTAAGAAGTGACTCCGTAAGCATTGCATAATGTTCAAAATATTCCGAAAGCGTGCGCGCATGCGTCGCCAGCTAGCACAAGATCGTCGAATAGCATCTGTTGGTTGAAAATCCTCAATGATCATCGCTCAGTGGCCGAGCAGGCAAAAAAGAATGTGTAGCGCACGACTGCCGGACTCTAGCGATCGATTCACCGATCAAGTTTGACTCTTCATTTGGCCATAGTCTTCCAGTCCAGTCAAAGCCTCTTCAAAAGCGATCGTTTGTAGTGTTTGCTTTGCTGCTTATTGGAGGACAACGTAGACAACGCACCGTTTGGCGCGTTCGGTAAGCACAAATATCGCAGCAAAAAAATAGACAAAACAAACTTTAGCATTTAGATTGAATTTGTTTGCGCTTCGTTCAATGCGATCTTTATTATTAGATCGCTGTGAGAACATCTTCCTCCTAGTTGAAGCTGGCTGCTACGTCTTTGTAACGCGTCGAATATTGTTGCGAATGAACAAAATATGAATTGACCTCAGGCACTGAATTTTGATACTTTGAGGTTATACTGATTGATTATTTGATTTCTTTTGTGGGTAAAATTTATGTTCTGAACTCTATTAAACTTTTATTAATTTTCTTTGAGATAAACGAATTTTTCTCATTACGTTGCGAAAACAGTTTCATTCGCTGGCAAAAGATTTGATATCTATGTGAAGGATGAGCTATGAGAGAATGAATGCTGCTTTTTATGATGATTAAGAGGCAAATCGAGATTTGGGAATATATCTAGCGAATTCTGAAGTCTTAAAACATGTATTTAATATTAAGTTCTATAACTGATCTGGAACATAATTAGAAAAATATATCTTAATATATTTATATAGCGAAATTTGTCATTGTAAGTTTCTTTGAACTTCAGTTTATAGTAACCTAGATATTGACGATATATTCCTGAAATTTGTTCAATCTTTGATTAGTTCACAAAATTTCATTTTTTAAAATCGGTTTACTTAAAAATATTTTAGAAGTATTCTATATTGATTCTAGTTCATGTTTATGTTTATGTTTATGTTTATGTTTATGTTTATGTTTATGTTTATGTTTATGTTTATGTTTATGTTTATGTTTATGTTTATGTTTATGTTTATGTTTATGTTTATGTTTATGTTTATGTTTATGTTTATGTTTATGTTTATGTTTATGTTTATGTTTATGTTTATGTTTATGTTTATGTTTATGTTTATGTTTATGTTTATGTTTATGTTTATGTTTATGTTTATGTTTATGTTTATGTTTATGTTTATGTTTATGTTTATGTTTATGTTTATGTTTATGTTTATGTTTATGTTTATGTTTATGTTTATGTTTATGTTTATGTTTATGTTTATGTTTATGTTTATGTTTATGTTTATGTTTATGTTTATGTTTATGTTTATGTTTATGTTTATGTTTATGTTTATGTTTATGTTTATGTTTATGTTTATGTTTATGTTTATGTTTATGTTTATGTTTATGTTTATGTTTATGTTTATGTTTATGTTTATGTTTATGTTTATGTTTATGTTTATGTTTATGTTTATGTTTATGTTTATGTTTATGTTTATGTTTATGTTTATGTTTATGTTTATGTTTATGTTTATGTTTATGTTTATGTTTATGTTTATGTTTATGTTTATGTTTATGTTTATGTTTATGTTTATGTTTATGTTTATGTTTATGTTTATGTTTATGTTTATGTTTATGTTTATGTTTATGTTTATGTTTATGTTTATGTTTATGTTTATGTTTATGTTTATGTTTATGTTTATGTTTATGTTTATGTTTATGTTTATGTTTATGTTTATGTTTATGTTTATGTTTATGTTTATGTTTATGTTTATGTTTATGTTTATGTTTATGTTTATGTTTATGTTTATGTTTATGTTTATGTTTATGTTTATGTTTATGTTTATGTTTATGTTTATGTTTATGTTTATGTTTATGTTTATGTTTATGTTTATGTTTATGTTTATGTTTATGTTTATGTTTATGTTTATGTTTATGTTTATGTTTATGTTTATGTTTATGTTTATGTTTATGTTTATGTTTATGTTTATGTTTATGTTTATGTTTATGTTTATGTTTATGTTTATGTTTATGTTTATGTTTATGTTTATGTTTATGTTTATGTTTATGTTTATGTTTATGTTTATGTTTATGTTTATGTTTATGTTTATGTTTATGTTTATGTTTATGTTTATGTTTATGTTTATGTTTATGTTTATGTTTATGTTTATGTTTATGTTTATGTTTATGTTTATGTTTATGTTTATGTTTATGTTTATGTTTATGTTTATGTTTATGTTTATGTTTATGTTTATGTTTATGTTTATGTTTATGTTTATGTTTATGTTTATGTTTATGTTTATGTTTATGTTTATGTTTATGTTTATGTTTATGTTTATGTTTATGTTTATGTTTATGTTTATGTTTATGTTTATGTTTATGTTTATGTTTATGTTTATGTTTATGTTTATGTTTATGTTTATGTTTATGTTTATGTTTATGTTTATGTTTATGTTTATGTTTATGTTTATGTTTATGTTTATGTTTATGTTTATGTTTATGTTTATGTTTATGTTTATGTTTATGTTTATGTTTATGTTTATGTTTATGTTTATGTTTATGTTTATGTTTATGTTTATGTTTATGTTTATGTTTATGTTTATGTTTATGTTTATGTTTATGTTTATGTTTATGTTTATGTTTATGTTTATGTTTATGTTTATGTTTTTGCTAGTGTTTGTGTTAAAGTATCTGGCATATTTCTTATTTAGCAATTGGGCAAAATTAAAAATATTCCCAAAATTAAATTGTTTTCATTTTGACCACCCTAGTGGCCAATCTGATTGCTCCCGTAAAGTTATCTTCATGCAACGCTTGCAGCTTGCAATCAGATTTATGAATCATTGTTTTCTTCCTAATTGTATCATCATCATTTCGCACACATTCTCCCGGCCCTGCTGCATAAATGGATTTGCAGCAATTACGTAACGTTGTCCTCCACGGTGTACCCGACGAATAACATCAATGAGTACTATTAACATTAACTGTCGCCGGTAATGATGCAGCGTTACAGATTCCAGCAGTAGCTCAACGTAATGTTCTTAAATAATAATGATTAACTCACAAAAATATTCAGCCAGCAACGATCCTGGGTTGAACTGCCGATGCGCGATTGTTTTTGGCTCACAAACACTGTAATCAGTGGCATGGTGGAGAGGACACCAAAACTAGTTTGCAACGGCACAAAAATCTGGTATCGGGTACCTTGCCCAGAAGATCAACGCAAACACACAAGTTAACGTGAGAGACTTAAAGTAAAAGCACCACAAAAACAACAACAAGGTGGCACGCAAATGCTCGACAAACAGGTTGACAAACTGCGCTGCCGCAATCAATTGAAGAAGATCTGGTTATTGTCAACCACACCAAACTGTTGACAGCGATCGCTTACTTGGACGGCCGGCACACGTCAGTCACAAATATTTCAGACAGATCGATTTCATTATTTCGTGTTGATTGAGTGTCCTTCAGAATTTTTTTGCTCTCCGTATTCATACTTGTTTGAATTGTTGTGCGGGTGTTGTTTGTTTATGTATTGCTTCTTTGTTTTTTTGCGAAACTTGATCCTGTCGTGACACACGCTGTTGTGGGTGCCCCTTCTTACGGTTAATTTAACCGATTAGCAGCAACTGGTTGCATGCGGCTTAAAGGTTGGAAGCCATTCATTGATGTGGTGTGTCAGTAGCTTAAAGTACGCCAACGCAGTTGAGTAGTTTTTGTTGTGGTTATTGTTTGTTGTTTTTGGGGCGCTAAAATAATTCTGTAAGAGTTGTTTTAAATTCTCGTGGTTGCGATCGAATTTTTCTGCGGTTGCTGTGTGAGAAATTCAATATTTAAGTTGAACGAACGCCCACACACGTCGGCTGCGAAAGAATCATCATCATTATCATCAGGAGAAGACGGAAAAGAAGAAAGATGGGTAGAAGGAGATAGCTAGATGGGAACATAAGAAATTTTTCCACTATCTGTATGAGTATCAATCTTTGGTAGTTCAATTTAGTCACAAGCTTAACAAGTGAGAAGTTGTGAACAAACTCCGTTAAGAGAAATAACAGCAGTGGAAAAATAATAACTTTAGTTAAGCATTGAAAAGTTCTAAGGAGAAAAAGCTTTTAGAAAACATGTTTGAAAAGAAGCTTAGATAAAGTTTTACACAAAGTCCAAAGTCATATAATAAGAAGATCTCCCTAATGTTAACAGAATCTCGTGAGTGAAGTTAACGAGTCAATGAAAGTTAACGAGTCAATGATAACACAGGCTTAAACGGTCTTGGACCAGCGAAGCCGAAAGTGGTTCCATATGTATTTTCGCGCGCTGAATTCAAATTTGCAGTAAATTGTTTATTTATCATGTCAAGTTTTAGAGATAAAGGCAAAAATGTTAAAAACGGTTAATTTGCTGTTAATTGAACTATAACTTTTGAGCGCATCGGCCGATTTCAATAGTATTTGAGTGGATTAAATTAGTAATTTTAGACCCTTGCAGTTTTAAAAATATTGGCCTTTTTAGATCAAAAGTTTTTAATTTTTACATTATATGCATCTATGCAATATATGCATTATTGTATTGAATGTAATTTCAAAATTTTTTTTTGTCGAATAGAAAATCTTTGGAATTTTGGTAAGCATTTTACTTTCTGCCAATTTCATTGGTTGGCAGAGGAGGAGGATTGGCTTAGGAGTTATTTTGAAAAAACCTGCATTTTTAGTAAATGTATCCTAAGAAAATCTAATGTCGGAAATGTCATGAGTAATTTTTGACCCATGTGTCTGAAAGTAGATTTGAAAGTAACTTTTCGAACTGATTACGAATTTCGAGCGTCTTTTTTCTGAAAAATACCAAGGAGACTACTTTTTTATTTGGGTAAATTTCAAAACGGATTGCGGATTTCAATTCAGCGCTCAAGAACCAAATATATGGAACCACTTTTGTCTTCTTTGGCCCAGAAGTTGACCCATTTTTGTACATTTATGTAAGTGAAATAGTATGCTTCGGTCTTCGTTTTGTGCTAAGGAATGATACATTTTTCACTTCTTGTTAGCTCTTCACCTTCGCACGCTAAGTTCTGTTAAGTTAAAATTTTGGATGTCTTCTCTTTTTATGTTTTTGCGAAAGAAAATCTAGTCCAGAGATACTGCTCCATGGTTTCCTATGCATGGTTCAGAACTATGCACTTAACAGAATAGCGCGAGCAAAGGTGACAAGCCAACGAGGTGTGGAACATGCTTCGTTCTTAACCACGCAATGATGAACGAAGTATATTTGACTCCTAGTGGGTATGCCACTTTAAAATTTGGTTATGTCTTAATATATTTTTCGTTCAAACAACAACAAAAATAGCATTCGTCTCTTTCCTGCAGACAACTAGGTCAGCAAAGAAACATATGACGCCCGAGAGCTATGGCAAAACATGCAGTGGTATCTCTGTTCAAAAAAAAAGATATATGATAAGAAGGCCTCTAAAATGTTAACTTAACAGGACTTCACGATCGAAGGTAAGGAGACAATGAGGAGTAAAATATACTTCGATTATTGTCCCTTGGTAAAAAACGAAACACTCGAAAGTTGCGATGTTCTGCAAAATTAACATTTTGAATGTCTTATTATTATATGTGTTTGGTTTTCTCTTTTATGCCTTTGCCATTTCCAGTTGCAGTTCAGAAAACATCAATTGAAATTCAGAAAAAAACAACTGAAGTTCAGAACTCTATTTGAAATTCAGAAAATATGAATTGATATTTAGAAAAGATCAATTAAAATTCTGAAAATATTAATTAATATTCAGAAAAACTCAAATTCAATTCAGAAACTCCATTTAAAATTCAGAAAATATTAATTGGTAAATATTAATTTTATAATTTCATAAAGATCAATTGAAATTCAGAAAAAAATTAACTGAAATTCAGAGAAAATAAATCGGATAATTTATATTTTAATTGTATTATCAGAGTAACCAGTATCATACCATTAAAATAATCATTATCATTATCATTATCATTATCATTATCATTATCATTATCATTATCATTATCATTATCATTATCATTATCATTATCATTATCATTATCATTATCATTATCATTATCATTATCATTATCATTATCATTATCATTATCATTATCATTATCATTATCATTATCATTATCATTATCATTATCATTATCATTATCATTATCATTATCATTATCATTATCATTATCATTATCATTATCATTATCATTATCATTATCATTATCATTATCATTATCATTATCATTATCATTATCATTATCATTATCATTATCATTATCATTATCATTATCATTATCATTATCATTATCATTATCATTATCATTATCATATTTAGTTTTTATTGATCTTTTCTGAATTACAATGGATTGAGTTTCAATTTATCTTAACTGAAATTTAATAGATCTTTTATGAATTTCAATTGATATTTTCTGAATTCCATTCATATTTCCTAAATTTCAAATGGAATTCTTAATATCAATTGTTTTTTCAAAAATTTCTGAGTTTCAAATGGCATTTGGTCTTTTTTGCATTTCAATTGATCTTTTTTGAATTTCAAGTGAAAGTCTGTATTTCAATTGATATGTTTTTTTAGATTAAAATGGAATTCTGAATTCCAGTTGATCTTTTCTGAATTTGAAATGAAATTTCCGAATTTCAATTTATTTTTAGTTGAATTTCAGTCGATCTTTTCTGAATTTAAATCAGTATTTTCTGAATTTCAATTCATGTTTTCTGACTTTCAAATCGAGTATCTAAATTGAAGTTCATCTCTCCTAAATTTCTAGTGGATTTATGAGATTTAATAGATCTTTTCTGAATTTTGAATGGAATTTGTGAGTTTCAATTGATCGTTACTGAATTTCAATTGGTCTTTTCTAAATGTCAAATGGATTATCTGAATTTCAGTTGATCTTTTCTGATTTTCAATTTATTTTTTGTGAATTTCAACTGATCTTTTCTGAATTTCAATTCATATTTTGTGAATTTTAAATGTTATTCTGAATTTCAATTGTCCTCTTATGAATTTCAATTGATGTTTTCTGAGTTTCAAATTAAATTTCCGAATTTCAATTCATCTTTTATAAATTTCAAGCAGAGTTTTGAACTTGAATTCATCTTTTATAAATTTCAAGCAGAGTTCTGAACTTCAATTTATCTTTCCTGAATTTCAATTGATCTTTTCTGAATTTCAAATAGAATTTCTGAATTTCAATTGATCGTTTCTGAATTTAAAATGAAATTTCCAAATTTCAATTTTTATTGTTTTTATTGATATAAATAGCTCTTTTCTAAATTTCAATTGGTATTTTCTGAATTTCAAATGAAATTGATAAATGATGTTTTTGAATTTAAAAAGGAATTTCTAAATTTCTGTTGATCTTTTTTGAATTTCAAATGGAATTTCTCCATATCAATTGATGTTTTTTGAATTTCAAATGAAATTCTTAATTTTAATTGAATGATTTTCTGAATTACAGTGCGGAAATGGTGTAATAACTGGTTATAGCCGCAGTATAGTCATGCGGCAGACACTGATCTAAATATTATACATCATACATCAAAAAATATTAAATATTTAAAGTCATGCCAAAAAGTTGAGGGCAGTATATTCTAACCTTTTTTTCTACAACGTTACACCTCAACGAGCAAATACTAAGTCCAGAAGCTAGGATCAAGTTTAACCATATCTTTAAATATGAACTTTGCCAATACCCAATATTTGTGTGTTAAAAATTTGGGGTCGAGATCCGATCCAGAAATCTTGAGTTTTTGAATTATATTTATCACGAGGCTTAAATAAGAAACTTTCAAAACCATCAGAGACCTGAAGTTATTTAATTTCTTCTATTTTTAAGTTTTCCGGTCATCGTAACCTCCATAGGGAAGATCAAATATCGTACCCATTACTAATTCAGAACCTTCAAAAGTATCATCACCATAATGACCATAAGATTTTAATATTTAACCGTGCTTTGATTTAGAACTTTCCGTATAAAGCATCTTAAAAGTAGCAAGCTTTTAGCTAAACTCACTCTCGAGGATAGTAGATAGATTTTTCTTACTTACCCATCTTCAGTAGAATTCGCACACCCGCGAATTCTGAAGGAAGAGTTGCATGTTCCGGTAAATAATATATCATTTCTTTATTCCGTTCACTGTCTACTACCTATCGCGTCCCCCCATATAACAAACACGACAATCACTTTCTATGTTCGCAGCCAAGAAACACTTAGAAGCACGAAGCCCAAGCTGCTGAGGCAAATCCATGGAAATACTGAGACACAAACTGCCACAAATGCATATAAATAAAATGATGAAAAATAGCCGCAGGCAGTTCCACGAGCGTCATGTTAAAATAGTTGATGACGCGTTTTCACGTGTAACAACAGCAGAGAGTAATGCAGACAGGCAGACGGATGGATGGACGGACGGACAGATGGATAGACAGCCAGTAGTTGGGCAGGCATATGCATGAACATATTGGTAAGCTCAGATAGACGCAGAAAGATTACTGGATATATAGTCAAGAGATAGTCGTTATATTAGTGACGTCAACTGTAGCTTCCATCATGCTAGTTGTGACTGAGACACCAACTGGTAAGTATCAAGCACATCAGGGCAGGCTGGCTGGTTGGCCATGCTGGCTGGATATGCAATGATATCGCCTCCAGCTGAAATTGCGTGCAAAAATGCATTCATAGTCGATGCGTTGTTTATCTGCATGGCAATGCAGTGAGCCATGTGCACATTACAACAACAACAACAAGAACAACGAAGGCACTGCAATCGTTGCCATTCTTTGAGTGGTTGCCAAGTCGAGAACAGTGCGCGATGGGCAGGCAGGCAGAGTAATACGCAAAGCGGCATTTAACGCTGAATACGATTGGTGGCCAGAGCATGATTGGGAGAAATAGCTTGAGCTGAGTCTGAGATGCTGGAATTCAGAGTGGCAGGCCACTGATATCCGCACAACTACTGGGTTTCTTGCGCTCTCACTCATGCTGCGACTGCATTTGCAACTTCTTATTGCTGCATGTTAAAGAATAATCGGCATTCCGCCTGGGCTGAGCAAACTGCATGCAAAACCACGCCGCATGAGCTCAAGAGCTAAGCGACCAACCAAGCCCCTTCCTCCTCATTTCTTGAGTAGCAATGAACAGATGACATTTCAAAATGGCCGCCATTGCAAGCAGCCCGAATTTATTTCATTTGTTTGCACTTAAATTTTGTATTGCACCCCAATAACTGGCGGCTGCGTGTCGCCTTGCCGCATCGCAATGCCAGAGCGACTGACCCAGCGCTAGAAGTTGCATCAATTCAATCAGCAGCTACATAAGTCTTGACATCAATGTTTCAAATGCACTTTCCGTCTGTTGCTCGTGCTGTTGCAGCTTTTCTGTGTTCTTGCCAATTTAAGTGTCAGCTTTAAGTGCTGCTGACATGTTGCAGGTGGTTTTGGTTTGTTTCCTTACATTGCCAAAATGAGCTGCAATGCAATCAACTTGTTGCTCATTTTTACCCTTGACGTTTGTTGGTGCTACCTGTTGTCTTGCCGAGTTAATAAGGTGTTTATCAGTTAGACGACTGTTGTAGAAAAAAAAAGTTTATTCATAAGTAGTCCAGATAAAACTTGTATCAGTATTATGCACTGAGAAAATAAAAAAAAATTATTATTAAAAATTGCACTTATTAGATTTCATAAGCATTTTTGTAAAAACAACGATGAGTTTTAGAACTAAACAAAAAAAAAAAAACTTGAATTTTACACTAGGAAAAGTGAATTTGAGATAATAATAAATATTTTCAAGTGTATGAAATTTTCAAGTGAAAATTAGTGCATAATATGTTTGACATAAAAAAAATTGTGCATTCTTATTACACCGAAAAAAAAAATTAAGGCAAATTAACAATAAACTTATTTAAATGTATTTAACTGCTTCGGCAAGTTGGTGCCTTCCAAACTCTGTGGTAAGATAACCAAGTTTTATTTGCTGACTTATCGAATTTTATTTGAATGACAAATTGTCGAAACACCGAGAAAAAAAAAACAATAGGTAAATCACCTAAGTCGGCTTGGGTAAAGAGAGTTGTATGGGAATTATGAACTTGTGCTTATTCACCTAAGCAATTTATTGTAAAATACATTGCTTCGAAAGCACATACTTCGACACCTTGCCAAAAAAAAAATTATTTGATTCACCTAAGCCCAAAATCCAAAAATACTAAATTAAAAACCAACTAGCATGGATGGCTTAAGCATAGTTTTGAGCTATTTTCTGCAAAAGAAAACATAACTGCGTCATTAGACACACGAGAGAAGGATAGATTTGATACTTTAATGGTTTTTTTTTGAAGCGAAGCTTTTTACTCCTCGTTCTGTGATTTGCTTAAAGTGAAATCTGAAAAATTTTCGACAGATTTTTTCTTGGAATTTTGATGGTTTCTTTGTTGCTAGCGCTTATTACAACAAGAAAATTTAATACTTTAATATTAAATACTAAAAATATGTTTTGGTTCCCGTGGGGATCGAACCCGTGCCCTTTTTGACGATAGCCCAGCACACTATCCACTAGGCCACAAAGACCTGTGAGAAAATGTTGTTAATTTAATCTTAGTTATAACAGAAGCTATGCTGCTTTATATCGTCACCATCTATCAATAGATAGAGGATTGTGTATTTGCTATGCTACAGAAAATTGCTTTAATTTGCCACAAGGTGTCTCCAGCATCGGTGTGTTTGTATTGTGAATGCGTTTGTGGTGTTGTTGGCATAGAGTATAAATTATTATGCAGATATTGCATCAACTCTGCTAAATCTCTGGCATGCGTTAACAGAGGTTAACAGAGTGTTTTTCTTCATGTTTTTAAGTGAAATAACTCTGTTAACACTGTTAGCAGAGTTGACGCAATCTCTAGATAATAAATTACACTCTATGTTTTAAGCGTCAAAAAAATAGTTGATATCAATAAATATGGAATTAACAAACGCATGCATGAAATCGATATCTAAAATGTTTGTTAAATTTTGTTTCGTGTGCGTTCTTTAATATATATTTTTGAAGCGAAGTTTTTTAATCCTCGTTCTGTGATTTGCTTGGAGTGAAATCTGAAAAATTTTCGACAGATTTTTCGCTACGCAGTAAGCTGTTGAAGGAAAAAATTTGTTCAGTGCAGTCAAGTTCACAACCCTGTGTGGAGAGTTAAAATGGATAGTCACTGGCATTATATGCCCGTATATGTAATTGGCGTGGAAATTTGACATTCAACAATAAAAAATTAGCAGTAAATATGTTTTCTGTATATATGTAATAAATTTTATGTTATTTTAAATTTTTGAATTTAAAAGTTAATTTATTAAAAAGAAAAAAATTATTAAGCTTTCAAATCTATGTAACTGCGAAAGAGCTTCGCTTCTCTCGTTTGTCCAACGACGCACCTGTGTGTTTTTTGTAATAAAACCAACTTTAAATTTAAAAATAACATAAAGTAAATTAAAAACACACGTTAATATTCACACCAGTAAACTTTATTATAGATCATCAACAAAAATAAAAGAAAAAAAGAAAAAAAAAAAAATGTCTTTGCCCGCCGTGCGGAATCGAACTCTGCAACTTTTGGTGCCAATACATCGCTCTACCAACTGATCCAAGCAGCCTTGCTACTGTAAGCTGATATAACTGCAGGTATGTTAATTCACCTAAGCAATTTATTGTTTACTACATTGCTTTGAAAGCACATACTTCGATACCCATCCAAAAAAAATATTTGATTCACATATGAGCTGCTCAGAGCACAAGTGGCGTAAGTCCACTTTTGATAGTTTTGAGAAAATGGAATATTTAGAAAAATTCTTATTAGAAATTCTATGTATAAAGAACTCAGTTTTGCTTACAAGCTATGTCAAGAGAATAAAAAGAGCTATTCATATCGTAAAAAATTAACTTAATGATACAAAAAATAATGAAATATATTGCATACCAAATCGAACATATTTTTCAAATTTTTTATTTCCGCTGTAGAAATCTAATATGAGATATTTTAAGAATGTTTTGATGAGGAATGATAGCATTTAGTTCCAGAAGTCGAACAAAAGTTTCCTCTAGTGGTTATCTTTATTATTAAGGGAGATATAAAATGAATGGACTTACGCCAGTTGTCCTCTGAAAAAATTATATAATTTGTCAGAACAATAACTAAGTATTGTATTTTATTCAGAGATTATAAGCTAGGAGTTTCTAACCCGGAGTCATAAATAGGTTACTATTCCTCTTCGCTTCTATGTACTTAACTCAATTTCCTTAAAAAATGGACTTACGCCACTTGTGCTCTGAGCAGCTCATATGTCAACAGATGCTGTATTAACAGATGCAGTATGCCGCAGTATTCTGTTGATAGCTGCAGCATAGCTTCAGTTGTAATTAATATTGAATAAATCATTCAGCGTAAAGAGGAGCTTGGCTCAATGCGTAGCGTAGTGCCTTCATACACAGCGGTACCGGGTTGGTGTGGGTTCGAATCTCAACGGCATGCGAATGTAAAGTTTTTTGTATTTGATATTTAGGGTGTGTGCGAATTGAACTAAATGGCTAACTAAACTAAATTTTTTCGATTAAGCAGTGTTTCCTAAATTAATTTAGGAACATTTCGAGCTACCTAAATGCTTGCTAAATTAATGATATTTCTTAAGAGAAGAGAATAATGACTTTTCTTAACATTTAACCTATTTGTAATGAACCTTAATTAACCGTAATAAATCTTAACTGCTTTATCTAAATTTATTTTATGTAGCAATTTAGTTCAATTCGCACACACCCTTAATTTAATTTAATTTAATTTAATTTAATGTTATTGTTATAATAGACGTCAAGCAGCAAGAAAAGCCGAGAAGTCATTCATTTCTAAGAAAGAAACGGTGTTGATAAAAGAAAAATTTGTGTTGTTGCCGATTTCAGTCAAGCAAATCACAGAACGAGAGGCGGCGGCAGCTTCAAGAAAAAAAGGAAAATAAAAAACACAAAAACCGAAAACAAAGTTATATTTTTGAAATGAAATTTTTGTTTTAAAAGTAGTGCATAAAAAATTACCAAATACTTGGTTAATTTATCACCCAATAAAAATTGGCAAGTCAACATGTAAAACTTAGGCAATTTGATAAAGTACTTGGCAGGCTGAAAACTGCCAAAGCCATCTTATAAATTATTCTAAGTTTTATTTTTCAATTTAACATAAGCTTTTTTCTCGGTGTACAAATGTTTGCCCATTCTCATTTCCCATTCTGCTAAGAGGAAGACTGTTGATATACGAAAACATAGTGAAATCTAAGCAAAGAGAAAAAAGAAAATGCAAAAAATATAATCATTGTTAGTCGAATCGGCTAACGATTCACATCCAGGGTTAAAAAATTAGCGCATTTTTCATATAACCAAGAACTGACATGTACCGATGCCTGTCGGCACGGGTTCCCGTGGTCCTAGGCACACCAAATTTTTTTACATTTCTTTTAACATCATATAAAGAAATAAAGGGGGTTAATCCAAAAAAAAAAAAAACTCAAGATTTTAAGGGACACTAATATATGTATATACAGTGTGTCCCGCAATTGAGTGCAACTATTTACGGAGCTGAAAGGTTATGTCGAGCTGAGCAAAAAATCGTATGGGAGGGGGGGGTCTATTTTCACATTCTTAGGAGGTACAGGTTAATTAATTTTTCACGACTTAGATTCACGTTCTTGTTTCTAGCAGGAAAACTAACCTATATAAAATTTATTTTAATAACTTTCTGCAAAGGCAATAAAATCACCTTTCGAACGGCATATCAACACGCCCCACAGTGGAAAATTTTAGTCCTTATCGGATCAAAAATCTGTAACTTTTTTGTTCTTAAAGATAGAGTTCTGAAATTTTGCACGAATAATTTTAAATGTATTTGCTATTATTTTATAAAATATGAGCCAAATTAAAACAGAACTTTTTTCAGAATAAAGGTAAGAAGTTTATTTTTTTTTTCATATGGAGATGACTTGTACATGTATTTGGTACAAAATTATAGCTTTAAATTTAAATAAACTTTAATATAAATAATTTCTTTTTTTTAAATTCATATTTTAGTAAATAAAAAGTGTGTAACGTAAACTTCACCAATTAATTATATAACATTTTTAACAATGGGTATTAATCTTATAAAATTAAATTACCATATTCGTATTGCTTACAATTAGTGAATAATGCAATAAAAAAGAAACTTAAAAAACATTATGTTAGGTATAATGCAACTGTAAATATTTAATTAATACTTTAACCGAGATATTTTCTTCATAGAAATCGGTATTTTGTGGTTACTTCATCAGTTTAAGCGTATCTTCATCCAAATCTTTTGCAAGTTTGGCAGATGGTTTTCTTATACTTGTTACGTATGGATCAGATGTGTAAAGAAGTCTGTTGAAAACATCTTCGTTAGTGGCTGATCGCGAACATTTTCGAGAGTGATGTAAACGATAATTTTTGTAGTCTTTATTGCGCGACTCTTGTGCGTCTTCGGACAGCTGACCAATAGGCAATACTGCAAAATGTTTTATAATGCTTTCGCCATGTATCAATATTTTGTGGACAGATGATGGCATATGATACCAGTTGTATTTTTTTATATACAATCTTGCTGTTTCCATTGCATATTCGCCAAACTTTCCAGGGTCTAATATTAAATCAGACGATAAAGCTTGAAGAACGATATGAAACCTTTTTATTAATTCTTCATCTACTCCAGTTATATCAGCAGATCGCGAAAAATTACAAAAAAAACCTTCTAGCGGTATTACCATCATTGCTGTTACCACTTCCTTGCCTTGGCTTATCAATAATTAATCCCAACTCTTCACGAAAACGTTTGATATTTCTAGTAAAGCTGGTGGAAGACAGCAACTTTTTTTTGCTTCCTGAATTTTATGGTATGGAGGAAGACCATTATACGTATATTTTTTTTCCATCATTAGATTTCTTAAGTATATGTATTCTGCTTTAGTCAGGTCAAGATCAATAAATACACTTAACGCCTCTAATGCATCGAAAGATTCACCCTTTTCGGAATCTTCCAGGTTTTTAAGAAACTCCTTCTTTTCAAGCTTAGAAGAAGATCTTAGCAGCTCAATAATTTTTGCCTCTTCTAATTCTCCCATCGATCGCAAGCCTTGGATATAAGCGCCATAAATATGTTGGAACCCATTATCATTACATAGAGAAGTATTTTTCCGTTTCTTTGCTGATTTTGATGATGTTTCATAAGAGTTACGGGGTCTTCCTCGTTTCGCCGTGCATTTCGAAGGTTTCACTATTGCTGGAAAAGTTCTGCAAAAGTCCCCATTTAACCACTCAACATTTTTGTCAAAAAATATTTTTGAAGATCTGTTTGATTTCTTCCATCGATTATTAAAATTTATGACCGTTTTTTTTATATTATTCACGATGTATTTTATATGTTCTTCAGAAAGTTGATAGTTTTTTCTAACAAAAACGTTAATACTTTGTGTATTTTTCCCACTTTCAATATAAGTATCAATTATTTGACGCACTGAACACTTAAAATTATTCATTTTTAATTAATGTAATACGATAAGGGCTCTTTGATAGCTCGTTAAATACTAATACAATATATGGATCACCTGCAACGATCGCTATTATGAATAACAGTTGTTTGTGTAAATCAAACAAAACCAAAACGAAAACACAAAACAAAACACAATCAATTTCTAACTGTATAGAAATGAGTCATGCAATGTTCGCATAGCAGAAGCAGGCAAACTGACTTTTTTAACATTATTGAATATAACTTCTGTTTAGGCACGAATATGCAGGTAATATTTTTATAGTATTTTATTTATATATTAAGCTTTAAAATTTTTAAATATGAGCGCATAGCTAAACAGAGCTCCTAGCTAAAAGCCTCACCAAAGTTATTAAATGCAGCCAAAACAACATTACATCATTCAAGAGCTAAAATTTCAAATGTTTTCACTAAAAACTTATTCGCTATTTATAAAATCGGAATCTACATCAAATTACCTTTCCAATAAGATATATAACACCTTAATTGTAATGTGAATTATATTAAAAATATGCTCTGAAATATGTTTTATTTTTATAGTAATAAATCGTTGTCGTAAAAAGATGTGAATACGATCCTTATTTCCGAGCATTACTATTGACCAAACATCAAATATTTTCTCAATTTATTAAGTTCGACATCTTAGCTTTTCGATAAAAAAAAAAATGATGGTGTAATTCGAACCTTTTTAAAAGTGAATTATGGGCTGGTCTTACTCTACGATTTTCCACTGTGAAATTTCTCAAAATTTCGCGTTGTAAATGACATTTTTATTAGGATCAATTTTGTAAATTATTCAATTTTCTTTTCAATGAAACCAAAAACATAAACATATCTTAAAACATAAAATTGTTGGCGGTACTAAAAAAATGTTACTTATTAGAAAACAAGGATACTGCATAACTAATTGTAAGGTCATCATTATTTTCTAATAAGTATAACTTTTTGAGTACCGCCAACTTTTTTTTATTTTTAAAGATATGCTTATGTTTTTGATGTCATTGAAAATAAAATTGAATAAATTTCAGAATTAATTAAAAAACAAATTTCATTTATTACGCAAAATTCTGAGAAATTTGCACTCAAAGTTGAAATTTGAATTTCATGTTCGCACGATCACAGCTCGGTAACGGTTAAATTGGTGGGTTTGTTGATATACCGTTGCAAAGATAATTTCATTGTCTTTGCAGAAAATTATTAAAATAAGTTTTATATAGGTTAGTTTTCCTGCTAGAAACTATAACGTAAATCAAACTCGTCAAATATTAATTAACCCTGTAGCTCTTAAGAACGTGAAAATCGACCCCCCCTCCCCCCCTCATACGATTTTTTGCTCAGCTTAACGTAACCTTTCACCTCCGTAAATAGTTGCACTCAATTGCGGGATACCCTGCATATTTTAATATCAGCACGCTTACTACGTAAGGGGAATATAATTTTTTTATTCTGTCTGAAACTCCAAAAAAGAAGCGTGGCATGTGGAGAAAATTGTATATATTTTTGGCCAGCATCACTTCCTGTGTAGATTTAGCCATGTCTGTCTGCCTGTCTGTCGTCACGGTTACAGCCGTTATTTGAAAAAAACAGTCTGAACCTGATTTTAAACTAAAAAAAAATAGCATTTTTAGGACCATCAAACAGGTTTAATAACTAAACAACCGTAAGCTTGCGCACCTTGGCACTCTTAGAGCTTAAAGTAGACATAATAGTTATTCGATACCTTTCATACAAAACGGTCAGAGCCTGGTTTTTATAGGCATTTTTAGGACCATCATATAGATTCGAAAAACAAGAAAATAAAAAAAGATGCGCACCTTGGCACTCCCAGGGCTTAATGAAGTAAAAAAAAAAATTTTTGCAAATCTGAGGTATCCCATTTTTTTTTATTTTCCAAAATGTTTTACCATTTTTTCAGTATCTACGCATATAAATACTTATATACTGTTTTATAGCGCCAACATTTGAAAAGATTCGTTATTGAATTTTTTTTTATTTAAAAATAACATGTCTTATTTATGAAGTCTGCCCATTTTGAACTCTTATGGATGTTGAGAAGTTTTTTAAACATATAATTAAATATAACTACAAAACTCATTAATTAAAATTTTAAAATATTTCTTTTTGGGCCAATATCCAACAATTTTAGTATTTTTTCAGAAAGCTAAGATAAGTAAAATTTTTCCTGATATCAGTGGATATTTTTTAAGAGTTCTACATGTTCGTAATTAAGAAATTAGATCTCGAATTTTTTCCGTTAAGCATGGCCCTTACGCATTACTGTGGGTTTCTTCAGAAAAGCGTTCGTTTTCGTTGCTTTGAATACTCAAAATATATGTTAGAAGTAAAACTGGAGGGGAGAGGCTCATTAGTCTAGCTCTAGTAATGTTCACAGGAATATGGATGTGAAAGCAGAAGAAAATTAAAGTTCAACTGCCGTAAAATAAGTAAAATTACCCTCATTGTTATATAATCCATTTAAAAAAAAAGACTTTATCCTCTAAAGTTTATATATTGTAAAAGGTGTTCAAAGTCAGTAACGTTTTGATCAGCACTATTTTTTTTTTGTATCAAGCGAAGAGTACTAAATCTATGATAGCTGCCAACAACAATCATGGAGGCTAAATCATGGAGAAACTCACGGTCGTACAACACGTACAATTTGTTAAAATTCACTACAAAAATAGTGCAAATTTGGTGGAGATGGTTCGCAAAATCCACACTTTTCGGTCATGATAACGCAAGCACCACTCGCACCACTGTGGTCAATTTAATCAATAAACTTGAGTCCACTGGCTCTATTGTGGACGCGAAAATTAGTGGTAATCCCCGTTGGACCCGTTCGGATAAAAACAGAAATCCAAGTGGTCATTGCAGCAATTGATCCAGAATTATACTAGAAAGTCATGGAAAATTTCATAAAAACGGCTCACGTATGCAGGCAAGGCCAAGGCGGTCAGTCGAAATGCTATTTATTAAAAATTGAAAATGTCAGTGACTTCCGGGACACCTTTTATAAAAAAATTTCAACAAGTCTTTAAATAAAAAATTTAAAACTCCCCCTATTTTTTTTTTTTGATGCGTCCCCGACCGATATATGTAATTTTGTAATTTTTTCATTTTGAGTTTTTTTCTGCTACTGATTACAACAACTGGATAATCCCGACCACCTGGCAAGCCTACATGTAATGAATAAAATTATTTAGAAAATACATGTAATCGATTCCTTTTTGGGTAACAGATTACTTTAAAATGGTCATGCCATTGGCAGTTATTTAATCAAATCTATCAATTAAGTAATACAGTACTGTATATTTAGTTTTTAGGAATTCTTAAAAAAAAAAATAAAAATCGAAATTTTTAAGAATAACATATGAGAGCTTTATGCCAAGTAGTTCATGAAAAAAACTTCTGCACGCCTTCTTTGGTTAAATATCAACGAATTGTTGGTGCCAAAGAATGGAATCGTGAAAAGAAGTAAACAAAGAGCGCAACAACAAGACTTTGCAGAATTAATGTAGTAAATTTTTTTAACCTTTGCTTTGTGCTAAAAAGTAGAAAAACATTGCTTTTTAAATTGGAAAGCACACAACTGCAATTCCGCTTTGGTTTTAGGAGAAAGTGTGTTTATAAGATTTTCAAAGTTAATGGACTGCATAACCCACAGAAGATTACTGATGAGTTGGTGTAGCGACCAACGAAACAGCTGTCTAGTCTGCTGGGGGTTGTTCTGTAAAGAATCTTGTTGTTGTGGCGACCTGTTGCTTCATGAATTACTCTCTCATATGTTATTCTTAAAAATTTATATTTTTGAGAATTACTAAAAACTAAATAGCAAATAAAAAATGCCATATTTTAATTTTCAATTAATTTATGTTTGATCTTTCTGACTTTATATAAGGTATCATTGAATAAAGTATTGGGAAAATGCACTGCAAAAATTTGTAAATGTTTTGCTAAGTGTATTTAGAGGATGAAATCATATTGATGGCAGCAAAATCTAAAGGACGTCAAAGTTATTTCATAGCTTATCTAAAAAGTGACTTTAAGTTTTTGCTTCTAAAATTTTTTGGGAGGCAACATTTGGAACGCAAACTATTTTTAAATAAAATATTTAAGGGGAATATAATACTACCTGAAATTTTTTATCTCTGAAAGACAACTTTGCCTACATAAATTATTATTAAACTTGATATAATGAGCTACAGTATACATTTTTTTCTTTTAATTTAACTAAAGAATAATTTTCAAACTAAAGTTTAAATAAAAAATGGATCCCGAAAACTTTTACTAAAAAAACAAACTTAATCTACTTTGTAAATTTGAGTTTTTTTCATTAATTTGAAAACCGTTAAAAATAGTTTTACAAGAGTAAATTCAAGGAAAACAAAACATTTTTTGCGATCGCATAATGGAACTCTACATATTTTTGTTTTTAAATTACTATGTTATTGTGTGTTAAAAATGCGTAAAATAAAATTTTTATAGTTTATAATTTAATAAATAATTTTTATAAATTAGAAGAAAAAATTTAGTATTTTAGAGGCGGCACTAATTTCGAGCCTAGGGCGACAGAATGTCTAAGTCCGTCACTGTCCGTAGCGAAGCAACATGAGTGCGCTCCTTTAATTACATAATGCTGGGTAATTGAAACAACGGGCTTAGGACTAAATCAAAACTTTAAATTAAATTCTTTGGAATAAAATTATAAACATTAAAATGTGTTTGAGCAACGCCACCCAGTGGCAGGTGCGCCCAGCTCTTCAAACGCCCTCTAGTAGCACGCACCAAGCCCTGATTTGAGGCGCAACAGCATAATAAAAAAAAAAAATATCAACTGAAATAATAACAACAAAAAAAAAAAAAAATCATCAGGAAATCAGAGGCCGTACCGCTGTTGAGCAGGTCGACAGTCGATGCATTAATTGTTGGGTCCAAGTTGCGATTAATTGAAAATTTATAGGCTTGAATTAGAACTTATCTGAAAACGATAACGAATGCCTGGCAAAAAAGCTATCATTAAAAATAAAACAAAACAAAAAAACAAACAGAAGACAGCGCGCATTTGCGTTCGCGTTGCCAACTGCAAAATTCACTGATGCGTGATTTATACACCAAGATGCAAATACGAGATAAACTAATAAAAGTTAAGCTTGAATTTTTAATTACGCTGTAATTAATTAGCGAGTAGAAGCAGAAGCAGTAGTAGTTGTAGCAGCAGGCGGTCAGGCGAAACAAGGTCGTAGCCACGCCCAAAGTATAGCTTAAGTGGAATCGAACGAGTGTTGGAGACACACACGCTGGGAGCGTGAGAGAGATGAAGAGAGCAATAAAGAGATGTGTTAAAAATAAATTAATAAAAGCATGGCGCATTTTCCAAGCAAAAGTTTTTAACGAACGTGCGCCATGCTTGTTTGTGTGAGAAGAAAAGAGCGCACAAGCAAGTTCGAGAGAATGTATTGGAATTGAAACAGCATTGCATAAGCTGCGCTCAAAAAATTTCGCTGGAAGGCTTAACTCCACCCACTCCTATAGGCAGTCTTGTCTAATGCATAGGCACACTTGACTGTGTGACTATTGCCTGTTCACTCTCGCTTATGCTTATGCTTATTCCAGCACATCGCTAACGATTTCCAATTGAAGACTGACTCAAACTACGACGCCGTCATTTTCGGGCACACAACAGGACCAGCCAGCGTCGAACTGGAATGCAGCGAACGCTGTTTCTTTTTTTGTTGTTTCTATGTTACTACTTGATTTTGGCCAGCAGGCAGGCAGCCAGGACTGGTTTTTTCCAACTTCAGTTCTTGTTGGATTCTCAAAGAGATCGCGTAAATGTCGCCTCAGCGTTACAGTCGTTGTTGGCTTAACCAAGAAATCGAAGAAAAATGAAACAAAAAATAAAAAAGTTTTAGATAAAGAAGCCGCAGTTAAGTACAATAGTGAGTTCGAGTGAGTGTGTGTGTGTGTGTGCGCGTTGGACGTTTGCCTGAGATTTAAGCCGCTCAACGCCTGACACAGTCCCGCCGTCAGCACTGTGGACAGACAAATGCACGGCTACACGGATTCATTTAGTTGCGGTTCGCGCAGCCGATTGCAAGCGAACGATTCGCGTTATGCCGCCAACGCCGCAGCTGCCGCAACCACCAACACCAGCCGTCGTTAATGCTTGCTCACTCGCACTCTTGAGCTGCTCTCACTTGCTGCAGTACCGTCAAAACTTTCGTGTTTAACGGTGTATCGCACATGCCGCCGTCGCTGCCGTTACTCGTTGAGATCTGTTCTCGAGGTGCGTGTGCGTTGCTCGCGAATTCTTAACGTGTCGGATGCACACGCGATATTTGAAAATTAGAAAAAAAGTTTTTTTTTAAAACAAAAACATTTCCTTGATCGTAATAAGAGGTGCGTGTTGCCAGGTTCTTTGTTGTTTTTTTTTTTTTTTGTGATAAAACGAAAATATTTCTGAATATATATGGCATTTTTTAAATACTGTTTATTCTGGCGACCGACGGTAAAACACATGAACGTATGTTCAATTATAAAAAAAAAAATTAATAAAAAAATGCTCACAACTGTCAAAATTTGTCGCCAGCGATCTTTTTTGTATATCGCTGATCCTACTGCACCTTAGTGTGTGTTTTTATTATTTTCTTCTTTTTTTTTTTGCTCTTACAAGCTCGCGTGATGTGCGTGTTGCTGTTCATGTGTATGTGTGTAGAGCCAGTGCGTGTTACAAACAATTCAAAAACGGATTTTAAAAAATTTCATTTTCTACTAAAGCTTAAAAATTGTATTTATCGTGCGTGCTGTTGCTGTGTCTGTGAGTGTGTGTGTTGCGTGTCTGTGCAAAATATGGGTCTGTGTGTCAAACATTGTGACAAAAATCAAAAATTGAAAACAAAACAACAACAATCGCAGATGAAATCAACTTTTTTCTAATGTATAAAAAACTAACTGGACCTAAATGGCAGTTTTTAGCCAGCACATAAACCTCACTCAACTCAAGCCAAGATTTAAAGTTTTGGTTTGTGTCCAGAATAGTTTTCTATAAGTTTTCTATAAGTTTTCCTCAGGAAAGAACAGCAAAAAACAAAAAAATTAACTTTAATAAATGCAGTGTATAAAACTAATTCTGAAGACACTGCTCAAATTTTTTATCAGGTACACCGCATCAGGATTGCATACTTGGGCTTAACTCTCTTTATGATTGCTTTGATGTGTATTTTTTTAAAGAGTTTAAATGATATTCAATTTAGTGTTTAGAATTAAATTGAAAGGAGTCATAGAATTCACATTGAATTATTTTATTCAAATAAACTTGGGAAAAATTAAGAATGTACGAACACTTTTTGTAAAATAACTGTCTGTGTTTGTGTACGATTTTTGCTTGTTTTTTTTTATTAGTGACATGGACAGTTTTCAATAACAATAAAATGTTCGAAAATTTTGCTCAGAAAAATAGAGAAAAATTTAAGTACTTGATACAGGCCCGTAGCCAGGATTTACCTAAGGGGGGTGATTTTGATAAAAAATCTGTAAGTAGATAGCAGCAATAACTGATAGAATATTTATGAAAATTTTTAAGCAAATCCGTTTTCTTTTAAGACTGAATATGCCTGTTTTTAAATGACCATAACAGAGATCAGAAGAGTTTATTTCATTTTTTTTGTTACAAATTAATTTTGAGTACTAAGTTTTTTGATTTTTGCCTATGGTCGGTTTGAAAAATGGTTCAAATTGAGAATTTTTAATTTCTTTTAAAAAGTATTATTCCGAAAATTAGCACAAAAAGTAAAAATGTGTGTGACAACATTTAACTAATTCAACACTATTAGTGTGAACGGTAAAAATAGGTTAGATTTCTTGCAGTTTATTAAACTTAAAATTAAAATCAGCTATGAAAAATGCAAACATTTTTTAATAAGTTCCCCTGGTGAAGCTGTTTTACGATGTGTCTTTACGATTTCGTAATTATTATTATTATTATTTTACCAATAAAATTAACATTTAAAACTTAAGTCTTTTACATGCTGCATAAATATCAAAATGAATAACAACTGGATAATATTACAATTGAAATAAACTTTTTAAAATTATAAAAGATTGAATATGAATCATAAACGATTTAATAGTTTAAACATATTTGTTTTTGATGTCAATCACATCAGTAAAAAGAAGAACTAATACAATAATGAATAACAACAATTTAGAACAAAAATTTATATATACAGCCATGGACACATAAATAGCACAAATGTCAACTTATTTTTTAAACGTTTCGTTTGAACTGTATATTAACTGTATATAACTGTATATTAACTGTAGTTATTATTTTTTGAGACTCCAGTGTGACGTTGTTTAAAACTCCGAAAGAGATGTACGGTTACTTACTTTTATTTGCTCAGGTCATCTCTTTCTGTATAGGCATGTACGATCTGCTGTGGTCATATAAATAGCGCACATGTAAGATGGTGCATAAAAGTTAAAAATATCGGTTGTTTGTAAAAATTGTAGAGTTTTATTCGGTTAATTTCGCCGATTCTAAATAAAATGAGTCGTGGCAAACATTGCACTCCGGAAAAAAGGTCTATAATTGACGAACTAAGTGAATAAGCAAAAAACCATCTGAAATCGCGGATATTCTCAAAATTTCGCCAAAAATGGTCTATAATGCACTCAAGCTGGTTACATCAAATGGTTAAAATAATTTCGAGAATAAGCCGCGCAATCCTAGACGTAAAACCAGCGCTTCCACTGATTTATTGTTCTGAATGACTTTAGTTCGCAAAAGTAAGGCTGATCCTTTCAAGACAGCAAAGCAAATTATGAGGGAAATAAATGAAGAAAATAACCTTAATGTTGCAAGAAAACTAGTATCTAGGAGACTACATGAAACTAATATTTATAGACGCATTAGCCGAAGAAAGCCGCTCTGAACCAAAAAAAATTTAAAGGATCGGTTAGCGTTTGCAAGGGCTCATGTGAATAAAGAAGACCAGTTTTGTAAGAACGTGCTCTGGACTGACAAAACTAAATTTAATAGGGTTGAACCAGATGGAAAAACTTTTGTTCGGCGCCCCAAACGCCAAGAGTTGAATCTGAAGTATACAAAAAAATCCTTAAAGCATGGATGAGGGAATTTAATGACTTGGGGAGCTTTTTCCTGGCACGGCGTTGGGCCAATTTTTCGTATACCAGGAATAATGGACAAAAATATGTATTTAGATATTCTTAATAACCAGATGGAACCATTTGCATTTGAGAACATGCCTATTAGGTGAATTTTTATGCACTCTAATGATCCAAAACACACAGCAAAGGTTGTGATTGATTGGCTAAAAAAGGAAAAAATAAATATTTTGAATTGGCCGGCTCAAAGCCCAGACCTCAATCCCATAGAAAATTTATGGAATGATGTGAAGGTCAGCATAAGCAACCAAAATTTCGAAATTAAGATGAGCTATGGAGTGGAATTGAAAAGCTTTGTACTCTATTCCGAAGGATTGGGTCAGGAAGCTTGTGGAGAGTATGGGACGAAGAAGTCGGGCTGTTTTGAACAATTCGGGATACAGTACCAAGTACTAGTAAACATATTCGTAAGCTCATTGTAAAATAAAAATATATCACTATGTCTTCTTTTCAGAATCCAACTTGTGCTATTTATACGTCCACTTCAGCTTAGGAACAATTTCAGATTTTTCATTAATTTTCTAATTTTTAATTCGTAGTTACAAAGTTACTACTGATTTTAAGTTAATAATGTTTAAACTCAAATACCATGAAATAAATTCTTGTTATCCTCTATGTATTTTATTTAAATTTATGTGAAACACCCTACATGTATTTTTGTGCTATTTATGTGTCCACGGCTGTATATGTAATAAGACAAGGAAAAGCAGCAAATATTATTGAGATGTTTCTTGATGAAATTTTATTAAAAATCTGACTTCCAAAAATTTTCAATATCGACTATTTCAAAAAAATAAAATTAAGGCTAAATTGATAACATAAAAATAACAACAATGAAGTACAAATAATAAAAGTAGATCTCGTTCACACGACCAATCCTGATAAAACATCGACACCTGCCGATGACATCCAAGGCTTCATTAAATCAGCCGCGGTCGAAGTAAGTTTAGGTCTCTCAACAGACCCTATTTTTTCAACATCATATCGGTTATGTGGTTTCACATTCTTCACAATATATGGTCCTAAATAATTACTTTTTTATTTGGATAGAGTAGCATATTGGGTTCGCTTAATTGCTACAACATTCCCAACTGCGTATTTGGTAGCATCTTTGCATTGTTTGTCATAAGCTTCTTTTTGTCTTGTCTGTGCCTCTAATATACTTTCACGTACTTGCTTTCTTTGTTCTTCTCGATCCTCGCAATATGTTTGGACCAGTTCCTCATGTAGAAGTTTAAAAATTTCACCTTCCTCTCCTGTCCTCATTTTAACTCCAGTTAGTACTTCATGTGGTGTTAAATTTATGACCTTGTGGTACGTTGAATTGATGCATCTTTGAACTTTGTCAACAAATTTATACCACTTCTCGGGTTCACTTAATGCGAGCTTAGACAATACCGAGACAATAACGCCATTGACCCGTTCGACTTGTCCATTTCCTCTAAGGACTCCAGTCGTAGTCTGATAATGATGAATTTTGAAATAATTGCAGAAATCCTTGAAATCGTTTGAACTAAATGCCGCACCTTTATCCGTGATCAGCCTTTCAGGGTATCCGAATGTTTTTACGAGATTATTAAAACGACCCAAAACCTCGGAAACAGCAGTCGTTTTTGTTGGGTATGCATCCACAATGACCAACAAATATCGATACCCTTTTTTTGTTGTTGTTTGTGGTCCAATTTGGTCTATGTGAAGTGTTACTAATGGTAGATCATCTTTAGGAATTGGATTTAATTTCCCTTCTTGCTTTCCTCTTTTTCGATTCATAACAATGCACTGAAGACAGCTCTGAATTCATTTATTGATTTTTTCATGTATCCCTTTGATATGGAAATTCATTTTTACTATGTTTTTAGTTTTTTCAACGCCGAAATGTCCTTTTTCGTGTGCTGATTTAATTATCTCCTTCTCCAAAGAACCTGTCACCACAAGTAGTTGGCGTCCTTCAACAGTTTTCATTAAAATGCCGTTTTTTATGAAGAAGTTATCGAATTCTTGTTGGCCAACTAGCTTCATAATCGCTTCAATATGATCAGCTTCCATCTGATGTTTTTTTATTAAAGCTGTTAGCGAATCTTCAGTAAACATTACAGGATACCTGCTTAATGCATCGACATGTTTCATTTGTTCGCCAGAACGGTGTTCCATGACGTAGTTGTACTCTTTCAAATATAGGGTCCAACGTTTTACTCTAGGAGGAATGTCTGGTTTGTTGATAGTGCGTTGAAAAGCTGCGCAATTCGTAATAATCTTGAATGATATTCCCAATAAGTATGGCCGCAGTTTTTTTACCGATTCAACGATTGCCAAGACTTCCAACTCGTACGAGTGATATTTTTTTGTTGCTTCGCTGGTGGACTTGCTCCAATATAATACAGGATGAAATTCATAAAACTCGGTACTCTTCTGCATAAGTATCGCACCAAATCCTAGTTTACTAGCATCTGTGTGTAATTCTCTTGCAGAATTAGGATCATATATTTGAAGTACAGGATTCTTAATGAGCTTGCCTTTTATGTCCTCAAATATGTTTTTATGTACAGCTTCAAATTTAATCTGTTTTACTCCTCCACGAAGAAGTTTGTGCAATGGGGCAACGATGCTTGCGTATCCACAGATAAATTTTCTGAAATAGCCAGCTAGTCCTAGAAAGCTCTGTAACTCCTTGTCTGTCTTTGGCTCAGGAAATTTTTGCACTGCTTTTATTTTTGACTCTGACGGATACATCTTCGAGTTACAAATAATGTGTCCTAGGTGCTATTCCACTTTTGTTTTCAGGAACTAGCATTTATTCCAACTTGTATCTAAGCTGTTCTTCGCTGCAACATTCATAACAAGACGAAGACGAGAAATACCTTCATCCAAAAGATTCCGATGGAATGATAATGTCGTCAACGTATTGTATAACAATACCCCTCCGAATCATATCAGCAAAAACATAGCTTACATAACGATTAAAACTTTATGGCGAATTGCCATCGAAGTCCAAATGGCGTTTTCTTGAACATAAATTGATCTTCCGAAGTAATAAAAGCGGTATACTTTTTACTATCTTCATGCATTGGCACATAAAAGAAACCGTTCTTAAGATCAATTGTTGAAAAAACCTTTGCTTTTACCTACTTGTCTAGTTGGTCATCGATTCTTTGCATCGGGAAACAGTCCTTCTTAATGACTTTGTTTAGTTTTCGATAATCCACGCACAGCCTATAACACCCATCTTTCTTTCGAACAACTACGACTGGGCTTGAGAATTCTAAATTACTTGGCTCTATAATGCCCTCTTTTAGCCAGTCTTCTTGCGCATTGATAAATTGGAGTTTCATCGTTAAGGATTAATCTGGTTTTAATTGGACAATCTGAAATCTTTTCTGGCATATGATTTTTGTAAATATCCACAACTATATCTTCAAATTTCGGTGGAACATCTAATTCAACTTCATCTACAATAACTTGGATACTTGTAAAATCATCTTGATGGTTTTCATTAGATAAATTATCTTTAACAATCTTTTTGATTGAGATATTCCTTGAATTTATACACAACTCACAATCGTTAAGGAATTCACGGCCCAAAATTATGTCATAGCACATGGTGGTGTTTGACATAATATAGAAATTACAAGCATATTGCTCACCTGACAGCAGTTGTAGATAGACCTTCTGGAGAGGTTTTTTTTTAACCAAGTCCAACAAAATTCCTTTGAGTTTTCTGTAACCTCTGATTTCCAACTTCTTGATGTACTGTCATCTTCATGAAGTTAACGCAACTCCCAGTGTCCACTAGAGCTTCGAAAGTACTCGTTCCGATTGTTACCTTTATCACAGGTTCACTGACGTTAACATTAACAGTGTTATTTTTATCAAAAGATCCTTTAGTGCATGTAGATGAAATATGTCCAAATTTGTTGCAACTAAAACACTTGGGACCCTTACTTGCGTTGTGACAATTCCTAGAACCGTGTCCGTCTTTGCCGCAGGTGAAGCATTTAATTTTCTTTATAACTGGTTTTGAAATTTGTTTGCTGTGCACTTGATGTATTGGTACTTTTAGCGCAAATTATGATTTCTTGGTGTTTTTAATTCTCTCGTATTCTATGAATTTCATTTTGAGATCGTTAAAATTTGATGCTCCGTGTAGAATCAATTTTTCGACGGAATTATCCATTATGCCATCAATTATGTAGGAAATTGTGGAACTTTCGTCAAGACTGATGGTCGATGCAATCTCACGCATATCATATACGTATGCCCTCCAGGACTCGTTTGGCTTTTTCTTTCTACAGCTAAGCTTGGCGTGTACATCTTTTGAGATTATGACTGCTTTGAACTCGCGAATTAGCTCACGTTTAAACTCTATCCAGTGATTACAGTATGGTAAGCTTGTTATGAAAGATTTTGCGGCACCTTGAAGTTGCTTTTTTGCGTATATAAGTAAATCTTTCTCCGTCCGTCCACAATCATCTTTTAGTTCTTCAACTCGACGAATCCATACCTCAACCAATACGTCGTCTTCTCCACTAAAAGTTTCGACGATGTCTTCTGCGTCTTTGAATGACATACGCACAGATCGGATTTCTGGAGTTCCATGCATTGCTTGTTGCTGATGTATGAATCCAAGTTGGTCAAATCTTGTCGGTGGAGTTGTGTGGATTTCTTGTTGTAAGATTTGTCTTCCTCCTAAGTTTTCTACAAAATTTGCATTCTCAGCCATTGCGTCTTCCTGCTGCTCGTCCTCGACTTCGTCGTTTGCATTCTCATACCATATTCATTAGTTGTAATTTTAAAACAGCACGACTACCACCAATAGGAGCATTTCGTCTCTCAAGCTCCTGCCGTAGTTGTGCAATTGTCATTTTATCCACCATGGATAAAGATAGTCTTGAGTCTTGATTTTCAGTCATATTGAATCTTCAGTTTTTTATTTTGGTTTTTATTAGTTGATGGTTGAGCTCCCAAATTGTAATAAGACAAGGAAAAGCAGCAAATATTATTGAGATGTTACTTGATGAAATTTTATTAAAAATCTGACTTCCAAAAATTTTCAATATCGACTATTTCAAAAAAATAAAATTAAGGCTAAATTGATAACATAAAAATAAGAGCAATGAAGTACAAATAATTAAAGTAGATCTCATTCACATATATATATTAAGAAAAGGAAATTTGCAGAAAGGCAAATAAAGAAAGTAGTTAAGATGTTTAGATTTAATAAGAAGAAAGACAAATAGGCAAAAAGGTGGAGAAGTTAAGAGAAGTATTTGAAAATTAAATGCTTAAAGTGTACTTACTGTTGGAAACAATTTTAATGTTGTTTGGAAGTGAGTTCCATAGTCTTATAGCACTTACGAAAAACAGTCGGCATGAGTTTTGAAAATTATACTTCGGAATTACAAGATTCATGCTTCTATTTGACTTGCAAAACTTTTTTTTTTCAAAAAGATACCCTGGACCCCGCGAGTGGATGATCTTGTGTAAGAAGATACAATTTCTTGCTTCGAGATAGCTGACTAAAGTACGACCTAATAACCGGCTGCTAAATAGTGAAATGCGATCAAACCTCCGCAGACCGTAGACATAACGTGTAGAATTATTGAAAGCCACTTGCATTTTGTGTGTAGATCTCGAGTCCAGTTTGCTATAAACGACTTCCGCATAGGTAAATATTGGAAGTAACAACTCTCCTATGGGTTTTTTTAGAGGACCCCTGCCTTTACGGCGCTATTCCTCTGGGTCCACAGACGTTGGAGTTATAGTTCATGAATGATCATAAAGTACTAAAAAATGCACATCCAAAAGAGGATGTGCACCTGAAATACTCTTCACAGACCTGTATTTTACAAGTGACACTAGAGAAGCAACCACGTACTAGATGTCACATTCACAAACACAATAGCATTACCCTGTGCCCTATTCTGTAAAAGCAGTATGCAATAAGAATTCCATACTGCCCTTAATAGTACCAGTTTGGCTACCGGTAGATGGCGTACCTTCATTACCATCTACTGGTTGAGACCACGAGACCTATCCAATCTCTTGCATACTTAGCAGGTATGCCAGCCCGGTCGTGACCTGTGCAAGCGATGTGCACAAACCACAACCAGCACGAGTCTCCCCGAAGGGCCAACCCATGATAGTCACCTGGGAAACTCGGTCCCGTCGACATGGGGGTCTACAACATCCCAGCAAAGAGACAAAAAATTCATATATACATATATAAAAAATGTTTGTTTTTGACTGTGCACATAGCACTATTTCGTATTTGACTGGCACTTCTATTCAAGGCATGGTACCCCCACCATACCTTAAACGAAGTGCCTACGATTTTTGACCAGCTGACTTGCAGAAGGTCCTCACAAGGTCTTGTTAAAGACCTTGCCATTTGCCCGTGTCCTAAGACACCAATTATCCTTTTATTGGCCATATAGACCATGTCTCAATGCCGTGGATAGATAGGGTCACCTCATTCGACGGGTTTGACTATCCCCGTGCTAACAAGTTATATTGACCATTGCTATTCCATCGCAGGTTTTTTTCACAATGATATACATAGTGACCTGCTACCAAGATGGGCGCCATCCCGAGCTCTAGGTTGGCTCTAACCTTTTACGGTATGGGACGTATCCCATAACCAAGCCTCCTCCTTTAGCCTGGCTTGGGACAGGCAGGCGCAAACCTGGCGGAGGTATAAATAATGGAAGTAACAACTGTAGAACTAGCTTTTTTCCAGTTTCAATAGGTACAAACGCTGCAGTCATACGAAGATTTCTAACGACGAAGTAGATTTTTTCACGCTGGAGCTTACGTGATCATCGCAGGACAATAAAGAGTTTATCTGAAACCCTAGATTTGTGGCTTTACTTACAAATATTAGTTCAACGCCATTGAGGAAGATTGTGGGAATATCCAGATTCGGCAAGACGTACGATTTATTCATTTAAGAGGGTTCAGGTTCAGCATATTGTTTCTGGCCCAGCTTACTACAATATTTAAATCTTCATTGACTCTAGCGCATAAATCTTCAGACAAATTAATTGGTTTAGACATGTACAGTTGCAGGTCGTCAGCATAAGCATGCATGGTTACATGATTGCATTTACTAAATATATCATTTATAAACATGGTAAATAGAATTGGGCCAAGAACTGAGCCCTGTGGAACTCCACTAGTTGTGCCTCTAAATGATGAAAAGATGTTACCAACCTTTACTCTTTGAGACCTGCCATTCAGGTAGCTAAACATCAAACGAACAGAAGTATGTGAAAAACCAAAGTTTAACCTGAGTTTTTTACACAGTAGGGAATGATTTACGCAGTCAAACGCTTTAGAAAAGTCTAACAAGCAGAGGAAACTCAAATGCCCCATATCATATGGCACTCTAATGTCGTCTAAAATTTTGACCAAAGCGGAAGAACAGCTATGTCCGGGTCGGAAACCAGAGTGTTGATTATGCATTACACCTAATGTACTTATGTGCTGGACAATTTGTTCAGCCATTAGGTGTTCACATAATTTGGACAATAAGGACAATAGACTTATTGGCCGGAAGTCGGATGGTTCACGAGCATTTGATTTCTTTGCTATTGGAATAACAGTAGCTACTTTCCATAATTCAGAATAACGCGAAGTTGTAAAACAAAAGTTTATAATATGAACAAGTGGGCTCAGTACATATGGCAGTATACATTTGATGAACTTTATGCAGATACCATCAATACCAATCGCATTAGATTTTATTTTATTAATGCAGCGTGAAACTTCCACTTCACTTATTGCGCGAAATTGAAACTCATGAGGTAAAATAAAAGCGGATTCATGGTCATACTCAGATACAAAAGAGGTCGTGGATGAAGATGTAGAACTAGAAACAAAATATTCATTTAAAGAATTTGGTTCGATTTGACACGATTCGGTTTCTTTGTTGTATACACAAAGGCTTTTAAGGTTGCTCCAAAGCTGTTTAGTTGGTAGATTAGAGTTTAGTTTTGACGTAAAGAACATCTTTTTTGAGAACTTTATAGAACGTGTGGCTTCATTCCTAGCTTTTCTGTATTCCTCCCAATTTGTTGAGATTGGTTTTCGTTTCCACTTGCTGTATAATCTGTTCCGTTTCTTAAGTGCTAATTTAACCGAATGAGTAAACCAAGGGCAGTATTTATTAGTGATGTGCCGTGTGCGCAAGGGAACATGCAAGTCGAACAAATTGCATATAGTGTTAACGAAAAAATTTAGCTTTTCATCGACTGATGCAAAAAACCAACAATCTGACCAATTTATTTGAGATAAGCTGTAAAATAATGATTCGTTATCAATCGATCGATCGAGGCGGCCTTTGACAGACTAATATCTAACGTACAAAAAATTAGGTCATGTTCAGATACGAATGAAATTTGGTCAAAAAGTGTAACAAGAGATGCATCAGATACCGCAAAAATGTCTAATAAGCTCGGACTTACATTGTTAGAGAAGCGTGTTGGCAATGAATTATTGACAACATTGAGCCCAACTTTGGCTGTCTCATCGAGAAAATAGGATGAAAGGTTGTCATTGGCTAATAGATTTATGTTAAAGTCGCCGCACAAAATAAAATTTTCGAAATCAATAACATAATTTGAAATTTCTGAAAAAAATGGTTCTAAGCTACAATAACGGTTTGGATTGTACACACACGAGACGAAGACTTTGACACATTTAAATATTCGATACCAGATCCACTTGACTTGCCTATAACATTTACGTTTAAAATTTCTTTGCAGTATATTGCCACACCACACACAGAAAATTATATCCACTGTCGCAACCGAATTGGTGCCCTACCGACTTAGTCGATTGTTGATAACTTTTAAAAAGTAATCAACACAACTACGTAGTTTCCCATAGCCTTGACTGTGGCAATCCGTTGTAAGCACTGCGCTCACGGTATTCTGAACGAACCCCTTCATCCTTTCAACTTCCATTCAGTTAAATGAACGATCTTGTTAATTGTTTTAACCTTAACTCAATTGTGTGAACGGAGAAGTAAGTCATTTTAACCTACATTCGATTGTATGAATGGACATGTTATCCGTTTTTACTCCCACTCGGTTGTATGAACCAACCTGCCAATTATTTTGGCTAAAATTTGGTTATTTTGACTAACCCATTGATCGTTTCGACCTACACATGATTATTGACTGTAGATCATTTTGTAGGTTAAGCAATCTACACACAGTATTTCACAGTAATCATTTTTCTAAAAATAAAATCACACTAAAATAAAACACTGATGCAATAATAAATGCGTTTATGAAGTCAACCATATACACAAGAAAATTAATTATTACCCAGGACGCAGACGTGACTATCCTCATTTTTGAATTTTGAGATAGTGCCTCAGACATATAAAAAAATTAATAGTCCCAAACAGCGAATGTATTGCCATTAAAACATAAGGAAATATTTTAAGTGTGAAAATAGTTAATGGTTTCCACATTAAGAACTAAAAAGGTTTCAACTTTTTTTATTCGATAAGCAAAAGAATTAGTATCAAGGAATGAAGTCTCCAGTAATTGATAACAAATTAAATACGAGGCGCCAGAAGTTACTATATGTTGTACTAAAGTAAGCATCGGTTCGTCATTGTCATATAAAGCAACCATAAACCGTAAAATCCATGCATTACTTTTGAAGATATAACTGTTTTTCAACTCACAACGCGCAAATTTTTTATAAACATTTTTCATGTTTCAGTTATTTCGTAAAAGAGTGAACCATCAAGTGTACATTATACGTATAATGCATGGTATGTAAAATAAAAATCGCGCGGTTTTTTACAAAAATTTTTCGTGTTTTGGTTATTTTTGGAACCGTCAAGTGTGTCTAATATGTAATATGTGTTATCTTCAAAAGTAATGCACAGAATTTTATGGTTAATAACACTTTTTATGGTTGATAAAACAAACACTTTCAAATCGCGGTGCCCAGGAAATTGTAATCGTGCCGAGTTCCTGAATGCATTTATGCAAAGCATCAGTGACCTTTTTCTTTGAATTCGTGCTTAGCAGATTCACCGAAACTGCGAAACTAAAACGTGCTTAAAAATAATAACCTAGTTGCGCAGTTTTGGTGAATCAACTAAGCACCAATAATTAGAAAGTCAATAAATCTTTGCATTAAGGAACTCAGCCTTTTTTTATGCATATGTAGATAGAAAGCAATTTTATTTAACTTACCTAATGATTGTTCCTCTTACAAGTTATTCAAAAAAACGACACTACAAAAACTCCATTCGGACACGTTAACAACTTTGAGAAATGAAATGCAAGCGTCTTGCGATTAAGGTCGGCTTACACAACTTCGTGTTTTTGAACGTATGTCTGTTTCACTCGCTAAGTCGGATGGTTTGACAAACTTGCAGTTGTCCCCCCTTAGAGTCCAGAAAGTATAAAGAATTAACACAAATGAGACTATTTAATTCAAAATGCAATTTTTTTTTAGATAAACTGTGATAATGATGTTAATTTTCTTAAAAACTTCACTTAATTATTGAAAAATTTTTTTGGCCAAGTGAAAAATTAATTTTGCTTATAAGAGTTTGCTTAAGGAGTTGGTATATTAAAAATCAGTTTCAATGCTCAAAAAGTCCCTGAGATCCAGTAAAATATATATATGAAAGTTATACCAAGAACGAATATAATTATGTAAATTGAAGAAAATTAGCTTGACATTTTTTATGCCATATCTACCCAGCAAACCATAGTTGACGACTATGTCGAAATTCCGACTAATTCGTCACTATATTGAGCTGTCTTCAAGAAATCATTACAATTTCGTTACGCAAATATCGGAACAGTATCACTTTTTATAAGAATTTATATAAAGTTTTGTTATGCGACAGCTTGTACGACATATTAAAATGCTAACAGAGTAAAATTTCCTTTCTTTTGAACTGTCTGAACGAAATCGTAACTTTTTCGTAACATTTTCGTTAGGACTCGTAACTGGATAAATTTTTATTATACAGTAACTTTTTCTTGGATATTTAAGAATTTTATCAGTGGTGTATTTAAATTCAAACTATATGCAAATGAAAAAATGAAAAATAAATTTGAACTTCTAATTTGTTTTTTAATATTTTAACATAATAAAAAATAATGTTAAAAATGCCGAAGTTTGAAAAACTGCAATTGTTAATTTTTCTTATGAGAATTTGGTAACATGATTAAAAAGTCATCAAATGCCCATAGAACTGGACGGTATACAAGTTTTTAATCCTCCTTTTTCGAAAAAGAAGGATATTTAGATTTTAACTGATTTTTCGAAACCTGTGATTTGGAAAAGAATTTTTGTGCCAAGTTTGAGATTTTACATGTCTTATATACCAAGAAAACAACAAAATAGAATGGGCAAACTTTTTAGTCATGCGCTTAAAGTGGAATACTTAATAATGTGTTAAATTTCATGGTTAATTTGTTTTTGCATTATACAGCTTTTCAAAATTTAAAAAAAAACCAAACAAATGCTTTCTCAAAGGTTTTTGGTCCAATAAGCTTAGATATTGCATAAAAAAACTCAACCTAATTTTCTATAATTTATTAATTTATACGTTATACGTTCAAGGTATAATTCCAAATATGAATTTTTCCGGATATCAGGGTCTTTTTGAGCATCAAAATCCACAATTGAAGACGGTTCTTTAATATAAAAACTCCTTGCAGCAAAATTCCAATATAATAATTATGACTTTTATAAGCAAAGTTAATCTTTCATTTGGCCACACACATTTTTCATTAATGAAGCGAAGTTTTTTAAATTGGCTTTGAAAATGTTAAAACTTTTGCATCTTCAAGTAAATTAACATAATTATCTCAGTTTATCTTAAAAAAAATTACATTTTGAATTTAATAGTCTCATTTGTGTTAGTTTTTTCATACTTTCTGGACCCTAAGGGGGAAGGGGGTGTGAACACCTTAACTCCCCCCTTTGCTACGGGCCTGATTGTATACATATCCTGTCTCATTGATAGTGGAGACATATAAAGTGCAAAAACTCGATATAAAAACCCCTTGGAAACTCCAAAAATTGTTGATTTAATTATATACCATATACCTGTTACGAGGCCACGTAAATAATTCAAATTGAAAATCGAAATATTGCCAACTTTTTCGATTTAAAAAAAGGAATAATAGTTATTTTGGATCTCCGGAAAATAGTGCTGTTTTCCCGAAAAAAATCCTAATTACATTTTTAAAAGTTCCAATTTTCAAAAAAACTGGTACGCACTTCTTTTTTCATTTAATTTTTCTTATTTAATTAATGAGTCATACCACAGGAGTACCATAGTTATGATTTTTTACTATTTGTAAAAAAAATCTAAATTTTTTCTTGTTGCATTAAAAAAATTGTAAAAATTCAAATTGTAAAAAAGAATTCACTGAAATGACATGCAACTATTTTCTACAACTATACCCTCCAAACAACTAAGAACCACTCTACTGTATACAGGCCCGTAGAGAGCCAAGTTCGGGTCTGGGGGGTTACAACACACGGGCCCCCCAAAATCTTTTCAACACAAAAATAAAGCAATTATAAATGTATTAAACAATGCAAGCTATTGCAAGATACATGCGAAAATTATTGTTTCAAAATTCAAAATAAATAAAACCTACTGATGATTTGCATTAACCCAATATTTTCATTTTTTTGTATTTTAGTTCTTTTTATTCATATAAATTTATTTTCCTTGCTTTGGCTGAGGCAAAACAATTAATAATTATATCAAAATTTAATTTTTTTGCCAACTCCGATTCTATGCATAAAATTGCGAGCCCGGATACACGTTGTTGTGTAGAACATAATCTGTTGAAGTTTTTGATTCGCGATAGAACACTGAAGGAGCGTTCGGCACTAGCGACGCTGACAGGTAAAGTGCAAAATATTCTCAAGGCAATACAAACGTTTGGAAAGAGAGTGTGAAGATTTTTTGCGTAAATAGCATTCAGGAAATCAAATGGAGAAAGATTAGTATCAAAATTTGCTTTGTATATATTTTTAAGGTGACAATTTCACTTTTCAATTCTTTGGAAACATCAGCTTCGTGCTTCTTTAAACAATTGTCTGCAGAGATCTTGAGAGTATATTCATCCAGTGTACTAAATTCCCAGAGAAAAGAAAACAGCAAAATCTGTTTGTTATTCCTGCTATTACAGAATCAACGATTACAAGGAAAGTATTTCTTTTGAATTCGTCTTCTTCAGAACAACGAGAAGTTTCCGAATCCTTTTCTCCATCGTCGAAAAATACTTTTGCATGTTTGTTTTTGCGACTCGTTGGCAAAGTTGACGGAATATTCCATTCGGTTGCGATGAGCTTACTTTCTCTTAAAATAGCATCCCATCTATTTCGAATGAACTGCAAATCCGAAAAAAGGCTATCGAGATTGTCAACTTCGATGTTTATGGTAGCTTTTCTGGCCTGAAGTACAACGTTCCTCGCGTTGATCGAACTGAAGATTTTCAACCAAATTGATGACATTAAATTACATTCAAACTTACTCATGTATTTCTGAATGCCATTAATGTTTCGAAAAAATTTTTAAAATTTAAAATTTTGAAAACTGAATTCAAAATTTTTTTGTGACGTAACGCACGACCTACCCCCTCCCCTCTCCCCCCCTCCACCATGTCACACTTCGTCACAAATGTTCAACTCCCTTCACCCCCTAATAGTGTGGCGTACTTTATGAACAGCCCCAATGACGTAGGATTTTTTTTTTCATTCCTTATCCACCTCATTCTCTATATTTGGATAAATCAGGGCTTATTATATAAATATCGCGTACGTAACATAACATAACATAACATAACATATTGTTTGTCCAGATATGCGCTGAAAAACGACCATGTTTTTTTATATATTGTATACTATAAGAAAGATTTTTTACTGGGTATTTCTACTGATGAGTGAAACACTCATACTCGTATTCTCTGTTATCACGACATACATATATTAAAAAGGAATAAATGCAAGTCAAAAATGTATCCAGAAGTGTCCAACTTAAAAAAAAAAGTATCAAAGTAAATACAAAACAAAGAAGAAATATGAACTTTTCTCCCTCTACAACAAATTAGCTTTTTGTTACTTTTTTTACCCGCCTCTCCGGGCCCCCTTAAAACTCCGGGCCCGGGGGGAAACACCCCGTCCTCCCCCTCTCGGCGGGCCTGACTGTATATAATTGTAGCAAATAAGTTAATTGTAATATAATTGTAGCCATGTACATAAAAATTTCTTCCGGACTGTGTGTTTGTGTGCTTGTAATAGCGTGTTGTTTTATAAAAACTGGAACTTAAATCTTTTAAAAACAGAGTTCAAAATCTTTCTCACATTATAAAAAAAAATATACGAAAACGAAAGTAAAAAAGAATTGCCAATTTTTGCAATTTAAGCTACTTTTTCATATATTTACAAACTAACAATTTTTGTGCTCAAATCACAATTACAGAAAATTATACAATGGAATTTATTGAATATAACTAAGAACTAAATTTTACTATGAGTGCAATAATTAGAAAAAAAATTTAAAAAGTTTTTTAAAAATAAGCAACTAACACAAAAAATGACAAAAAAGTGATATGACAAATATTGCAATAATATGAACTAACATAATAGAAAAAAAAATAATAAAAACGACAATCGTGGTCACAAGGATCTCAATCAGCTTCCAAAAAGTACGGGAATTGTCTTGAAGAAACAACAATAACAACAAGAAGCAAAGGTGCAAGAATAAAAACTTCAAAACGGCGACTTTAACCAACTCCGCTCTAGCCATGAGCCAACTGGGCACAGTTTATGCTACCAAGCGGCGGCGACGCAATGGCAAAAGGTGAGTGATGAAATACACCAAAATATCCCCTATTAACTGCTCCACTAAACTTACACGGTACTTAAAGAAAATCCTGCTGTGTAAGCTTTTTTTTTTTTTCAAATAATTATATATTTAGAGGAGAGAAAACAAAAAGAAGAAAAAAAAAAATGAATAAATAAATAACCACACACATCTTGCCGTCGGATGTGCGCTGCACTTGTGCGAGATCCGTGCGTTGATGGCGTAGCTTCCGTAATTCTGTGCCAACTTCTGTGCCTGCTTCTGTGGATTTCTTTCTTCTTTAGCCACTCTTGTGGCGATTTGCCACCCGCTGTTAAAAGATTTGTACAGTAATCAATCAGTTTGATCTGCTGTTATTGCTGCAATAGCAACAAAAACAAAAACAACAACAACATCTTTATCAGCAACAAGCTCATGCATTCAAACGAGCGAGTACAACAACAACAACAACAACAACGACAATCAGCAACTTATCATTAACCAATAATAAATTTATTATAAATGATTTTTATGTGTTTTGCTGTCCGTGGAGCATTAACAGATTTGTTGCTTAAGTATTGTTTTGTTGTAGTTATTCTCCTTGATGTCATTGGTATCATTTGAAAAAATGTCACTTAGCCAATTGTTATGATTGTTGGTTGCATGAATAAATGAAATGTTGTTGACTTGATGACATTGCTTATTTTCTGTCTTTTTAAGCTAAGAGATGACATTTCAATGACTGTCATTTTTTTGTCCTTGGTTTAAACTGTGAGAACGTACTTAAAGTTATATAGTTAAATATGATGCGTTCCTTAGCACAGAACGAGGAATGAAGCTCAACTCAACTGGGGGGAAGGGGGGAGGGCGAGGGGAGGGGAGGGGAAGTACAACTGCGGGACAGAACATTTTTTCTACTGGGGCATTTGACTCCAGAATTCGATCAACTATGAGTTACAATAATGTCATCACAGCTTATAGATCAGTGATATTAATATTTTTAAAACAGAGATAAAAAACTATAAATAACTATCTATGTTTCGTTGAAATATTATTTCCATGAATGTGACTACTGGGACACTGAAAAATTCCACTCATCTACCTTTGAACACTCAAAGAAGAATTTTAACCAAACCATTTAAATATTCAAGTCAGCTTTTTCTGTGTTGTACAACATATACTAAACGCTTCCATTTTAATATAGAATTAGTATGCTTACCTTTGTAAAAAAAGGGAAAAATTGTGATTACTGCGACAGGTCTTTGTGACTTGCGGAACAAGTAAAAATATGTGGAAATAATAAATTATTTTAATCAGAATTTTTATTGGTTTTAACCCAATTAATGCAGTTATTTATATTTTTTTTTGCTGTCAAACATCAAAAAGAAACCAGAAGCTACGAAAAAAAAATCAACTATTACTCTATTATTCAAAGAATATGTTGTTCTTTTCTTTAAGGCGGTCTTCTCATTCAAAACCCGTTTTTTGGACCCTTTTTTTAATAAAATTCTTATTTGAAAACGCAAAGAATAATTGAAAACTTTTTTTATTTATTGTATTACAAAAGGTTCAAAGTAAATAAAAAAATTTTTTTTGCCTCGATACGTGGGCTGTTCAAAAAGTAATGAGACTTCAAAGTTGGTGGTGAAAAAAAGGTGTCGTCACGGCGGCCACGATTCCGGGTCTCCGGAGCGTCTGAAATGAAAAAAAAACGGGGTTATAATCAGTATAGATGTAATTCTCGGGTGAACCTCAAGCTTAATTTTGTGATTTTTTTTGACAAAATGGCGGCCATTCAAAAAAAAATTTCAATTCCGGGTTTTTTTTTTGTAGTTTAGTGTAAAAAAAAAATATTAAAAAATTTTTTAAAATTATGGTCGAAGTTCACCCGAGAATGGTGACAATTCTGCGTCGATTCCACTTTGTTTCATGAAAATCGGTTCAGTTGAACTGGAGATATCATGGCCGCCAGTTCGAAAAACGTGGGTTCGAGATAAACGCGTTTAAAGTTTGAAGTAATTTTTTTGGGGGAAAAAAAAAACATCAAAAATGTTTAAATGCAGTTTTAAAGAGCTGACAATTTTTACTTACAAATATTAGTCTTCGATGACAGCTCCATACAGGCCACCTTCCTCTTTTTCGTAGAAACTGCTTTCTGCTGCCCTCTCTGCTCTGCGAGCCGTTCTGCCAGCTTTTGATGATGCCGCAGCTCGAGTCTCTGATCGGTTCAATCTGTCTTCATTGCGAGATAGTGCGTATTCGTATGCGTTTTTGCCAATCGCAATACCCATCAAACCCATAATTTTAAGTATGGGTATAAAACCGTCGTTGACGTCATCACGTTGTAATGAAATTGGCCACTTCGATGGTGCGTGTGCCTGAGTTGATGTGTTTGGGCGAAAGTGACCAAAGAACAGAATTGTAGGACTCATTGGAATTCTGAGTTTCAGATCCAAGGCATCTTTCAAGCAAATTATCTGCCGACAGCGCTTCGTAAGCTGGTTTTATTACCTCCATCACCTTCTTGTCGAGAGGTGCATACGTGTGGTGAAAGCTATCTAACGTACCTTCAGCAGCTGCTTTCTGCCAGGCGCACCAGCTTGACGCACCGGTGGGGCAATTTTGGTGTTGCGGTTTATCATCGGTGGAGCACTTATGGTAAAAAGTGGCCCAAATTTCCTTTTTCATATCCTCCACGGAGTCAGGATGACGGCGGATCGCAAGGCCATAATATGTGGTCATCTCGGATATTAATTTGTCGGTGAGCTTGCCCGCACCTTTGCCTCCAATGCCCTTATTTTCTTTTTTTATTTTTCGAAGTCGCGTGCCCATTCGCTTCTGCACATGCCCAATGCATTCTTTCTTTTCCACTATAGGGTCACCGTCATAGGGGTCGACATCTAATACACCTTTGAAGGTCTGCGAATCACCATCGCCGATATACTTTACATATTTTATGCAGTGTGTTTCAAACGACCTGGAGAACATCTCTATTACAGCGTCCACCTCCATTTTCCCAGAGCTTCCTTCATGGTTTATGGTGCATTCTTCGTCATGAGTATCAAGCCAAATTTGGTAAGCCTCTGGCTCTTCTTCCTTCTTGGCTTCCCAATATTTGCAGCTATTACACAGACGAGATTTTACGACAGTGTCAACAATTTTTTTTGTATGCTTGGCAATCAAAGTTGTGACACCATAAAGGGAAGCAAAGCCACGCTTCTTCCAAGTCCCATCCCCCGACACAGTAAATAAAGTGGGATCGCACTCTGGATTCGCTTCGATCATAGCCTCTTTTTCTTCTCCAATAGCTTTTGAAATGACATGTTCGTACATGGCTTTTCCAGCAACGTACAAATTTTGTAGGATAGTATAGTACAGATTGTTGGACAAACTTTGTCCGAGGTCCATGAGGCTACAAAACATGGTTATACCTTTTGGCCCAATCCCTAAAAGCCGCATGGCAACAACCAAGCGTCGATTAATTTCATATGATTTTTCGATCATAGGTGACGAAGGAATATATGTTGTGCGTGGGCAGGCGCAGTTCAAAGCGATTTTAAATCCAACTCCATTTGGTGAGGCTTCTGAGAACTCAATTTTTTGCTTGCATGAGGCACAAATTACCAACGCTGACAACGTGGTAAACACAGAAGAGAACTCGAGAATGCAATACTTCAAATTGTTTTTGATTGATACTTCGTCGTCTTCGTTATTCTTGAATTGCTTGGCCGATGTACTGGTATATTCAGAATCCTCTGGTCTAAGATGCTGATTTCCACTAAACCCGCGTTTTTTAGCACGATTCTGACGCTCACTTGGGCGTTTTTTTTTTTTTTTTATTACTTTTCCGATCCATTTTACAAAAATCACAATAAATTTATGAAAAATTTACTTTTCCGTTCACTGCTCAACTCGATACAAACTGAACTAAATGATGCTTTCAGTTGAACACCTGGACTCAAAAAATGCTTCAACCCCTAAAATAAGCAGAAATGTGTATTCGTATGTTTGTATGAATATGTGTGCAAACACGTTTTTACCTAACAATAAACATTTTCAACGGAATTCGGTGGTTACTTTATGCCGCTTCGTTCGAAAATGAGTCGAAAAAAATAGCTCATTTTGACGAAGACCTTGCTTCACAAAAAAGGCTGTATCTTCTAAAGTATTTCGAATTACTAAAAATCCTTTTAGGGGCATATTCACAACTACCCAAGCTATAAATAAATGCAAAAAAAAAGTCGAAAAAAAAGTTGCTCAATGAGAAGACCCCCTTAAGGTGGAACATGACATTCGCGGCATAGAAAACAGACCTTTTTTTAAAAATTCATAACTCAGTCAAAAACAAACATTTTTCCAAAATTTTTTTTTATTACTGTAGAGAATTGAACAAATTACAAGAAAAAAAATTCAAAGAAATATATTTTTCACTCCAACATGGTTTTATAGAAGTCCAAGCTGGCGGCAAAGAAAAAAACGGGGCCTCGTGGTTGCAGCGCTGGGAGTTGCAAAAATTGTCCGATCTGGAAAAAAATGACATTTTTAAATCTTAACAAAATTAGTTATCGTATGACACCAGCTTTTTTTTAAAATTTTTTTTCAATATTTGGTGATGTTCCAAATTTGAAAGTGTGTTTTTTCGAAAAAATATTTACTTTAAAAATTCATAAAAAATCGAAAAAAAGCTCGTGTCATACGATAGCGAATCAAGTTTAAAAAAATAAAAAATTTCGTCAAAAAATGAACCCGCTAGTGCCGCAACCAGTACGAAAAACATGGTTTCGAGATAAACGCGTTCAAAGTTTGTGAACAAAGAAAAAAAGGTTACCTTCAACCTGCCATGCCTGCTTCATACTGTATGCCTTCGTTATCTTGTGTTGTGCTGTTTCTTATAATTTTTTGCAATCGTTTAGCAATTTGGGCTTCACCCTTCACCCTTCAAGTAGGTACGAAATACAACTACCAAAAGTCAGGTAGCAAGTAAAACAAGTATATACCAGCTGTCGTACGCTGGTAGCGCAAAAATTAAAAATGCGCTCTCACTAATCCGGCTGTAACTTTTGAACCCGTAGGAATTTTTCCATGAAATTAAAATCTTAGAATCTTAAGAATATTTACTAAAATACAAAATTATTACAAATTATACAAAAAAAGTCAATTTCAAAAAACTCTCAAGAAAAAAACTCTCTCTCAAGAGTTTTATAATAGGACATAAGACACAACCGTTTCGTATGTGGCAAAAACTTTGCTTCATTGCCCCCAGCCGATCTTAAGGACATGACTTTTATTTTATTGTCTTTCTCTTTTTCATTTTGATATTTTCTTTACATAATACACTTTGGGAAGAACTTGCAGTACCTAAATTGGTTTTTGCGATTATACTTGGCTCAATCATTTTCATTTTGGTCACAATCATGAAACAATCTCTACAAGGTAGCCTTGACATCTAACTATTTTCTCAGTAGCGTCGACTGCTGTAAGTCAAAATCAGCTGTGTACACGACGAAACAACAAAAAGTGAATACGAATTCAAACAGTGAATCATCTGCCATGTTAAGCCTGCATCAAAGTGACTGCTAAACCTGTTGCCGTTACTGGCCTTGTGTACATTGACGGCGCCAACTTCCTCCGAAAATACTCCAGTGGTTTGTATGAACGCTGTGTTGGTAGTAGTACCTCGGCTGGTACGTCCAGCATTTGCACCCATTTGCCACAACCGCCGTGTCCATGTACTGTTGTGTCTTTGAAAGTTTCCACATTGCTATAAGCACTACAATAAAGGAAATATGATCAAGTGTCTCAAGATAGCAGCAGCAAAATTATGCAATCGCATTTTTCTTCATAACTTACTTCATAACGCGTTTTTGTTTCGCACTACATTCAAGACCTTGCTGGCATGCTGATGATGCATTGTATTAAAGCTTTTTTTCTATTTCTTTATTCTCTATCTTCGTTGCTGTTTTTGACAGATGGCGGTCGACAAAAGAACTGTCACTCCTACCTTGTAATGATTGTATCATGGCTCACAATCATGTTTATATTTTTATCTCTGTTTTCGATTCCACTCTTTGTTTTTCTTGAGCTATCTTTCATATCTCATCTTTTTTTAAATTTTTCTCAGATTTCCTCTTTCTGTCCGTGGCATTTATCTTAACTAATCAATACATTCAGCCATTTAACACTCAAGTAAGTAAAACTATAAGCAACGGCATTGATATAATATCAGGACTTTCCGTGACTACTGGGACATATTTTAAAACAATCTCGAAAGCATAATATAATCGCATTTACTATTAAAACGTTTTTAAATAGTGCACCACATGTCTATTATTACTTCTAATAATAAAAAGTATTGAAATTATAAAGTCATGTTTTAGGTTAACTTCTATATATTTTTATGCGACTACTGGGACATGCGACTTGCAACTGTTCAAAGAAGAAATACACAAAAACTTGCATACCTATTCGCGTTATTTCTATATAAGAAATAAGTTCTTTCCAAGCTTTCTATAAAAAAACACACGCCAGGTTACTACAGTTAGCAGAATGCCAGATAACAGTGATGCAAACATAATCAACATTTTACTTCTTAGCAACTCTGTATGAAACAATATGTACAGTATCCAAAAAAGGAATTTTTGGGTAATTTTTTCACACCTTTTTTCACAGATTAATAAAGTGTAGATATTTAGCTAAAGCTTTGTACCAAATTAAATTTAATTAATGGAAAACCATAATTAATTTCATTTTCTTCTTTTACGTGGAATGCTCCATATATTAACACATTTTTTATTATATTAAAAAAGCCATTACGATGAAAAACCATATCAATAAAATATTACAAAAAAATTGATATAAATATAAGTAAGTGCGTGAAGATAAATTCGTAAGTCCGACGCAAACTTAGCAAAGACACAAACCTATATTTGCTAAAAGAACGAATTTACCCACTGAACCATAAGCGAAGGTTGTGAGTAAGGTGAGAGTTTTGCGAACGTTTTTGGTTACAATTTTTTTTTTTTAAATTTTTTTCATTTTTATTTTGTCGCTTAAAAGTGCTTGCTATAAAAGATTAAATTCGTGAAAGCTTTTTCCATAAAGAAAAATTATACATATTTTGCGAAATTCATTAAAAACTTATTTTGAGTCGAAAATGAATCATTTTTGTATCATTTCAGTAAGTAAACCATTCCTTGCAAATGAACCATTTTTTGTTCATAAATGAGTTCGGAAATGAATCATTTATGTTTCTTTTTTGCATTCTGAAATGAGTTCAGAAAATAATAATTTTTTTATCATATCAGTAGGAAACAATTTCTCATAAACGAACCATTTTTTGTTCATAAATGAGTTCAAAAATGAATCATAAATGTTACTTTTTATATTCTAAAATCAGTTAAATAAAGGAACTTAAAATGAAAATGTTAACCTTCGTACAAACGTCATATGAACTTTTTTACCAGTGCGAGATGGATGTACTGCTACACGTATGAAAATTTTCAACATTTCTATCAAAAATTAAAATCAGGCCCAAATAGAATGAAAACCACGAAAAAATTCCATGCAAAAAAGTAATCAAATAAATTCCCCAATTAATAGCTTAACTATTTTGATATTTCATATATAATTTGGAAGTTTGTCAAATTGGAAAACAATCACGCCTTTCCCCTTTCAAACATCAATATCATGAAAAACACAATGCGTGAATTCCAGCCCAGGTATATTAATTCTATTAACCCTTTCGGTACCATTGTGACACCGGTGTCACCAGATTTATTCTTGCGATTTTTAAAAAACTATTTAACCGATTTTTATAAATTAACGGTTTTTGAAAAGAGAATTGCTAGTTCTTTCATTTCAATTTAAAAAAATTTAAAATATTTTTTTGATAACGGTAATGTAGCGGATCAAAGTGAAAAAAAAATAATTTTTTTTGATGATTTGAAATTGCATCGGATTTCTACAATTTTATTTCGTGTGAATTATTATTTGAATATGTTGCAGCACAATCTATCTTTTAAAACATGATTTCTTAAATTTTTGAAATTTTGCTTAGTTTTGACACAAATTAAAATATTATATTGTGACACCGGTGTCACTATGGTACTCAAAGGTAACTTTTTATGAACTTTCAAAAAAATACGAACTTCACTGATAGGCCATGAAAATTCAAAATTTCGATTTGTATTGCATAACGTACGCAGTTGGTTTTTGTTGTTATGTGTATGTGTATGTGTATGTGTTTTTTTTGCTTTTGTCTCGATATTTTTATTTTTTCGCAGTTTAGTGCAGTTCTCTGAGTGAAACGTTTCGTTGTCGCGTTATTTTAATATTTGATTGAGTAAAGAATAAAAATGAACCGTCAGCGAACCTTCCTGCTAAATGAGCACGAAATTGTCCAAATCTTGATGGCATCACACAGTGAAGACAACGATGAGAACATATGTTTAGATGATGAAGACGTCGCTTTTTTAGAGCAGGATGAAGTTTTGAATTCGGAAATAGAAGTTATCATTGAAGATGTTGTTGGTCAGAAACCCATTGCGCTATCTCCTGAAAAATTGACTAAAAGCTTAAAAATGGATAAAAATAAACTCCTAAAGTGGAAATGTAGGCCAGAATATGTCACACCGGAATATATTGAAAGTGATTCAAATTATATTTACGGAAAAGTGTTGAAGCCTATTTATAACTCTGACACTGACTTCCCGAATGTTTACGAAGTGTTTGATGCTGTTGCAAATTTTAAAACAATGCTACATTTTATAACTGAGGAGACTAATCGATATGCCGTCCAAAATGGGAGACAATTTGTAACAACGGAAAAAGAAATTGGAGCATTCATTGGCATAACTATGGCTATGAGTATTCACAAATTACCATCTTATAAGCACTATTGGTCCACGAACCCACTGTTATCAGTGCCTTTTGTTGCAAATGTAATGACTCGAAAGCGATATGAAGAAATAAAAAGGAATCTACATTTTGTCAATAACGAAAATCAACCTGATCCTTCAGATAGTAATTATGACCGAGCATAAAAAGTGCGACCAATAATAAACCATTTTAATAATTCATTTTGTAGTGCATTAACTGCCACTAAATCACAGGCTATTGATGAACATATGATAAAGTTCAAAGGAAGAAATGTAATGAAGCAATATATGAAGGCTAAGCCAATTAAGTGGGGCTTTAAAATGTGGTGCCGAAGTGATTCCAAAACTGGTTACCTTTTTGAGTGTAATATTTATACAGGGAGAAAAGATAATGCGGAAATTGGACTTGGTGAATCGGTTGTGCTCGAATTGGCCAAAAATATTAGTAGCCTTGGTGTTGAATTATACTTTGACAACTTTTTTAATAGCGTCAATTTGCTAATTAAACTAAAAGATATGAACATTCGTGGTTGCGGAACTATCCGAAGTAACAGAAAATATCTGCCTAAATTCTTAAACGACAAAACAATGAATCGCGGGGATATTCAAAGCTTCTCATCCGATGGCATCGCAGTGGTAAAATGGATGGATAGCAGAGCTGTGTTTCTAGCATCCAATTTCATTGATCCTTTCGAAAAAACCTCTGTACAACGTCGTGTCCAAGGCTCTGCTAAAAAAAATCAAAATAAATTGTCCAATTATGGTGACAAGTTACAATAAAGGAATGGGTGGCGTCGACCTAATGGACCAAAGAAAGGTAATGTATGAAATTCCATGTTTTTAAATTGATACTATTATTTTTTTGTTTATAATTTGCAGGTATATTACGAATACGATCGTAAATCAATAAGATTTTACTTGCGTATATTTTTTGACCTCCTTGACTTGGCTGTGACAAATTCGTTTATCATATATGACAAGTTAGCAGTTGAAGATGGTCGCACTTCCACAACACTGTTCGACTTTCGCACTCAGCTGGCTACACATTTGGTGAATGAGTACACAAGTCGTCAATGATCAACAAATGAGCGTCAAAAGCAAGGAGGACGCCAAAATAAGGTTCTTGTAGAAGCACCAGCTCCAGAACATCAAATGTGTCGGGAAGAAAAAAGACAGCGTTGTTACAAGTGCGCCCAAATGAAAAGGCAATCAAAAACTAATGTCAAATGCAGAACTTGCAACCTATATTTTTGCTTTGTAAAAGAAAGAGATTGTTTTGGTGAATACCACAACAAATAAACAATATTGAACTCTTTTTTGTATATAAGCAAAAGATTACCAATATTTCACTTTTTTTTATCATAAGAATGAAGATTTTACAATAAAAATAAACATTAACTATATATTTGTATAGAAATATTTAAAGAAAAACATGAATTCCTAATAAAATAAACATATTTTTTCAAAAAATTTGGTTGTATAATATTAGAATAACGTTAGCCTTATTAAAGATTTTAAAAAAAAATCCTAAAAAGTTACCATTGAGTACCATGGTGACACCGGTGTCACACAAAAATTCTAGCACTTAGAGGAAAGGGTTAACCCAATGATTAATATGATCTCTAATTTTAGCAATAATCATTTCTTCTTTAACAAAATATCGATATCTAATAACAAATAGTATTATGCAATAATAAAATTTATAATTCAAAAAGGTTCTTTTTTCAACTCATTACTGAACAAAAAAAAGGTTTGTTTTTGAGAGGCAATTCAGTCCAAAGATTGATACAAAAAGGGCTCATTTTCGAGTGCCGAAAAATTACTTTTTATGGTTCTTTTTTAACTCATTTCCGAACAAATAAAAGGATAATTTATGGTTGTTTTTTAACTCATTTGCAAACAAAATAAGATTTGTTTTTGAGAGGCATTTTAGGCCGACGAATGATTTATGAGTGCCGAAAATGAACGTTTCTACCCGAAAAGGTTCATAAATGAATTCAAAAACGGTAGTTTTGGTTCACTTGGTAAAATTCGTACTAAACTATTAAAAACTATTAAACTATTAAAAAGTACGAATTTAACTTTGCGTACGAATTTAATTTAAGTACAAATTTATTTAAAAAAAAATACGAATTTAACTTTGTTTGATAAGAAATCTCTTTAATATCAACCAAGAAGCTTAAAATTCATTCACATTTATAAAATATAATAAAATTAAGGGAAAATTACAAAATGAATTCAGAACTGAAAATTCGATGCATAATAGAATAAACTTCCGATTCAGGTCATCAGCAATTTTTTAAAAAGTCTCGAATTATATGAGTATGATACTAAAATTGAAATAAAGGATCGTAATATCTACATTTACAATTATTATTTTTTATATACCAATGGACTGGTAATTAAAACACCTTAAAAGGGTATTAACGGGTATATGACCTTTAATAAAATTTAAGGCCAAAGGAAATTTTTTAAAATGGAGTGATCGATCGATTCATAGTACTCATTTTGAATTAAAAAATCTCAATACCTACTTGTACGATTTTAATATTTTGTAATTTAGTAGAGAGGTAATTAAAGCAGCTTATTAAGGATATATTACTTATTGTGACCCGCTAAGGATAATATTAAGTATCCTTGGAAAGCATGATCCAGTTTTGTGGCGGTACTGTAGATAATCTAAGATATTAAATTTAATTGAGTAAACTGATTTATTTAAAGAAATTGCATCAGAAACAAAATTAAAGTCCCCACAAGCGCTTCTGAGTGGTTCGTTTTGCAAGTAATTAGTTCTACAAAAGTTCATGTTAAGTAACTCAAAAGATCTTCTAGGTCGGAGTAAATATTGACTATCTACATATCCATGTAAAAATTTGAAAATCCAAGTAGCATTTAGCATAATTCTCCGATTATTTAAAGTAGTAAGATTTAAAAGCTGCAGACGATATTCATAAGGTGGTAGGTTATAGTTGAAATTGCAGTAAAGATGGCTTAAACAGAACAAAAGAAACTTTTTCTGAACTGATTCTATGTCGTCAATGTAACAACTATATCGAGGGCACCAAACAATTGAAGCATACTCTAAAATAGGTCGCACTAGAGAGGTGAATAAGGTTTTTGTTATATAGGGATCATTAAACTCTTTTGCCCATCGTTTAATAAAACCTAAAGTACTATTTGCTCGATTTATAATTTTATTAATACGTATATGAATATGAAAGCGAAGTTTAGTATCCATAGCTACTCCAAGATCATGAAAGACATATAAAGACTCTAATTTATGGTCACAAATTTTATAAATACATGTGACAGGAGATTTTCGAGTGAAGGTCATGTGCTTGCATTTCTCCATGTTAAGATTCATACGATATCTACATACTATCTGACAGTCAGGCCGCCTTGAAAGCCCTAGAATCTGTTGAAACAACATTCAAAACGGTAATTCGCTGCCGCAGATTCCTAAATGAGATGGCAGATCAGCTCAAAATATAAAAATACCTATGCTGGATTCCCGGACTTTCTAGGAAACTGCAAAGCAGATGAACTCGCTCGCACCGGAACAACCAAACATATCTCGATAGAGAAAGAAAGTATTGGTATATCCCTCACCACATGTGAACTACTCGCAAACGAGCTATCCCTAAATAAAGCCAACATTAGATGGTCAACGGGAAGCAAATGCCATACAGTGCGTCAGGGTTGGTCAAAAATCACCCTTAAGTCGGTCTTCTCATTCAAAACCCGTTTTTTGGACCCTTTTTAAAAAAATTCTTATTTGAAAACGCAAAGAATAATTGAAAACTTTTTTTATTTATTGTATTACAAAAGGTTCAAAGTAAATAAAAAAATTTTTTTTGCCTCGATACGTGGGCTGTTCAAAAAGTAATGAGACTTCAAAGTTGGTGGTGAAAAAAAAGGTGTCGTCACGGCGGCCACGATTCCGGGTCTCCCGAGCGTCTGAAATGAAAAAAAAAAACGGGGTTGTAATCAGTATAGATGTAATTCCCGGGTGAACCTCAAGCTTAATTTTGTGATTTTTTTTGACAAAATGGCGGCCATTCAAAAAAAAAATTTCAATTTCGGGTTTTTTTTTTGTAGTTTAGTGTAAAAAAAAAATAGTAAAAAATTTTTTAAAATTATGGTCGAGGTTCACCCGAGAATGGTGACAATTCTGCGTCGATTCCATTTTGTTTCATGAAAATCGGTTCAGTTGAACTGGAGATATCATGGCCGCCAGTTCGAAAAACGTGGGTTCGAGATAAACGCGTTTAAAGTTTGAAGTAATTTTTTTGGGGAAAAAAAAAAAAAAAATCAAAAATGTTTAAATGCAGTTTTAAAGAGCTGACAATTTTAACTTACAAATATTAGTCGGCGATGCCAGCTCCATACAGGCCACCTTCCTCTTTTTCGTAGAAACTGCTTTCTGCTGCCCTCTCTGCTCTGCGAGCCGTTCTGCCAGATTTTGATGATGCCGCAGCTCGAGTCTCTGATCGGTTCAATCTGTCTTCATTGCGAGATAGTGCGTATTCGTATGCGTTTTTGCCAATCGCAATACCCATCAAACCCATAATTTTAAATATGGGTATAAAACCGTAGGTTGAAGAGGCACGTTGCAATGAAATTGGCCACTTCGATGATGCGTGCGCCTGAGTTGATGTGTTTGGGCGAAAGTGACCAAAGAACAGAATTGTAGGACTCATTGGAATTCTGAGTTTCAGATCCAAGGCATCTTTCAAGCAAATTATCTGCCGACAGCGCTTCGTAAGCTGGTTTTATTACCTCCATCACCTTCTTGTCCATCAGACCTTGCTTCACAAAAAAGGCTGTATCTTCTAAAGTATTTCGAATTTCTAAAAATCCTTTTAGGAGCATATTCACAACTACCCAAGCTATAAATAAATGCAAGAAAAAAAGTTGAAAAAAAAAGTTGCTCAATGAGAAGACCCCCTTAAACGCTCAAAAGAACTGATATCCCTGAGAAGGGTTCAAATCAGTACTATGATAAACATCGTCCACAACGACTTCTGTAGAAGCTGCAGAGATGAAGAGAAGGAGGAATCTACAAAACATCTACTCTACACTTGCCCAGCGCTAGCTAAAAATCGCTTTGTCAACAGCTCAAACTGGTTTAAATAGAGAGGGAAATTAACCCATGGTATCACAATGGTCCTCATTGGCCTAAGTGTGTCTCAAAGAAGACAGCCGCTTCAACCTAGCCTAAGTCTTACTTGTTACTTTTTCATTTAATTATAAAAGTTAAAATTGACTTCTAATTTATATATATAAAAATATAAGTTATGAGTTAACTTTTACTTTTAACAGTTATTCCTCAATATTGACTTTTATTCAAAAAAGTTAAAACATAAGAGTCTTCTCAACCTAATTTGCAAGGGATAACACGAAATATGAAATGAAATTAATAAATGATATTAAACAATTCAAGAATTTTTTGTGAGGAAATTGACGATTACGAATAAGTATATACAGGGACACAGAGAGACAGTCAAGAATCCAAGTTTGATAAGTTTTTTCAAGGGGGTCTCAAGATTTTTAGCGTAAATAGCAAGTAAAACGGAGAAAGACCTATTTTAAAATAAGCTTTATACACATTTTTCAAGGTGAACGATTTTGCTCTTTAATCCTTAAGAAACATCAGCTTCTTGAGAGTATCTTCATTCAGTGCCCCCCTTTCGACAGACTTTTTATTGACAGCCTTTTGTTGTTTTGCGTCAAAGCAACCTACTGCAACCGCAGAAACGTAGAAATAAATTTGAATAAACGATTTAAGATGGCCGTCAGGGCATTGCAGCTATCTAAATGAGTTAAAAAATTATGAAAATAGCTTTTGGGAAACTCTTTACGCTGTTGAAAATCTTACTAGTTTCTCTTTGATTTTATTTTCTGTTTCTTAAGGGAGTATTCCTGGTTGGAAGGCTGTTTTTAAACTCTTTTTGAAAAACTTCTCATTTGAAAACGCAAAGAGTTATTTAAATTCTGTTTTTATTTTTATTATATTAAGAACATATTAAATTAAATAAAAATTTTTTTTTCCTTTGTACGAGGGCTGTTTAAAAAGTTGTCGGCCTTCAAAGTTGAGCGTCGAAAAAAAAGGTATGCTGCTTGCGACCCGGATAACTCGACTTCGGATCATCTGAAATGGAAGAAGTAAGCTGCGTTAGATTCAGTATAGACACAATTCTGATCCCTACCTCAATTATAATTTTTCGATTATTTTTACAAAATGGCGGTCATTGAAAATTGAAAAACCGATTTTGGGTCTTTTTTTGTAGTTTAGTGTAAAAAAAATAGTAAAAAATTGTGATTGAGGTATGGACCAGAATGGTGACAATTCTGCGTTGATTGCACTTTGTTTCATCAAAATCGGCTTAGAACTACGGGCGCTATCTGGGCCGCAAGCTCGAAAAACATGGTTTAAGTTTGAAGTTATTGTTTTGAAATAATTTAAATGAAAATTTATGCAGTTTTAGAAATTCGACAATTTTGTGTCGATTGCACTTGATTTCATCAAAATCGGTTCAGTAGAACCGGAGGAAAGTGACTTCGAAGTTCAAAAATATGATTTTGAAAAAACTCAAAGAAAATTTTAGGCAATAAAACATTTTTTTTTTTGCAAAATACTTACATTTATCAATCTGCAATGCCAGACCCATAAAAAACACCTCTTTGTGCTCTTCGGGCAGTTCTACCTTCTTTTGATGCGGCCAGAGCTCTGGCTTCGGACCTTTTAAAACGTTCTTCGTTCCGAGACATGGTGAAATCATATGTGACGTTGCCAATCGGGATGCCCATTAGGTCGCCATCGCCGATATACTTGCAGTATTTTACGCCATGCTTTTGGACAGATATGGCGAACATTTCCTTTATCGCTTCCACCTCCATCTTCCCAGAGCTTTCTAGATGGTTGGCACGGCATTCCTCTTCGTGGTCTTCAATCCAAATTTCATATGCCAGTGGGTCTTCTTCTTTCTTAGCTTTCCAATACTTGTAACTGTTGCATACGCTGGACTTTAGAACAGAGTCGACTATTTTTTTACTGCATTTGCCGATCAACGTTGTACCGCCGTATAGTGAAGAAAAGCCACGTTTTATCCAAGTGCCATCACCTGCTGATACGGTTAACATTGCAGGGCCGCACTGTGGATCGGCTGTGACCATGGCATCTTTCTCTTCTTTCGCGGCTTTTGAAAGAGTGAATCGAGTGAATAGATCGCGCTTGCAGCTGTATGAAAGTTCTCCAGGGCAGTGTAGTATAACGAGTTACCCACACCTCTGCCGATATCCATGAGGCCTCAAAACGTGTTAATGCCTTTTGGCCCAATGCCTTAAAGCCTCATGGCAAAAATCAAGCGCCGGTTCATCAAATATGATTGCCAACCAAAGACTACACAAAAATGTATGTAGTGGTTGGGCAAGCGCAGTGAACACCAATTTTGAAGCCAATTCCATACGGCGATGCTTTTTTAAACTCGATTTTTTCTTCACATTTGGCACATATCACCTGATTAGCAATCGCCGAGAAAACTGTTTAAAACTCCAAAATGCAATTTTCCGTTTTGTTGTTAATGCTTATTTATGTCTTCGTTGTCATTATTTTTTTATGTCTTCGTTTTCATTATTTTTAAATTTTTTTGCCGATGTACTTGTGAATTCGGTGTCCTCATCTCTTTCGTGTTGGTTACCACGAAACTGGCGTTTAAACGGACGAGTTTTTAGATTGCTACCACTGTTTCTTTCATTTTTGTTTCTATTACTTTTTCTATCCATTGTCTTTAGGACAAAAAAAAATTTTTATCAAAACTGTACTTTTCAAAACTATATGCGCGCGCGCGTTCGGCTTATAACTCGGTTTATAAGCTCTAAAATGTGTATTCATTTATTTTTAAAATGCGTATACAAACAAATTATTACCTACTAAAGAACGCGTTGAACGAAATTCGGTGGTTACTTCAATCCGTTGCATTAAAAAAGTAGCCAAATTAAGCAAATCGCATTTTGGCGAAAACATTGTTGGACAAAAAAGGCCATATCGCCTAAAGCATTTGGAATTTGAAAAAACCCTTTTAGGACGATATTCTCAAATATCCAATCTATAAAAATATGCAAAAAAAAAAAATCGAACAAAAATTTTGCCAACCAGGAATACTCCCTTAACTCGTCAAGCTTAAAAGTTGTAGCTGAAACTGTTATATAGTTACTGTAGCTGATATATATTAAGCGCCTAATGTTTAATTTAAGAGCATTTGGGGCAGCACCGAAAACAAAATATCCGATCATATCAAAAGTTTTGTAAGCTTTCTGATGTAGAGCCACTTGCACTGATGAATATATAAAAGCAATATTTTTTAATTTAAAATGATGTTGAGATGCATAGATTGTGTCAATGCACTTTGAATTGGGTGCGCTTGAGCAGCCGACGGACGATGGTGGTAGCACCACATTCTCTGGGTCGGCTTGAATTCGGACAGCTCATAAATTGTCAAAGCAACCAGGTGATTCGCAGTTGCATCGCACTTTAGTTTAGCCGCACATCGCTGCCACTCGCTTACTCCTTCACCTCCTTCTTCAGTTCACAACAAATACACGGTTGACATTGCTAATTAGCGGTGTGTATTTCAAGTGCATTTAATGCCGCGCAACAACCGAGTCAACGATAATTTTGCGTCACTCAAGCATGGAGCATGATGCATGAGGCGACAACCCTTGATAGTTTATTTTTTAGTTATTTGCTTCTTTCAATTTACCAGCTCAAAGGTGAAAAAATTAGCCAAACTTTAAAAATGCAAACAATTTAAAAAATGCGCGCGCTTGCATCTGCATATCTGTCGTTGACGTCGCTGTCGCTGCAGTTGGCAGCACTGCGTAATGAGTAAAACGTCTTGGGGCGCTGTGAACGGCATAGTACAAAAACTGCCGCAAAAAAAAAAAAAAAAAAATACATAAAAACAATACTTAAAGTGTGCAATTATATGCGCGATCGCAAAAACATATTCATAAAATTGCAATATTTAATAATTTTATGTTGGCTACTCTGGCTGCGATCACTTGGGCCTGATTATTGACGTAATTGCTAGTCGGTGTACTATGCGGTGCGGTGTCGGTGTCGGTGAGTGTGCATAGCAAGGATAACAATGAATATTTATTGTGGGCAGCCATGCTGAGCCATAATTCATTACATCTTATGTTGGTCGGTGTTGTATGAGGGGTGGTTAGGGCAGAAAATGGAGGCTGGTATCTAGGGTGTACTTTTAATAATTATTTTAATTTTTGCAATAGCAAGCTAGAAACTTAACTTTATGTTTTAAATATGCACCAAAGTATTTTGAAATTACAACAAATTAGATTGGACGACGGAGCTTAGCGACCGATGTTAAAGTTGCGATAAGAATAGGTTTGAACGATTTCTTATCAACGTCATGCGGATGAAACTTTAAAATATAAATGCTACGCTGGTTAATTAGAAAAAAATTACAAAAATCCCGTCGGATTTAATTACGTATGTTTGTTTTAAATTTCAATTGAATTTTAGAAAATGAAGTCCTGTATAGATGTCCTTGAAAAGACTTTGACCGAGCTTCGTATGATCAATTGATCAGTTGTGCGAGAAAAGGGTCTACGTGTAAAGTTCACGTATTTAAGCATTATCCTGGAATGCTCATGCCAGAGATGTTTGGTTAAACTTTTATGAACAACGTCGCAATTAATACGGTTCTACTGTTTTAGATTTGACCGCACTGTCAGGACAAAATTCAAAATTTTTGTAAGACGATTCCTTTGTTCATTCTTAAAAAAATTTGTTCAGAAGTTCGGGTGTATCTGAAATATCCTCTTTTATGCAGAGTATTTTTAAAATTTGCTATCTGAAAAATACAATCTTAAATATTTAATCATAATTTTTTTTTTAAATTTTCAACCTTGAAACACAAAATTGTATTTTAAAATTAAAATTTTATAGGTCAACGAGGAAATTTTGAGACATTAAGGACTTTCATATAATGCAAATACAGTACTTTTGGCTTATAATGAACCCGTTTAAAGCGAACTTTCACCTAAGACGAACCCATTTCAAAAGGACGCGCTTCAATTCTAATAAACCATGCATTTTTTAGGTTATTACGAAAACGTTCAAAACGAACTTTCGGTTATAACGAATTTTATTTCATGCAAAACTTGTTTATTTCTCGGTTAAAACGAACAAAAAGTGGCAATATGAACAAAACATGATATTTTTGGGCTGACAACACTGTAAGACGCACTGTTTTATTTTCCTATGTTCTCGAATTGATTCCTCAGGAATAGAATTGGAAAAAAATCCTCATTTCCATTACAGGAATTGTAATAAGTAATTGAACATCTCAATTCCTTAGGAATGGAATCCATCCATAACAGGAATTGTAATTGGTGCTTTAGGTTAATGAAAAAGTTATTGAAGTTCCAACCTCCAATTACAATTGCTGTAATTGAATTGATTCCTGTAATGTGAATTTTTTCCAATTCCATTCCTGACGAATTGAGATGTTCAATTACTAATTACAATTCCTGTAATGGAATTTTCGATTTTTTTCCAATTCCATTCCCGAGTAATTGAAAGATTTAATTACCAATAAGAAAAGGTTCATCTCATTAATTTGAAGACTATGTTTTTTTTAGGAGGTTAAGGTTTGTTTCGTCTAAAAAATACCTTTTTTTATGAATTTTTTTTTAAAAGAAACATAGCTGTAGGTTTATTTTAAATATTATTAAATAAAAGTACAGCATTTGAAGAATATTCAAAAAAAAATGTTTGTTCAAAAATAGAGAGAAATAACAGATTTATTGTAGATCTCCGCAGGCGCCTCGAAAAAAGTTCTTGTGCGGTGACCCGCCTACCACATCACTGGGTCATCTGACACCAAAAAATCAATATGCTTTCTTTAGTTTCTTACTTTATCTCTCCAGTCTTGTCGAGTTTTTTTAATTATAAAATTTTTATATTTTTGGTACCATTTTGAAGTCAAAAAGACGATTTTTGACGAAAAAAATCGACATTTTGTTATTGTGAAATTGTAAAAAATTGAAAAACTCGACGTAACTACAGAGATATTTACATGTAAAATATGTGTACAAAACCTCAAAACGATCGGTTCAGTAGTTTTTTCGTAGGCTGGTCACCGACTTTAAAAATTACATGTTTGGGAAAATCGATTTAAAGTTTTGTAGACTGAAAAAAAAATTAATATATCTTGAAAAAACCAGCATTTTCTTATAAAATACGTACATGTCATCATCGATGCCGGATGCATACAGTACATCACTATCATCCACGTTATCTAAGGCATCTTTTTGCTCCTGTCTGCTTAGAACTCTGCCTTCTTTGGTCTCGCGAGCAGCTTGCTCGTCAGCTCTGCTGATCCGCAAAGAGTCTGTCGCGCGCGCCCATTCATGCGCACTTGGTCCTGAAGTGATTCCCAAATCTTGCTTGAAGGTGAGAAAAGCAGTAGAGCCTTCGTTAAAAGTGTTGCTGTTACATATGCTGCAATTTCAACGACAATTGCGGTACCACTCACTGATTTGGGACTAATTTTTCATAAGACTTCAATTCAACGCTCTCCTAAGCGTTCAATTTTAGACTGAAATATATATTCTTCATCGAAAGATACAATGTAGGTTACACATTTTATTTACCTGAAGATATTAAGACGAAAAGAGGGGATAAATGTAATACAATAGAGACCGAAACAGTTGCCGCTCGCCGCTCAGCGCAGGTAGCTAAAAGGCGCGCAAAACTAAGAGGTACGGTCATTCAACGTACTGTAACTTCGTTAGTTTCGCTCCGAATAACCTAAAAATGTAATACAATATTCTTCAGATGTTGTACTTTCAGAAACAAAAATAAAAAAAATAGAGAAAAAAAAGTTGTCAAACCTTACCTCCCCCTTAATGGCAGAAATGAGTGACTCTTTGTCTTCAAATTATCGACTGGAGTCATACACTTTCCGAACTAACCAACCCCATATCTTTTTAATAATGTTTAGGTTCGGAGAGTATGGAGGCCTGACAACAGTTGTACATTTTTTTCAACTACTTTCGGTGAATTATCTTCTTTCAAATATAGTCCAATTATGTCCGTTGATGTAGAGCGATCATTTCCGCTGTCCAAAAACTTTTCGTCAAAATTTTAGTTTTGAAAATTTAAAGGAAAATTGTTTCGTATACGCTTACAATATGATCTTTACAGATATATGACTGAATTAAGAGCATATAACTTTTATATTTTATTTTTTAATTTTTATTTATTATTGAAAAATATAGTTGGCAAACCGACTTACAATTATATTTACAAATTGTTATTACTAAAGAATGCTTTATCGTTATTTCTTTTTATTTAAAGCTACAAAATTGATTTCAAAACATTCCATAAAGAAAGAATTTTTTTACCATACAATTGTTTATGCATTGGTAAATGCATATGCATTTTTTTCAAAATTAGCTTATTTTTTTTTTTTTTGCGTATATTTTTTAATTTCTAGTGCATAATTTTAAATTTTAAGTGCATATTTTTGATTAATTTGTGCATAAAAATCCGCACCCTAGTTATAACCATCCGGCCTATCCAAATTGAATTTATTTTCGTCTGAGAAAACTACGTACTGTCATTCTCTCTTCCAAGTCATGTGATTCTTACAAAAATTCAAACGATTTTCTTTCCATTAAGGGTTTAGTGGCGGTTTTTTCTTAATTTTACGTCTGGCTTACGTTGGTGGCTGAGCGCTATTAATTACCCGTTGCACGGTTGAAAGACTGGTGTTTACTCCAGATTCTTGCCTAACTTGCTGAAAGGCAAGAGTTGGAGGCTTGAATAATTCCTCTCTTATCTGCAGCTGATACCGCAGAATATGTACGCCCTTTCATGTTTTTTCTATAACCAATTTTATTTTTCAAAAACTTGTATAATACGTTTCTACTATTTCTTGAGTACTTAAGTTTTGCTCTTTGTTGACCTCAATTTTAACTTTTTCCTCCGAACTTAAAGTTTTTCTGCGTCCCATACTGCCACACCTTTTTTATAATTTATTTTAGTACCGATCATTCTGAAACTCTGAAAGAAACTGAAGATGCTAACTGTGAATCTATTCTAATGACGCACCAAAAATTGCATACTTTTGTAATGCCACAGCTTAAAGAACTTCAGAAAATTATAACTTTTTATAATAAAATATTTAAGAAAAAACGACAACAAAAAGTTTTCCATTACACTCATTTTAAGAGAAAAAATGATTTGAATTTCATAGAAGCAGTGAACCTATTCTGCTGACGCGGAGTGTACTTTAATGAACTCAGTTTTCACTATTTAGCAGTGGATCCCCGATTTTTTTTTAAGATTGCATTTGTGTGATTGGAATATTCTAGAATGTTCAAGTAAGGTAATAACCTAAAGATATTAGGCGGAGAGGCTTGAGAGTGCAAACCTCAAAAGTCAAATATTCATGACTTGTATATTAAAAAGAACATTAACTTACAATGACATAGAAAAATTCACAAAAATGTATATATTTTTAAGAATTTAAAGACTTGTAGGTCTTAAATAAATCCATGCATCCTTTAAATAAACTGCATTTTAGCATTAATTTTATTTTTAAGCTAGTAAATTATTCTGTTTCAAAAATATTCACAAAGCTATTTCAAAATCTTTTTGACCTGACAGAAAAATTTTCCAATATTTTTAATGTGATGTAACAGAGAGTTGCTCGGTGATGCAAATGTTTAAATAAGGATATTCTATTTTTAAACATTTATAAATAAAAAGGGTTGAAAAGGGAAAGAAAAAGAGAGTAAAAGATACTGAGAAAATGTGTACGCTTAGGTTGATTCAACTTATAAAAATAGTTTAAGCAAGCAAATGTTTTTATTCAGACTATTAATTTTATATAATCTTTTAGTCAAGGCTTGAAGCAATAGAGTAGTTCTCCTTGTAATTTTATGATATTGATTGTAATATTATTATATTGAAAATTAACAAATAAGTTCGTTTTTAAAAATACTTCCATTTTAAACCACTTCCAGTTTTTTATAATTATGTTGCATATTACATGTTAAATAAACGAATACAAATTTTTTTTTTCGTGACTGAATTAATTCTAAATTGTAAAATTATTGAATGGTTATGTAAGATTATAGGGTGTCCCGCAATAGAGTGCAACTATTTAAGGAGGTGAAAGGTTATGTCGAGCTGAGCAAAAAATCGTATAAGAGAGGGGGGTCTATTTTCACATTCTTAGTGGCTACAGGGTTAATAAATATTTCACGACTTTAGTTCTGCAATAGATAATACCATTGTTTTCTAATAAGTATAATGTTCTTAGTACAGCCAACTTTATTATTTTTAGAGGTATGTTTTTGTTATAGGAGTAATAGGGGCAGCTGCCCCTCCCTCCCGCCCTTCAGACGCTCTTGGTTGTGCGTGTTGTAAAATGTTTGAACACAAATGATCGAGAACTGGTCCTACAAGCATTATCCCGACTTCGAACGGGTTATGTTCCCAAGAATCTTTTCATGGCAGTTTTAACTCTCTGAGGTTTGCCATTGTCTGCAGAAAGGTGACGTGTGAACAGAAAAATTAGTTCAATTAAAAAACATTCTGTGTTAGATGTGATTTAAACCTTGGTTCTATCGCATACAAGACACGCACCTCAATCAGTACCAAATTAAGTCAAGTGTAAATATTTAAGCATAAGCTGTCAAATTAAACAGTTTGATATATGACTTATAAGTTTCCTAGGTTTGAGTCGTTGTATATGTTATACTTATTTTTTGGTAGCGGCCGTGGCGTAGTGGGTGGAGTGTGTGGCCCATACGCCAGGGCACCTTGGTACGATTCCCACTTGAAACAGAAAGTTTTTCAATTGAATTAATTTTTCTGTTCGGCCGTTACCTCTCTGCAGACAATGGCAAACCTCAGAGAGTAAAAAAACTGCCATGAAAAGTTTCTTGAGAACATAGGCCCTTCGGAGTCGGCATAAAACCTGTTGGTCCAGTTCTCGATCAATTTTGTACAAACAGTCAATAACACGCACAACACAATTGATCACAAGAAGCTCGGTCAATGTCCTTTCAAGGGCTGAAATGACCATTTCGTTTTTTTTTTATATATCTTTTAAGTTTTATTAAATTTTTAATTTTTTTTTCAGAAAATACAATAAAAGAGATCTAAATGCCTTTAAAAACTCAAAATAATTTTATGAAATCATTAACGATTAATCCATGCCATTAAAAATTATTCCGCTTTGTTAGAATTTCTTTAATATAATTCGTTTTACTTAAAAATTATTTCTTATTAAATTTCTGTTTATTGATATTTAAGATTAATTATAAAGCAATTATGCCAAACAATAATTTCGATATTTAAAATTTTTACTTGGTAATCAAATAATATTTTCAACTGTTCATACACACTGGATGACATACATTTTTTATATACTTTATAGATTGTTTACATTTTAGAACTCTTAATATTCTCATTGAAACAGAGCTGGTTACAGCGTCAACGATCACGAAATTAAAGCTAGCAACTTTTTCAAAAGCGGGTTCCAAAAGCGGAAATAAGAACTTTTTTGAATTTTTTTATCCTAAAGTTTAATGAAAACTTCAACAATTGTAGAAATCTTTAACTCTATATCAATGTAACTTGCCAACAATGCAATTAAAGTGGAAATATAATTTTGATTTTTTTTTAACTCTCGCTTGATTTTAACAATTTTTTTATTTCACCAAATTGTCACTTGATCACTTGTATTGTTTTTATCTTAATTATAGAAAATTATTTAGTTATGTTATGTTAATTTTACCTTTCAAGCGAAATTGTTTTCTCTCTATGACTATAATCATGCTCATCAATCAAGAAAATAATTAATAAAAATGATATAGTTGAGTGACTTTGAAATTTGCCGACTTTTTGTCAGATGAAGCTTAAATAAAAAATAGTTACTTCGCAGTTTCGCTGCAAATTCCAAAATACACCAAAAATATTTGTGTTAATGTATTTATAATTTCTTTAATTATAAAAGGACAAAATCTGAACATTATTTTTTTTGTCAACATTTTCGAATTGGTACCGATAAACACCAAGTAGGAAAAATTAACATAATTAACATACGAAGATTTTTATGGAAATAAAGTTCTTTTAAAACTGTTTTAATATAGAATCTTGAAAGCTGACTTAGTCAATATGTACGAGATCTGTTCAAAAAGTAAAGCGAATTTTGAATTTCCGCGGGTTACGTATATTCGATTCTTTTACGGCGTTATGTTGGTAGTCATGTCTCTCCCACTTATGCCGACAAGTTCCGCCGTTTTTTGTGTTCAGTTCATTTGTGACAGCTGCTTTGCTTGTTTTGGCTTGTCTTCTGATTTTTGCCAATTCCAAAAAATGGATCAAATAATCTGTATAAAATTCTGTGTGAAAAACAAAATTAAGTGCACGGAAGCATTACTGTTGCATTTGTTGAAGCTACCTTGAACCGATTTGTCGGTGGAATTATAGGCCTGAATTTATTCACAAATGGTAGGTCTGAAAAAGTTCTTCTTATATGCATGAAAAATTTTTCCAAAAATTTAAAAAAATAAAAATTTGTTTGTTTTCCTAGCTTTTTGTTTGAATTAAAACAAGGTGAAAAAATGCCCGAATAACGGTATTATCTCTAATCCGTTTTTAGGCTATATAACCTATACTACTCTCAACGAAAATACGTAGTAATTTTGGCTAAGTCATTCTAGATAAAACATTTTGTATAAAGCTGTGATGATTGTTTTAATTTTTTTTTTTAGTTTATTTTATAATTATATTCGCCTTCAATACAAACTTTTATTCACAAGTTATTTTTATATCCCAACGCGTAATGCGTAAAGTGTATATTAACATTGTCATTCCGTTTGTGGCGCCAAGAAGGAGGCGTAACAGGTATAGAAAAATATATATATTTTTGATTAGCATCCCCACCTTAGTCGATTTCCGTGTGTCCGTCTGTCTGTCCGTCTGTCGATACCAGCCATAATTTTAAAACTATCGCGATGAAATTGAAAATATAAGTTTATTTTTAAAAAAGGAAGATTCAAAGAAGAAAGGAAGATCGAAAATGAGCCGAATCTGATGAAAACCACGCCTATCTCCCATACAAAGTGGCTTTATTTCACATGAGCTTTCACATAAAAATTCTCACATGAGCTTTGATTTTAATATAAAACATCTCTTTGATATTTTCCCACTTAAATCACGCCCACTTCCCATACAAAGTGGCTTTATTTTAAGCTTAAATCTCTTAAAAATCCACAAAAATTAAAGATATGTCTTGAAATTTTGCATATAAGCTTTGATATATAAGATGAACCATCTCTATGATATTTGGCTAAATCAGTTAAAAACCACGCCTACCTCCCATACAAAGTGACGTCATTAAAATAGGAAAACTTTCGTAAATATTTTATGAATCTGAATGTCATCGTGTCTGTCGTGGCTAAAGACTTCGAATATACTTCAATATGACCGCGGTACCCTGCCGAAGCTCCATTCCTTACAAGTATTTTGAAGTGAAACTTTTATAGCCGCGTATACAACAATACGGGGAGCTAGATGGGGGGTAAGCCAATGTAAAGAACTGGTTCTTATGAAAACAACAACACAACAATTAGCGCACTGGTTGTATAAAAACGGAAAAATGGCTATTTAAAAATTGTTCATATATTTGCTTTCACCGAGGATTGAACACACTACGCTTGGATCCATAGTCGGCTGTTCTACCCACTGTGCTACGGAGACAAAACTATTTGAGTAGCTCATACTTATGTTAAATTTTACAATCAGTAGTTCTTTTCTTTCTTTTTTGATTGAATTGATTCTTTCGTTCAATACTCTGAACGTACATTACGGTCTAAAAATTTGAATCTGAACGTAGCATTTTTTCAGAACATTACCATACTTTTAGGTATTTCTCAAATTGAATTTTGATAAATTCAGAAAGTAATTTTCAAAGTAGGCCTTGCATTGATTAATTTGGAAACAGCACATGTTGCAATATTAACGAATGCAACTTTGAATCTAAAATTTGTTTTATTCTTAGATCTGTGAATTTTCATATAAATACCATATCTTTCATATAATTCAAATGCAGTTTTTAACTTACATTTATATCGAAATGAAAAAATATTCGCATGCTGCGGTATTTGAACACACAAAATACTAGTGACAAGTTCTTTCATTACCAACTGAGCTATCAGTTTACCTACGCCTCACTACTTTGGTCGAAAGTAAAATATGAGAAGTTTATGTTACTAAAATATTGTGTCGAAAATGAACTTGTCAATGCATATGTAACCTACCCGGCACATGTATCGAATACAAATTTCGTATTTTTTTCTAATTGGCGATCAAAAATATAAAGTTATTTCATACCAGTGTTATTACGTCAGTAATAATAAAAGTAAGTTTGAAAGTACCAAAAAAGTTATCCGAAAGTATTCACCTTACAGTAAAAAAGTAGAAAATTTAATTATCTCCTCATTTGTGCTGAAGAATTAATCGCTTTGAATTGTAAGCGAATAATTTTTCGAACGCTGTGGCGGCCGTGACGTAGTGGGTAGAGTGTGTGGCAGATACGTCATAGATCCCTGGTTCGATTCTCATGTGACACAGAAAGTTTTTTAATTGAATTAATTTTTCTGTTCGGCCGTCACCTCTCTGCAGACAACCTCAGAGAGTCAAATCTGCCATGAAAAGCTTCTTGAGAACATAAGCTGTTTGGAGTCGGCATAAAACTTGTGCTCGGTCATTTTTGTTCAAACATTTCACAACACGCACAAGCACAATTGATCATAAAAAGCTCGGTCAAAGTTTTTTCAAGGTCTGAAATGGTCATTTTCGTTTCGTTTATAAACGAACCTTCGTTTACGAAGTAACCCTTCAATCCCCCCTCATCGCGAACTGGTCGTAAATTTTTAAGTTTTCGATATCTAAGTCAGAAATTCTATTTTTGGCTAAAAGTTTTACTTCTACCGTGCGTGGCGGCCACACACATATTCACCCTGATTGTGGAAAAGGGCGGATCAGTTGCGGTGGGAGTTGCGCACCAAACTTTTTGCGGATGAAAAATGAGTTATTTTGTATGGAGCGCGGATCTACTGCGTTTTCAACAATCGCTTTTTTTAATCCAAATCCGTGAACTTTGTTATCGATCCGCACCAAACTTACTCGCCGGTTGCTACAATCGATAAACCAACGAGTTCGAGTAATTTTCCCGCCGCAACTGATCCGCCGGATTCCACAATCAGGGCTTTAATTGAAAGAGAGTAGAAAGAAGGAGTGCACCGAATATTTTTTATAGATATCTACCAGCTTTTAAGAGGTGAAATGATGAATGATCAGTGTTGCCATGAAAAAAATTTCCATATTGTGAATTTTGCTATCATATCGTAGCTCGTCGGATTCTCGTCAGATTTGAGAAACTCTAAAAAACAACAACAACGTTGATTTTGCTTTGCGTAAATTAACTAATTCTTCTTTTTTTTTTTGTTTTTAGCCAGCAAAACCTACCTACCAAAATATAAGTCAGTGAAAAAAAATTATATATGAGAAAATATTTTTTTAATCATATAAAGAAATATGATATGCAAAAGCGGACATCGGGTCTATTTTTCCTGAAATGGTAACATTATTGGCCAAATATCGGATCATCGGGTTCAAGACTGAAAATCGTAACAAATCCGATATATCGGATCATTTTGCAAAAATCTGTAGAAGAAGAGAAAGAAAAAACGTTCGGCATTTTTTCGTTACTTTTTTTGTTTAACTCATTTACAATGAGTGCGGTTACGTTCGCACATAAGCGAAGAACGAGAAAAAATACGAAGAATATAAATAGAGACGAACGATTTTCTGTGTATATTTGTCGGCCAAATGTACACATAAATAAAGTTCAATATAAACGTTGAAGGTCTGTATAAAGTCAAGAGGAAGAAAGCTAGCCACTTGACGCAAAAGTATACTCTTTTTATATCTTCAATTTGTCGTTCACATTGAACTGAGCTTAAGAACTGGTGGCGAATTTATTAGGAAAGTGGGTGCTTTAAGTTAAAAAACAAAATAAAAATCGATTTTGATATGGTCGAATCGACTCAGCTGCTGATGATGCTCCAGAATATATACATTTTTCTATATCAGACACGCCTCCTTATGGGCGTTACAAGTGGAATGACAAAGTTAATATAACCCTTATGCAGTAAACGTGGGGCTATAAAAATCAAGTCTTAATAATAAATAGTTCAAATATTGTAATGGTTTTTGCCACTGGGCGGCATATGTGTTGAATAAGGGTTAATGTATAATGTATGCATTAATACTAGCAGTCAGGGTTGCCACCCGCAACGCACAATGTTTCTGTTAGTTAAACAAACTTAAGCTAGAAAGCACTTCAGTAAATTTTATTATTATGTTGTTATCGTTCAATAAAAATTGAAATTAATAACAACACCAGCAACAACAACAATACCAACTACAACAACATAAATGTTACCTGCGCGTACAGAAGCTTCTACCAATTTTCTTGCCACTTTACATTGAATCATTTGAGTACCTCAAAATTATGGGTGCCTCTAAATAACTACAACAAAAAAAAAAACAACACTTAAACTCCACGCTAGTTAGTATAGCATTCTTTTTAACTGCACTTTTTTGCTGCTGCTGTCGTTGTTTTTAGCTATTTTTTGTAGTTGTTTGCATTGTTGTTGTTGCAATTTTAAAGAACCTTGCGTGCAAATATTTTATTAGAAGTTATAATTTCAATTGAAAGCGCATTCCTGGCACCCATCAACGAGTGCAACACAGCGCAGTGCAGTACAAGCTCATAGCAACATCAACAACAACAACAACAACAACAGTAACAACAACTTTGGGCCAACTCCTAAAAAACCCTTACACACATTGTACAAAAATAATTGCAAGCAGCGCCAGGCCGACCAAGTTCCTTTCAACTACCAATGCGTGTTTTTTGAGTTGTTGTTTTTTTTTACCCCGTTTTTGCTTATTTGGGCTCTGCCGCCGTCTGCTAAGGGGCTGCCACGTGCTCTAAGACCACTTTGGCTATATAACAAGCCAAAAAATGCTGTCCACTCAAGAGCTTCGAATTGAGCTCAAGTTTAGTTTAGCGCATTTTTTGTTTTTTGGATGAACACAGAAATTGGCTAGTGGGGCAGTTGGCATTCAGTGTTGCTTGCTATAATTGCCAATTGCGTAGCGTCGTTATAGTGTTGTTGTTGTTGTTGGAACAGCTGAAACTTGTGCTGTCATAATGATTGTTGCTGTGTGTTTCCAGCAATCGAACCCAACAATGTACCTTGATGATGAACGTACAACATGCAGAGTCTATAAATGTTTTCTGCAAGGAGTGCAAACGTTACAAAAACAACAATAACAAAACTTTACGTATTCCACTTGTTGGTTGTTATGGATGCAATTTACGTTATTGATTATCAAATGCAAGGATACGCCATATTCTACTCTAACGTGTCCTGCTGCATATAATACAAGTATGTTTCAGGAAATAATTATTTCTTTTTATGGTTGTTGTTGTTGTTGTTGTTGTTGAGAAAATTGCTTTATTTTGTTGCAACAATTTAAGAAATCCAATGAATGCAGAATGTTACTCCACGTAAGCTTTTTCTTAATTTTATGAAAAACCAACCCACTGAACCATAAGCGAAGGTTTTGAGTAAGGTGAGAGTTTTGCGAACATTTTTGGTTAGACTTTGTTTTTTTTTTTAATTGTTTCTTTTTTATTTTGTCGCTTAAAAGTGCTTGTTATAAAAGATTAAATTCGTGAAAGCTTTTCCCATAAAGAAAAATTGTGCATATTTTGCGAAATTCATTAAAAACCTATTTTAAGTCGAAAATGAATCATTTTTGTATCATTTCAGTATTTAAGACTTACTTGTAAATGAACCATTTTTTGTTCATAAATGAGTTCGGAAATGAATCATTTATGTTTCTTTTTTGCATTCTGAAATCAGTTCAAAAAAGAATAATGTTTTTTATCATATCAGTAGGAAACAAGGTCGGTTGAAACCCGGACACGGGTTGTTACGACCAACTAAGTAAGTAAGTAGGAAACAATTTCTCATAAACAAACCATTTTTTGTTCATAAATGAGTTCACAAATGAATCATAAATGTTACTTTTTATATTCTTAAATCAGGTAAATAAAGGAACTTAAAATGAAAATGTTAACCTTCGTACAAACGTCATATGAACTTTTTTACCAGTGCGAGATGGATGTACTGCTACACGTATACATTTCAACATTTAATTAATTTTCAACATTTCAACATTCTATCAAAAATTAAAATCAAGCCCAAATAGAATGAAAACCACGAAAACATTCCATGCAAAAATGTAATCAAATAAATTTCCCAATTAATAACATAACTATTTTGATATTTCATATATAATTTGGAAGTTTGTAAAATTGGAAAACAATCACGCCTTTTCCCCTTTGAAACATCAATATCATGAACAACACAATGCGTGGATTCCAGCCCAAGTATATTAATCCTATTAACCCAATGATTAATATGATCTCTAATTTTAGTAATAATCATTTTGGTTCATTTTTGAACTCATTTCCGAATAAAAAACAGTTTGTTTCTGAGAGGCATTTTCGTCCGGCGATTGATTCAAAAAGGCTTAATTTCCGAGTGCCGAAAAATAACTTTTATGGTTCTTTTTTTAACTCATTTCCGAATATAAAAGAGGATAATTTATGTTTCTTTTTTTAACTCATTTGCGAACAAAATAAGGTTCGTTTTTGAGAGGCATTTTAGTCCGACGAATGATATAAAACGGGTTCATTTATGAGTGCCGAAAATGAACGTTTCTACCCGAAAAGGTTCATAAATGAATTCAAAAACGGTAGTTTTGGTTCACTGGGATAACATTCAGGGATAACATTCCCAGTGAATAAAATTCATATATTTTTACAATATTTTTTTATATATTAAAAAAAAAATTCAAATCATTGGGTTGAAATTGTTCTAACCGCATTTTTTTTTTTGCATGATGCCCATAATTCGCAAACTTCCTCAAAAATAAAATAACATAAAAAGGGCTGACTTAAAAAGGTGTAGTATCTGCAAAACCACTTCAATTACAATAAAATTTTAGATTTTTCTTAGTAAAAGTATTATTAAGCTAATGTCATCAATTTTATTAGGTTTCACCACGATAAAATACTTGCGCAAGGGCGTACCGAAACCATGTTGATAGGGGATAGCCGACTGAATATCTTTAAGTCCCAAAATTTTTTTATAAGGGCACAATCGAATTAATCAAAGATACTCATCCAGTATCGACCAATATCAATTTGAAAGGCAGTTGCCGTATAGTTCCATCATCACAATATCAAATCAGAATTTTAAAATTTGTTTTTGTTTTGATAATTTCAACAGAGCTGTAAATTTATAATACGACAAATAATGTATTATTTAAAATAATAAGCATTTAATTTATAAGTATTATAACATTCAGTAGCGCAACCAAAGGGGGTATTGAGGTGTAAAGCCCTCTCGCCAAAATTATCGTAGCAAAAAGAGAAATAGGATGCAATTAAACTGACTCACACGAAAAGTAATCACAAATTTTTATCAAAAGAATGAAAACCCAAATAAAAATTTCTAATATGTTTTTGTTGAACCGTAATCTTTTAAATTATCAATGTTTTATTCGTTCAAGATACATTTGTTTAGTATTTTTTAGTTGTAATTCTGACCACTTGGGGTATTATTGACAATTCTGCCATTTGAGCAGGGTGTGAGAAACAAGGTGGTAGCGTATTTTCTCATTCTATTTGGTAGTGCATATCTCTCTTACAAAAAATGTCCCTAGATCTGTAAAAAATAGATGATGGTGGCAAACCCCATTAGCAAAACGAAGTTTTTGAAATCTGTGTTTTTTGTTAATTTTTAATAATAAACGAGTATTTAATATAAAAGTGCATAAACTTTGGAAAACAACACTGCAATGGCGCCACCCATTGAATGAGCAACTACAGTAGTCCGCATAATTATTTTGACGAACAAAAAATGTAAATATTTTGAGTTTTTGAAAAAGTTTGAAAAAACCTGAATTTGCTTAAAATGTTACCAAAAATTTGTTAAATTTTTCAAAAATAACTTTTAAGGATAACATATTAAAAAAACTTAATTTCAAAGAAGTCATAATTATTTTGACAGTTTAATGTTATGCAAAACTAAACTTAAAGATTAGAAAAATTAATACAGAAACATAAGAATTAAAAGAAAAAAACTATATCCGCCATTAGCTTCTTTTACTTTTTGAAGGCGTTAAGGTGCCGATTCCACAAGATTTTTCAAAATATTTGCCGCAATTTGCTCTCAAAGACTTTTTATTTCAGAAATAATCTCATTCTACTTTTACTATTCCTTCAACTTCCGTTATGAGCTCGGTTTTAAATGGTGCTATACCAAAACAAATATTGAAAAAAAGCATTATTCTGCCGTCTTGTAAAGAACTTGTGGTTGTCCAGCCTTCTAGATCTATATTTGTATCTCGTTTTGCTCTTGATACATCCGAAGAAGACGTTTTACATCATATAAACTCTAAATTGAATCTTGTTAACAGGAATATTTCGGTTTACAAATTCAAGTTTTCATATGAGCGCAAGGGTCATATAGGGCAATAGGTCAAGGTTTTTGGCCTGAAAATACGTTGATCCACGAATATATTCCTAGATCACAACCTAAAACTACACTGGCTTCTTTACCTGTTCGCACTACTAAACAAAAAAACTAGATTGTTGCCTTGCATTCCTTATCTTATACCAAAACGTTCGAGGTTTGAATACAAAGTTAAAATATTTACATATTTTAAGCCACAACCTACTTTTTGACATAATTGTTTTCAGTGAAACTTGGCTTAAGCCTAACACCCTAAATACTGAAATTCTATCTAATAATTTCAATATTTGCCGTAAAGATAGAAACGCTATTGCTGGTAATTCTTTTAATGGCGGTGGAGTTTTAATTGCCGTTAAATCTTCTTATTTCTCACAAGAAATAATAATTCCTGAGGCATCCGATATTGAATTTTGTTGCGTTCTTGTAAAGAATGGTGCGTTAAATCTTTATGTAACTTGTTCATATATTCCTGCTGTTTCTAACGTAGAGGTATATTTGAAACATTTGGTCTCGATAAATAAAGTGTGCTTAAAACTTCAGCCTCTTGATCACATTCTAATAACGGGTGACTTTAATTTTTCAAAGCGACCTATTCACCTTCATCCTATGATAATCTAAGCTATCCATTCAGTGTTCAATCTGGGGATATTTGTCTCCCAATAATTGATACTAACACGGTTTTGTCATACTTAAAAGCTCTTAAAACGTCATATAAAAGTGGTCCCGACAATATACCGTCATGTATACTAAAATATTGCTGTGATGAATTAGTAACTCCAATCACTTTGCTTTTTTCTTCTTCATTAATATCTTGCTATTTTCCAGTTGCCTGGAAGTCGTCTTTTATTATTCCGTTGCACAAGTCTGGTAACAGGTCTTTAATCGAAAACTATCGTGGAACTTTCACTCGAAAATCTCCTGTCACATGTTTTTATAAAAATTGTGACCATACATTAGAGTCTTTAGATGTCTTTCATGATCTTGGAGTAGCTATGGATACTAAACTTCGCTTTCATATTCATATACGTATTAATAAAATTATAAATCGAGCAAATAGTTCTTTAGGTTTTATTAAACGATGGGCAAAAGAGTTTAATGATCCCTATATAACAAAAACCTTATTCACCTCTCTAGTGCGACCTATTTTAGAGTATGCTTCAATTGTTTGGTGCCCTCGATATAGTTGTTACATTGACGACATAGAATCAGTTCAGAAAAAGTTTCTTTTGTTCTGCTTAAGCCATCTTTACTGTAATTTCAATTATAACCTACCACCTTATGAATATCGTCTGCAACTTTTAAATCTTCCTACTGTAAATAATCGGACAATTATGCTAAATGCTACTTGGATTTTCAAACTTTTGCATGGATATGTAGACAGTCAATACTTACTGAGCAAAATTTACTTTAATATTCCTCTCCGACCTAGAAGATCTTTTGAGTTACTTTACATGAACTTTTGTAGAACTAATTACTTGCAAAACGAACCACTTAGAAGCGCTTGTAGGGACTTTAATTTTGTTTCAGATGCAATATCTTTAAATGAATCCGTTTACTCAATTAAATTTAATTGTTTAGATTATCTACAGTACCGCCACTAATCTGGATCATGCTTTCCAAGGATACTTAATATTTTCCTGTGATGTTTGGTAACAACTTATACAATCTAGCTGTGTAGTTTAATATGGTTATCCAGAGCGAGACCACGTCCGTCTCGCCTGGCATATGCCGGTTTGACGTCGTACGACTAGCTTTGTATGTGTGAGCTGTGCTCTAATCTAATCCATCCCAGTGGGCAATTCAGTCAGGCCTCTTGAAAAAAAGGCATGCATTAACTGCTTTTTTTGGCGTCAACACACTTAACAACATCACTGCATCGGTGAGGGCTCCTAAGAGGCCTGCCTGCTAAAAGGAAGGCAAGAAGTTTTCGTTAATTCTCTGTGTTGTGACTGCTACACAGGGCAGTACAACAATTATATTTTTCCTACAAAAACTGGTTCTGCTTATATTTCAGGGTTACTTTTTCGTTAAAAGTTAAAATATATGTTAGTTCAAATATACTCAATAATAATCAACGTCATGACTTAGAAATATTCTTATCCGGCAAAAATATGTAAAATAAAATAAAACCACAGAATCACAGAATAAATAGGTAGGTATACATAAAAAGAAATAAAAAAAAAATATTTTTTTAATTGTTTTGGTTAACCCCTTCTTTAAGCCATTTTAAAGGAGTGCTTATAGCAGGCCTCTTTAAAGCAGGGAGTGCGGAAGTACTAACAAATTTTCTCGTTTCATACAAACAATACAAGGGAGCTTACAAGGATTGTGTAAGGCCTATCGAATGCAAATACAGGCCTTTTAAACGGCCTTCGGACTGCTGCATTTGCCCACTGGGATATTTATATAGATATACACGCTATAGATATATTTTGATTATCCAGAGCAAGACCTCGTCTGTCTTGCCTAGCACATGTATGAGCTCGACCTCGTCCGTCTAGCCTGGCATATGGTAGCACCGCTCTAATTAATCCTTCTATTTACTACTAAGAAGCTAACCGGATTGCATCTGTATATACCTGAAATTCTGACAATTTTACATTTTTATAAAATTTAATTGTACATAAATTAATTGTATCATATTTATTTCGTCGAATATTAATGGCTATAAAGCCATATGTGCTTTGCATTAAAAAAAATAGTAATAATAAAAAATAATACCTAGTCCGAGTCAAACAGACGCTTCGCTTTCCTTAAATATAGGCCCACACATTTTCTAAAACGTTTAAGGCGGTCTTCTCATTCAAAACCCGTTTTTTGGACCCTTTTTAAAAAAATTCTTATTTGAAAACGCAAAGAATAATTGAAAACTTTTTCATTTATTGTATTACGAAAGGTTCAAAGTAAATAAAAAAATTTTTTTTGTCTCGATACGTGGGCTGTTCAAAAAGTAATGAGACTTCAAAGTTGGTGGTGAAAAAAAAGGTGTCGTCACGGCGGCCACGATTCCGGGTCTCCGGAGCGTCTGAAATGAAAAAAAAAACGGGGTTATAATCAGTATAGATGTAATTCTCGGGTGAACCTCAAGCTTAATTTTGTGATTTTTTTTGACAAAATGGCGGCCATTAAAAAAAAAATTTCAATTTCGGTTTCAATTTGTAGTTTAGTGTAAAAAAAAAATAGTAAAAAATTTTTTAAAATTATGGTCGAGGTTCACCCGAGAATGGTGACAATTCTGCGTCGATTCCACTTTGTTTCATGAAAATCGGTTCAGTTGAACTGGAGATATCATGGCCGCCAGTTCGAAAAACGTGGGTTCGAGATAAACGCGTTTAAAGTTTGAAGTAATTTTTTTGGGGAAAAAAAAAAGAATCAAAAATGTTTAAATGCAGTTTTAAAGAGCTGACAATTTTTACTTACAAATATTAGTCGGCGATGCCAGCTCCATACAGGCCACCTTCCTCTTTTTCGTAGAAACTGCTTTCTGCTGCCCTCTCTGCTCTGCGAGCCGTTCTGCCAGCTTTTGATGATGCCGCAGCTCGAGTCTCTGATCGGTTCAATCTGTCTTCATTGCGAGATAGTGCGTATTCGTATGCGTTTTTGCCAATCGCAATACCCATCAAACCCATAATTTTAAGTATGGGTATAAAACCGTCGTTGAAGAGGCACGTTGCAATGAAATTGGCCACTTCGATGGTGCGTGCGCCTGAGTTGATGTGCTTGGGCGAAAGTGACCAAAGAACAGAATTGTAGGACTCTTGGAATTCTGAGTTTCAGATCCAAGGCATCTTTCAAGCAAATTATCTGCCGACAGCGCTTAGTAAGCTGGTTTTATTACCTCCATCACCTTCTTGTCGAGAGGTGCATACGTGTGGTGAAAGCTATCTAACGTACCTTCAGCAGCTGCTTTCTGCCATGCGATGTACTGGTATATTCAGAATCCTCTGGTCTAAGATGCTGGTTTCCACTAAACCCGCGCTTTTTAGCACGATTCTGACGCTCACTTGGGCGTTTTTTTTTTATTACTTTTCAGATCCATTTTACAAAATTCACAGTAAATTTATGAAAAATTTACTTTTCCGTTCACTGATGCGCACGCGTCTGTTGCTCAACTCGATACAAACTGAACTAAATGATGCTTTCAGTTGAACACCTGGACTCAAAAAATGCTTCAACCCCTAAAATAAGCAGAAATGTGTATTCGTATGTTTGTATGAATATGTGTGCAAACACGTTTTTACCTAACAATAAACATTTTCAACGGAATTCGGTGGTTACTTTATGCCGCTTCGTTCGAAAATGAGTCGAAAAAAAATAGCTCATTTTGACGAAGACCTTGCTTCACAAAAAAGGCTGTATCTTCTAAAGTATTTCGATATATATATATTCACAACTACCCAAGCTATAAATAAATGCAAAAAAGAAAAGTCGAAAAAAAAAGTTGCTCAATGAGAAGACCCCCTTAAATCAGAACTTTGCTATGGCCAGTTTAAAACATCTACGCCAGTTCAATTCAAAAATTCATTATGAACTTACTCTTGTGACATGGTGCAAAATAAATGACTCCCCAATAAGTTTGTCACCAGATGAACATTAGACTGGTTATTTGCTGTACTGAACATTTTTAAATATTTCCGATCGACTTGCCCAGGGTACTAAAATTTTACGTTTGGCTTAGAATTTTCTGATATGAAATTTGGTGACGGTAGGATTATGTTTGGTAGACCCAATGGGACGCCAAAAAAAAATGTGAATACCTATTAAATAGAAAAATATATGGTTTTATTCAAATTAATTGAAATTAAGCAATACAAAACTAATTAAACTAATTATTTAGCACTTTAAATGAAATAATATTTCCAAAAAAGTATTATTGAACAAAATCGGGTGAAAAATTAAAAAAGACATAACACTTCTTTCGTCAAACTTGCTTTTTATTTTAGCATACTAGTTTT